>AIET01000333.1:0-600000 GCA_000292665.1 Helotiales sp. EF0021
AAAAAGTTTATTTTTAAAAAGTAAAAGAATTTATAAATAGTTTTAAAACTTTTTAAAAAAAAAGCTTTAATATTTAAAATTATTTAATTATATATTTAATAATTTATTATATTATATAATTTAAAAATTAAGTAACTTATAATATATAATTTATTATAAAGTTTATAAAACTTAATAATTTATTTTAATTAAATTAAAAGAACTTAAAGTAGTTTTTATATTTTATAGTTATAATAATTCTTTTTAAAACTTAATTATTTTAATTTATAATTAAATATTAATTAAATTTAAAAATAAATATTAAAAGTTAAAACTTTAAATAATTAAAATATCTTATTTTAATTTAATAATCGAATAAAATATATTTTTTTTTAAAAAGAAAAAGCTAAAGAAGAAAGAGAAGAATAGATCTCTTTATATAATAATATCTATATTATTCCGGCGCTGCCGGTCGCTAGAGTAATAATAGTTACCTAATCGAGTTCAAATACAAGTCTAACTTATTACAATTTATTAGATTTATATATTTAATAATTATTATATTAATTATTTAAAAAAGAAGCTCTTTTAAAAAAGGTACTATTAATTATATATAAAGTCCGAACTAATAATAGTTTTAATTACTTAAGTACCTATGCCAACTCTTGGTTCTGTCTGTTTACTACGTAATTGTTATATAATTGTCCCGACAGTTGTACCTATTGCCGGTATCAACAGCCAATGAACATATATCAAAGATGGGGGTTTGGGAGGTTCTTATATTTAACAGTAGCAATTTGTAGTGGACATTATTTAGCAGGAAGGGTTTACGATGTTACAAACATGGAAACCTCTACGAAACCAATGCCACAAGAGACTAGAGATAGTATTATAGCAAGAGACCGGAGCAACACCATTGACTGTAGTGAAGAAGGGGCTTGTGAGGCTCACGAAGTTTTCCGGTAGGTTTAACCCCTAAGAAAATTGAGATACCTCGTTTTGTATTGGTTCGACAGCACGAATCCGAACGTATGCATCTCTGGCTACTCCCGAGACATGTAGCTTCAGGTACCTTGTAAAGTGCAGGCACTGACTCTAGGATCTTGTGGTACAGAAAGGCAACAGATGGCATCAATTTCCGCACTGTCACCTGACCGAGGGCGACAGTCATCTTTGTCAAGATCCAATTCGCCATGAGTATCCTCGCCGTTCCTAGCGCACTGGCAACTCTGGGTGCAGTGGGAGGTGCACTTTCCATTATGGGCTAGGAGGTGCTGAATGCCTGTCAGTTACCCATTCCGGTACGATTAGTGAAAGACGGGATACTAAGTTGCTTCCTTTAGACACTGCCGTTGTCCTCGGCGACTTTCATAACAGACATCCCGAATGTCATAGTATGTGCTTCAAGTTCCCTTAATGATTCAGACCTCAGTATTGACAGTTTCTTGTAGCCCTTGCTGATATGTGCGGACACCTATGGGGACGTATTGGCAGAGAGCTGGTCGGTGTCGGATTCTCATTGCGCAAATCCTAATCACAACTGCTGGTATCGTTTCCGTATCGACAGCCCTCAATGCACTTTCGGATCATGGTGCATGTACCGTCATCTTTAGCTTCGTGGCTGCGATACTCATCACAGGCTTCTCGTCGGTGCGGACCTTCTCTCGACTTGGCTGGCTGACCTGGATTGGATTCTGTACTTTTTTTCGTCGCAATTTTTATCTTCGTTGTCGCAGTTACACAACAGGACCGTCCTGCTGCCGCGCCTGCAACAGGGCACTTCGACCTTGGCTGGGCAGCAATAGCACATCCAACCTTTGTGGCAGGTATTACTGCCAGTGCGAATATCTTTATTTGCGGAAGTGGATCGTCAATGTACTTGCCTGTCATCTCTGAGATGAAGAACCCAATAGAATACCGGAAGGCTTGCCTGGTAGCAGGTCTGTTAGTAGGGGCAATGTATCTCACCTTCTCGATGGTCATATACCGCTGGTGCGGAGTGTGGATTTCTACGCCCGCATTTGGCACTGCTGGGACGCTATTCAAGAAGATCTCGGATGGGATCGCATTGCCTGGTCTAGTCATCGGAGTTGGAATATACCAGCACGTTGCGGCTAAACTGATATTTGTGCGAGTTTTGAGGAACACACATCAATGAGTCTCCCTCTTCAGGTGTAGGAATGTATTCATGCTGACAGCATGTAATTTGCTGGAGAACACAATCATTCACTGGGCGACTTGGCTGGGAGCTAATGTATTACTTGGACTCCTTGGGTTCATGATCGCCGAAGCAGTGCCGATCCTGAATTATCTCCTTGGTCTTGCAGGATCTCTGTGATTTGCCCCTTTCAGTCTGATCCTTCCAGCTTTGCTGTGGATGCACGATTTCAAAGCATATCGATCGGGGACTACTGGATACCAGTTCATATATTGGGTCCACGGCCTGATCTTGCTTGTCGGGCTCTTTATGGCCGTAGCAGGGACGTGAGCTGAATTCCATATCCTGAATATCTGAAAAAGAGTTGCACTGACACTTCGCAGATACGGCACGGCAGTCTCGATTCGCGACGCTTATGCGACCGGTACAATTGGCAGTGCATTTGATTGCTCAGATAATTCGGGGTCGTGATACAAGGGTTACCAGTCGAGCCGAGTAAATACGTAGTTCGGGTAGGTAGAGGGGTAGACCTGCTTGGTTCTGCAAGCACTAGATTCCACGGACCCGACAGATCTCGTACGAAATTGAGACGAGTTATCGGCTCCATTTTGGGACTCTGCGGCTCTTGACATTTGCTTTAGTCTTTCAGACCGAGTTGTGTAGGTATAGTCCGAGCTAAGGTCTTCCCTGTAGTGATCAACGCCACAGCCAAAATGTGTCCAAAGTGCTCGTTGGAAGTATCTAATGCAGCTGTGAACGAACAACCCCTGTGGCTGGTATCACAATAGATCATAATGCGGGTGTGTGGAGTATGCGAGAGGAAAAACTCACGACTGGATAATCCATCCTCCAACTGCTCCTCGCCTGCGGAAAATATCTTCCATCTCTCTGATCGTAGCTGGTTTTGGCAAATGATACCTGAATGCTGCTTCTAGCCCTCTGCCTGCTGTCTTAGCCCATCGAAATGACATAACAACTGGAATAGAGGCCGCGCCAAGAAATACACCAAGTGCTAGCATCATTGAATATACGGTATCTGATATGGGAGTGCAGCATACTTACTCCCTTGGCATCGCCTGGAACCCTATATCTTGGCCTTCCTACTATACAACTCCAGCCGTTCCTCATTATATCTTTACACAAGAGCCATTTACGGTACACATAATTCCAAAACCAAACAGCCATACGAACATACATATGCATGTCATTGCTCTGTTGGAGCTAGAACAATTCCATCCCAGATCGCTTCGCCTTGCCGGGCTCTTCGGCTTGTTGTATCGGCGTCAACCCACTTCGGCTTCCCAGGAAAGCGTTGCAGAGAATACCAGCTGCAACACTCACGTTCAAACTGTCGACATTATGGCTTTCGCCACATCCTCGGATGTACAGCTCCACATCTGCTTTGCTTCTCAAGTTCCAGCGTAACCCTTCACCCTCACTGCCCAACATGAGGAGAGTTGGCGATTCAGATAGGGGGTCCTCCAGGTCATCGGTGGAGACCGACGGTAGTGAAGCTAGGGCATTATTGCCTGAAGGTGCTACGCCTGCAAAAACCCTCCAGCCAGCAAGCTTGGAGTCAACGATGAACCCAGCAGGTGTACTGATCGAGAATAATGTCACGTTCTCGGAGGCACCCGCTGATGCCTTGAGTACGACCGGTGAGAAGGGAGCGCTGTTTCGAGTGGATATAGCAATTGCCGAGACACCTAGAGAACCGGACAATTAGTGACTGAAAAAGGTGCAACTCAATCGTAATATTGCAAAGCAGCCGCAAGTTTTTGGGCAGAAGCAGAAAGAAGCCACACGAAAGGAGACGAAATTGAAAGTCTTACCAAGGAACGAGGCCGTTCTTATGATAGCTCCCATGTTACCCGGATCCACGATTCCATCTAACAATACTACGAAGGGATTTCGGTTGCGTGCTAGGTTTGGCAACTTGATAAAGTCAGCTTTACCATTAACAACGGCTTCTTCTTTCGATTGATGGCCAAGAGTGACATGAAATCCAGATGCGCCTTGGGTGGTAGAGCATTCTCCAAGACTGGTCACAGGTAAACGAGGAAGAGGTGAAGCCTCGAGGACGTAGCCATTATGTGGACGCCCTGAGCTCAACTTCTCTAGTAAACGCAAACCATCATTTCCTAATTTTACAACCTGTACGCCGTGCTTTCGTGCAAGCCGTTCAAGTTGACTGTCTCGCTCACCGCCTTCCCGATTTTCTCCGTTGTAGATGTAGAGCTTGTACAGCTTTCTTCTTCCACTACTCAGAGCTGCTTCCACGACCGACGTTCCATATAAAAACTCGGAGGCAGGAGTGGTGTATGGTATAGAGAGGGGTACTCGTCTATCTGCGAGATTGGAAAGCGGACCTTTCCCAAAAGTACGCGGGCGTTGCCCAGAGAGGTGACTGTTCGTCCTTATTGACGAGGGGGGTTCACTGTCCCTGATGTACGAGGAACCTCGCGATCCAGGCGAAGCAGCTTCACGGCCACTGGAGGAAGCGCGAGCAGAACAATATGGAAGCTCGGATTCTGCGCCTGCGTGCCCAGCTCCACGGGTATCTGGCACGCCTTCACGCCGAAAATGATTCGAGTATCCCTCGATGTTTCGAGGGTTGAATGTTCTTTCGTTGGAGATGAGTGAAGGGTAACCTCCAGAGGCAGGGGTTCGCGCTCGTCCACTTGATGGCCGTTCAGGATTTTGCTTGTGGGAAAGTCTATCGCCAAACTTCGATGATCGATCAGGACGATGCTCGCGTATGGATCGATCACTGTGATCCGAGGACTCTTCGAAAGGAGGCTTCTTTTGGTACGGCGGCCGGTTACTAGATTCGAAGCGTACTCCTCGTTTATCATGAGATCCATTGTTGAACCTTGGGGATGATTCTGGACGTGCCTTGGACTGGTATGGAGCCTGGTCACTATTGTTGAACTTCGAAGACCGTCCAGGCCGTGACTCCTGGTCTCTGGGGCCGAGTTGGTGCCCTGAGCCTCCACTCACAGATGAGCCATCTCTGCGAGTGTACTGGGAGTCTCCTTGTCTGCGCTCTGAAGATCTTCTCGAATCGTCGTTCTCTTTTGGAGAGAAAGCCTGCCGCTTTCGTTCTGATTTCAGAGTCGATTGGCGCAGCGCACGCTCAATCGCAGTGTTGACAGAGGCAGCTCTGCCAACGTGGTAGAGTCGAATGACGGTTGTCGACCTTCGCAATGCTATTGTACTTTTCGATATGACATGATTGAACATTGCTCAGGTTGAATGCTGTGATGGGAAGCTTCCCCTATAAAAGATTTTGAGCGAAGTACCTGGGTACTTAATCTTCACCCTTTTATCGATAAGCGGCACGTTGCATCACGGGAAAACAGCGAAGCGCGTTCATTTCGCGTATCAACCATCCCAATCACCATATTCCTCCATGGCCCAGAGCCACCACCAATCTTGAAATCGGATTGCGGGCTTCCAGATAGAAGACCGGCACCGGGTGAGTCTGCCGCGATGATCGACTCTCGCATAGAAGATATTGACCACAAACAGCATCAGAGTCTTCAACGACGGCAACGCAACGATTACCCGTTTTAACATGGCCTCTAGTCGTCATGTATCCGACTCCGAGCCGGACGGCGATGAGGATGAGGATGACCTACAAGTAGGTTTGGTCCGCACGCCAGAGCCAGAGCCTAGAACAGAAGAACAAGAAGCTGCGCAGTCTCCTCCTCATTCGGTTCTCTCCCACAGATTTCGATCACCTGGACGCGTACCCCAACCAAGCGAACGCGACAGGAGTTCAATTGCGGTATTGGTACCTGCTCCGGAGCGGCCTTGGGAGTACGAGCCATTCCATGGGGACACCACAGTCGATACGGTCTTGGAGGCTATTGAGGGTCAACATGGCGTTTACAGGTATAGAATTGAGTATGAGGATGGGAATCAAGAAGAAGTGAGTCATTTCAACTTCTCCCAATTTCTCCACCACGTGTATTGCAAGAGGTGTTTGTTAGAGTATGGTTGCACAACTATACCCAGCAGACGTTCTGATGTATTTGACTCTTTGCCAAGGGCATCTTGTCGGAGAGCACAGCGAAGCATTACCCCGTTCTTAGTGTGACACGCAAGTGCGGCCAGGGTCTTATTTACTGGTCCTCGTTCACCATGTTCTTATGTGCAAGTTCTGTGCATCAAAGGAATACAATTGGGTGACTTGAAATTTGTGAAATATGACTGCTATTATACTCAGACTGTGTCGAACGATGGCCTCTGCTTTGCGGTGATAGGTCTCTCGGTTGCATTCCAGCTTATCTCGAGTATTCTCCTTCAACTTGGTATAGATGCGCGAGATCTTGACACACTTGATTCTGCACATTACAGTGATCTACTTTACATTCGTAGTATTGTAATCTTGCTTTTGAATACAAAACATTTCGTTGTCACCTCGTGGCTAGCTGATCCAAGGCCATATTGTTCCACGTGAACTAGGTAGCGCCTTTCTTCCCTCCTGTGTTTTCAACCAGGCGAGCCTTCCTGTTCCAGCGTCTCTGTGCCTGGATCTCAGTAAGCCTTACCAATTTACAGCTGTCATACTCCGCGCCTCTACCTTTATGTCTCAAATCAATTTGAGGAACACGTATTCGACCACCGCAATCATTCTTCCACCTCATTTCCACTGCTGTTTACCACAAAGCTCAAGGAGTAGACAGCTCACCTACTTGTGGGCACGATCTCGAATTCATGCTGGTCAATTTTTCGCCTTCGAAGCCATTTGCATTCTGCTCTGCCCGGAACTTGCATTTAACGGACTCAATTTCACATGCTTGCATCGTCTACTCTGCGCCCTGTACGGAACTCCCATTTTACACGAGCTCGATTTCCACTTTTCCGTAGCAGAGCTAGTTTTCCAGAGTTTATTTTTCAGATATTAACAACAATCGCTAATACACGCTGAATCAGGTATCCGAGGAAAAGCTCCTGACCTTACCAAACGGCCAAAACGCTCTAGATTTCTACAACAACGAAGACACCGAGACGTCCGGCAGCAACAGCATGTCCAGTGACGAACCAAGCACGTCTTCCGGGCCGGGCAAGAGGACTCGTACCAGAACAAACACCGATGGATTTGTGGACAGCACTACCCTGAGATTCGACTTCGACGAGGATGAGCTCTATGCAAATCAATCCGGAGTCAAGAGACGTCGAGTTGAGAAAGAGACGGGCCTACAGGCAACCAGAAGAAGCACCAGGCAAAGCAGCAGAATCAGGGATGGCGAACGCACATCTCACAACTTCATCGATGAAGAAAGCTCGGATGATGACAATTTCCCAGTAAGGAAGTCAACTCGCGGCACGCGTGGCTCGGGCCGAATCAGTCGGTCGACTGAAACAAGACACGACAGGACCACTTCAAGGTTGGTTAACAAATCTCGACCATCGTATGCGGAGGATGATGAAGCCGATGAGCTTGCTGGTGGCGAAGAAGAAGAAAGTGAAAATTCAGATGTCGTCTTTCAACCGCGGAAGCAGCAGCAACGTCCGAGGAATCGTCGAGGCAGATCCCTATCAAAAGCGAAGAAAGGCAGACCACGGAAGAACAGTTCAGCTTCTTCACCAGAATTAGCAGAGCCAAATCGTCGGTCTGGAAGACATCGACTGACTAAGAGCATGCGGGAGCGTGATATGGACGAGGAGATGTATGCCGAAGACGCGCCATCGAACACTGCCCCGAAGGTCATCAGCATACGCGAGGTGTTTCAGGAGATACCCAAGCATGACCCATTCGCTCTGCTACACAACAAGAGCTGTGATGTCTGCACTGGCATTGGATCTCACTCCAACAAGGGGACCAGCCCCTTAATCTATTGTCAAGGTTGTTCTACCGCAATTCACAAAGTGTGCCTTGGATATCGCAGCGGTAGAGACCACTTGGTGACTAAGATTGGCCATGAGGACTTTGTTCTGCAGTGCCGCAGGTGCATTGGTATTGCTGCCAAAAAAGATCTGTTGGCTCCACGCTTGGGTGCTTGTCAGACATGCAGAAAGGACGGCACCGCTTGCGCACCATTCTCGCCAAGAAGAACTGCCAAACAAGAGGAGAAGCTCAGAGAGGACAACGAGGGAGAAGACCCAATCACCGAGGTTACCGAGGAATTAATCAACAACCCCGAGAATGTTTTGTTTCGGTGCAAATCCTGCCAGCAAGCCTTTCATTTCGAGCACCTCCCACCTATCTCCAAAAATGCCAAGTCTTCTTCAAACGTTGAGGACCTCCATAGGGATCGCTTCAAGCAGTACTCTTCTCGCTGGCAATGTAAAGACTGCCTCGACACTTCTGGGAAGGTGCAGACTATAGTCGCTTGGAGGCCTGCTGACAAGGAATCCTATATTTCTGGCCAGGAAGCCGACGAGTTCCGTGAAGACGAGAGAGAATATTTGATGAAATGGGAAGATCAGTCTTATTTGCGGTGTTCCTGGATGCCTGGCGGCTGGGTCTGGGGCATTACTGCTGCCGTAATGCGGAAGGCGTTCTTCAAGCGGGACGAAGGAGCGAATAATCTGCCGAAATTCACCAACGAAGAAGCGATACCAGAGGAATTTCTTCGCATTGAGATAGTACTTGATGTTGAGTACGATGACGAATTTGAACCAGAATCAGAAGCTGCAGATAAAGCCTCTATCAATATGGTGGATCGGGTATACGCCAAATATCAAGGGCTTTCCTACGATGAAGCAGCTTGGGAGGAACCTCCGGACCCCAACGACCAAGGCCGATGGACCGACTTCGTGGCAGCCTACAATGAATACGTTACTGGGAAGTACTTCAGACAGCCTCCCGCTGCAACCATGAAGGAGCGTGCCGAAGCGTTTCGCGCGCTGAACTTCGAGAAGAAGATCGAGCTCAAGAAGCAACCAACCGCACTGACGGGGGGAGACATGATGCAGTACCAAATGGAGGGGCTGAACTGGCTTTTGTACAACTTTCATCAGAAGAAGAATGTCATTCTGGCTGATGAGATGGGGCTCGGAAAAACCATCCAGATCATCTCACTTATTGCCTCACTCGTAAAGGATAAACCCAAGGTATTTTCTGAACCCCGCTCATCGCAGCTCACACATATTGACAAGCTTTTTTTTAGTGTTGGCCTTTCCTGGTAGTCACCCCCAACTCAACGTGTCAAAATTGGCGTAGAGAAATCAAAAAGTGGGCACCCAGCCTCCGCGTGGTAGCATATTACGGAGGGAAGAAAGCCCGAAACATGGCCATGGAGTATGAGCTTTATCCAGACGGCTGTTCTGACCTTAGAGCCCATGTTGTAGTGACTTCTTACGAAGGACCCGTTGACGACACCAGCAAGTCATTCTTCCGAAAGATTAAATGGGCAGGAATGATTGTTGATGAAGGCCAACGTCTGAAGAATGATGGTAACCTGTTGTATGGCGCCTTGAAGGCCCTTAAGGTGCCATTCCAAGTTCTCTTGACAGGTTTGTGACCCAAAAGTGTCAGTGTCGGCCAATGGACTGACTATTACAGGCACTCCACTGCAGAACAACAAGCGCGAGTTATTCAACCTGCTTCAGTTTCTCGACAACTCCATTAACGCCGCTGAATTGGATGAAGAGTATGCCGAATTAACCAAGGAAAACTTACCAGAATTGCATGAGCTCATTCGACCGTTCTTCCTGAGGTGCGTACTTCCATCGTTGCACTTTGTGCCGCTAGTAACAGTTCTCTAGGCGCACCAAGCTTCAGGTACTGAAGTTCCTGCCGCCAATGGCTCAGGTCATTCTGCCTGTTACTATGAGCACATTGCAGAAGCGACTTTACAAGTCTATTTTGGCGAAGAATAGCGAGCTCATCAAATCCATCCTTGGACAGAATAAGAGCGTCCTCAGAGGCACAGAAAGAGGCAACTTGAATAATATCCTTATGCAGCTGAGGAAGTGTCTCTGCCACCCTTTTGTCTATAGCAAGGCTATTGAAGAGAAGAAGTTGTCAGAGACCGCTCTCCATCGAAATCTCATTGATGCATCCTCGAAGCTTCAGCTGCTGGAAATCATGCTACCGAAACTTAGAGACCGTGGTCATCGGGTTCTTATTTTTACCCAATTTCTAGACCAGCTTGACATACTTGAGGACTTTCTGAACGGTTTTGATTTCAGGTTCCAACGTTTGGACGGCAAGATAAACGCCCTTGAAAAGCAAAAGCGCATTGATGCTTTCAATGCCCCGAACTCTCCGGATTTTGTATTTCTCCTCTCAACCAGAGCTGGTGGTGTGGGTATCAACCTAGCCACAGCTGATACAGTTATTATCATGGTGAAGTACACCGCTTCTCCCATCTTGCATTGGCTGACTTTGCGCGTAGGACCCTGACTTCAACGTGACTTCCTCGTCCTCTACCGTTAAGCCCAGTTTACTAACACTTTATTAGCCCCATCAAGACATTCAGGCCCTCTCCCGGGCCCATCGCATCGGACAGAAAAACAAAGTCCTCTGTTTTCAACTCTTAACCAAAGACAGCGCCGAAGAGAAGATCGTGCAAATCGGTCGCAAGAAAATGGCCCTTGATCACGCCCTTATCGAGAGCATGGGCGCCGATGACGACGCTGATGTGGATGTAGAGAGCATACTCAAACACGGCGCAGAAGCACTCTTCAACGAGGACGATAGTAACGATGTCCATTACAATTCAGCTTCTGTCGACCAGCTCTTAGACAGAGCACAGGTAGAGACAACTCATACGGATGAAGACCAATCCGCCGAATCTCAATTCTCCTTTGCGCGTGTTTGGGCTAATGATAAGGGCGATCTTACTGATGACATTGAGGTTGCTGAGCAACAATCAGCTGCCCCAAACTCAGGATTCTGGGACAAAATTCTGAAGGAGCGCGAAGCAGAAGCTGCTGCTGAAGCTGCGAGAAACATGCAGACATTTGGGCGTGGAAAACGTGCTAGACAAGTGAGTTAGAACATACAACTACATGTCCTTTATGCTGACAGGAAAAGAATGTCGACTACCAGAAGTCTAACATGGACTTGGATGATGAAATGCTCGACTCGTCACCACTAAAGCCGCCAGGCAAGCGCAGACAAGTAGATTCGGCAAGTGACCTGGATTTCGGCGGGGCTGCGGAATCTGATGGGGACGATGACTCCGATGTTGGCCTGGTTGATCCTCGAGAGCTGCAATCTGGCACTCATTCGAAAGCAGTGACCCCACTAAGAGGTAAAGCCAAAACAATTGTTCCTTCATCTCAGAAGCGTCCTACTACTCCCAAGAAACAAAATGGCTTGATCCAACCTGTCAAGGCGCCATATCAAACCCATCTGCCGCACACCGTCAAAGCAGCAGAGCCGCAGCCAGGAACTGCTCAACGACAGCCTGCGCTCAAGCCGAACACGACCAAGCCATTGGCAGGTAGCAAGACAGAAAGCTCTGTGAAGCAACCCAGAACAGGCAAACAAGACACCGGCAACACGAAGCGCCCTGGTTCTTTCCCAAGCGCACATAGTGCGCAGAGTGCCTCGACGAAGAGTCTCCAAATTGCCAAGGGCAAAGCGCCGGAGCGGCAGAAGGCGGAGACTGCTGGGAAGTTCCTACCAGCTAGCTCTACCACGTCAGCCGCAGTTCACAATAGCTCTCAAGCGAAGTTCTCAGCAGCAATGGCCACATTGGTCCAACCCCCCAAAAGTGGCAATACTTCTGGTGCTAAATCAATGGCCCAAGTTAAGAAGCCTACTAGTCTGAAGCAGACAAAATCAAAGCCTATGACAGGGCCACTTTCTGATAGCAATACGCCCCAGCCCGATGCTCGTGGTCAAAACGGAAATCGACCCGTGGCAAAAGATAATTCGCAAAGCTCTCACAGCTTGGCCACTCCCAATACTGTCGCGCTTTCGTCTGGCAAACATTCATCTGTGGCAAACAATATCACTCAACGTACAGTGGCTGACGAATCATACTCGCAGAAACCTTCCGACCACCTGACCACAGATCAGGTCGTGATGGCGGCCCCAGATTTCACCCAATACAGTTCTCACCAAGCACCTTCCATCAGCCAGACAGTAGATCCAGTCGGGAAAGGGCTCCAAAGCCTACATCAGCCCAAATGCCCTCCAAGCCTGTCAGACTAAGCTCCCCAAAGGGTAATATACCAAGATCACAGGCGCCTCGAAGTGAGTACTCAGTCGGACATCATGGAAATCGTCCCAAAGTCAACAAAACTGCCTATAATCGTGGATACTCGGGCCCCTACGACACAAATCCCATTCTCCCTCCCACGAAACCTATTCTTCCACCGAATCCAGGCGATCTATTCAACTATGCTCTCCCACCTCAGAGTACAGCGAAAACCACGTATTGCCAAGCCTGCCGATCTCTTCATAAGGCTGGCCAATGTCCCAGTCTGAACAAAAGGAAAGGTGAACTCTGTGGCAGATGCGGTGTTGCGCACTTCGGCATCATTCGCACCTGCCCTAAACACGCCGACGAAGTTCAGCTTCGCGTTCTGCTCGATGATTTCGAACACTCGGCTAAGAAAAACTCGCCGGAAATTGCAGAACTGCTGGTAGTATTGAGAATGGAGCTCACAAACGCTACGCAGCGGAGGCGTCAAAAGAAACATTAGAATACTTGGCTGGCCGTATTCTTTTTCCATACACTTTGTTTGTGTACAGATCCACTTTCCAAACACGACCCCCCCCCCCCCCCCTTCCTCCCTTTTTTTCTTTTACCTTCTATAATCGCAACGTCTTGGGGAGTTTAGTTGGGGGAGATGACCATATGAACTTTGCATGGACTGGGGCAGGGGGTGTGGAGGTCTCCTTTCCATCGAGATACCAGTCAATACAATAAACTACAGCACGCATTACAGAACAGATCACGGGATCTGAATCAGCTACGTCTCGCTCTTCATGCTGACGTGAAAGGCTCGTTACGAAATTGTAATTTGTGCCTACTTCTGAGGATGATATTTAGCCCATCCTATCATCCCAGTCTAGACTAACGTCATATATTCGATCCCCTTTCCATGCCTTTCCTCCGTCATTGGCTGCTGCAACGGCTTCTCGCAAATCGTGTCCCTGTTGGTAGATTAGCATGAGATTTTTCCTCCGATGTAGACGACGAGGAGCTGAGGATGACAGTTCACTCCCGAGTATACTCGTGTAGATCTTGATCTAGGAAATAACTGGCTGGTTTGACATACTATGCTTGCTGGACCGCTGGCAATCACTCTCGTCCTGCTAGATGAGCTAGCACGGTTCTCTATGAATGTTCGAACAACCTCGTTTAGAGGTGGGCGCTCAAACCGTATATATGAGTGGCTGTTCTTCTCCTGCATCGACATACTGGGTACAGAGGAGCTGTCTGATGAGATAGGAGCAACGTCCACAACAGTCAAAGCTTTATTAACCCCGCTCATCTCTTTGCTCTTGGGTACCTGGCTTTGGTCCGTGACGAAGATATGGATATTCAGATCGTATGTTCCAGTTTTGGCACACTTCTTGAGCTGCTCAAGCTCGGTGGCTATCCATTCGATGTTTGATGAGCGACGGATGATCCACACAAAGTCGATTGCCACACCTGCAAGATTTGGGTCCGAGGTTGCTGCCAGCACAAGGGGTAGAGTGAAGGAGATCCCTGTTCCGCCAGCGATGGCGAGAATACTTGTCCTCTCGCTGTTCGGCAGGAGTGATCTGCCGTAGGGTCCACAAAGTAGCACCTTACTAGTGGTCTGTGGTGATTCAAGAGCTAATTTCTTCAAGCGTTGTGTTTCGCCTTTGCAACAACGGATAATGTATGTGTGGCGAGGAAGAGCTGAGGAAGAAGGTACGGAGGCTATGGTGAAGGGGTGGGATTGCCAGATCGTGAGAGAGGGGAATGTGAGGAAGAAATGTTGCCCGACAGCCCAGGGATCGTGGTTATGGTCGAACTCTAGACGGATAACTCCTCCGTTGTCATCGTCGAAATACTGGATAGAAGTCTGAGCTGGGTAAAAGCCGAACCCTGTGAGGTAAATTAGGCCCAATTCGCGTAATGGGGGTGAACATAATTTACTACCTTTGCGGGAGTCAATGTGCCCGATATGAAGTAGCGCTGTTCGCAAGAGTCGTAGCCCTCGATCCTATTGACCAAGTTCCCAGAGTTAGTATGGCTCACTGAGAATCTGGCAAGAGCAGAAATACATGTCTTCGGTGAATCGCTGCGAAACATTGCACTCCTGGAAAGGTATGGAGGAGATAAGTTTCTGGGAACTTGACACTTACTAGACCCCAGACCCCGAGAGAGGCAATCATCCAGCATGCGAGATGGTCCCAGTGAGCCCAGCAGGCGCCGATATACAGACCTATCGAAGTCAGCATTTAAGCTCAATCCATGGGCTCATCTCTGGGTAGTGAACCATGACCAGAAAGTCCAGCCGTGATAGGACATCAAACATACCTGCGACAACATAATGTGCTTTCCTGAAGAACTCATATCCAGTCAATCTAATGACCCTCTGCAAGCTGAAAATGAAAAGAAAAGTAATCAACGCCAAAGCAACACAGCCCCACTGTATGTATGGTTCCGCCATGAAACCCTGGTACGTGGTTGGCTGGGGCTGGTATAGGCGAGCCTCAATAATGGTCCAACCAATCGTGTGCACCCATGCCTGCACCAAAATGATTCTTCCCAGCCATCGATGCAGAAAATTGAAGTCCTGGTATGGTATGCCTGTGATCTGAGAGAGGATGGACTCTCGAGAACACAGTAGAACCGTCAATGGAGTAAGCGCGTAAGCTAGAGCCCCTACTCTATCTGCGAATCCGCCGAGCCCGGTTCGGGTGTTAAAAAGAGAGGTATTCTTGACTGGCGTGATCCACGTCTTGTAGACGATCCCAACTAGACTAATAGAGACGTTAGCAAAAATCTGGTAGCTTCAATCTTTGGACCATATTGGGTTTGGCATGCTTGGACAGGAACATTCAAACGTGTGATCACCGAGGACTTACGAGAAAACCAACAAGTATCCTAGCAGGATTGCAAGCACAAGAAGCTGTAGCCGACTGACGTTCCCAAAGAAACCTACTAGACTTTCTGGAAGCAGATATTTCCGAAAGAGAGCACTTCCACCTGCCCACGCTCTGCGATATGCACTCAGTGCTGGTTTGCCCCCCTCGATATCTGCGATTCCCTCATTCGGTCGCTCTCTAGTATGTGACTTCAAAGCTCGGCTAGCTAGGCAAACGACCAGCAGACCGCCAATAACCGCCCACAAGATACCGTTGTACAGCATGGAGACATCATGCATATGATAGATCGCATCGAGGTACTCGCACGAGCCGGCATCGTTTGTACACGGTAGGACTCGGTCCGCATATCCCCAATGTGCTTCGCGACTGCTGTTGCTCGAAAAGTCTTGAATGTGTGCTCGGATGAAGGAACGCATTTTTGGGCGGAGTGGAACAAGAATTCAGACTCTACCTAGATACACAACATAAACAAAGATACAATAAGATCAAAGCAAGAGCTAGAAAGACTGTCTGGTCAAGATTTCGAGGTATACTTGTAGAACTATGCCCTGCCAAGAAGAGCACATCCATGGACGAGCACATTGTTCACCTTCCCGCTGCCAGGACTACTTTGCAATGGAGAGACATCGATTTGAGAGCTCCAGCCCACTGGGGCGGGATGGTTTGCAGGGCTTGGAGGAGGCTCCGCGGGTAGCTGAAGCAGGAGTCCAGGACTCCTACTCGCTGGATCCTCGGAGGAGCCAAGGCATGGCCAAGATGGACGAGGGATGCAAGTATCCTGCTCACCCCACTATTGCCCGCAAATCTTCTGCAAAGTGCTCAAAACTGCTCACGGCCAGATTGTGATCATGATCATGATCAGGACAATTGGGCCTGCGTCTTGTCTTGACATCTGCAGAGACGGAATGTCGCATGTGGCGTGTGCATAGCATAGCATGGCATTGCATAGCCGGGCTGCACAACACGGCAAACCTTACTTTACTGGAGTCTCTTGTCCGTCGCTATAAGTCATTGCAGGCAACAAGTGTGACACGAGCAGTACAGTAAGTACAGTTCAATACGATACAATACAATGCAATACAGAATAGCAGGGCTGAAGATTCTTGATGAAGCATGGATAGATAGATGAGGATAAGTTTGTTACCTCAGAGTACCTATCTCGTGCCACCAGGCGGGGCGAGCAAGGCTTAGTAAGCAGCCTGCGCCACTGCGCTAAATGTCCCCAGCCACTTGATCACGTCCGCTTCTTCAACATCATCTCATCTCATCCTCTCTCTTCTGGGTATTGTCAACATGGTCCCCAAAGCTTCCTTCTTCTCACCAACAACGACCTTTCCAAGTCAATGGGGGGACAGGTGACCAAGAACAAACTGGGTTGGCAGTAGAGCACTCCACAGCTACATGCAGATGGACAGACCAGTCCAGTCCGGTCCAGTCCGGTCCAGTCCAGTCTCTTGCTGCTGTCCCGTCTCACGGACACCATCAACAATGGTCGAGAATCTACTCAAGGAATTGCTGGATACACCACTATTCTAGATGCCTTTGAAGCTGGTGCAACTCGAACCCATTCGGTGGTTGCTTGCCAGACTCTACTCAGCCTGAGCCTCCAATGCAATGTCTACATCCGAGCACCTATCAATGCCTTGGCGGATCTTCCAAAGCTTCTCTTGAGCCCATGTCATATGAAATTGTTGGTATAATGCACAATACTGTCCAGCTTCGCATCCTGCTCCTATTATCTGGCAGCCATTCCTATACAGGTGCACCAAAATGGGATCCCGGTCAGATTCGTTTTGATCGCCTCCAGCTCCAATCAATCCGGGCATCAGCCTTTTTTCACAAGCAGTGTACGAAAGTGGTATCAGACCCCGAACGCAAGATGACCGCTGGATTGAAAATACCTGGAAAGTGGCGGTGATTGAAGTGCCTCCCTGCTACCACTCACCGAACTGCTACAACCCTTCTGGGATCAGAATCAGGGCAATGGTCTTACAGATTTCTTGCTCGTCCAAACTTGATCTTCTGACTAGATACACAACAGCTGGGGTCCTGAACTTCTTCTCCTCCTTGCCACTCCGAGATGGGAAGAGCAATAGACCTACGAATTCGCAATGCATCCGCGGAGTCCAAGAAGCCGAACAAGGAACGTACAGTGCATATACCGGATAGCTGGAGTGCAGGAAGGGCCTGGGGATATCACCCATCAGGGGTAGCCAGACACTCGCCACGGACCAGTGACAATGGCCAGGCCAAAGGGAGATGCAGAGACAAACAGAGTGTGGGAAACGGATGAAGAGACCATTCTGGACCAGCGATACTATCTCTGAACGACAATACTTCTCTTTTTTTTTGTCCAGTATCACGCGGCGGACCCGTTCATAGGCAAGGACTTTCCCTGCTGCAGAAGATAAGATCATCTTGGAGTCTGACTTCAGACGACCCCTATCTATAGGAATGGACTCGTCCAATAACAAAAGACCGGCACCACCCCCAAGACGACACATATAAAGCTTCACACACAGCATTGAACCATTGATCGGGTATTCTAGCACCCCACTGCAATTGCCAGAAGGGACTTTCTGAATGAATCCCTACAAATGATTCAGGAAGTGTATTTTAGAAGCTGCCTCTGGCCATAGCCTTTGTCTTGCACTCTCATTGTTCCTAGGTAGTGTGCTTCAGTCCTCATATCTTGGTCGTGTTTTTTTGGTGGCTGTTCAACTCAATAGCAGAAGCATTACAATTGAGAGTGTCTGGCATAGCCTAGATGACGGTGGACAGTTTAGACACCATGGCACCTCGAAAGCACATCTGCACAACTCCCATGGACGGAAGAAGGCACAAGCAGCATACAGAGACACTGGATATCGGCAGCGGTTTGACACTGCAATAAACTACTCCTGATGTGCAACTTTTTCGACTTCACATCCATCGCCGGCGAATTTTGGCGGGCGGATAATGTCTTAGCGGGCTAGTTGTATATCACCTTTAACGATACTTGTTATGACACTAACTCCCCTTGGTGTGCAACTCCCTCGGCTTTACCTTCCTTGCCCGCAAGCTTTGGCCAGCAGACGTTGTCATTTCGGGCTAGTTGCATATCACCTTTTAAAACTTACTTGTTCCCTCCAACGAATCACCACCATACAGATTCATGAATCATTAGAGGCAACCTCGGCAGTAAGTGCCCATTACTTCCAATTATGCCTATCAAGTCATCTGACAATAGCAATGGCATGGTCTAGCTATCTCTGCCCAGCATGCGATAAATTGTGCCGAGTTTTGATGGAATCGAGCAAGCAGCACTAGATTTGCTCACGAATACGATAACAGAACGGAAGTTGGTACTCAATCTCCAAGAAAAAAAGCACACCGTACTGGTCGAATTGTCAGCATCGAGGCTTGCTTAGCATTTTGCTCCATTCTTGGTACACCATGTTGATCTCGATCCACAGAGGCAGCCCCGCTGCACTGCATCGTCTAGATAGGATAGAGTTGAATGCCAGACGACCTATGCATACGAGAAAACACACCTTCAACAAGGTTCAATTATTCTCCCGGCTGGCAATCTTCTGGCAGCGGTGGGAGCTCAACCGCACACCTACCCTCCAGTAGCGGATGCCACTAGCCACTCTGAACCTTGAATCTGAGCACAGTCGAGTCAAGTCGAAGGAGGGCAGTATCCCGATGAGCTGAGAAAGAATGCAAGCGCAACACTTGGGCGAAACATACGGATAGCCTGAATCTCGGAAGAGGGCTGGTCGGAGAAGTACTTGATGCAAGTGCAGTGGTCCCCTTGAGAGGGTTACAAGCCCTTCTATTGCTACTGCCCGTGGGACTTACTACCAGTCCCACGCAGAGCCGTGGGATCTAATGCACGTCACCCAAATGCAGGCTGAGCATCGTGGGTCTTAAGAAGCTCGCATCGGTAACATTCCGTATCAGGCGCTTGCCGCGAACCCAAAGTTCTTTCATTGTTGGGCTGTTTTGGAGAATACTCGAGTCCATGGACATTGCTTGGAGACCTGGTGATACTTCACACGAAATCACAAGGCGTCGGCTGTACAGGATAGCCTTCCAGACCAATTGTCTGTGCAACTACGACAATGCTCTTCAGGTATGGCATATCCTCCTGCTGTCTCTGACCAACGAGTAGTGTCATAAAGCTTCCCATACTATGACCACGTAGCTCATATACAGCTCTCTATCCACATCTGATGAAGGGGTGTTGGTTTCCCTCCAGCCATCTTCTGTGGGTCCATTGTCCGCAATAGCCTCAAGAGCCACGCTGACCTGGCTTGCGGGTATGCAGGTGTCGCTATCTTTGCATGATTCCTCCCCTCCAGAGCTCTAGGCTCCGTGTAAGGTCCGAGTTCATTATATTAGGCCATATAAGCAAACAAGACCTAGAGCTCGGGTTATAATGTTGTCGCTTAAGTGCTGCGTACACACAAACCACGAGAGTAGCCGGTGATCTTCTCCAGCCAGGGCGGTAGGAAGAGTGTCTTGGGTTCTCTGGGCTGGGCTGCTCTTCGCCAGGAAGCATGCAACAGCTGCCATCCGTCAGCCACCATTAGACCTGTGCTTGCATCTTCGATATATATGCTCTCATGTCACACTCGCATTGTATGCTTGCGTAGGGCATACACATTCGGGACTCGGCGGGCCCTAAGATTTAGTTGTGTAGGTTTTATGGGTGTCGCTACTCCAACCGTCCAGGGTGGTATATTTGTAGTCTGGTAAGTTTCGAGATGTATAGTGTCTATGGAGCGAGAGGACAGGTCTGGGTGCGGGCAATTACTACTGGATGGTCAATCCTAATTTGGAAGTTGCGAGCGATCACAAGAGGGGTGCTACACTTGCGATGTACCGTTGTACTTCTTCCATCAAAGCCAGCAACTGGCTATACATATTTTTCTCGTTGCTTTCTCTAATCAAGTAGAATCTCCTTGTTGGGGTTCTCGAACGAAGGTGCTGCAGCCATCGAAGTTTAAACCTGGTACCCACTGAAGGTCAACCACAGGGATAATGTACAGCATAAGATGCTGATGAAAAAATGCCACTGCCAACGCTCCTGTGGTGGAACACATGCTGCAGCAGAAGTAACGTATCTGTACCTTCATTATATACTCTTTTCGCGAGCGCATGTGGGTATCGCTTGTGCTTGTAGGTCTATCCACCTGGACGGTGTGGACTCGAAAGGCAGGAAGCAAGTCCAGTTTGGGTTTAAATCTCCACCGTCCGCTCTGAGTGGTTGTTTCGAGAGGATTGGGGTAGGAAGTCGACTTCTCGGGCACAAACGATGAGGAATGTGAGATATGGTTGCCCAAGGCGAAGAAGCTTCTTCGAGGTTGACGGCCTTATATGCCATCTCCATTTTCTAGTCTTCTTGACCGGTCTGCATCCAGTGGAAATCAGTCCGTCGAGTCCCTCTCAAGTGTGTTTTTTAAATGTCCTCTTACAGGTCAAGGATCCCAAATTATTGATTGTCAATCGGATATTGTGTAATCCAGGCGAGACACCTGCAGAGGCACAGTTCGCAAGGTTGAAAGCCTTCTACGGTGGGAGAGCTGCATGTAAGGGCATATCTTATAAATTCTGTCAAGACACAGCTATGAACAATGGAAGGCGGTGACATATCGGGCTCTCAGCCTTTTTTGCCAGTCTGTTGAATCTAGACGAGGAGGACCATTGCCAAATTCGCAACCAACCTTCGACTCATCCATCCCCTCCACCAACACTTCACCGGCAGACCCTTCAGTATTCTATATTTTGCTTTTATTTTTGGATCACGGCGCCTTGTATTTTGAGTAGGCGGGCAGTCCCGGGGAAATTTCTGCAAGAACAATTTCGATTTACATTCCGTCCCTATTTCGGCTTTGGTCTCCGGTCGTATTTTGGCGCCTGACACCAATCGACCTCACCCTCGAAGTGAATGAGCACCACCGGGCTGTCGCCCGATTCCCGGACAGATCGTTGCCGCATTACGTCGGTAGGATAGTGTTCTTGGTATGCCTTCTTCACCTTCCCAACCTTCCTCCCTTCCACCTACCCTCCCCCTCCACAACATAAGACAGCAACTTGCACCTTGCTCCTGACACTCATTCTCCTTCTAGAATTTTTGGGCCCCCGGAGCTGGATTGTATGACAATCTGTCGACTGAACACACATCGAAAAGGTGTGAGACATCTACAGAGAAAGGTTCGTTGACTATCGGTTACCATCGTTTACCCCAAACACTCGGCGCTCCTGTTGCGACGTGTTTTCCCCTGCCCATCTCTCAACTGACAAGATCTTTCCTCTAGACAAACATTACTGTATACCATTTTGACCCGGCAGCACTTTTTCAGCGCTGATCAGATTCTAAAAGTCATCATCGATCCAACCATTGCGCGGCTGAGCGCACGTCTCGCAATAGCGATTAGTACATTGACCAAGACACCGTCAGGTTTACTTGGTTGGTCCTCTGTGAGTACATACCCTCCTTCACATTTCGTCTCGCCCATTATCTACCGCATACAATTCAGCTTGTAAAATGTGGATACTTAGAGCTGTTGCTAATGGTGGTCGCCAGAGATACTTATCTAGGTAAACCTTTCGACTTTTGCTCCCGTCCTTACTCCTCGTTTACCTTTGTAAAAACACGTCTTTCGAGAACGTCAACATCGGAGACGTCAACATCGGAGCTAGCTGCGGCGACTGGGACTTTGCGAATACAGAGAGCTGGCTGACAATCAGATCAGGCCTGCGATCTTGCACATACACAGATGTGAGTTTCTTCGAGCATTCATCTGGTTCTTGTCCTTGCTGCCTTGTATCCTCAAGCGCACCACAGCATGCGCTTGATTTCTTTCTTGTTACCAAGCAAGTTCATATCCTGGCAACACGTCGTTTCTATACGCGGCTGAAGTCTGCTTCATGCCTTTTACTCCTCCTTTCCACAGCCCGGGCGGGCGACCAACAGTCATGTCAACACCACGCCGAGGATCATGAAGACAACTGCACGCTTTCCAGCGTAGCTGCATCCTTATGCGCAATTGTTGGCCTTTTGGACTGCTTACAATCCTCCCTCGTCCGCCAACCTCATACGTCGGACATACATTCGCCAGACCTAGACACTGACCCGTTCTAGAAAGTTCTTCTGCGAGCGGAATCATACACAGAAGATTCCGAGCCAACTGTAGGTGTGCAACCGTTTGTAGTGTTGGCTCTATGCGCTTCCAATGCTGATGACCATCACGTGCAGATTTCCGGTCAAACACTGCACCTACCCGTCCTCACCCATCCCCATTTGCTACCAGCAAACGGGCTGTTCTAGGCAGTAAGGAAATACCTTACTTAAGCATACACTTTAGGCAATTGGAATTCCAACGTACGTTTTACCCATCTGTTTCCTCGTTGGTGTTTTTGGCTAACAGTATCGTGTAACAAACAGTATCTCGCCCTAATACAGTCTTCTATAGACTGTATAGATACACTTGTTCGTACCGATTCTGTTTTTCTTTCTTACTCTCCTCATTCATTCTGCACTTGGAAGTCCTCATACTGTCCTGTCAATATGTCAGCGAAGGAAGACACACGCGCTTCGCTTGCTACCCCTACCGCCTCGAATGCTTCCGTGGATATTGAGATGGCAGGTCCGCTAACTTCAAACGAAGAAAGAAGAAGTAGATCTAGATCTTCATCTCCCAGAACCGAGAAGATGTCCTCCTTCAATCCTACACGCGAGCGTGCTGAGCGCATCGGATCCCGCACCGACGGTGGTGGTCAATCAGGTTCTCCCCCCAATCATGCCCACAACTCATGGAGAGATGTTACCCCGGCAAGCTACGATATACACGGAAACCATGGCTCTGTTACCTACCCATACCACGGCTCCTCCCAATATGACCCCAATACTCCAATGATGAATACGCAAAGCCAGTACCCGGCAGCTCGTCCACATGGAGGTTCAGTTATGATGGGCGGTATCCCTGTTGTCGCCAGTGTCCCTGGTACTCCACTGAGTAGTATCAGCCCCGGCGAGCTGTCTCCCACTGAGGCACAACTCATGACAGCCTACGGCTATGGTTTGCGCCGCCCTGATGGCTCCATCACTAGACTCTACCCGGCTGATGAATTGCCACAAAATCTTGGTCTCCAGGGTCGGGCCGGCACGGAAGGCTTATTGATTGTTCCCATGCTCCGTCAAGTCTCACCCAACAGACGTGGTGGTGTTGAAGTTATGATATCTGACGATGTAAGTCTCCTGGCTGATAGTTCACTTGTGTTTCTGGGTGCTCATTAGAAGTAGGTCGTCCATCAACTTTCTGCCAACCGAGGTTACCACCCTGAGTCCAACTACTACTCTCCTGGCTATGATCAGACGCAAGTACGAAAGCCTTTCCCGTTGTCAGACCTGTATTGCTCACGGTATGATAGATGCATATTGATTCGATCGTCGCTCATAACTCATACCCTGGTGCATCTCAATCCGTCTCGCCCCCACCTCGTCGTCGTGAGAAGATCTACTGTGATAAGTGGATCCACGAGGGTGTTTGTGCTTTCACTCAAATGGGATGTAAGTATAAGCACGAGATGCCGATGGATAAGGCAACGCAGATGTCCCTGGGTCTCAACCATGGTCTCCCAAACTGGTACCGTCGTGCCTATACCGTCAACTTACACGAACCATCATCATCACCGCTAGCTATATCTAGCCCGCCTCAGGCTACCCGTAACCCCCAATTATCATGGCGCCAACGTGCTCAATTTCATCTCGAAGCCTCTTCGGGCTCTGGTAGCGGCAGTGGTGGTCAATCTGGTGGTGCCCGTTAGTCCTCCTGGTATACAATTTCCGAGACAACGCTGATCATGTATTCTAGGAACTGGCGGCCCTGGTGGACTTAGCTCTGGTACACGAGGTTCATTTGGCCCCATCGCTCCTCCATCAAACTCTCAATCCTCTGTGTCCAACAACCCATACTCCAGTCTTAAGGTTGAGAACCGCGAGGAAGACGACGATGACGAGGACGACACCGTGACTTGGAGAGGCCGCCGCAACTAAGCTACCGCCATCTCTTCATCGATGAATTTGCGCAAACTGTTTACTGGACTGGTTCTGCTGCACTTCATCAGTCTCCATACTCATTGGTTTTGTCTTCTTGGTGGCCGAGTTTAGGCTTTGGCAACGCTGCGCGTTTCTCGCCTTGACTGGAGATTTTTACTAATGCTTTTCCCCCCTCGTCTTTCATATGCCGATGCTTTTCCTTTGTGGCATCGCTCATGGTTCTCGCCATCTGATTATTTTCTGGAAATTTCGATCCAGACGGCATGCACAACGAGACTTCATGTATCTTGAAGATTCATCGGCGCAGTTCACTGCATCGTCATTTCACCCTGCTTGCTCTTCTGGTCAACATTGTATCTGGGTCGTCCTTATCGATGGCACGGGAGTTGTGGTGGGGAAAATTTGGGTGGAGTTGGTGCTTACAGAAGGTCTGCATTTGAACTTCTGTTTCTTTCCTTCTCTTATCAAGAATGTTCTCGACCTCCATTGGAGACAGAATGACAGGAGGGCTTCATAGATTTGTGGTTGCATTTGAATTTCCCCCTGCATGGCAATTTCGCATGGCGTTTGGGCAAGAGACCTTGTTTGGTCTGTCTATTTGGAGGCATTCTCATTCACTCTGCTTGCCACGCGCCGCAGAACGTTGGCTCGCTACTATTAGAATGGATAGATAGATCTCTTTGCACACTTACTTCCATTCAACGGTCCATGTGCTCTGACCTCGTCTGAATGGTATGACCTCGACGCCGTCACCCTTGAGCGACTCCTGAACGACTTCGGTGCCCTTTCGGAGAATAATCCTCTCGTTGCTACCATCGTTGATACCGTAGAAATTCCTGCCATGTCCACCAAGGAAGCCTTCTAGAATATCTGCTGTGACGTCGTCCTCTGAGACCACCATGCGCTCGATGGCTATCTCCAGCGCTTTCATAACTAGTTGAGTTACGTATGGCTGAGTGAAAACACCTGCGGCCGTCTTTCCCCTCCCACCTTTCTTGGAGCTTATGTCGTGGGGTGCTGAATCGCTGCCCAAGAAGAACTTACCACTGCCACTGACAGCAGCTTTCAGGAGTGCCTCTCTGTCACGAGGCAACTTCGCAACGGGCTTACTGGGAGAAGGATCAGACCAAACATGAGAAAACAGATTCGGTCACATACCAATAGTTAAATGGATCATCCGCCCAGTCATCGACGATGAGGAACAGATGATGAGCTGTGATGGCTAGCGGAAGAAAATCATGTTAGCATGGGGATACAGACGTGAGTAACAGCTGGACGCCACTTACTTCCAACGACGTTTGGACCACACTCCTCGACTGTGTCTATGGCCTCTTTTGTTGTGCAGTGCTCCAGGACGATCTTGAGCTGTGGTTGAGAAGATGGTTAGCTTCAACAACTATATCAAGGCTCTGACATTTCATGAGGATATTGGAATTGTCAAAAGAAGGTCACGCACCTTGGGAAACTTGGCATGAAGGTCTTTTAGAGTTGGTAAGAACGATGACTCGGCGTTCATAATCGAGATATCATGACCACTGGGACACTCTCCATGCAGATTCAGGACCATACCGCACTGCTCCATGGCTGAGAACACAGGGTAAAATGGCTCGTAGGATATGACCCCAGATGAGGAGTTCCTGATGAACGACAGTTTTAGCACTGATTTCCATACTTGCGCGGCACTTAGACTTCATGGCGCAGCTCCACACTATGCCCAGACCTAGGGATAGTCTTACTCACGTAGTGACTCCTGCTGGATATGACTTTATTCCTACAATGCCTTGAGCCTTCGCTCCTTTGACAACCGCAGGAGTAATCGTCTCATGAAGGTACAACGTCATCAGATAGTTGATCGATGCATCTTGGGTACGCAATCTGTGTTTGTACGCCAGAGCATCGGAGGCCGAAGTGACGGGAGGCGTCAAATTTGGCATAACATAAGCAGTATTGACACCACCCTTTCGAATCGAGGGTACGACTGCCTCCATCATCACCCCATCCCGGAGGTGAACGTGGAAGTCAGCAGACGCAGGGAGTTCCAGGCCGTCAAACTTCGCTAGGGCAGCCATGTTTGTAGAGGTCTTGCTATGTCAAGGTTCGCACAGTCTTCTGGAGATCTAGCAAATCGTGGCTCTCTCAAGGCGTTGCAACTTTTCCAAGAACGAATCAATCCCACCCAGGTGTATTGGTGATAATTTGTCGTTGAAGAAAACAAGGAGCTTCGCTAGAAGTCGAGGGAAGTCACAGTCTAGCTTCTTTTGGTTAGAGTGCTTGGCGAGAACCGTGCAACGAATGCTCTGTGGCTGAGACGACACCCAGGTAAGTAGTTTAGGATCTAGGGATTGAGAGGAGTATATTGTGGACAAAAGAATACTGAACGTGCGGTTACACAAGCTTTGAGATCTCGAGAAGATACCCCGCATGACTTTTCCTAGCTTTCAGCAGTCTCAATATTGCATTTATTCACAACTTTGGATCTTCAATGTTTGGTATCACCTACTAGGAATATCAGATTCTAAATACTTGACAGTTTGTTCGGCAGAGTAAACAGAAGTGGAAGGGTGTGGATCCATCCTATAGCTTGTTACATGTCAGTCGCTGCAGCATGGAGCGGGTGAGGTAGTAGCTCCTCAGAACATAGGTAACCATCGAAAACTTTATTGGAGAAGCGCTATCTGTAACACAATGACTAGAAGGCTACCAGAAGCCCAAAACTATGGCTAAGATGGGAGCTTCGTAGCGGCAACTTGTCTTGGTCCATTTACCATCTTCCTAGATGTATTTCCTGGGACTATGATCATTTTGGTGCTTTGCTAGGGGCATAAGAAGGAGCAAACATGTTTCCCGGCCTGAAAGTTGCTTCAACATGCTCGCCAGGGTCAGCTCCTAGTCCATATTCTTGACCTTGTCGGTGGGACTTGATCTTAATCCGGGAAACAGCTGCTGGTCGGATGGGTGCTGCAAATGGAACCCGAGGTGGAGTGACTGTTCGAGAGCGCACTGAAGGGTTCTCGTACGCACTGGAGCTATCATATTTGGAGGGTCTGTAGCTCTGATCAGGGGCTTCGGGTCGCCGAGAGTGAGTTGGCTCTCGAGCTGAAGTGGTAGGCTTGAAGGTTTGAGCAGTATGATGTTCATCACACAAACCTGCTAGCGTTCGAATCGCTTTCGGACGTGTCGCATCGTCCTGTAGATAAGTTACGATTCCCTCGAGACTACGGCTGATTAGTACAATGTCGCTTCTAGGGGGGAAAGGCGAGAAGGTCGAGACCTTCCCAGAAAGCCTGGACCAAGCTATTGAGACAGGGAAGCTAAGGACTCTCCTTACAGTGGCGGGCCTTTCCTCACCAGAGCCTCCCAATGTTCGCGTTGCCCGTCTGGAACAGTGCTGGTTGTATCTGCCTGTATGCTCCGAAGGGCTTGCTGGGACTGGGCTACTCGTGTCTTCAATCTTTCCAAGCCCACGTTAAATTGTTGCTCATCTCGGCTCTTCACAAGACGATAGATATCTTGTAGCTCGCTGTCTACCAGCTCGAACCATGGACTTCTACCTTTGTGTTGTCTATTCTGAAGTGAGGAATCGATGTCAGCACGTTGCTGTAAATTGAATGGATGTAAATGTTAAATGTCCCAGGAGTGCTTAGACATTTTCAACTCATGACCAAGAGGAGCGGAGAAACCTACAGCAGGCAGCTTACTTTTCCAGTCATCCCACGCCGCTGCTGATGCTACCTTGCCCTCAATGTATTCTTCGTCCGATGAGTAGTATCTGCGAGGAGTCTTCCGATCACGTCAGTATTGATACCGTACCGTTACTTAACGGCCTTACTTCAACTGGCTCCTTGCTCTTTCTGCGGCGAAGGAAGTTCTCCCCCGGCCAAATACCGTACCGTCCGCAAGTGGTAACTCGTGGTGCATGCTCGAGCATCTTGAAAGGGAAAGATTTTTCAGGTAGAAGCTCGAACTATCGTTGGGGGAATGTGTAAGATGAGGGATTGTCTGGTCAATATTGCGGGAAGAACGGTGATAAAGCGCTTGCTTGATGATAAGCGTAGGGAATATTCTGATCCGAATCGGGAACAAGTCAACTAGAGAGTCACGGCTTTGTCTGTCGAGTCATAATACTCAGGTAGGTAGTCATAAAAGACGCCAGTCATGTCACTGTACCAGAATTGGGCACAATAGTATCGCGCGATCACCAAGGGCAGGAGGCCATGAGAATGGATTTGTGAAAAGCTAGATTAAGACGCTTGACCCGAAACTAATCCATACTCATCGTTCAAAGGTCAGACTCCATGCAATGCTGTCAATGAAGCCATTAGCCCGAACATCCCAAATGCTGATGCTAGCAATCCTGAAGCGCCAACATCGTTAATCATCCCTCAAGCGTCTCGTTTGCCGCTGATGCTCCCCGAAACCCATCCCCACGCAATGCAATAAACGATTTCGCTATGAGGCAATGGACAAGTGCCATACGCGAATGGGTATCGAAACAAGTGAAGGGATCATGAAATACTTAAGCATAACGCCCCCGCTTTCCTCCCCCACCTCCGAAGCCATCCTTGCCATGCCCTAAATTACCAATATCGAAGAAGTCGCCAAAATTTATTTTTCGTTTTTGTCCTGCCCCTCTGCCTATCGTATTGACGGATCTTGAAGTGACTCTGGAGGGGTGACTGGTATGCCGGCTTCGCGAATTTCTGGCAGCGATACCCGCCGCCGTGTTGACATGTGACGTGTTATTGTCCTGGTTGGGTGCCCGGGCAATATCTGAATCGAGGTCTGACAGGATTATGTCCGCGTCTTGAGGATATGGATGGGACGCCCGGAAGGTGAATGGGGCATGAGGTGGCACGAAAGCCTCGATCTCATCTGAGTTGGTGGTTGTACCGAGCGTAGGTGGAGGAGCCGACTCTGTACGCACCGGCGATGCTATTCTTGTCGGATTCAGCGTAGAAGAGAGTCGAGTCGCACTTTGAGATCGCTGAAGAACGGGTGATGATCCTCGGTCTGTCTTGTCGGACAGCTCGTCTTCGCTTTCGATATTCTGAGAGACGGAGCCATCCAATCTCTCTGTGGCCCAGCTCCGAATTCTCCATCCTTCTCCATCGCTCAAACCTATGTCTTCTTTGTCCAGGAACGAGAGGAGTTCGGATAGTGCATCCTGGTAGCCTTCCGCACGTGCTCGTCCTTGGTCTGCAGCTGCACTCTTATAAAGATTTGTCACAGATAATGCAGCGGCCTTGAAAGCCGCGAGCAGTGGTTCGGGAGGGTCTTGCTTCGAGGCCGGAGTCGATCGAGGTAAGGAGGTGTTGAGACTGCGCATCGAGTCCATGATGGTTGGGATTATGGTATGTGTACGTCTGTTGAGAGACTGTCTGGTCAGTATGTGATCGTGCTGTGGCAGATCGGGCGGGTGATTCTGGCAATCGTCGTACCTGCAAATAAGGAATGTAATACAGCAAACAGTTGCGTGGTGGGTGATCAAGAGCTGATCTCCAGAAAGAAATAGGCCAAAGCAGCTGGCAGTCGTTGATATCTGGGTGAGGTGTTGGGGAATGAATGTCTCGATATTCGGAATGGTGAGTGAGATGCCTGTGCCCCGCCAGCGAAGAAAACAGCAAGCCTAACGGCTAAGGCAGCTAATGTGCTAATCCTAATCGAGACGAGAGCACTATGCTCCCCTTCAACCACAGGCGCGTCTTTCGTTCACTGCGCTCTCCATAAATTTTCAACATACCCGTCCACAGCCTTCTTGCGCCACGAAACCTCCACAACAAACGCGACCGTCCCTTAAATCTTCGCATCTAGATATCCCCCTACGACAGAAGGGCGTTCGGCCTGGTGTTCGTGCCCTGGAGAAGGGAAGCAACCTCCAAGATGGCACCACGCTCCTCCCGCGCAAGCGGTCACGATACCGACACGTCTATGGCAGATGCCTCTGAGATTAGACAGCTTCCTGTTGATCCAATGGTATGTGGACACGACCACACTGCGCGACCTCCCACAGCGCGTTGATTTCTGGCTTTCATGTCGTATGGAATTTCCTATCTACCAAACACCACTAACACATCTTCACAGGAAGTCGACGACACCCCAGACTATACGGAAGACTCAGATACAAATCCTAACACGACTGCAAGCAGTGTCGTCGGTGAACCACTTTCAATGGATGGGCGCAAGCGAAGATCTGAAGCTACAAACCTTCGACGCAGTGTTTTTGGCAAGAAGCATGATCTTCTAGGCGAGAACAAGGTATGTTCAGATGCAGGCACTCTCCTCGAAGGCATTTGAGACTGAGCATAGTTGTTTTACAGGAGGATGATTCTATTCGGCGATTTCGATACCTCCTGGGTTTGACCGACCTCTTCAGACATTTCATCGAGACGAACCCGAACCCACGTATCCAGGAAATCATGGTTGAGATTGACCGACAGAATGCAGAGGCCGAAAAAGCTAAGAAAGGACGAGATAGGCAAGGTGGCGCAGCTGTCGAGCGACGCCGCAGAACCGAAGCAGAAGAAGACGCTGAGCTGCTGAAGGATGAGAAAGCAGGCGGTGCTGCCGAGACAGTTTTTCGGGACTCACCAGGATTTATTCAAGGCAAGATGCGAGATTACCAGGTTGCCGGGCTCAACTGGCTCATTTCCCTGCACGAGAATGGTATTTCGGGGATTCTTGCAGACGAGATGGGCTTAGGCAAAACCCTCCAAACAATTGCTTTCTTGGGATACTTAAGGCATATTATGGGAATCACTGGTCCGCATTTGGTTATCGTTCCTAAATCAACTCTAGACAATTGGAAGAGAGAATTTGAGAGGTGGACTCCTGAGGTCAACGTCCTCGTCCTTCAGGGCGCCAAGGAGGAGCGTCATGCGCTCATCAACGAGCGACTCGTTGATGAGAAATTCGATGTCTGTATTACGAGTTATGAGATGATCCTGAGAGAGAAGTCACATCTGAAGAAATTTGCTTGGGAATACATCATCATTGATGAGGTACAGATCTCCCTTAGACCTCAACCCGAACGAGCTAACAGGAAATAGGCACATCGCATCAAGAACGAAGAATCATCGTTGGCTCAGGTTATTCGTCTCTTTAATTCCAGGAATCGATTATTGATTACTGGTACACCCCTTCAGAACAACCTCCACGAATTGTGGGCATTGCTCAACTTCCTGCTCCCAGATGTCTTTGGTGATTCCGAAGCCTTTGATCAGTGGTTTTCTGGCCAAGAAGAGGACCAGGATACTGTTGTACAGCAGCTGCACCGTGTTCTTCGACCATTTTTACTTCGTCGTGTGAAGAGCGATGTGGAGAAGAGCTTGCTGCCCAAGAAAGAAATCAACCTGTACATTGGCATGTCCGACATGCAGGTTAGCTGGTACAAGAAGATCCTGGAGAAGGATATTGACGCTGTCAACGGCGCAGGTGGAAAGCGAGAGTCGAAGACTAGGCTTCTAAACATCGTCATGCAGCTTCGAAAGTGTTGCAATCATCCCTACCTCTTTGAGGGTGCGGAGCCTGGACCCCCGTACACCACCGATACTCACCTAATCAACAATGCGGGCAAGATGGTCATGCTTGACAGACTACTCGTTAGATTGAAGAAGGAGGGGAGCAGAATCTTGATATTCTCACAGATGAGCAGATTGCTCGACATTTTAGAGGATTACTGTGTCTTTCGAGAATTCAAGTACTGCCGTATCGACGGAAGCACTGCTCACGAAGATCGTATTGCGGCCATTGACGATTACAACAAGCCGGGATCGGAAAAGTTTATCTTCCTATTAACAACTCGTGCCGGTGGTCTTGGGATCAATTTAACCAGTGCGGATATCGTTGTGCTGTACGATAGTGACTGGAATCCTCAAGCAGATCTCCAAGCTATGGATCGTGCTCATCGTATCGGGCAAACAAAGCAAGTCGTCGTTTACAGATTTGTCACAGAAAACGCCATCGAAGAGAAGGTCCTTGAGCGTGCTGCCCAAAAACTTCGTCTTGATCAATTGGTAATTCAGCAAGGCCGCGCACAAGCCGCTGCAAAGGCCGCCGCTAATAAGGATGAGTTGCTCAGCATGATCCAGCATGGTGCAGAGAAGGTTTTCCACTCCCAAGGACCTACGGGAGCTCTTGCAGAGAAGGGCAACGATCTAACCGACGACGACATCGATGCTATTCTAAAGCACGGCGAGAAGCGCACCGCCGAACTGAATGCTCGTTACGAGAAGCTTGGAATCGACGACTTGCAAAAATTTACTTCTGAATCAGCCTACGAATGGAATGGCCAAGATTTCACCAACAAAAAGAAGGAAATCGGCATCAACTGGATCAACCCATCTAAGCGCGAGCGAAAGGATACATCCTACTCCATGGACAAGTATTACAAGCAGGCATTGTCCACTGGTGGCCGTGTTGCAGACACAAAGCCGAAGGCTCCTCGGCCCCCAAAGCAGATTCTGGTCCACGACTATCAATTCTTTCCACCTATGCTCCGAGAGCTTCAAGATCGCGAGACAGCGAATTTTCAGAGGGAACAAGGCTTCAAGGTCGAGCTTGCGCCCGGCACAGATGAGGACCTGTCCGATCGTGAGGCTGAACGGGCCATTGACCAAGCCGAGATTGATAATGCTACTCCACTCACGGAAGAGGAGAAGGAAGAGAAGGCACGCTTAAGCGAGCAGGGTTTCGCTGACTGGAACCGGAGAGACTTCCAGCAATTCATCAATGGCTCTGCCAAGTACGGTCGAAAGGATTTTGATGCAATTGCCGATGAAGTAGACAGCAAGACCGCAGATGAGATAAAGACCTATGCCAAAGTCTTCTGGCAACGATACACAGAGATCGCTGATTACAACAAGTACATTAGCTTGATCGAAGCTGGAGAAGAGAAGACCAGAAAGATGGAGCATCAGCGCAAGATGTTACGCAAGAAGATGCAACAATACCGAGTTCCGCTTCAGCAACTGAAGATCAACTACTCCGTCTCGACCACCAATAAGAAAGTCTACACGGAGGAAGAAGATCGCTTCCTGCTTGTTCTCCTGGATAAGTATGGCGTTGATACAGAAGGCATCTTCGAAAAGATTCGCGATGACATCCGTGAGAGTCCATTGTTCCGATTTGACTGGTTCTTCCTCAGCAGAACCCCAATCGAGATCAGCAGACGATGCACGACTCTCCTGACAACTGTTGCGCGCGAATTTGAGGATGCGTCTGCCCCGAAAGGCTCGAATGGTACAGCTAATGGAAAGAACAAGAGAGAGCCAGAGGATGATGAAAACGATGAAGATAGCGTTCTTGGTATGGCACCAGCACAGAAGAAGACAAAGAAGAACGGCGTAAAGGTATACTCTGCACTGCGACCACCTTTGAACATCACTAACCTCCCACAGAATAAGGCTCTGGATAACATCAAGTCCGGTGCAGGAAGCAAAGCCACCTCGGCAGCACCATCTTCGAGAGCGTCCAGTGTCATGTCTTCAAGCCCAGCACCAGCTGCAACAAAGGGCAAGGGCAAAGGCAGGAAGAAGTGAGGAGTGTGAGAAGATTTTGACGAAATTTCCCTATCAATCATGTATAAGTCAAAAATAGCGGTCAATGGCGTCACGAGAAGAATTGGTGGTATCATTGATGGGCGTACTAGAGTATTTCAACTGTGGGTGGAGCTTATGATTTCCGAGAGGGGATCCCCCCGGCATGTAACTTGTAAATGCAATGACTTCAGGTAGAAAATACTTGTTGAGATTATCTACTGGCTGTCGTGAAAGTCGCAGCCTTAGGCTCAATTATCTTAATTCCGCCCAATCAGATCATGCCTGCCCTTCCACTCTTCTCTTCACCTTACATCCTCCGCTCAATTATACCTCCCGAACAGCGGACTGCTGAGTATCCATCAATGGTCAAGATTGTTCACCCTATTCCAATCCCTCGAATATTACGGACTAAAGGTGTTGCGAGATCATTGACGATGACGACTGCATTGTGGAAAGATGTAAGACGGTTTGCTCCGCTTAGAGAAACTGTGCAAGATGGCGTGAAGGACTCGCCTAAGCTGAAGGGCATTGTGTTCGATGTTGACGGGACATTATGGCAAGTTCTTTCGAGTCTCCTTTTGTCTGAATTTCGGTGCTCTGGCGTCTTCTTTTCCGTTTTCGAGTGATACAATTGAAAGGTACACAGGCCGAGATCTTCAGGAACCTTTTGTATCTGCCAATGCATATGTATGAACTGGTATGCTGCAAAGAGAACTGGTATGTTCACTGCTTTGAGCTTCTGCGTATCCTGGGCTGCAAGTGCTTTGTGTAACAACACTCTTACTAACCGAAATGTATGCACCTTTTCTGTCTCCATACCCTAAGGTTAGCTCTGACCCCAGGACGAAATTCAGTTGAGACAACTTTATGGTTGCGCTCAAGGTTATCAACTTTGTCAGATGGGTGACCCAACATCTCTTATTTGCAAGCGCTTTCAGGCTCCTCAGTCTAAGTACGCGTGGAAGCCCAATTTCAGGACTTTCAGCCTGGAAGTGAGCTTACTGGCAAGGAGTGGCGTTTTATCTGTCCCTAGGATGTGTCGTGGGAGGGCAGCAGGCCTTGAAAGATCAAGATCTAGCACATGTTTCCTCGAGTTCTTCGTCCACGAAAGCTATTCTCAGTATCTAAATCGTTACTAACCATAGCTTTCTAGCCTCCAACAAAACTACATGTTCGGCGAAATGCGCAACGCTTTAGGCATTACCAAAGCCACTGACATCCTTGATCACTGCCATTCTCTCCCACCTGCTGAACAAGAAGCTGCTCTCGAGAAAATTCGCGCTATCGAACGTACAGCTATGACGAAACAACAGCCTCAACCTGGGCTCCTTACCTTGATGGAGTATCTTGAGAAGAAAGGAATCCCAAAAGGTATTTGAAAGAGATTGATCTATGCATTCCATACCATTTCGACAGCTCGGACTGACGAATCCTAGGAATATGTACACGAAACTTCGAGATGCCAGTCAATCATCTGTTGGACAAGTTTTTGCCGGAGCAGAAATTTCATCCTATTGTGACTAGGGACTTCAGGCCGCCAAAACCGAGCCCAGCTGGGATTTTGTGAGTCTAAAGATTCCATTGCGTTTAGCTTGTGAAAGAGGAAGTACAGTGTTGTTGAAAACTACAATGAGCTCATGGGATGTAAAATAAAAACCACACAAAGAAATACACACGCGCAGGATGGTGTTCTATGTCTCACAAGAAATTGGGACCTGGAAATTCAAGCTTCAAGCATTGGCGCTGACTTTTACAGACACATTGCTAAGAGCTGGGGTTTCTTGAAAGACATCGACGGAGAGCAAGTCGGGGACGCGTCAAACATGATCATGGTTGGGTACGTGCTTTCATTCAATGAATAAACCCCATATCTGACAAGAGCTGACAAGATTCCCACACAGGGACTCTATAGATGATATGACGGCCGGTTACAAAGCTAAAGCTGCGACGGTGTTGCTCGTGACTGAAGCAAACGCTCACCTAGCAACTCACGAGCACACGGATTTGGTTATATCCAGATTAGATGAACTCATTGAGATCCTTGAGAACGGTTTTGTGGGCAGAATCGACACGGAGGATGAGATCAGCGATACCCGGAAGCGAGCAGAAAATGTATTGAAGGGTGGTAGAGCTGAAGGAACTACCACATAATGATGGCAGGGAATTGAATTGTCTAAATACGCCGGACACAACGCCCCAACTTGCCAGCTACACGTTTCCAATGTTCCACTTGACCCTTATTTCATATCCCATCAACAGCTCACATCCACCCAGGAGTATGCATTCAAAAGGAATCATTGGCACGTAAATGTGACATGCTACATTGGTGGCGCCGGCAGATGCTTCATGCTGGTTTGCAAATTGAAAATCAACAGCTCCTACCCTCAATAGTCGTATTGCCGTGAGGTTCCAGGAGTGGGGTGTCCAGATGCGTAAAGATCGTTACCAAAAGTGGCCTGTCTCCTACTTTCCTTCTTCACATCTGGTTCCGTATTCTCCTTCTTCGGAACAGGGGGAGGTGGCAGTGGCATTGTAGGAGGTGCTGGTCTCATAGGAAGACTGGTGAACGTAACTCCACTAGCACTTGACGGTCCAGTAGCGTTGTGATCAGGGGCATTCAGAGTGGTGACTTTTGGCACACTTGTTGTAGTAGCACCTCTTGGAGGCAGTCCAGGATGGAAAGGAGCACCAGATGCACGGCCCAGACTGCTAGAACCATTCTTCACAGGCGACCTATCGCCATACTGTGGAGAAGTCACCGCAGAACGGACATCGGCACCACCTATTGGAATATCGCCAGATGTTGGTGTTGGTAAAGAGTAGTCAGGAGAATGCGTGGCATAAGGACCAGTTGGTGAGTCCCGTGAGCTGAGCAGCAGTTGGGTTGATGGTGATAACTGTGGCGCCACTATATGAATTCAGTATCATGTCCCCTCTCGGAAGAAACAACTGATAAGACAGATGTCTACTTACAGTGTGATTTCCTATTGTCTTTCTCCATCAGACTGACAGCCCATTCCCTCAGATCCACAGGGGTACGCTTGGCGGCTTGGACGAAGGGTTCACGTTCCTGTTCAGGGATTAGTTGACAAAGCACTTCCGATCTTTAGCATTCTTACATAGAGCTCTTGTGGTGTGGGACGCTCTTCAGGAGCCTTGGCCATGCATTTTTGTATCATGTCTTCCAGGATTTGAGGGAAAGCCTCACTCTTGGGCAACTTCGGTGCTGGTTCGTAGACGATCTGTTGAAGGAGATCCAAGATACCAGATGGAGCTCCGTCGCCATCCGACAGGTGCTCACTGGCATCAAATGGGAATTTGCCAATCGCCATCTCCATGATTGACAAGCCAAAACTCCAGACGTCGGATTTTACGGTGTACTTTTGGCCTTGAATTCTTTCTGGGGCCATATAAGTCGATGTTCCAACGAAGGTATCGGCAACAGAGTTAACAAGCTCTCCTGAAACTCCGAAATCGCACAGCTTGATTTGTCCTTTCGAGTTGACGAGAATGTTGGAAGGCTTGATATCGCGGTGCATGATGTGGTGCTTGATGTAGAGGTACGTGAGTCCACCTAGAGTTGCTTCTGCAATCTTCCCTAAAACATCCACCCGTACTGGACCAAATTGTTGCGAGATTCTGTCCAAGGCACTGGGTATTGTTAGTATATTCCTGACTGCCGACCATATTCCCAGAGCCATACCCAACATCCATATATTCCATGCACATAATCACATCGTTATTGTCACTCAGGAAAGCTCCGTAAAAGTTGACAATGTACTCCGAGTTGGTATCGTGCATGATCTGGAGCTCTCGAACAATCCGGCGCCGCATCTCCTTCTTCGCCTCAACATGAATAATCTACCAAGTAAGTCAACAACTTATCCAGCCCCTGAACGTGACGATAGACCTACTTTCCGGGCCATCACTGTGCCGGTAGCCATATGTCGCACTTTACTGACGGTTCCTCCATTTCCATGACCGAGCTCCTTGAGAACCTCCAAATCCTCCCTCTTCAGATCCAGCTTGTACTCAATGCCGATCTCCAACTGTGCTGTATTCTTAGCATCGCCTCCGATGCCACCAGGAATCTGCATGTCGCTTTCGGAAGGAGCTACCGTGCGAGGAGCAGGTGCTGCGAGCGCTAATCCCTTGACATTTTTCCGTTTCAAGGTGCGCACTGAGCCTATGGCGTCCGACATCGTGGGATCTGTCTGCAAGATCTTCGTGCGTCCAAAGGGGGTGGTGGCAGCGGAAAGGAGGGGCAAATATGCTGCTTGACAGCCGTGGCTGTGAGTTCAAAGAGGCCGTGGGGTCGGTCGTACGATTGCCAGAGCAGGCTGTAGATGTGTGCTTCGGTAGCTGTCACCGCTCTGGATGCTCTCTCGATCTTGGTCGGGCTGCAGATGAGGTCGAGACGTGCTTTTCAACTCGGGGTCAATCTGCTGGCTGCCGCAACCAACAGCAGATGGCGCTTCGGTACAGGACTCCAGACACCGTGGGGAAAATCGATAGTTTACTAGGTTGCAGATGTCTGCCCAAATCAACAACAAGGAAGAATGAATGTAATGCAATGTCATGCACTCGAGGAACCGATGGGCGGATAGCTCAGGGAAGTCTTGGAAAAGGGGGTGGTCTTGGTAATATGGGAGCAGCCGCATGGACTTGAAGTCGCAAACACAGCTGCTGTCTCATCGCATTAGACTTTCTACGCTCTATTGGGCATCATCTTGGGGGCACGTCCACGAGTGGACTCAGCACGCGGCGATGGCGTTTGGGGGGGGGGGGGGATAGACAGCTTGCCGCGCGCCAGTTGTGAAGTGACAACTTGGAGATGTAGCTTACGAGATTTCTGTAATGATATAACAATACTTGTTTTACTACGAAAAATGGGAGTCCTTCTCGAAAATGACTTTTGCAGGCCTTTTAGCTAAAGAATGGACTCTTTGAGCCACAGTGTGGCTGATGCGTGAGTGTGGCTAGTGCACTAGCTTGGAGCATGCGGCCTGAGGAATACTGCCCTAGCTACTTTTGTCACCCAGGTCGTGACATCGAACGCGCGATGGAAATTTACCTTCAGCTTCAACTCACAGGCAGCCGACTTCCTATGCACACTTAACCACCCTGCCTGGGATTGCGCTAAGACTGTCGCCAATACTTAAAGTGCCATCCGCCCCCGCTGCCCCTTGATTCTTCCTGCAAAGTTCCGCAATACTGGCAAGATGAGCATGCGCGATCTGATCAATGGGGAGGCCGAGCTTGACGACGAGGAGAACGACGAGTCCTTCGACGAAGAGACGGGCGAACCCAAACCCGGCAAGCCGCGAGCCAATGGAGATCTCGATGATTCGAGCGAGGAGGAAGATGATGATGACGATGAGGAGGCAGCTCGCGCGGTACGGATTCAGGACGAGACCACCATCGAAGGGGCGTTGAAGCTGACTTTCTGCTAGGTCCGCGAGGGATTCATTATAGAAGATGATGAAGATGAGGAGGCAGAAGCTCGAGAACGCCGGCGGCGGAAGAAGCGCAATCGAGCCGAGCGTGAGCAGGAAGAGGCCGTCTTGGATGAAGAAGATTTGGATCTTATAGGAGAGGCCATACCAGATTGGGAGCGCAAAGGGGCTTCACAGGTACGCTGTTACTATTTTCATTCGGCCGATTTCACACTAATAGGTCTGCAGCCAAAGCTCAAGCGTCTCAAACGTGGGCACCGCGACGATAGCGAGCAGCACAGAGAGCGTGGTTTGGACGAGATCTTCTCCGATGACGAGGAAGCCGATAATGGGCAAGATCTAGAACGCGGCTATGCAAGACCCGATCATCACAGAGTCGACGAGTTTGCCGACTTTATCGAAGAGGACGACCTGGAAGATGAGGATGAGAGGCAGAGACACCAAGAGGAGATGGAGGTGGCTCGGCCACGAGAGAGGGGCTATGTCGGGGGAAATGAGGCCTCTGGTCTCGACAAAGATGCCTTGGAAGATATGGAGGCTATCTTTGGCAACGGCGAAGATTACGATTGGGCCCTTGCCCTCGAGGACGAAGCGGAAGTTAGGGAGGCTGGTGACCATAATCTGGAATTGAAGGATGTCTTCGAACCGTCTCAACTCGCAGAGAAACTACTCACGGACGAGGACAACGAAATTCGGTGGAAGGACGAGCCAGAGCGATTTCAGCTTGACCGACTTCCTTACCAGGATCTTCAAATTACCGACGATCAATTCAAGGAGGAAGCTCGATGGATCACGAGTCTTATATGGCCCAAGAAGCAGCTTCACAGCGAACTTCAAACGCCTTTTACCCGGGCCATTGGCAAAGTCCTGGAATTCTTCGTTGTGGATGAGGTCGAAGTACCATATGTCTTCCAGCATCGCAAGGACTACCTCATCCATGCGGTCAAGAATCGTGTACGTGATTCAGATGAATTCCAGGTCAGTGCCGAGAAGTTGCTGAATCAAGACGACCTTTGGCGGATTTTGGAGCTCGATCTGAAATTTCGGGCTCTTGTTGAGAAGAGAAATGTTCTCAGCAAGACGTTTGACAACTTGAAATTGGCTGCGGGTATAGACGACGATGTGGTGGACCACATGCTTCCTGTCGCTCAAACAATGGAGGAACTACAGGATGTTCAAGATTACATCTACTTCCAATACGCCGCCGAAATCAAAGAATTGGCCGCCACAAATGGTACAGTCAAGGAGAAACGCCGTCCTGGCGGGAAAACATCAATGTACGATCGGATAAGGAAGAGCAAGGCCTACGACATTGTCAAGGCATTTGGCATTACGCCTGACCACTTGGCACAGAACGCTCTACGAGAAGGACGGAAACAATACACAGAAGATGCGTCACTATCTCCTATGGATCTAGCAGACTCCTTGACAAGCGACAGTGATTTCAGCACTGGGGAGTCTGTATTAGTGGCCGGGCGTCAAATGTTTGCCGAAGAGTTGTTCGTAAACCCTCGCATGAGAAAGCACTTCCGCATGAACTACTATCTCGGCGGTGTTGTAAACTGTCAACGGACTGAGAAAGGTCTGCGGAAGATCGATGAACAGCATCCATACTACGAGTTGAAGTACCTAAGAAACCAGACTTTCAGCGACATCGCCAACAAGCCGGAGATATTCTTGAAGATGTTGAAGGCCGAAGAGGAAGGTCTACTCGAGGTCAACGTGGTACTGCAGAATGAGCGTGAATTCCGCAAGCAGCTTCACGGCGAGTTTGTGTCTGACAACTACAGTGAACTGGCAGATGCTTGGAACGAAGAACGCCAGAAAGTCCTCGAAGTGGCATTCCCAAGGCTTGAAAAGGTTATCACGAAGGGGGTCAAGGAGAGCATGAGAACCGAGTGCCAAGACTCAATTCTCAAGATCTGCCGCGAAGAGTACTCCAAGAAGCTCGACCAGGCACCCTACAAGCCTAAGGGTATGGTCTTGGGAACCATCCCCCGCGTTCTGGCGCTCTCAAATGGCAATGGGGATCCAGCTAGGGATGCCGTGTGTTGGGCTTGGGTAGAGGAGGATGGGCGAGTTCTAGAACATGGAAGGTTTGACAACTTGACCCGAGACGAGCGGTCGAGGGAACAATTTATCGAATTGGTTCTACGTAGAAAACCTGATGTGCTCGGAGTCAGTGGATTCTCAGTCGAGACGCACAAGCTCATCACAAGTCTCCGTGATCTGGTAGCGGACAAGGGTTTGAGAGGTGCCGAATTTGAGGATCTTGACACTGGCGACGATACAAGCGAGCCTTTGGAGATTGTGGTGGTAAACGACGAAGTCGCACGACTCTACAAGGATAGTTCACGTGCTGCTGTCGAGCACCCAACCTTCTCTTCGCTTACGAAATATTGTGTTGCGTTGGCCAAATATCTCCAGAACCCGTTGAAGGAGTATGCTGCGCTTGGCAAGGATATCGTCTCTCTCTCGTTTCACCCTTGCCAGCAACTGATTCCAGAGGAGAAGCTCCGCAAGCAGCTTGAGACAGCAATGGTTGATATGGTCAATCTCTGCGGCGTTGATATCAACGATGCTATCGGAGACCCATACACAGCTGCTTTGTTGCCATACATCTGCGGTCTCGGACCACGAAAGGCCACTGCAGTCCTGAAGACCATCAACGCTAACGGAGGCATCGTGAACACTAGAGATGAGCTCGTTGGTGACCCGGATAGCGGTAAGCTTCCTGTCGTCGGCCCAAGAGTATGGAACAATTGCGCAAGTTTCCTGTCTATCGACTATGATAGCTCGAATCCAACATCCGACTACCTCGACAACACCAGAGTGCATCCTGAGGATTACGAACTTGGCCGAAAGATGGCTGCTGATGCTCTTGAGTTGGACGAAGAAGATGTCAAAGCGGAGGTTGACGAGGGCGGTCCTGGAGCGATTGTACGAAAGCTCATCAAAGATGACGAGCAGGAGAAAGTTAACGACTTGATTCTGGAAGAATACGCCGAGCAACTTGAGCGCAACTACAACCAACGCAAGCGCGCTACACTTGAGACCATCCGTGCCGAACTTCAGCAACCATACGAAGAGCTGAGGAGAAGCTTCGTCATTCTCGAAGACGATGAAATCTTCACTATGCTAACAGGAGAGACTCGAGAGTCACTATGCGAGGGTATGATCATCCCCGTCAACATCCGCGTAGCCAAGGAGGACTTCATCATTGCGAAGCTTGACTCCGGCATTGAAGGACGTGTGGATGCACAAGAAGGGTCCGAGAATGATGTGCCACTGAACCGACTTTTCTCTTCTGGACAAACCGCACGAGCCAAGCTGCTTGACCTCGATCGTACCAATTTCTCTGCCAGACTTTCTCTGCGCGAATCCATGCTGAACATTCCCTATAAGAAGTCCCTCTACCACGAACCAGGCTCCTGGGATGGACTTCAAGAAAGTAAGGATAGAGAGGAACTCCGAGAGAAGGACAAAGCAACGGGCCGCACCCAAAGAGTTGTCAAGCATCCTCTTTTCAAGCCATTCAACTCCACTCAAGCTGAAGAGTATCTCGGGTCGCAAGCCGTTGGTGATGCTGTTATTCGACCATCGTCGAAGGGCAACGACCATCTAGCCGTCACCTGGAAAGTTGCAGATGGGGTCTATCAGCATCTCGATGTTCTCGAGCTGCAGAAAGAGAGTGAATTTTCGGTTGGGCGACAGTTACGCATTGCTGGCAAGTACAATTACAGTGATCTGGATGAGTTGATTGTGGACCACGTCAAGGCAATGGCCAAGAAAGTGGATGAGATGACGCAGCATGAAAAGTTCCAGGCTGGAAGCAGGACCGATATAGGTAGGTTGTGGGCTGCGCTTTAGAGATACAAGGCTAACCTGAATTTAGAAACTTGGTTGACTACCTACACAAAGGCCAATCCTAAGAGATCCGTCTACGCCTTCTGCGTCGACACCAGGCATCCGGGATGCTTCTGGCTCTGCTTCAAGGCCGGAGAAGCTGCCAAACCCCAGGCCTGGCCTGTCCGTATTGTACCCAATGCATATGAACTGCTGAAGAGTGTCTATCCCGATATGAAGGCCTTGTGCAATGGGTTCAAGATCCAGCACCAAGCGAGTGCGACACGCAGACGCTGATCTGAAGGAGAGTAGGGTGAGCACAGATTTGCACGCTCGAGATGTGATATAACCACGGGAGAGATGGCATAAAATGAAATATTGCAGCATAGGGACAGGGGAGTTAAGATGACTTTAGATTGGTACGACGGACCAATTCCTGCCATTGTAACATCAACACGCGAGTAGCATTATTCTGCAGGTGGTAAAAAGCGTTCCGGCGTCGGGGCTATCTAGAGCCTACGTGGCCTGGATTTCGTAGGAAAGAATCACATTTCCTGGACGATTCTTATTGTGTAGATTGATACGTGTGCTTTGTGCTTTCTTATCTTAGTGCGGAGTTCTCAATCCTGGTGATTTCAACTCGTGTCGCTCGTGATAATTATCTTTGCGATGCAGATTCTTCAAACAAATCGCGGCATTGCCGGGCAGGGCAGAGCAGCAAGCAACATGTGATAGCCGTAGTGTAGTGAGGTACGAGCTATGATGATATTGTATGATCCCCATGTCAACAATACAGTACAGTACAGTATCTGCATACGAAGCGGATAGTAGTGTTCGTGCAGGGCAAGGTTGAGTGCTTCTGACGGGGTTCTTGGCTGGGCCAAGGCGGTGGAAACAAGGTTGTGAATCTGGCCGCAAAGACCAAGATTCACTAACCTTCCCTCGAGCCTCCCATGGGCAATGGAATAGGATGTGACATAGCTGGCTTGTTGATATCTTGTCGTCTTGCAACTTTCCACCGTCCTCGCTCCAACTTCCCTTCTGAGCCAGCTTCGCCGTATGTCCTTGCACCTGCGTCAACACCGCCACATCTGACAGCCTTCTGTGGCTTCTGTGGCTTCCATCGGCAATCGTTTCCCAGCTTACAACAGCTGTATTGTATTGTAGCGGCCACAGCCATCCATCAGCTTCCAGAGACGGATCACGCAGCGCTACGTAGGCATACGGGACGTGGACTTCTATGGTATCAGCTTTTGCGCAGCCATTTCCCACGCAGAAACCCGAAACCTTCAAGACATCCTGTTCATCCGGAGGCCGCGAGGCCGCGACATCATCACTCCGTCCTTCTTCAATTCCCCAATTTCCGCGTCTCATTGACCTTCAAGCTCACACAAAATGGCCGGCCTTGAGCGCCTGGAGATTCATAGCAAAGTAAGCCGTCTGCGGGCCGAGGGACACAAGAACGGAAGCTAATTCCGGTTCATAGTCTTATATTGTGCGATGGGTGAAGGTGGAGGAAGGGCATACCATATCATGGAGTGTACAGCCTCACAAGAAGTCCATGTAAGTGACGATGGCAGAGCTGTGGAAGTCAGGATCCATACTGAGCTTACAATAGCAACTTCGGAATATTCAAGCATCCAGGAACGAGCAATGCGGGGGCTCCAGCTCTGGAAGATGCATCTGCATCACTTCTACAGGTTGATCCGAGTCTCGCATCACAGAGACGCGCTTCGACTTCAAATTCCTTGAACGATGCTTCAACTGCACAGGAACAGCTCAAGGCAAAAGGCTTCCATCCTATATTATGGCATGGAAAATGCGAAGCGGACAAAGTTTCTATGGGCACGTATGCGGTGACGGCAGGTCACGGGGGGATGTACGGACTTGTCTTCGACAATACCTTCAGCAGAGCCGTCTCGAAGACTGCCACGTTCGTTCTTCTGACATACCCATCCAACGCACCACCACACGCGACACATCACCTTCAGAATGCCATGAGCACGACTGGAATCAGTGGACAGAACAAGGCAAGCCCAAAGCTATCTGCCATGGCATCTGAGTCGGTGGACAGTCTGCAAAGCCATATAGGCCCAGCTACAAATGGAAGTAGAGGCAATTCAGTCGTGGGTAGAAGTGAGAATGGAGATGGACTTGGGTATCATGTTGGCATCCTTTCGAAACGACGACGGAAGAAGGGACAGGGTTATGCAAGGCGGTTCTTCTCTCTTGATTTTGCTTCATGCACTTTGTCATACTACTATAGTCGGAATTCTTCTGCTCTCCGAGGTGCGATTCCACTAAGCTTAGCTGCAATTGCTGCAGACGAGCGGCGGCGAGAGATCAGTATCGACTCTGGCGCCGAAATTTGGCATTTGAAGGCTTTGAATGCTAGAGATTTCGAGGACTGGACGAAAGCTCTCGAGAAGGCTAGCAACAATGCAAGGTCTACTGATAGTGAGCTACCAGCTATATCTGAACCACGATTGAAGGTGGGGACTACTGGTCTGCAAGGCGCATCGTCGCCAGAAGAAGAGCGGGAATGGGAGCAAGTAGAATCACTTGTGAGCAGGATCGTAGGAACAAGGGACGCCGTGCGAAGGTTATCGAAGGACACAGCTCCAGGGAACCCGAGTCCGAAAAGGCATACCCTGCATGGACTGGGACTGTCCACCAGTCCCAATGTCGAAGAGGCCAGTGACTATTTTGGCGCGCCTGCCGCCCCTGAGAAGCGCTCATTCTGGAAGCGAAAGGCCAGCACTCCTACAACACCACGAATGCTTCAACAAGGTGTCTCTTCCCAGCTTGCGGTTCCATCACCCGCAACGGTAACGACTATCACGGCGAATGGGTCACAGACTCCGATCAAGAGGGGGAGGAAATCAATGCATGAAGAATGCAGTATACATGACCACTGTTCGGCATTGCTCAAAGATCTTGATTCTGTTCTTGACGACTTCTCCACGCTTCTGGTAAATAGCAAGCGGCGAAGAGCGCCGGCCCCGAAGTCTGCTTCTAGAAACAGCATTGATTCCACTTCTACCGCGGAATTCTTTGATGCTGAGCCTGGCATTCTGGACCGATCACAGCTGATGATTATTGATCGTCATAGTGAAGAAGATACACAGCCATCAGAAGCAGAGGATGAGTTTCTGACAGACTCTTCATCTATTTCATCGGGGGAAGACCAGGACATGAGTGAGCACCTTAATGGAACAGCTGCACTCTTTCCCGTCAAGCCCAAGTCCTTGGATCCCCTACCCATATCTGCTGCCATCAAGCGAAGAACAACCATTCCTCCGGCATCTGTCATGCCGCCCAGCTTAATTGGCTTCTTACGAAAGAATGTTGGAAAAGATCTTAGCACAATCAGCATGCCCGTCAGCGCCAACGAGCCAACTTCATTGCTCCAGCGTGTTGCCGAGCAGCTTGAATATGCCCAGCTCTTGGACAAAGCAGCCGCTCAGAAAAGCCCAAACCAGCGACTTCTGCATGTCACAGCTTTTGCAGTTTCGCAATTTAGCATAAATCGAGCGAAGGAGCGAGCCATTCGAAAACCTTTCAATCCTATGCTTGGAGAAACATTCGAGCTAATTAGAACGGAAAGCGAGGTTCCCGGTGGTTTCAGAGTCCTGGTTGAGAAAGTCTGCCATCGTCCAGTGCAGATAGCTTGTCAAGCAGATTCTGCTAACTGGTCGATGAGCCAGTCTCCTGCGCCATCACAAAAGTTTTGGGGAAAGAGTGCTGAGCTCGTCACCGAGGGTCGAGTCAGAGTTGTCTTGCATCTGCAAGATGGCACCGATGAGCTCTACAGCTGGAACGTGGCTGCAGCATTTCTCAGAAATGTGGTCATGGGGGAGAAATATGTTGAGCCTGTTGGAACGATGACTATCACCAACGAGACAACCGGTAGCAAAGCCATCGCAGAGTTCAAGCAGAAAGGCATGTTCGGAGGTCGTGGCGAGGACGTGCAGGTTGAAAGCTATGGGGCGGACGGAGTGCACACTGGGACTGGTTTGACTGGCAATTGGACGACGAACCTTCGGATACTAGAAGCTGGTAAAGCTGTGGGACCCGAGATCTGGCACGTTGGAGAACTGGTGGATAATGCTGCCAGTACGTATGGCCTCACGGCGTTCGCTGCAACATTGAACGAGGTTACCGATATCGAAAAGGGGAAATTACCTCCGACTGATTGTAGACTTCGACCTGATCAACGAGCAGCGGAGCAGGGAAATCTTGATCAAGCCGAGAGCTGGAAAGCTGTCTTGGAGGATAAGCAACGTGTCAGAAGGAAAGTGTTGGAGGATAAAGGGGAGTTTTATAAGCCGAGATGGTTTGTGAAGGTTGATGGTGGGGATGATGGGGAAGACGTATGGAAGTTGAAGGGTGGTAAGGAAGGCTATTGGGAGGAAAGAGCAAAGAGACAGTGGACGGGCGTGGAGAACGTTCTTGAATTGTAAGCAGTGGTGTGGAGATGTTGAATGTGAAACGTTCACGTGGCATATTTCTTCTTCGCGGAAATGACGTTCTTAGATGCGGCTAACCTGCTGAATACTGGATGGGGACCGGAAAGAGTCTTTCTGGATAGAGTAGATTTAGCGTGAATGGATATCAAGCATTGATCCATGGTGGCTGGCGGTTATGATTCTCGCTAGTCTGATGTGAAGTTATGGCTAAGTGGCGTTGTCTACCTTTGTCACTTACCAAGTTTACAGTAGCTTGAGCTCTGTTCCCTGTTCAACTTGAACATTTCATTGCTGAACGCGAAAGTCAGCACGTTGTACACGTTTACAGAACGAGACAAGGCGTCCACTAGGAGGACCATTAAGATACGCCTCTTGATTTTTAAGCCTCCTTCCTGGTATGCTTGATATGTTCTAAGTGTTGTCTGCGTGTAGGCGAGGCGACATGAGATGAGCCAATTTTTTTCAATCTGCTTCTCTCTGTTCATTGAGAATGTGTTACGTATATATTTTCTGTTCCATCTTGGATTAAGGTTTTGGTGCAAAGGGTGCTAATTTGCTGGATAATTAAGTAGTATTTCGGTGCTGTTCATACATGACTTGGAAGGATTAGACATCGGAAAGCATTAGATGCTTATGCCGCTACTTCACGAGATCTCAGGCTTCTTCGCTCCTTCGTTCTCTGCCCAGTACCTAATCATGAACTTCAAGTTATTACTCATAAAATATAATATTATCACTAGACCTATATCCATTACTCATTACTCTAGTCAACAGCTATCATGAACCCATCCATCACACTCAGTCTAGCTAGAAGGCTCATAAGCCGCAGTACCATTAGGATTTCCAGCGAGAGCTGTTAGATTCGGATTTCCAGGCTTCAAATAAGTCTTCACCTTCGGCAGATTATCCAACGTCGAATCTGGCAAGTGGAGCGTATCCTTAACAACCTGTCTAGGCGTCAACGCCAACCATTGCGCGACACTGATATCAGTGAACTTTGGCTGCTGCAGGACCTCCAGGAAGATGACGTCTTCGGTACCGGTATTTTCGATGTAGTGAGAGTTGATAGCGGGGATATAACCTACATCTCCGGCTGTGAAGTCGAAGGTACGTGAGGCTTCTGGCGCGCTGAAGACGGTGACTCTAGCGGAGCCTTGGAGGAAGTAATTCCATTCGTCGGAATCGAGATGCCAGTGGAGTTCTCGCATGGCTCCAGGTTGTACAGTTACAAGTGCTGCGGCGAAATTTGAGGCGATCGGGAAGGTGGTTGTGTCAATAATCTTGACCGAACCCCCAGGAACAGTATAGGGTGTTTGCTGAGAGAAGTGATAGGTATATGACTGGTCGTAGGGGAGGATCCCAGCTGGGCCAGTCATGTTCTGCTCGGAGATGTTGGAAGGCGCCGGAGTGCCGGTGAATATATAGAGTTGATCGGTTGGGAGATTATCGAAGGCTGATACTGGCGTCTGAAGATTTTTCGAAAGCACTTCCTTGGGATTACGGATGAACATCTCAGACAACAGAGAAGTCCCGTCTTCGGAGAAGTCGCCTTGGTCGAAAACTAGCAGGAATTCACAACCCTCCTCTAAAGCTTGAATAGAATGCGGCACGCCGGCGGGGAAGAACCACACATCGCCCGCGCTGATGTCGTCGGTGAATGTCTCGCCATTTTCATTCATTGCAGCCAAGCGAACGCTGCCCTTGAGCATCAACGACCACTCATTCGCACTGTGCCAGTGCAGCTCACGATAAGCATGTGGTGCCAGACGCATGTCAACGCCTGCCATTTGGGTAGCACTGGGCAGCTGTCCGGTATTCTGTTGCCTCGCCCACCCTGACTGTTTCCCGGTCCCGAATCGGTTGTGGCTGAGCCCTAGAGGCCATCGCGCTTCCGGGACATCACCTGAGTCCGTTCCTGGAGGAGCAAAGGTATCTGGGTTCAGCTTCTCGTATTCGTAGGTTCCTGTTTGGGGTGTCAGCCAAATACCCGAAAACTTGTCAATAGGGTGCGTACTCGGTCCAGGGTCTGTCGATCCCAAAGAGCCCCGGATGGGTTGTGGTTTCTCGACAGAATTGAAGTCAAGATATAGTCCGAGGTCCGCATCTGCATCTTGCCCATTGACAAGAGCCACATCCGAGACAACGGCTGAATCACCACCAGTGATTGGAGATGGTTTTGCAACCTAATAGGCAGTGAGTACATTGGAGTCACGAAGTCCTGTAACTTGAAGTGAGGCTCACCTCTCCAAGCAAGCTTTCATCGCCGTACAAAGATCCAGATGTGGTTGAGACAGTAGGAATAGGAGGGTTTGTGCCACCCACGGCCCCAGTATTCTCTCCATAGCTCAATTGAGGGGCTGGAGCTGCAAGAATCGTAGATAGCAGCCCAGCAGTGACTATGGACCTGAAGATGCCAGTAACTTGCAGCATCTTGCTTCCTTTCAACTAGGAATACTGTTGAAGGTGTACCTAAGAGAGGGTAAAAGAAAGGTAGCTTGAGAAGCTATATATACTTTGTTTTGGGGTTGATAAAGCTGTTTATCTCCATATCTCCACAATGCTGCTTAAGCTGGTAAAATCCACGGAAATTGCAGCTTATTTTCATTGGACAATCTCCCCTGAAGATGGAGAAATGTCAAGAAGTCATGGCGGCTTTGTTGCCCCGGGGGGTGCGGGGGGTAGTATGTTCAGCTGGTGACATAGACAATAATAGGTTGCGTCAAGGTTAGGCATGGATTGATCCCGAAAGCTTCGGCATCTTCGCAGTACTGTCGGAAAGTGACCACCGACCAGTGTAGAATAGAGAGTCAAACTTGATGTAAGACATTACAGCCTCTCTGCTACCCGTAACCTCCATCCGCCGTTCCTGCATAACAACCTGTAGCAGGATTTTCTCGGATTTGTAATTGTGATACTTTTCCGAAGTGTACAGTCCGCATGAGTGGCCCACTCGCTGGAGAGAAGGCTGTCTCGAAACAGGAGTGTGGTTGAAGAATAGTCCTAACGTCATGTAGAATCTACGGAGGAAGGGAAAGGACGCTTTGCCTTAGTGACCGGGACCGAAGGAACCGAACTGCCGCAAAAGCCGGTATACAGAACGCCGCACTGCCGAGCATGATTCCAAAAGAATTCTGCTTGACAGCGGCGTGGGCTACCTGTAATGACAATTCGCAGCCCTCGTAGCCGCGGTGGGGGTTCGATGGGCGCATCGTGTTCCTGAGCCAATGCCAATCTCGAATGCATGTCGGGAGAGGCGGCACATTTGGGGCAATTCCGCGTCCTGCTGCAGGAAGCACTAGATGTAAGAGTTTTAGTAGAAGGACGATGCCGGGAGTAAGGGGCCGGGCCAAGTTGCAATTCAATCTTTCCTCCATGTCAAAAGCTGGCTGGTGGTGCATTACGTTGTTCGGAGAGGAGCAAATATATCCTGGACCTTGCAGATTGGTGCAGGTTCGGGTGGTGGTAGTTGTGGGTAAGTTGTTGCATGGGGGGAAGAGTGAAGGCAAGAGGAAGGGAAGGATGTCGTTGAGGCTTGCCTCGCTTCCCCTTGCCCTTTCCCTTCCCTTTCCATTTGCCGAAAGCCGAGCCCTGCCAAGACCTCCCGCGATATCAACTTCTCGATTCCTCAAAGAGGACTTTTACCAACCACACCGTCGTCCCGAGGATCCCGCCGCATATCGTGCTGTGCTGTGCTGGTCATGGGGACGCAGCTTACGCGTCGAAAATAGCCCACTCCCTGTTCGCATGCATTGCCACTCGACCGTTCATTCGCCGAAGGGAGAAAGAAGCATCCTGGGAGCCGCTGGGGCCAATGCGTGCCAAGTCATCTCCAGATCTTGGAGATCGTCGGGGGAAAAGCTTGTTTTTGTGTCAAGATAGGACTTGAGGTCAAGAACTGACATTGTTTCTATCACTTTGATCGCTATCAGCTGCAGTATAATCATATATTCGGGACGGATCCTGTTCCGTGGTCGCGGGCAGAATTCGCTTTTCGGTATGTCCTCTTCCTCACATCACGTATGCAGGTCAAGCTGACATCGCCTGGAATAAGAGAGTGCGACCTTGTACCTAGCTCACGCTATCTAGACGGACAGTACGCATCCTCAATCTCGGAAGCTCCTTAGAAACTCGGTGCCCAGAGGAGCCTGGAGTGATTATTGACATGGCTTCTTCGAGCAGAAGGGACAACCCAGTCAAGTAAGACGTCCTGGTCACCCACCCTGTCCTTTCTCTCCTTTTGAAGGTCAAACACCACTATCTCAGCATATGTTCCTTCCCACCCAAGAACGCCATGAGTCGCAGCAAATGTTATACTAAACACAAACCTTTATGGGCAATCATGCCTTCTTGTATGGGGAAGACCTAGGAGCTTGTGGTGAGAGGTTGCCGAGACAGAGAGAACTCTGTCGACCTCGGAAGCAGAAGCAAATAACAAGTGTCTTATCACCGAATCAAACTCATCAAGGCCCTGGGCTTAGCTTTTGTTACTCTCTATGTTGTTTGTTCGACATTTATTCATTCAGATATTTCACCTCGACATTAAGTCATGGACCTGCGCCTCGAAATGTGAATCAACTGGTGACGCTGAAACAGCTGGCACTGTGGAATCAGCTCAACGGGACTCTGATATTCACAATATATCAGTCTATATCTTCCTCGAGATGCCACCTTCATTCCCTTTCATACCCAGTGCTTTCCTACAGCCCGAACCAGAAGGAACGACCAACCCAATCTAGACCACCAAAATATTACTTCTCTGCAAAGAGGTAAGTAAGGGCATCCAGATATACCATGCATGACCCCATCCACTGGTTTATCGATGCTCTCGGCAGCTATGTCTTCGGAGATAAGAAGGCCATGAAGAAATTCCACCGACAAAGGAGGAGAGAGAACGAAGAGATTGCTGCATATAAAGAACGAAAAAGTAATGGAGGTAGAATCATCAACGAAATCTCTGATGATGACGAACCTTCGGTACCGGTACAGCGCCAATTCCTTCCAGGACAGGGCGGCCCAGGCTACAGCAGAGGATTTCCTGGGCCTGTATCTCAACAAGGAGGTCCATCAACACATATGACACCATCTATTCCAGGACAAGGTGGACCAGGCTACACTAGAGGATTTCCAGGCCGTGTATCTCAACTGGGAGGTCCATCGACACACTCGTCTCATCGACGAGAAGGAGAAAGCTCTCGTTCTCATACGAAGACCACAAATACCACAAACTCGTCTTATCCAAGTCGAGCTCCAATCATGGGCTTGACGCAATATGAGCAAAACAGCATTTACCCAAATACCTATCACTACGTCACTGGTCTCAACAGGGTGGGACAGAGCAGAGTATTAACTCAGCATGCACCATCTGTGAGAGCACCATCGCACCCTCAACCTGGACCTGGGATGCCACCGTATGTAGCTTCAGGTAATGCCCATACTCCATATGCCAGGTCAGAGGTTTCGGTCCCGCCCAGAAGCATGGCGTCGACCAACTACACTGGAGAATCAGTTCTGGAGCATGGTGACTCTCGTCATTCGGGTAACGACGAGAGGAGGTCGAAGGCTAGCAGTGGACGATAGTCTAAGGCGTTTAAGGCGCGGTGTGTATGAGGGGAAGGAGTTAATTGAGGATAGATTGTCTCTCGTAGCAGGACTAGATAGCAATTCATCCTCTTTGCACATACCGCATCCACCCTTAGGTGGCTTTTATGACAATATGTTGGGCGGTGAAAACAATGTTACAGAGTGCCTGGATCTCGCAGGACTGTGGATAAAGTATATGCTGTAGTAAGATGGATATGAGGTGCTCGAGGGAAGTGGAAATCTTGCTCATATATGTAGTTCATGTGGAAGCAACACAGAAGACTACCCAGCAGGTCAAAGGCACCCCGGAGCCACGCTGCATGTCCTACGAACATATACGCCTGCTCGAATTGTACAACCTATAGTACGTATCCAAAGCTATGATACCATCATTCTAAATGCCGATGATTGTCTAATCTGTCGACTTTCGAGTATTTACAGTTGAAAGGGGGAGGAAAGGAAGGACAAGTGATCATAAATCTGGCACAACTTCAACCTAGGATCTGTCCATCATGGTCTAGAAATTGAATATCTGCTATTCTATCTCAAATATGGGAATGAAGTAGGAATGAATGAATGATAATAATAGATGGCAAGCTATAGCAACTCATCTCATATTGATCGAGTGATTCGTTGCCAACGCCTTATTCACATGCAAGGTCATGACCATTATCTTCATATCCTTACCCTAACTTATATCCCTTCCTGCTCATTCAAACACCACCCACCAGGAAAATAATGGTTCATCTCGATGAAAAAGTTCAAAGAGCGCCTGAAAGGAAGCATCGACAAGTACCTCGACAAAGTCAGTGGCAATGTTCCCGAATCGCAGACCAGAGATCTCAACCCAGGAAGACAACGACGAAGAGCCTTATCAGTTGATTCTGGGAGAGTACAAGCCATAGATCCAGCTCGTTCGAATATTGCTAGAGAACCGAGAGAGCCCTATGGTCGCGACGAGAGACATAGCTCACCATCACAAGCCACATATAAAGAACTTATCCGTATCGGAGGTCTAGTGATCGCACGCAGGAGTAACAGGAGTAAGGAAGGGAATAGCAACAATTCTGATCGAGACAAACGAGTACGGAGTCGAGCAAAGTCGCCTCATAGCAACGAAAGACAACACTCAGCTGGGGAAGACAGGGTGCCCGCAAGGCCTAGGCGAGCAAAAAGCGAAGCAAGAGCCGCAAGAAATGCAGAGGACAATGTTTTGAAAGATCCTCCTCCTCCTGTGCCCCGTGGCATACAGGGGAATGTGAATAAGATTTCCCCCGACCCTCCACTGGATTGGTCTAAGCTCAAACGAAACAATACTTTATCTCCCGAACGTCCAAGGGTCAATAGAGCGGAGCCGGACAGAGGGAGAGAGCGTGATCGAAATGCTCCGCTTCCACCACCGCCGGACTACGACGCTCGACCTGGACCTGGACCTGGACCAACGAGGGAAGCTGCACCAGCGAGAGAGCGAAGAGGTCCACCCCCACTTCCACCTCCGCCCGTAGACAAAGCCAAGAATGATGCTGCCGAGAGGCTTCGCATCAGACAGGCGCAGATCGAAAAGGCACAGGCTGAACGAGAAGAGAGGGCGAAGAGAGACAAGGCAGCAATCGCGGCTAGGGTGGCAGATTTTGAAGCTGCCCAGAAGAGAAAGCAGGAAGAAGCGGCCAGGCTGGCTCCCGAGCAGAAAGCTATTCAAGATGAAAGGGCTGCCAAGGCTAGACAAGTCGAAGAGGATAAATTAAAAGCCATTCAAGAACAGCAGGAATTTGAGAAGGCGGAGAAGGAGAGGTTACGACTTGAGGCGGCTAAACGTATGGAAGACGAAGCTCTTAGAGCTGCCAAGCAACGAGCACGTGAGAAGAAGGAGCAGGAAGATGCTGCTAAAGCTGTCGCGAAGCAAGCAGCAGCCAAAAAAGCCGAGAACGAGAAGAAAAGACTCGCTGCAATCCAAGCGGACGAGGCTCAAAGACGTGAACGAGAAGCCCAGAACAGAAAGAAGCGGGAGGCTGAGAAGAAACGCGAACGGGACGCCCAACTTAAAAGAGACGCTAACCGAAAGAAGTACGAAGCAGAGAACATGGCAGCTCGACAAGCGGCCTATGGAGCCAAAGGAAATGTCCCAACAAGGAGCAATTTAACATCGCACGGCGCTACTTCAAGGAGGCAGTCAATTGACGAGACAGAAATGGGGAATGGCACAGCTGGAGAACCTCAGCAGCCATGGCGACCTCAGACTGAGTCGGGATCAGCAGCGACTGACTGGCCGAGTCAAGGGATGGTGGGATCGCCATTAAGTGAAGAGAATCTCAAGTCACAGGAAAATGATTACGACCCTTGGGACAGACAGAGTATACTCCAGAGAGGCGCGGGCGACATGAATGTAAGTAACCCTCACCTTGTTTGTATTTATCACAGCACCAGACCCCCAGCTTCCACTGCATATATTTCCCAAATTGCAACTCAAGTACCAATCGAAGCCGCATGCTAATGAGATATGTTGTCAGCGTACCGTCCTTGAAGGTATGATCCCCATGGACGAGTTTGAAGCTAGCGAAGAAGCCAGGAAGAAGCGCGAAGCTCGAGAAGAGCACGAGAAACAACGTGCGATTGACGAAGCAAACAGACAACAACGTCGGAAGGATGAAGCTGAAGTCAAAAAAGCTGTTGATCGGGCGAAGAAAGAACGCGAAGAGGATCAAGAAAGGGAAGAACGAGCTGCGGCCGTCGCCGCTAACGAAGCGAAGCGACAGCTAGAGGAGCAACGTAAAATTGACCGAGCCGAGAGGCAACGAAAGGAGAATGATCAAAGAATAAAGGCTATTGTCGAGACCGAAGCTAGGAATAGAAAAAAGGAGAGTGACCGCCGGCTAGAAGCTAAGGCCAAAGCTGAGGCTGATTACAAGCGAAAGGAGAATGACCGACGGTTGGCCAAGCAAGAAAAGGAGCGAAATGCAGCCGAAGCTGCAAAGAAAAAGCGCGAGCAGGAGAAGAAAGATGCCGAATTTAGAGATGCGAAGAGGAGAGATGCCGAGGCTAGACATGCAAGGGAAACGAAAGAGAAACGAGAAGCGGAGAGGGCAGCGGAATGGGCCAAGAGAGAAAAGGAAATGGAGTACCATTCAATACTGCAGCGTGGACCAGGTATGTAGCAGAAGTTGCATGCTCCCAGTCGAAAGACTGTACATGTTGCATGTTTGCTGACTATGAGGATCTGCGATAGGTGACATGTCGCGAACAATATATGAAGGCATGGTTCCAATGACACCTGAGCAAATAAGGGAGGAGGAACGCAGGGAAAGGAGAGCCAAAGAACGAGAAGACAGGGAATGGAGGGATAGGCACGGGAGGTAACAAGACATAGAGCAGTGCTGTAAATACTTGAGTGTTTATAGTTTCCAGAACATTGGATGTATGGTCATCCAAAACACTTTGTAAGCAAACTAGATAGCATTGTAAAAAACTCACTAACATCGAATTTGGCAAGAGAAAGGTCTATGAAAGCTTTCTCGAGAAGGCTCAAACCGAAGAAAATAGGCGGCCAAGCGACCTGAAGACCACGGCCAACGAAACCAACAATGATGCGCATGATACAACAGGGCAGGAAAAGTCTGTAGATATCCAAATGCTATTGGATGCTCTGGCACAAAAGAAGAGGGTAAGCTTGAGACTTGTGCGCAGAATTATGGTAACATTATTGCACGCGGATTTGACCTAGCAAGAGAGACTTACCAAGACTCGTTGTATACGTGCTGTAGGTAGTCGGATGTTCTCAATAACTTCTTGATGTATGTTGAGCGTGGGACTTCCTCGAGATCGGCTGGTGAAGAGACCTGGGTCCTGGATTTATTGCAGCATCAGATTAATACAGGCAGCCATTCCAAGACTTCCCAACTCCAGCTCGCCTTGACGCCTATGCTATGCTCCTGGAAATGCTCAAGATTTCATCAACACCTAACCTCGACTCCCCGTCTGCTAACCGTCAAATATTTAACCCCCTTATATGGTTTAACACCATCGCCAAGTCCCCGGCTCTTCCTGGTATCAATGACAAGACCCTCAACCTTGATACCAGATGCCAGCCAGCCTTTGACAGAGAAGCTGACTGAAGTAGAACTTGGCATGAGAATCTTATTTTGGGCGACCTTTCGCATATCTTTCTGCTCTTCAGATTTTTCGTGGCTCGTGTCTTTGGCAGGTGAACTTTGATAAGGTTCCTCCTGGTAGTCATATCTACCATCGAGCTTGAATCCATTGGCTTCGAATCCATCGTCGTCGGAGAGAGGACCGACAACAGTACACCGTAAGGTAGCGCCACCAGCACTGGCTTCCTTGGCCGAGATGCTCCACTCCAGCAGCTTCTCGCCTGGATTGTATGTGGTCTCTCCTCTGCTTGCTCTTATCTCCGATAGATTTCTGACATCAGAAGGCAATGGCACAGTGACCACCAAGTCTTCCAGGGCTGGAGTCGAGGACGTACCAGGTTGACTGCTGCCAAGACCTCCAAAGCCACCACGACCTGGTGCTCGTCCAGGACCACCTGAAGAACCAGATAAAGAGGAGTTACCTTGTCCAGAGACCTTTGTGATGAACAATCGAACTTCAAATTCCGAGCCAGTGGGACCAAGACCAGTCTTGACTTCGACAGAGACTGGCAGCTTAAGATTCAACGAACTAGTCGTTCCAACTTTGCCATTTTGAGGGGGCAGCAAGTCGACACCATATCCACCCAAGACAAATCTCCCGTCTGGTGGGACGAAGCTCAACTCTCCAGGGCTTTCTCGCCATCTCGCCAGCCTGACACATGGATGAAATACTGGAAGCTCCATAACGCCGTGTATGTTTTGCCGTCCTGAAGGAGTAGACAAAACCAACAGAAGGTCGGGAACTCCTGAGATTTTGGATGTAAAGGCAATTGTTCCATTTGCGAATGCAGCTAATGGTCGTCCAGAAGGTGCGAGAGTGACAGAAAGTGTCTCAACAAGATCGACATACAATTCGTTTGAAGTATGTCGTACGTTCGCTCTCCGCCAAGGTAAGGCCGGCGTATTCGCTGCTGATATTCCTGCTGAGGATATGCCGGACATATTAGAAGCTGAAGACGCGGATGAGGTGAAGCCAGGTTTTCTATATCAGCTAATTAATGCCACTACCTCTCACAAAAAGTTGAGACAACTAACCCAGGAATATTTATGCCACCAAGTATCTTCCCTAGCCAGCCTTCAACTTCCACTAAGTCTCTCAGCGCATTTGGTTCTGTGGTGCTCACAGCACCACCATCACACATCTCATTCAAGAGTTGTGCAACGACATCGTAACCAGCTTCTATCTTGTGCGCTATCAAAGGCGCACCAACGAACTCCTCTAATACATCTATGATTCGGTGCAAGAACTCAAGGGCAAGTAGAGGTTCGATCTCGGAGGACGCGGTGAGAAGGAAGAGTAGGTTCGAGTGGACGAGGCTGAAGACTAGAGTAGGCGGAGAGGTATTTGGGAGGTATACCAGATTCGGTCGTGGAGTCGGATGTCCTAGATATAGGGGGAGGAGATCGGTGGCCTTGAGACTTCGTGAGACTCCATACTGATGAGATAGAAGAGGGCGGCTGGCTGTGCATTAGGTATGGCGGCATTATAGAGGAGGGAATACATACTTGTGTTCATCGAAGATGAAAATAGCACCAACAGCTCCACTCATCGTGCGGGACAATCATTCAATACCTAGGTGGGAAGCTTCAATGTAGGTGTAACACACGTCTGTTCCATAGATATTCTTGAAACTAAAAATTGAGTACATGAGTTGCAGCTTGCAGAGCGAGGGGAGGATTGTGGGGTTCAGCACGCGGGCCGCTTTGGCCAAGTCGCCGGTCCGAGTGTCTCCTTTTCAAGCTTCAACTTTCGACCTCACGATTTTTCATCCAGAGAAAGAAGCAGAACACATCAATCTTACCATGAGTTCACGAATCAATCGGGATGTGGTAGAACTCGACCGCCCTGAAAACCTACACGATGTCCTTGCCAAAGACGAAGTTACGGACGATTGTTTACCTTGCAGAGCCACGGGTAAGTTATACTTCCCAAGCTCCAACATGCTTCGAGCCACACTGACAGTGGCGCAGGAGCCGCTGCGTTCATGGGATTAGGTGCATATAGCTACTGGTCCGGTAATAATCAATTGCAAGCCCAAAAAGCAAAGATACTAGCCAGCAAGAGGTAAAAGGCTACCGCGCTTTGGAGCTTCTCATGCTCTGTAGTTTATAGGGCTAATCAGATTATAGCGTTTTTGGCATGAGGTCGAGACAGGCAGGAATCACTGGCATCGCAACGGTATACTCCGGCTACTATTTTCTTGGAAGTCATTATGCTAATGCCATGCTAGACTCTTGGTTTGATGGGGTTTTATAGACTTGTCAACTGAGAAGATGGCTTTTCCCGAACTGCGCTCTGGTCGTGGTCTCAACCATCCCTTCCTCGGACGAAGGACACCAACGCGTTTACATACCCGTCGCATATCACTCAACCTTCTCCACTCACATCGATTCCTTCACGCACACCACTACCAGCCACGACTGTCCTGCTTCCACTGGTCCAGGCAGTCCAACATAAGTCTTGTTCCTAGTTGGTAATGCCATTATCTTCTATGAAGTCGAAGGAATTAGGAATCGAATTCTCTGTGTCCACACAGTGGGTGGTGCAGAGTCTCCTAGCTACCTAAAGATGGCAGATTCGTAGAAGAGACAACCCAGAAACAAGAGAAAGCCCGTAGACGGCATCGGAGACATATATTAATCAAGTTACTTGTTGATGTACCAATGAAATGGCAATAGGGATGGCCGGGATGAGGATGCTTCGAAGGCATTCAATTGTTGTTTGTGGGATCTACAAGATACTTATTGTGCCATTATATAAATTCCCAGTCCTTGCATTCTAGTAATGTATACTTCGAGAAACATATGCTCTGGAGACATTCAAGGACCATAGCACATATTGATCAACAGCAGCGAGTTCTACCGGGTGAAGACTGATCTGATACAGGTAGGTATGCATACAAGTGAAAATATTAATGATATAGAAGATCAGAGATGACTGCAGCAACTGCACGGAAAAGCCGTACGGCAAGGCTGAAAAAGGTGAGCACGATTTGTTGTCGATCAAGGCTCTCTGATTGGCTTCATGCAAAAGCTTTAATCCCTGTTCACATATTCCCAGCCTCGCCTACTTGAACTTTTCGTCGTGAGACTTGGGATGACAAGCAAAGCTTCTTCAGCCTCGCCTCACAACGACCATACACTCCGAAATAATGGCAATCGCCATTCTCGCCCCCGCTGCAGCAGTTCCGCACAGAGTTGCAGATGATTCCGACGACGAAGATCACGAGGATGGCGGGGTTGATTTGGAGGGAGACTCTGATATGCGGCCTGCGAAACGAACAAAACGAGCATCGGCGAAGGATTTGGTTACGCCAGGAGAGACGGTCACAGATGATCCTCAATGGATGAGGTATATTTATCCCGATTGAATTATTGCAAAGATATGTGAATAACAGTCTTATAGAGGTCACGGCACATACATCGCGCCCTCCAGCACGGAAATCATCGCAACCGTTGCTGGCACTATCCAAAAAACCAACAAACTTCTCTCCGTCCGCCCACTCCGCGCACGTTACACCCCTGAGATTGGAGATCTCGTCGTTGGCCGAATCATCGAAGTGCAGCCCAAACGATGGCGTGTCGATGTTGGAGCTCCTAACCTTGCTGGTCTACCACTCTCAGCTATCAATCTTCCAGGAGGAATATTGAGGAAGAGGACTGAGACGGATGAATTGCAGATTAGGACTTTCTTCTCAGAAGGAGATTTACTGGTGGCAGAGGTACAAAGTCTGTATGCAGATGGAAGTGCGACTTTGCATACAAGGAGTTTGAAGTATGGGAAGTTGAGGAATGGGGTGTTTATGAGTGTTAGTGGAACCGGAGGAGGCGGAGGAGTGGTTAGGTCAAGGAGACAAGTCTGGACGATTGATACCGCGAGAGGGGGAGGAAAGGTTGATATCATACTGGGTGTCAATGGCTACATTTGGATCAGTAAGCATATTGAAGCTGTTGGTGGTGATACATCGATCACGAGGATTGAGGAGAGTGTAAGCAGCACGGTCTACTCGAGCCAGAACGATGAGATATCGACGGATATGAGGAGAGAAATAGCGAGGTTACGAGGGGTCATCAATCTTCTGGTGGAGGAGGGGTTAAACGTCGACGAAGACATGGTCATGAAGGCGTATGAAGCTGCTACTATGGTTGACGATGATGAGGCGGGAGAAGGCAACATTTACTTAGGGGGAGAAACAGGCAAGAAAGTGCTGTTGTTATTGAGTGGACCATAGTCGGGACGCATCAGAAAATGCACACGAGTCATGACTTATGAGACACAGTGAACGGAGCTCACGGAGCAACATCTCCAGAAGATTGCAGGAGCCGGTGGAACATCGAAATTCTAAACCTTGGCCGTATGAGGCAAACTTCTAGAACGGCGCATCATCACATATTCTGGACCCAATCTCTGTCTTGGGTATACGAGTACCGTTCAGTCTTCCGAGTCCCGAGTGTATCGCAATACTTCACGTTGACTGTATTGCACCAATCGAAGCCGAGGCACAAAGGCAGATTCATGGTCGTGAAAGAGCCTTTCCATCTCGAAGACGTTCTCCTACAAGCTCATGCCTCTCTGCTTGATAATGTTTAAGTAGCTTAGAAATCCGGCATCTGGCATTCAGACCTGATCTTTCGGAGCAAGTGGTGTTGTTTATGGATTCGTCCTCGGCGATTAGAAGAATCAAATTTCTGATCACAGATTCTTCTCTTCAAACGTCACCGATCAAAAATGGGTCTCGCTTGCCTCGTTTCGCCCGTGTCGAGCTCCCGTTCGAGATCCATGTGGACGGGCTAGACATACCATTGGCTGTTTTGCACGACATTCCGAAGGACTGCCGAACTATGCTTTTACTTCGATCCACAGAAACCCTTCTTCAGGCCAAGTTGCACCAATGAACATGATGTGCCAGGGACAAGGCTGTATCGTCACTGCAAAGCGCATGGCATTTTTGCTCCTGAGCTGGCGGAAATGTCGTGGGACATTTCTGGACCTGGACACAGGCTTTTCTTGTCGTTTCGCTCGCTTGCTTACACAGTCATCTCAACTAGAGGTAACGTTTAGATAATGTGGAACTCACAGTCCTAGTTGAGTGGACTTTGCCAGTTGCGAGTTGGACTACAAGAGAGCTCGATTTCCCATACCGAGCTTTTCTGTGCACTTCACTCTACTTTTCACTCTCACATCACATCTTGCTCTTCGCCTTCAAGCACATTTTCATATCCAGACTCAGATCGTATATCTTTCATCGGCGCATACATAGCTATCATCCATCATTATGGTTGAGTACACTGTTTTCAAGGGCTCCAAGGAGGGCAAGATCGTCGAGTCCAAGACTACAAGAGAAATCAAGCCAGATGAGGTTCTTATCAAGGTTACCCACTCCGGATTGTGCGGTACCGATGAACACTTCAAGCACGTAGACATGGTCTTAGGACACGAAGGCGCTGGTATCATCGAGGTAAGCTCTCTCCAAGACGTAATCGCATACAATCTAACAAACCGAAGGAAATCGGCTCTTCAGTGACCACTTACCGCAAGGGCGATTCAGTGGGATGGGGCTACCAACACTTCGCCTGTGGACACTGCAAGCAATGTCTCACTGGCCATGAGACCCTCTGCCCAGAGCGTCAGATGTACGGATACAACAACCAGGACCAAGGTTCATTTGCCCATTATGGCGTCTGGAAGGCAGATTTCATCTACAAGATCCCCGACTCCATCGCTCGCGAGAACGCTGCTCCACTTATGTGCGGTGGTGCTACCGTCTGGAATGTCTTGCAAAGCTTCAACGTCAGACCCCAAGACAGAGTTGGTATAATCGGTGTTGGAGGCCTAGGACATCTCGCCATCCAATTCGCCTCAAAGATGGGCTGTAAAGTCGTCGTCTTTTCCGGGTCAGACAGCAAGAAATCCGAAGCTCTTTCTCTCGGCGCTACAGAGTTCATCGCCACCAAGGGTGCAACCGAGCTCTCCGTCTCGGGACCCATCGATCATCTTCTCATCACCACCTCTTTCCAACCTGACTGGAAATTGTTCCTGCCAATCATGGCTCCGGGAGGAACCTTATATCCCTTGACTGTCTCGCAAGATGACCTCAAGATCCCGTACATGCCTATCATTGCTGGAGAGTTGAAGATCCAGGGCAGTTTGGTGGCAGCGAGACAGGTGCATAGGGATATGTTGGCTTTTGCTGCTCATCACCAGATCAAGCCTATCATTGAGAAATTCCCTATGACTATTGAGGGTATCACGGAGAGTATGACGAAATTGGATCAGGGAAAGATGAGGTATAGAGGTGTTCTTGTTGTGGAGTAGAGTTCAGAGCTGGAAACTGTTGTTGTACAATATTAGAGGAGCATTGCAGGGCGCAGGGTTATAGAGGAGTTTTGAATCATACCCATATATCGTCATGAAATATCCTAGGCTGCATGATGGTATGAAAGCAAAGACAATGCCTTTGTGAATGAGGATATTTACTAATGAGCTTTCTCCCTATGTCGGTCTGCCGGGAGTAACGGTGACAACATATGTAGCTAAACACAGCAAATACTGTTATATTGCAAACAAATCACCTCCACGAGCCATATATGTGAAACGTATGAAACTATCTGGATATGGCGGAATACCTAAGTACTGTACTGAAGGCCTGGGCTCCTCGCCTCCTCACGTGCCAAGAATAATATAAACCAGAAGCAAATTACACGAAGTCAAATGCTAAGAAATAAGAACTCCAGAGACGAGATAGAAGGAAAAGTCTGACCAGATTAGGTTCCGAGTTCAATTTCCCGCACTCATTCGTCTGATTCCGAGTCGCATCTCGCTCCAAGATTGCTGACCGTATATGCACACGTCTCCACGGAACCGAATACACTTCCGAATAGAGACATATTTTACACATGTAAGCTGAAGTGTCACCATAGAAGGGTGTTGCTCTTATCAAGATGTTGATTCTCCGAGTACCTAGATAAGGGTGCGATATGCAACAAAAAGCGAGATAGAAGATAGGAAAGATAAGCAATCAGGCGGATAAGTCTGCAAACTCCATTGCTTGAAACCTAATCAAATACCAACTTATTCATAATACATAGTCCTGTTCCGTTTCAATGTCTTATGGGCCCAATCTCCTGTTACATAAATCCCATAGAATATTTATTTCAAGTAAGAAGGCAGCCCGTTAAAGCTTCCCTGCCATCTTTTAGCACCAATAGCGATCAAGGCTACGACAGCCCATCGGACTATCGTACCCTTCAAGCTCTCACCTCCGAGTGAAAAGACCAGTCCTAACCAATACGCCGCGCCTTTGATCTCCTGTCCATTCCTGTCAAAGTTTGGCTTCAGCTCACTCGTCTGCCGGAACTTTTTGAGTTTGCCATCGTATGGGGGATAGCGGACGTCGAGCAGCTTTTCCATCCAGTTGGGAGTCTGGACGACAGAACGACGGTGGGTGAATGTGTCAAATGAGGCTTTGCCTCTGTAGGCCCCTTGCCCGGAGTTTCCGACACCGCCAAAGGCGAGAGTAGGGATTGCTCCATGGAAAAATGCGTCTGCATAACTTTAGCATGGTGACTCAAGCTTGTGGATGTATTTCTTACCATTGATGGTAGCTCCTCCACTTGTAACTTCATTAAGAACTGGAACATGTTAGCAGAGCGAAACTGTTAAAGTAATGTGTTCTTACTCTTAGTTGTCTCGGCCTTGTTGCCAAAAGGATACAGACCCAATGGCGTAGGATCGACGATGTTCGCATTACGAATAGCCTCTTCTACACTATCGACTGCTAAAAGAGGCATCAAAGGCCCAAATGATTCGTCCACGATCATGGAATCCTTGATATCATCGACTTGAACCACAGTCAGCTCGATGAAGTTCTCAGCCTCATCGACCTGACCGCCGATAAGAATCTTGCCGCGAGAGTCGTCGAGCATCTTCTTAATTCTGTGGAAATGTCTGTTGTTGACAACCCTAGAAAAGTCTGGGCTGGCCTTTTGACCATTGGGAAAGAACTCCTTCATCGCAATCTTGAGCTGCTCAATGAACGCTGGTAGGATCTCTCTCTCAACCATAACATAGTTTTGACTGATGCATACTTGACCAGCATTATGGAACTTGCCCCATAAGAGACGTCGAGCCGCAAGACGTGGATCAGCATGCTTCGTGACAATGGCTGGGTTACGGCCACCAAGTTCAAGAGTGACAGGTGTGAGGGTTTCAGCAGCTTTTTTTGCGATAATTGTACCAACAGTTGCACTCCCGGTATAGAAAATCTTGTCCCATTTCTCGTTGAGCAGAGCGGTTGTTTCTTGAAGGCCACCGTTCACAACGGTGTAGGCATTCGGGTCGAGTGAAGTTTCGACGATTTTCTTCAGCACCATGGCAGTAGCTGGTGACAACTCTGATGGCTTCAGAACACCTGTGCAGCCTGCTGCGATAGCTCCAATTAAAGGACCCATGGCCAGGTTAACAGGAAAGTTATAAGCACCGATTACCAGAATAGCGCCAAGAGGTTCCTTTCTAATTCGAGGGCTCAACAAGGAATTGACCAGCGGAATGTCCGGAGCAGCCTCATCTTTCATCCACTTGGCCAGGTTTTTGGTTATGAACACGATATCATTCTTGCACCAGTCGATCTCTGAAAGGTAGGTCTCGAAAGATGACTTTCCAAGGTCTTTCTTGCAAGCTTCAACCAGAGCCTCTGAATTGTCTACGAAGCCCCAGTATAGCTTGCGAAGTTGCTGCAATCGGTATGCAATCGGCTTCGTCTTTTGTGTGTTAAATGTCGTTCTGCAGAGGTTGACCGTGCTAGGGATCGAGGCGACCGGAGTTGCCTCGAAGGCTTCGAGCTTGGTGGAGGCCATGATGATCGAGCTGTGGTGTTATTGTCAGCCAGCGCCGGTGAATGGAAGTTGCATTTTGTAGGACTGTGGTTGTGGCAGCTAAGGAAACATAGCTGGTGGTACAGTGGGTGATTGAGACGTTCATTTTCCCCGCTCGAAAGCAGTGGCTACTGACGCAGCTTGCGTGAAGACATGTAGAAGGAACAACAAGGTAAGAATTACTTGCCTTCTTTACAATCCAAATCTTCAATTTGTCGATGATCTTGGAAGCTTCGATGCTTGAGGTGACAGATTTGTTGAGCGGGGTCTCTCGTCAATATCTTGGGGAGATTTGGACCTTGTCCAGATAATGCAGAAGTGCTTGCTTATGCTGGGAGAGCCTCGGCATACGTCCCCAAGCGCATTATGCAGATGCAGGCTCCAGATACGAGATAGGTGAGATTCGATGTCAGAAAATGTCCAGGATCGAGATGAGTCGAGTCGATGTCAATGCGGAGAATGTCAGGCCGAGGCTCGCGAGGATGGTCTTGGATCCCTGTATGATTGCTTCAGGTCAAGCTCCAAACCTGGACTTTTGGTTACAGTAGCATCAAGACAACGTTGAATGCACATGTCGACAACGCTTTCAAGTGGGAAGCTGTCTTCGACTTTCTCTGAGCCTGGTGCTGTTCCTTCGGGAAGAAATGCTTTGAGATCTCGCTGCACAGCACTGAGATGGATGGAATGAAAGTCTGTTGCTCGGGCCCGGCATTTGATTCCATGTGGCTCGTCTGGATGTGGGCACGGTCCACGAACAATCCAATGCAAGACAACTTTGAAAGTATTCCAATATGCTCAAGATCTCGCGAAGTAAGCTGATCAGTAGTTTGCGGTAGACGGGCTTCTGGTACTGTCTACTGGTTCGTTTCCCCCGGGGGTTGATTATGCGGAGCGCTTAGAAGAAGAGGGTGAAGCTGATATCGATATTGTTGTTGATTTCGATATTGATGTCGAGTGTGGGAGCGGGAAACTGTCCATCTCCTGTCCACTCGAATGATCCGAACCATCTTCTGCTGGGGTGCAAGGCTGAGAATGATACACGAGGCTGAAGTAGATCTCCCATCTTCATCTCCATCTCCCTTCTTATACCACCTCTATACACTACCAACTTATGACTTGAAAGACTGAAGGAAGTCCATGTCATTCTACATCGTGCAACGGGCCTCTTCTACCACGCGCTTCTCGCTGCCTGCTGCTTGCCTTCCTCCATACTTTGCGCAAGCAATATTACAAACACGAAGAAATCGACAAAGGAGGGTGGTTTTATTCTATCAAAAAACCTTTGTATCTTAAAGGCAGCTCAACGACATAGAAGAGAGGGTAAGGGACGGTAGCACGGGGAAAGAAGGTACTTTCTTTGTATTGTCTATCTGAAAGGAGCTTGATACGTCTGTAAGAAGGCGCCGGTACAGGCCAAAGTGGTTTTGTGATATCACGTGTCTTCCGACATATCTGTTGCAGAATTGCATTGCGCATCATTTGCAGCTTCCTTTCTTCAACACTTTGGCTGCTACCTACACCACCACCGGCAGTCTACAACCTTACAACTAAGCGCAGCTTCGTTGGGAAAACATATCTTTTCGTTTCTATTCCCGAACTCGCCGACCACAACCAAGCCTGCTTTGCTGTTCTACATCTCTCCCTCTTCTGTCTCTGAATTAGATCCCTGAAAATATGCCTAGGGGAAGGCAATATAGTAAATTGATTCCCTCGGCGCAACGATCTGCAATGTAGGGGCTGACCTAATGCCTCTTCTAGGCCCTAGGGCTTCGAGCATTTCTTCGCACAGCAGTGATCGCACCCTCGTTAGCAACAATATCAGATCACCAGCCATTATCACTCTTCATGGCAGCGGCAAAGCAACCATTCACCTACTGAAGTATGACATAACTACATCAGAGTCGATCTCTGTTTCAGAGGACCAAAAGGGCTGGTTTTCTACAAACTTCAAGGGAGGAAGCGATGTGTATGTTTGCCAAGAAAACGATGGGCCTCTACAGGAGTGTGAAACAGAGGAGATTGTGAAGGGGGAGTTTGAAACAAGGGCCCCGTATCGTCCTCGACGGTCACGGCACGGCAAATATTCACCTGCTGGATTACGACATGACCAAGTCAAATTCGATCACTGCAGCAGAGGACCAAGACGGCTCCCTTTCTACCGACTTCGGCCAAGGAAGTTATATGCGTATCGGCAAGAGCACTATGCCGCCACTGTTCAGACTTAGCATTCGTCCTCCGACTAAGGACGAATTCATATCTTCAGTGAAGACGTTCGACTTTTCTCCGCTTACATTAAAGAAGTGTATAAAACCATTCAACGACCGCTTGCAACTACTTTCCATCTCTTCAGCCTCGTACATATGCCTTGGAAAGGCAAAAGACAAGCAATGTACTTTGAGTGTTACGGAACTGTGGGAAGGCTCACTCAACTCAACCTCGACTGGAAATGCACATAGCAACCTCTCCCCGCTTCTTACTATTGCTCTCTTTCATGCCGGCGAAAGCGAGACCAAGTATTGCGCCTTTCCTCTTGGAAGACTTCTGTATGGAAATCGGGATACGAACTGGGTTGTTATGCTTATGGAGACGATGGAACTTTGGGCATTGCGAGCATCAGACATTGATTACGAGGAACTGCCAGAGTCTGATGATGATGAAGATGATGCAGCCGCTGGCCCACTCGAAATGGCAGATCTATTTGGTAATAGTGTTTTGCCCGTATGTTGCCTTGGTCCTTGCGAGCTACTTCCGAAGAAGGCTATGTTTTCTCCGAAGTTGTTAGACCATGTAGTGCGCTGGTCGAGCTCTCAAGTCTTTTCCTGAATCTTCTGTTCCCGATAACGCTATGAGGATTTGAGCGGAAGATTATTACGAGTTACCTGGCTCTTTTCGACAAGTTTGGCGTTGGGCAGGAATACCTTGCACAAAGATAGCATTCCTTTTGATCTACTTTTTGGCTTTTTGGCAACGTCTGCAACTGGATACCTCGCGTGTCGGGATCATTGGTGGCGTTATCCAGGTGGTGAATGTACAGATGCCTAGCACAAATAGGTATCTTGACTGCAATAGCATAGCGTAGAATTTAGAGCACTCTGCAACACACTACCAATTGCTTCAGTGCTATAACTGCTCGATATTGAAAGCGGAGCGCGGTTTACTGGGACACCCCGCTGGGCCAATTGCCTTAAATACAAAGACCATCGACAGCGATGCCACAGACGAGGCGCCGTGCAACAGCCTGTCTGCCAGCAGCAATTCCAGACGCAAATACGGCCGAAAGAGAAAAGGAGTATTAAACACTGGTAGCAAAGAATCTTTTCCTACTTATGAACAAGCTCGCAGAAAAATCGTGCCGCATTAGCATAGCTAGAAATACCAAAAGTCTTGACACCCCTCAAAACCCACAAAATTAATAGAAATAGCAAGAGTTTGCTTGTGGTTCCAATGATCTAATTTTTTGGTGGGGGATCAAATAGAGGTCACTGTTGTAGTCAAATTCAAGCCTGGGCGGGTAGTAGGTGTTGGCGATTGCCCGGTGAACTGTTCTCTTGGCAGAAAAATTGGGGCCGATACTGGTAATTCGAGAGGGAATGGCACTAGTAGAGTGTATGGTTATCTGTTACATGTATTATCTTGACAACATCTCTATTTCTATCAAATAACCTTTCCCAATAGCTTTATCAATAGCTGCGATGTTCTAGCTACAATATTCTTCGTTCTTTAGCACGGAAATAGTGACGACTACCAAGCTTAAGAATGCAGAGGCGTCCCACTGCAAGCTTAGCTTGATAGTCGTTACCATTTCTATGCTGGCTTCATCTCATGCTGGCTTCTCCATTGAAGAAGCAGCTTCGCAGCAATGTTGGAGTCGATTGCTGTGTGAAGTCAAGAAAAATTGCCCACCAGTTACTCGGATATCCCATCTGATGTAGCGCAGTGAAGAGCCCAACAGCCCACAGCTTCTCTCCGTTCGAGTATGATTGCACTTATAAGCGGAGAATGGACTAATTACTGCCATCTTAAGGAGACGGACATTTGGAAGTGGTCAAAGACGTTCCGTGTTTGTACATATATAAGCTTAGTACTATCTTACAATATCATTACCTCCTTACTGATACCTTTTTCCCGCCTCTGCTCTTCGGGTCGACCATGGGCATGACTAGCTCTGGCACAGCTTGCTTAGCAGCTGCAGCTTTCTGGAATCCTTCTTGTATCTGCAGAATGCCATCGACGACCTGACCCGTAATCTCCCTCTGCTGGTCCTTCAAGGCGAGCTGTTGTCGGTATTGTTCCAGTTCCACTTGACGTGCGGGTGTCAAACTCCACTCTTTGGGAAACCTTAGCTTATGCTTGAAGTTGTGATGCCGTGTATCTCTCGGCACGTCCTCGAATGTGTCTTCAGAGTCCTAATGATGGTCAGAATATAAACTCATGGAATGGAAGGACTTGGTGTACCTTTGCTGACGACAGGAGAGAATCAACCACGTCTCCCAGATACCGCTTATTTTGAGCTTGTGTTTCAAACATCTCACAGCTCATCTTCACAAGGTCTGTCTGCGGATTGTATCTCACACCTGCCAACTTCTTGAGCTTCTCTCGTTGATTGTTGTCAAGGTCTGGCATATCTGCTGGGGAGAATTCCAACACAACTTTCTTCTCAGCTGGATGCTGTTCGCCCATGTAGGATGTATATCTGAATCTTAACGGCATGTCTCCAGAAGGTGGTACGAAAGGTTTGGCAAGTTCTATTGACTTAATCAGCATCAGACCATTCATAAGACATGTGTGAATGACATACTGGACAATAATGGCATTTCCCACGCGGCCAATCGTGCGTAGTGTCTCATTTCACGATGCTGCTCCAATTCCATATGTCCAAGAGAATTGATATCATCGTCATCATCTTCGAGTGTATCGTCCCACTCCCACGGATCAGGATCTCCAATATTCATGAAAGTCTGTTTCGGTCTCCCCCTTCGTAATTCCGGCATTGGTTGCTCTTGGATTCCAGTAAGAGCGGTCAGGTTCTCAAGACTGGTCGGATTTTCCATTTCCGCAGCCCTTGCAGATTCTCTAAGCTCCTTTCTCATCTGGATGACTTGTTGTGCCCTTGGATCTTCCGACTGCGCCAACTTCGAGATAACATGGGAGGGCTTCTTCCTCTTTTGGCGTGTAGGGGTCGTTGCAAAGGCCCTCTCAAGGCCAATGGTTCTTGTCGCACATGAGTGGATAGTTGGTCTGCAGCTACAGCTTCTTGCTGCAACTCGGAAGCCCTGCACAGCTGTTGCCATAGTATTGACTTCAATTGTTGGCACGTTGTTGAACTTCAGTATGGCGATATGAAATTATTGGGCTGGCTTGCGCTAACCAAATTGAGCCTAGTGCTCTCAGACCACACCCGAGATCTTATTATCACACGACGGAACGGAAAAACCTTCACTCCGAACGTTATCGATAACACCCAATCCACCAACTCCAGCGCCCATGATGTCGCAGCAGGAACCACAGAAGATGAAAAAGGTGTGCTTCGTTACGACTGGTGCAACCGCTGAGTTTCGAGAGTTGATACATGAAGTGCTCAGTGAGAGATGCCTCAAGACTCTCGAGGATGAAGGTTTCACTACTCTGAACATTCAGTGTGGAGAGACTTTCCGGGATTTCGAGCAGCTCCTACCTGCCGACAGAAATGGCTTGGAGATTAAAGCTTTCGCTTTCAAGGAGAGTCTCAACGCGGACATGCGCGAATGTCAAGCTGTTAAGGGTCTGCGAAAGCAAGGTGTGATTATTCTTCACGCAGGTACCGCTTTTCACCATTGTTCGAATTCTTCTTTACTAACTAATTGTCAGGTGCTGGTACAGTTATGGACGCTATGAGATTGGCCATTACCATGATCGTAGTCCCTAACACCTCTTTGTTGGACAATCACCAGGATGAGCTGGCCCAAGAGTTACATGATCAAAGCTATGCCATTCGTTCTGAAGTCCCGTGAGTCTCTATATTTGGGAGTACTACAGTTCTCTGCTCATTGTTCGTAGTGGCCTTGTGAATGCACTTGCACTTGCAGGAATCGCACAGGGTCGTCCTTGGTCTCCTCATAGCTGCAAGATTCAAAGGATTGTTGACGATGTCGCTGGGTATGAAGCGGATGTGAGTGCAAGATTGGTGTTGGATTAAAACTGGTGGGAGTTTTATTGACTTTGATGTATTCTGCTAGGGATGTCATTGTAGAATCTGTCATTTCGAAGTTATCAAAGTCCTCCCTCTTTTCACCCTCGAGAATCACTAAGTGAACAAATCCGGCGCAACAAGGCAAACACTGGGCCGGCATGAGGGTATTTATGGTCATGGTCAGTAATCATGGTCACGGTGCGTGGATATGTACTTCTGGTCATGGAGAACTCGTGGTCATGATTGGGCATCAAGGCATTCTCGGCAGTGTCGACATCTACATCTACTTCTACAGTCGTAGATAATTATCAAATGCTATCATTGCAGATGATTCAACACATCATTCCGGGCTCTCTGCAACATCTGTCCAGAGCCATTCTTTGTGCTCAACGAATGCCTGAATAGTCTAATCCGTCGTGATCATTTAATATTGGACGCAATGACGAGGAGGATCAGAAGTGCACAGGTCGAGAATCAGCGCTCGGAGAAGGAGGCAACGCGTTCGATTGTCCTTCGGAAGGACCGGAGATGCTACGTTGTATCCATATCTGATATATGTGATGATAGGCTCATCAATCTATGGTAACCAATCCAAACCGGTGTCACTTCATGTGAACCAAAGTAATGGTTCGGATGACGGCATGAAGGGAGGTTCATGTCAGCAATAAGCAGCTCGAACCCCGGCCACAGCTGCTGCAGGCTTTGCTTGTGCCTCTTTCCAACAGTATAGCTTCAACACCTCCTTCGTCTCATCCGTGAGTATTTCGATACTTACGCCTCGACATTCAGGTTTCCGGACGTGGGCTACGGCCTATTCATTTATGCAAATAGAGAGTTACATTGTGTGATGAGGTGAATCTCATCTTTGGTGCATTGTTATTTTTCCTCTTCTATGGCAGAAATTGTCAGACCGACTCTCGAGACTCGAAACATGGCTTTCCCTCCAGGGTTCAAGCTCGAAATTGCCTCTCCCGATGATCTGCCAGAGGCCTTTCAAGTAATGCTAGACGCTTTCATTGTTGACGAGGTCTGGCAGTTGATGTTGAAGGACTGTGATAAGAATGAAGTCCTGTCCTGGACTGTTAGAACATTTTTCCCCAGATGGATCATGCCAGATACCACAACTTACAAGGTGGTCGATGAGAGCTCAGGGTAACGTCTTGACTTCTTCAATCATTAAAGTCGTCCAACTGATTGTTAGTCAGAAGGATTGCAGCATGGTCGTCCCTCCAGATTCCCTGGAAGTACGTCCCAGCCATGACAACCGAGTTGAAGGCAATAGCAATGTCAACTGAGCTTCCACCAGCTCTTGAAGGGACCCACATGGAAGCATATCGACTATTCTGCGAGTTTCTAGGGGGAGCGGCTAAATATGATTACAATCCAGAAGAAGACTACCATCGCAAAGGTACAATTGTTCATCCTGATTTCCAATTGAGGCGACTTGGGACAAACCTTACCAGATCCTGGAACGCACAAGCAGACAAGACTGGGGACAGGACATGGTGTCCTTGCAGGCCGACCTCCATCAAGATGTTCAGAGACCATGGCTTTAAAGATGTCGGGTTGATCGATGCTCATATGGAGCGCTGGGGTGGATCGAGAGACAACAGTTTTACTTGGATAACTTTGAGACATCCACCTGGCTCTGAACCAGAAGCTGCAAAGGACAGTTCGTCTTGATAGTCGAATTCGTCGGTCTTGCTTAAACGCACGCCGCATTTCCAGTCCCATTACCCAAGTCCAACCCTACGTTTTGAAACCTCGACACTTCTACGCTATAACCGAGGAATTATACCCAGTAATGGACATCCAGCCTAGTACATTTTGACTTTGATTCATAGTACAGTTAAGAATACATGACCATCCCACTTTCATAGTGTGCTTCCTTCATCAGGTACTGTTATTGAAGATATTACGCATGGATTGCTAGATTGCTTCCCATCCCCCAATACCTGGATTCTACTCTTGAGACTGTCATTAGCGTAGCATACATTGTCTCTCACCTCCTTGAACATAATTCCTAGGTTGGCAAGATATCCTCGATATTCTGAGGTTTCTCTCGAAGCCATTCCCAAATATGATTCGAAGCAAACCTGAAGCCAGATGGCGGTGATATTAGTCAATACACACACCTATGCATTCCCTACATGGCCGTCATAGAATCAGATTTGGTTAGCTCATCACCTGGTCAAGATTCTACGAGAACCTCTTTTGTAGAAATAGAAGTACTCTAACTACGAAAGGAACTTTCCATGGTTCATGAGGGCCCTCTGATAATACGAAGATAAAGACATTGATGACAGCATAATTGTCGATTACAGAACTGACATAGTCACATTGGTTCTCGACCAGACTCTCACTCAATGGTACCAAGCATACCACTGTCTGCTCTAAACATGAGTAAGCGCCGGTGGAAGATATGCATGTATACCTTTGTCCGTCCTTAGGACCTGTCTGAATGTACGTACCGAGCAAGGGTTATATGAGCGCGTCAGACGCGACGCACATTATGTTTACTCACCGGCTTCTGTCCAAACCACTTCACATGCAATCACAAGAAAGACTATTAAACTGCTTATTGATCCTGATAATCCTTCCAGATCCTTCACGCATTGACAGGGTGCTAAGGACGGAGGAAGGGATAGCACGAAATATCAAAGCATCCACAAGACGAAGACAGCGGCCAGCATAGCGTGGGACATTCATTACCCTTGTCTCTGACCAAGACTCGATTTCCCAATACACTGACTGTCGAGGTGTGGAAGCCAGCAAAAAGTCATCGCTTGATCGTCCATCTATCCATCCATCTCCATATCGAGCAAGAAGTTTCAACTCTCCCAGTGGTATTTCCCATTCATTCTCGCATCCCAATCACGCCTTCTTTCGTCACTTCTCTCACGGCCGTTCTCCTCTTCACCCCTCTCCTTGACTGTGCTTCTCTCATCACCACCATTTTCTATCGTTTCCCCACTCCCATCCCCACTCGGCTGCGGCAACAAATAGCATAATACCCTAATGTTTGTCCACGCCTCCACATTCATATCCAGCACGTCTTTGATAGCTTGCCACTCAAGCGGATTCATCCTCGTAGCTTGTATCTTGAGAATGATCTGTACGGTAGGTGCTTCAACGAGAACTTCGCCCAGAATATCTCTTGCCATCTCTTCGGCTTCTAAGTGTTCTTGTTCGGAGGGCGCCTGGATGTGACATCTATTTGGCGATGGGCGTGGGATTTGGGAGTCGGGGTCGAAGCTAGATTGGTCGTTTTGGAAGAAGTTCTCGAGTAATGAAGACATGTTTCTGATGAATCGATGTGGAAGAGAGGACGTCTAGTGATCTTCCTCCAGGGTACGAACCACTTGCTGAGGTATTGACGTGCTTTGGTTTTGAGCTTTAGGACGAGAGGATGAAAGTGAAGTAGTGAATGATAAATACTAGTTGAGCAAGTGAATCACAGAAGCCTCTCATCATGGTCTTGAGTCTCCTTTATGAACTTGAATCAGAATTGGACCAAACCTCAATTTAATGACTGCTATGAAGGGAAAGCTCATGTTCTGCAACTTAGCAAGCTGCCTCTTTGGAGTCGCCTCATCACGGAAGCAGAGCCTATATGCCATCAAAGTTGAAGAGTGTGTACTGAATCACCAAACAAATAGAGAGGACGTCAAGACACCATTACGCCACCTGGAGCAATACTAGCTGACTGTTTAAGGTATATCATATTACATTTAGCATATATCTTACACACCGCGAAGAATGGTCCTGTCCGTTTGGTCCGTAGGCTTCATCCGTTCCTGCAAAGCCTCCTCCACCGATGGCAATGCTTTTGGCTCCCCATTGTACCTCTCATGAAACGCTTTCTCCACGGCCGAAGAATGGCTTAAAGCCGATGATTGTCCCTTCGACTCAATCTTCTCCTTGGCAAGACCTACTGCGGCCTGCGCTTGCCCAACAGCTGATTTTCCCATCTCAATTCCCTTGCCAACTGCATCCCTCAATGCTCCACGAGCAGCATCAACAGTACCGCTGGAACTCCGTTTGACTGTATCTGCTGCATCTTGCGCTCCGGACTTCGTATCAGCCGCAACCCGGTCGGTTTTTGCGCTCACAGCATCGCGAACTTCAGTGGCCTTTCCTCCAGCCTTATCCCCGGCAATGGCTGCTTGCTCCTTCGCCTGTGCTCCAACACGCTCAGCACCTGCAATGGTTGCGGCTGCAGCTCTATCAATTCCAATAGCAGCTTGATCCGTGGCAGACCGTGCGGCGGCTTTACTCTTGTTTACAGCTTCTTGTACTTTGGGGCCAGCTCTTTTTTCTGCCTCCTCAATTCCGTCTCTTGTGTTCTCAAGACCACTTCCAAGTAAACCTGCAACCTTGCCTTCCACTCCTTCCCTCACCTCGCTCCAGTCTGTCCTCTGTACCCATCGTACAGCGTTTTCGATTTCAGCATTCCACCGATCCTTCGCAGCCTCAACGATTGTGCTTCTCTCTTCGCGGGCGAGCTCGGCGCGTGTCTGTGGTGGTGCAAGAGGTGGAGGTTCGAGGAGGCCATCTAGTACTCTGGATTGTGTTCGTAATGCAAACGCTTGTGATCTCCGGTTTCTCTCATGCGCAAGAACAGTCAAATATGCAAGCCCCAATGTCAAGGTGACACCGCCGGTCTTCTTCAGTCAGCGTAGTAGTAATCGAGGGTCAGTGAACTCACGAAGCCCGAGACGAAACCCATGTTTTGAGCTGGATGTTCTGCGCCAACACAGCTACAAGCTGTTTAGGACTCTCCGATTGTCCAGAGAACAGGTGTCTTTTCAATTGACGTCGTAGGAAGCTCTAAAGAGCTCGCAGATAGGTCGACCAAATTGCGTGGTGCAGGTCTTTCGGCAACTGCCTAGATTTTTAGCCTCTCCGTTACCCGCTTCCTGCCGCTTCGAACTCAGCAAAGTAGCTCTACTGTCTACCACGACAATTGCACTTTCACTCTAAGTAATTGGACGCAATACATTATTAAGACTGTTAAGTGTAATTCAGGGATGCTTACACCATCTATCCTTTATGTCATGAATCGCTGCTACCCAGAAGCGAATGCTGTTGTGTCATAGCGCGGTCACGGAAGCCCTGAATGTGTTATCCTTTTGATTTTACAGTTGACTCGCATCCTGCTGCGGAGACTTTGTTTGCGACCATTACTCTTGTCCTGAATTGCTTCACAAAGATGTTCATGCCTTAAACAAACAACAGAGCTTTGCAGAAAATATTTGTCAACCTTTCGTGGAGAACTCCACTTCCGTTGGGTATCGAGCTCTCTTGTCCGGAAGGCCGTCGAGGAGAATACAATGGGATGATTGATTACACGGAACCTGTTCAGTCCTCGCTTAACAATATGCATCAAATACAGCAGTTACAACATGTTACCAATCGCGTCCTACCCATTCATTTAACAAGGGTGGCTTAAATAGACAACCAAGAGCTTGCGAAATCTCTCCTGCTGATGGGCAGGGGCCAGGGGGTAAGCTTAGCTATGTTCAAATCCTATCTCAAAGCTATTTAGTGTAGACATACGCTGTTACAATTTATTCTATTACTTTACAAATGCCTCATCTCATTGTCACTATTGCTACATGTTAATCTAAAAATGGTAGCTGTTAGTCTGAGGCTCAATCGACCTGGACTATCGATGTTCGGAATTAGTAGCGATGGTCGACGAGGAAATGATATCACTCAGAGAATCTTTCACACATGTGCTGTCGAGAGGTTAAGCTACAGTTCTACCTGAATCTAAAACATGAGGATCGTCCCAAATCACCTTTTGGTATGAGCTGCAGACAAGGCTTTCATAATAAGTAACGTACGGAGAGCAGAAGATAATCTTGAAAGTGATACTTTCCTCCGAGACTTCGACTTCGACTACAAAGTGTGCTTATACAAATGACATCGTGGATCTGAACAAGCTTAGAACATTCCCATAGAGCCCAAATTTACATAGCCTAGACTGAAGTGCCCAAATTCTGATCATTGTCAAAATTGACAATGAACTCAACTCGAGATTTCAAAAGGGGGAGAGAGCTAGTGGAGGCTCAATTTAGCGAGCGGAAAGGGTAAACCTCGGCGTGAAAGTTCCATATCTACGACCAACATTGAACGAGCTTCGATTGACAGCACCCACCACAACTCGAGGTCCCGACAACCCCAAAACATTACAATGGCCGGTGGTCGTATGAAGTACAGGCATCTGAGCCGGAAATCCTCTCACAGACAAGCCCTCCTACGAAATTTGGTTACCAGTCTCTTCGAACACGAGTCGATATCTACAACATGGCATAAAGCGAAGGAAGCACAGCGCTTGGCTGAGAAGTTGGTGACCTTGGGAAAGAAGAACACAGAAGCTAGCAGGAGGAGTGCATTAGCCATATTCTACGTATGAATTCCATCCCAGCTGGAGCTCATAGCATAAGATCAGGTTACTGATGATTGCGACTACAGAAACCACACGACCTCCTTCCCAAGCTTTTCGGACCCATACGAGAACGATATGCTACACGACCTGGTGGGTATACGCGAGTATTACGTGTTGAGCCTTTGAGGCCTGACCAAGCTCCATCTGCTATTCTGGAGCTGGTGGATGGACCGAAAGATATTAGATTCGCGATGACGGCGAGGACGATAGCGAAGGATAAGAAGCAGGGATTGGTGTCGACCGAGATGACTGAGAGGAACATGGAGAAAGTGACGCGATTCAGACCGAATGGCGAGCAGGACCTGGAGAAGATGGTGAAGAAGATCAGCAGATTGGAGATTGGGGTCCGTAATAATGCTGCCAATGATGAGAGACGGTGGGGTGGTAATGTATAGAACTGTATATTTGAACATTGTAAAGATACGGCAAGGTGCACAGCATGGCATGGTTTGGCGTTTGTAAGATCTTGAGATTGTTAGGTTAAGGTCTAGATACTTTACACGAAGTCGAAGGTATCGCCTTTCTCCCTGACCATCTTTCCTACTCTTTCAGTACCAGCTATTCTCTCCAACTTGAGAATATCCCATTTTGAGAATATTGCTCGGACATTACCCTCTCCTGGCTCTAGTTTTGCTTCTTGTATACTTCTTCCGAGATATCCTCCGACTATCTCCTTGTAAAAGATAGGATTATCAGGAAGTCCATACATGATAACTTTCCGGACGCCTCGCAGCTGGTATCGTCTAAAATGGTGAGCTCGCTCTGTGTAGAGAAGCACACTGTGCCTTCCGGCGAGGAAATGTGAGCGCACTCTGGCTACGTCAGAGACAGATGTGTATTCCGAAATGCTGCCAAAGGACAAGCTACTTGTAGCTGCTGCAGTGGAGAAGTAGTTCCTCACTCGAACAAAGTCGAGGTAGGATGGGATGAAGATGAGTGTCCCAGCTGTATCCTTGACTCGACGGGTCAGTGAAGGGACAATGGCTGTAGTGAAGTACGTGAAGCGGGCATCCGGGTCTTCTGCAAAAGAAGTAACATCCAGTCGAGAGAAAGTTTGCTTGACCTTCAGACCAAGCTCTTGTATCGTTCCTGGGTAGTTCGGGTTAATCTTAACCTTTCCGGCCCAGTTCTTTGACTGGTTGAAGAACAAGGTGTTGAGCTCCGGAGTGTTGAAAGCTGCCAGTGCTATTGTCTGGCGGAAGTATTTTGCATTGTTGTCCAGATACCAATTTCGTACTCGACTAAAGTCACAGCCGTGAGCTTCTTTGGGTTGCAAATTGAGATGCTCGAAGATATATTCCATATGCTCCCAATTCTGCATGAGAAGAGCATCGGCTTGATCAACAATGACCATTTCGACCGAACTCAAGAAGTCGCTATCTCCTTTCTTATCGTCTTTCCCTTCAAGTGCCATCCGCAGGCCAAGCGGACTTGCAAATATTATGTCAGAATTGTAGAATTGCGAGAAGTATTTGATGGTCTTCCGCGTAAATTTCAATCCGAGCCTGAACATATCGTCATCGTTGCCTCCGAAAAGTTCCCGGAAGTCGTCCGCTTTGTCGCCAGAGAATTTCTCCTCTTTCTCGACATAAGAGTCGTCGAATCTTTTCCGGTTCTCTTGTTGATCTGGTTCGCATAAGGTTGTGATCATGCTTACCATTCTTACACACGACTCTCGAGTAGGCAGGATCAACAAGACCTTAGGTCGTGTGAAGCCTTGGTCTCGCAGTTCTAAATCATCTGTTTCTTCCTTCGCGAGTTTCGCATTATGCTTGATGACTCGATCGCGGGTCCTAAGTAGTTAGTGAGTAGAAGAAGAAGTAGCACTATTCACTTACTTGAAGACGTGATTGACTGCATGTAAGCATATTAATCGTCTCAGGTTCTCCGAGTTTGTGGTCTTTCGTTCGCAGTACAGAACGTCCTGGTAGTTGAATATGAGCGGCGCTAACTGTCTCTCCAAAGCATCGAAAGCTTGTCGTTCCTTAAGCATGACGTTGGCCAACTTTTGCTTCAACTTCAAATCCCGTGGTCCAGCAACTTCTTGGGGAGAGGATTTCTGAGTTGCTTCATTCTCAGCATAGCCGAACAGAGCCTTTCCGACTTCTGGCAGTAGCACTTTTTGGTTGGACCACTGATTCTTTTGGATGGACTTCAGTCTTTGAGCCAGTACGTTGTCATCAGGATCTGCAAAGTGTGCTTTAAATGGATCTGAAGCATCTTCCAACTCATCGTCTTCTTCTTCCAATAGACCGTCTGTAGCCGTCTCGGGCCCTTCTTCAGGCTCCTCGGTTTGGTCGAAATCGTCAGGAATCAAGTCTTCTTCCAGCCGCTCATTGGTGTCACCCATCAGACTGGTAGTGTCTGGAACATGATCAATTTTCCGTCTTTTTGATTGCGGAGCGGAGTCCGTAGTCAAACTTTGCATGAGAGCAGCGTAAGGACGTATTGCAGGAAGAGGTTCATCATCTTCATCGGTGCTTGACTCGTCCTGAGATCCTGAATGTTGCTCTCCCTCAGATGAGGACTCTTCATCTCGTCGAGATTGATCTGCATCTCTAACCAAGACTTAGTGAATGAAGGATAGTAAGGTAGGTTTCTTCTCCTCACGCCTCTTTCTGCTGTGCTAATCTGGCACTGTCGAATACTGGCTTTCCCCTTCCGCCTCTATGTCCACCACGCCCTCGAGAGATTCCGCCTCTGAACCCTCCTCTGGTGCCTCCCCTGGATCCTCCTCGACCTCGAAAACCTCCAGAAGTCGAGCCCCTTCCTCGCGAGCCCCCTCTAGAGCCGTTGAATACCATTCTGGGATTTTCTATGCGAATGCGACAAAACCACTTTTTGAAAAATGTTCGTCTCGAAAATAATTCCAGGGTCTCTTATCTTAGCGTGGTCTTTGAATCCTGAGGACCAAGACCAGCTTCAAATCTTGCCACTACGTCTGTGAAAGTAGGATACTTCCAGACAATAAGTTTCAGCACCGCGGCTGATCAATGAATCAAGTTGAAAGCTAGCTAAGTCGTCTGAAATAGTGAAAATTCGCACTGTTTCTTCCAACTTCAACTCACGTGCTTTCGAACTCCAGGCTTAGCGCACCACACAAACCCCACCAGAAAACAGTCTGCCAAAGACGAGGGGAATATTTGACCACGACGGCAATCTTCGAATATCTCCTCCCCTCCCACCGACACCCGATCATAACAGCTTGCCCAGCATGGCGGTAGATGTCCCAGAATCATTTCTGCATCTCGCGCGTCCTCTTGCGCCTGCAGTCATTGGCGTCCAGCCCACTACAGCTCCATTAAACGTTATTCTTCAACCACAGGTATATGAACAATTCATAATGGCTCCCGATCTCGAAACTTACCATGTATAGGCTGTTTTCTCGATTCTCGACCATGCGATACGACGGGACATCAGGGATACGCAGTCAACACGCGTGATTGGAGCTCTTCTAGGTATCCGCTCTGAAGATGGCATGGAGGTGGAAGTACGAAACTGCTTCGCGATCCCACATACCGAAAACGAGGACCAGGTCGAGGTCGATGTCGAGTACCAGAAGAACATGCTAGCATTACAACTGAAGGCCAACCCAAGAGAAGTGCTGCTAGGATGGTACACGACAAGCCTTGAGCTCAACAGCTTCAGTGCCTTGATCCAAAACTTCTTCGCCAGCCCAGAGACCGGGACATTTCCTCACCCTGCTGTACACTTGACCGTCTCGACGGAAGCTGGGAAGGAAATCGAGGCGAACGCATATATCAGTGCACCTGTTGGAGTCAACGCCGAGCGGGCAGCAGAAAGCTGTCTCTTCATACCCGTCCCTTACGAAATCCGATACGGTGATGCGGAGAAGAGTGGTCTGGAACTGATATCAGGCGCAAAGGATAGCGAGAATCGAGCAGCACCAGTTGTATCAGATATTGAAGGTTTAGAACGAGCAGTCGAGCAGACCCTTGACCTCCTGGAACGAGTATCCGAGTACGTTAGCTCGGTTCTGGACGAAGAACGAAATCCATCGAACGCTTTGGGACAATATCTCATGAACGCTCTGTCCTTGGCACCAAAGGTCGATCCCCAGGACATCGAGCGAGACTTCAACAACCATATTCAGGATGTTCTTGTGGTTTCATACCTTGCAAATACCATCCGCACTCAAATTGATCTGTCTCAACGTTTAGCTACGGCTACACTTACTATGGGTGGCTCGGATGCATTGGCGGCAACTGGAGGCGGCGAGACTGGAGGAGATAAGGGGCAGCGTGGTGGGCAGAGAGGTGGAAAGCGCGGAGGTGGTGGGCGTGGTGGAGGACAACGAGAGCCTAGGGAGCCGCGAGAACCCGCCGAGTAATGATGGTTATGATTGCAATGCTTTTTATTTGCTTTCATAGTGACTAGGCTGTGCATTTACTTGCATTGTACAGGAATGGAAAATGGCGTTGGAGTTGGCCATAGAGCCTTTCACATAGAATACCATATTTCATATACACCATGTCCTTCAAACCTCAGGTGAAATGACTTCTGCATGATTGTATTGACGGTCTATCAGCTCAATGTTGTAAACCTGGTACTAAGTGTCATTTATGCCGCTTCCCGCTAACTCCATCAATGCTGCCTGCCATACGCCACTTTCCGATGAAACATACCATGCCTTTAAACGCCAGTAGGGGGCTTGGGGGGGAGCGTCGAGGGGTTACCATAGTTGGGGAGATGGTTTCCGATCTGCCCGTTGTGTGACATTTGTATACCCGGATTGACACCATGCGGCATATTTTGTGCGTGAGACATGCCCAGGGGAAGGCCTTGAGGCATACTTTGATGCATCATGGGTCGATGGGCCATGTGTGGAGAGGCGTGGTAAGATGGCAGAGAATTATTAGAGCCTTGCCTAGCCATATTGTAGCCCATTCCATTACCAAATTGTTGCTGAGGTGGAGCAAATGCGTTATAAGAGAGATGAGGGGAACCGTGATGTGGTGATCCATGGTGAGGCGACCCATGATGCGACATGGGTTGCGGGACTGGCATGCCTGGATTGCCTGGCACAAAAGACTGTGTCTTTGGGTTGAATGCATGGCGATTGAAGCTTCCTGGGATTGGATGCTGGCTTTTTGGATCCGCAGGATTTGCGGTACTCGGCAGCTGACCGAACGCATACGGAATGGAGCTAGGAGGTCCTCTGGCCACAGGTCCTTGCGGTTGATACGGGCTCTGATATAGAGGCTGCTGTGACCATTGCTGGGGCGCGATTGGTGGTGATTGGACTGGTGAGCCATAGGCGCTTATTGGGGCGCTATGGGGCTGGAAGCGTTGTTGACTCTGTTGAGGATATTGCTGAAAAGTTATGTTAACGACAGCAAAGGAAATAACATGTGTCACGTACCTGCGGCATATTGCTATATTGCTGCATACCATTGCCATTGGTCATTAACCCGGGGGTAAATTGTTGCCCAGGAGGTACGAATTGAGTTGGCATAGGATTTTGATAGTTGTTCTGGACAGTAGTGCCGCTGTAAGGCTGAGCGCCCATCGTAGCATACTGTTGTGTCGGAAGCCACGTGGGAGCTTGCTGCTGAGGGAAGTAAGGAGCATATTGGGATCTGACATCAAAACTGCCGTCATCATCTCGCCGCTGCTTAGCGGATTTAGTTGTCCGCTTATTTTGACTCGCCCTGTCTTTGGTTGAGACGGAACTTGACCGAGACATCTCGTTTCCATCTTCCGTGTCTGGATTGCTACTCAGTATGCAGATAGAAAGTGGTTTGGATATGATTTACCTGGGGTGACATCTCCAGTCTTGTCATCCTTGCCGAAGATACGCTCTCGTGCTTTGTTGTAGGCTGCTTCTCTTTCTTCTCGAGAAAGTCTAGATATACGTTAACATGACTCATCTACTCGCAAAAATGGGGTTGTGAACATACTTCTCCTTTGCTGATAATGACTTATCCTTTCCATCACTCCCTGTCTCGGAAGTGGCTTTGGATGGACTAGGACCAGTGTCACCATCACCGCCTCTACGCATGATTTTCATCGCTGGCATTGTAGGTGGCGGTGTGTTGCCGGTTGTAGGAGGATTGGAGATACTGGTCAATGAAGGCGGTAGTCTACAGAATGGGGTCCTGAAAATGCGAACAGCACCAGCCACAGCATCAACTTGATGTGTCATATGGTAGTAGTCTGCAAGCTTATGAGTAAGCATTCTACAGAATGAATTACATGGAGGAAGATCGATGAACGGTTCTCTGCAGTCATATTAGTACACTTGTGGATATTCCGGGCCCCATAGGAAAGCTGATTGAGGCCTATTCTTCGCAGAATATCGACAAGGCTAACGTTGATCGGCCGTAACATAGAAGACGAGTACTTACTTGCTAGACTTAACGAACTCAATCACATCCTGTTCGAGGCGAAGTAGGAAGATTCGATCCTTTGGAGATTCCAGAGCCTCAAGAAGTTTCTCATCGGGTGTTTTGCGGTAGAACAGATTGAAGGCATCTGGTCCTGCACCGTCAATGAGAGGTTTGACCTTGCCATCATCTGTCGTTTGTTGTCCGGAAGAACCACTTTGAGGTGTACCGACCTCCTGGCTTTGACGCTCATGCATAGTCTGCATGTTCCGCCGGTCAGGAGCTTCGTAAAACTGTGCTCGGTATGCCCGCCCAGCAGCTTCCGAGCCTATTCGGGAGCCAGCAACAATTGAACCACGAGCTGAAAATTCATCGTCATCCTCAGCTGCCTTGATACTGGCACTGTCATCCGGACGAAGACTCTCTTTTTCATCTAATGCAAAAGTGGTGCCCGATGTTATGCTTTTCCCGTCAAGGCTAGGGGGTTTGGTGCCCAAGTCTGAAGAGGACTCGGAGAAGAATTCGTTTGCATCAGGCTTGCCTCTCAGCCCAGAACCATTAACCACCAGGCTATTTACCACCAGGCTTGGTGTGCTGACGCTCAGGGCTTTCACAGCGTGTTCGAGGTCTCGTTGAGTATCGGCTTCGGTTCTAAGTCGAGATTCTTGCGATACTGAGGTTCTTTTGTCGTCCTTCCTCGCAGATTCTACATTCGACGATACAACAGGCTGGGTAGATGGTGCTCCCTGAGCCTGAATCGAAATGTTCTCCTTTTTCAAATCGTTGGGTTGCGCAACTTTAGCAAACGAGACGTTGCCTGCGGAGGCGGCGACCTGAATACGCAAACTGAGGTCAGCAGAGTTCCTTGAGGTAGAGCGAGGTGGTCAGTAGGAGAGGAAATATTATGAGCACATGCCTTCGCAAAAGAAAGCCTCGAATTGTCAGCAGTCATTGGTGCAGTAGCCATCTTCAAGACTGGTACTGTAAAGAGCGTAGAGTCCTGATGGACCGTAAGATCAGCCAGCGAAGGCCAGAAAAGCGTCGTGAAACAATAAGATCAAGGGAGAAAGTTAAAAAGATCGGCCGTTGAAGAGAGGCGACATCTCATTGTCATGAGCCACCAGGTGGTAATTGGGGAGTTCGCAGATGATGTTCCGTTTTAAAATCCTGGCGTGCGGTGGAGAAGGAGAACGTTCGTACAACCACCACCCCTATCGCCGTTCCAGTTATTTCGAAGCTGATACCGGTCGACGCTGGAGAAGGATGATTCAATTCAGAGCATTTTCAAGAGTCTTCAACTCTGCTCTTGGTGGGCGTAGGCGTGAGGGAGGTCGAGTGAAATCAGGCTCGTCGGGCTATCGTAGGTAGTCCTGCGTAGTCAGATCCTTGTCACCCGAACCGAAATAAAGTTGCCGCAGCACAAGATGAATGAATAGAGTCCAGTCACTCCATTCTTTTTCTGCCAGCCACATCAAATCGTTTCCTGTATCCACCGTCTCTCGCAATAGCGACTTCTGTGCTTAGGAAGACAGTGGTTCAAGATGAATCGCTACGGTCGAGGTGCCTCTACAATCGGTGGCCCCTCCAAAGCCTCTGCGACAACAGTCTGCCAGAAATGTCTTAAACGAGATATGTTATATTCTCGACCCTGATTGCATACCCTGACTGACAACCGTACGCCACTACAGCTACGAGTGCAAAGCTCCTGCTCAAGAACGTCCCTACGTCTCAAGACCAAGTCGAACCCAGCAAATGGCCAATCCAAAGCTTCTCCCGAAACTCACGAGCGATGTTCCACAAGATCTCCTACGAAAGTACGTCCATCTTACCGTTTCTCCATGCATATGGGCATCTGAATGATTGTATACGGCGAAGGAACTTGTTTTACTACACTTGCGACATCTTGACATAGCTAACGAACCTGGGTCAAATAGGAAAGGCGTTGCAGATGAAGTGCTAGCAAAGTCTGAGATAGAAAGAGGCAGGAAGAGGGACCGGCAAAGCGAGGATCCGGAAATTCGGACGTATGAATCACTATTCCAGGTAGTTAGGATCGAATTAACTTGTCTAGAAAGAGGATGCGGTCCGCATCATTTGCCTCTGTATCCACTGTTTCTACGAATCTATCACGATCGCCCTCACCCCGAAGACACAGGTCACACAGTCTTTCGCCACCACCTGAAGAGGTTCCACCCCGTCCAGGACTTTCTGATTCGGAGAAGAAGCGGAGGAGAGACTATTACTCATCCGAAGATTCGTATGATTCTAGGAGAATGTCTCGGGAGCGAGACAGCAGTCGAAGCACTCGGAGGAGATTCCAGCATGCCAGTCCCTCAGCCAGAGGTAGAAGACCAACAGAGAGTCGTAGTCCAGCCAGAGAAAGGCGCAAGCTATCGAATGATCGACAACGTGGAAGAGGCAGTTTTGGTGATACTAGTGCGGCGCTGGTTACCAACCGATCTCCTCCAAAAGAACGAAGCTTGAGTCCTTTTTCGAAGCGGCTGGCGTTGACGCAAGCAATGAACATGGGCCGGTGATGTTCTGGGCTTCTAGGTGATCGAGAGGGTTGCCATTGAAGAGGTCTGATGGCTCTAGATAGCGAGCAACGAAGATGGAAATAGTCTCTCGGTCCGAGGCTGATTGGATAGCAAGGACTATGCTGGCGGTAGAAAGCTACGGCGAGCATTCGACATTTTATGATCTAGATACCCAAGGCGCTTCTGCCATTGCCTTCTTAACAAAAACGCCGAGCTTTCGCTATGCATCCCAACCAACTCCATGACTCCCAACATTGTCCACTCTGGTAAGGACCGTCTCCGAGGCCAGAACCTAGATTGATTCAAGGACGGTGTCACCCTTCAGTGCATTTCATCGTCTTCCCTTTCCCGTCTTTCCTCCTCTTCCTCCTCGCGCTCTCGTAGCTTAACCCCTTCAACAAGCGCAACCCCCTCCATTCCCATTTCCTCGCCGCCTTCACTTGCTCCAACAGCTCCGTTACCATTTTTTGACTTTGCAGCTTTCTGTGCACTCTCAACCCTCTCTCTGACCATTCTCGCGATGGCATTCTCCGTCCTGACATTCAAGATTTCCAGTTTCTTATCCAAGTCCCTCTTCAAATCCCAATTCGGTTTCTTCGGCTGTAACTTGAACAAATCGACCCCCTTCTCGTCCTGCTCCTCTTCTTGGGCCCTTTTCCGGATCTCTTCCTCGACCTCTCTTGCCTGCTGCTCTAGGGTATTCTCGACGGCTTGTGTTGGTGGCGCCTCAAACCCAAGCTTGGGACCTTTGGCTTCTGGATCATAATTTCGACCGGAAAGATGTAGTCTCGCGACATCAGGTTCGGCAGGTGGTGAAGGCTCCTGTATTGATTCTGTAGCTTCATTGTCGTCACCAGGCTGTTTGCGCTTTAAGGACTTGAGCTTGGCCAGACGAGCTTTCCGCTCATCTGCTGCGGCGCCGAGAGTTGCATGTGTGGCTGACATCTTGCACGCCGATTGGGTTATTGCGGAGGAATTTGAGGTACAGATTGTTTGCACTGGGCTTTAGTTGATGTTGCTTAAATCGAATTTCTTGCGGCTATCAGGGCATGCGGTCATGCGGCCGCTGGGAGCCGGGGATTAGGACTTTTTCCAGACATCTTGCGATGCTTCCCGGGGACTGCATTTCGAGCGCCCCCATGCGACGAATTGTCGTACGAGACCTGCCCTTAGCTGATGCCTCCCCGTCTGGAATTGCTTAGGAAACGCTGGTCAACATTCGATCTATCAATTCTCCCATTTCTGGCCCCAAGGGTCTTCCAACCATGGCCATTCGAAGGAAGGAGGACGCATTGGCAAGGACGACACGGCAGGAAGCGCTCACAAGCTGCTAGAAGTGCTGACAATGACCGGCCAAAGAGTCACATATCCGCATATGGGCAGCTTCGAATGCCAAATGCAGATGGGAGTAAAGACAACTCAGCTTCCGGCGCAAATAAGTGTCAAATAGGCCATGCTAAGTGGACGCCTTTGGCTGCTGAGCAGCACCATAAGCAAGATATGAACTCGACGGGTTTAGATTCAGCTTTCAAGAAACACCGAGAGACGGGGGATGAAGGCTTCCTTCGCAAGTACGAGGAGGTTTGGCACAATCGCATCGAAAAGGTCCCTCGAAAACCGCTACCACCTAAAGAGCCGAGACTATGGTTCCTCCACACTACAAAAAGTCGTCGCAGGCACATTGCCCCTGGGTTTAAGAGACCCAGATTGGGCCCAAGATTCATTCGAGCTCGGGGAAGATGGTTGGAGAAGAGAAAAGGTCAACAGGCATTGGCACGTCGCAACATCTTGCGCCGAATCGAGACGGACTTGACACTGAAATACAAGTTTCCTACGGCTCGGCCAAGATTCATAAGCTTGCCCATGAGAACACGCTACAGGTTTCCTTGGAGGTATAGCGAGTGGAATAGACGCTTCGCAGTCATCAATCTAGGCTACGAGAAATTTATGGAGGGGAGACGAGTTCCGCAAGAGTTAAAATATCATGCCCTTCGGCATGCTTCCCAGTTACCGGGGCAAATCGAAAAGGCTATGTCCGAACATGCATCGTCGGTCTCCTTCCGTCTGCTTTGGGAGGATCTCGACTTGCGTACTAGAGCAACCCTCTGGCCTGAGCTCATGATGACTGCTTTGGAACATCATCCCGATGCCGCTCTGAACATCCTCGAGGCAACATACAAGCACCCATACCCACCGGCCTTCGCAGTCTCCAATTGCCTCGAGTATATTATATCTTACAAGCTTCGCCGCCCAGAGTCTGATCTTCCTAGTGGTGAAGAAGTTTTCCGATTCGCGAAAAGAGTTCGCTTGCTGCTATATCTCGGGGCCCAGAAGCGTGTGTCCTTACCACAAAGCTCTATACACCTACTGATTTCCCACCTGCAAAAGCCTTCCATTATGCGATTTTTTGTCACTCTAAAACAAGTTGCCCATCCGATGCATGAGAATACTCTTCTCCAATTTGCATCGAAACTCGGGGGAGGGGGTACCAAATGTGTTCTTGCGGCCCACGAAGTCTTGCACAAGATGGTGGATATTGGCTGCGATATGAAGTCACCTAAAGTCTTGAGTGTATTCAGCACTATGCTTCAACGGACCGATCGAGATACTGAAGCCCGTCAATTAGACTCGACCATACTCAAGTTCATGATGGAATGCGGTGTTTCCCCAAACATCATCACATACAATATTCTGTTGCTGAATTCTATGCGGGATGGGGATTTTGAAACGGGCTGGAAGATCTACGAAATGATGATAGGAAATGGCATCGAGCCGGACGCCTTCACATACTCTGCTCTTCTAAATGATGCAAAGATCCGAATGGATGCTGGGGCCATCAAACGGACAATCAACATTGTCAAAAACCAAGGCATTCGAAATAACCATATCATCACAGACATTCTCCATGCGATCTTTCTCCTCAATAACCATCATCACCGGTCAAGATCTCTCACGAGTGCTGAGGATTCTGGCAAAAGATCCCATACAGCATTTGATAGTATGCTCAAACTCTACTGCGAGTACTTCTATACGGGACCTTTCCTGCGTCTTGTTCCTCGTTTCAAAGAGCAATATGCAGATGTTCTTCAGAACTCGGCAGTTTCGCAGGATACCAAAACCTTGCAACATCCACCAAATCCTACATTAGTCGTTATGATTACGGCTTACTTGAGGGACATCCGAACCTCTGTCGGCTTAAAGGAGTTCTACGAACACTTCAAAAGCCTCATCATATCGAAAAACCCGGCTGTTCTGGACCTGGCAAGAGCGCCTCACATTTGGAATGTGATCATCATGAACTTCAGCCGCTTCGGTGATCTGCTGGCCGACTGTCCAGAAATTGTTGGGAACATGCTTTCAAACGCCGAGACATTATCAACTGGAACCGGGACTGGAGCCGAAGAAGACTTTATTAAACAGCCTCTGACGACTCCTTTGCAGCATGATTTCTTGCCTCATATGACTTCTGGCGACTTGGAGCTGAACGATTCCACACGCAATTGGAAAGTCCAAACTCCCGAGGTTGGGCTATCATCCATACCTGCCCATCCAGATGTTTTCACCTGGACAGTATTGATGAAGATCTTCATGGACCACGAACAACACCGAGCCGCGGAACGTGTCCTTGAGATGATGATAGAGCGTGGTGTGCAGCCCAATCGAGTCACCTGGAACACACTCATTATCGGATATTCCAAGATGCAAGCGACACTGAGCACAGTTGACACTCTTCGACGAATGCAAGATGCTGGATTCCAGCCTGATGAGAGAGCTCTTTTTGCGTTGTCGAAGATCAACGATAAGAAGACGATGAGAGCTGCTATGGAGTTGAATGAGCTGAAGAGAGCGCATGCTGCGAACCTACTTGCTGGACAAGCGGCCCAAAATGGTGATGATGATTCCTTGGATAGCGATGACTTGATCAGAGAATGGGATAGGGTCGGTGAAGCTCAAGGGTCGGATATGAGTGTTCAGGATGAGGAATGGTATAGTGACAATCAGGACCAGGAATGGGAGGATGATGAGAATTGGGGTGAGGTTGAAGAGAGTGCGCCGGTGCAATAAACCTCTGATGAGAATGTACCATGTATAACATGTACCAATAGTAGACTAATAATATACCATGGTCGTTGAGGGCAACCTTAAGCGAGATTGGCTTCACACTCAAAACCCCAGATCTACTCAGACTTTCAAGTCTCCGAATCCGTTTTCCGATTACGCTTCTCTATGTTACATAGCAAGCACGCCTGACCATGCAAGGTATGAGTTGCCGCTGAAGCAAAGACCTTCTCCTCGTAACGCCCGCTAACGCTAGATGCAATGCTAATGTCAAATCACCTAGTCTCGATGCTCTTGCCAGCAAAATGTCTCTGACCTCTACAAACAACGAATTTTGTCACAGTCCCCGTCATTACGAATCCATCTGATCCCTACATGCTCCGCATATCAGCATACCGCACCGACATTCATATCCTATCTCGAGCTCCTTAAGCTTCTCGTTTCTGTCGCACGTCGGACAGTATTGGGTGCTGCACCAGCACTGGTAAGGTGCGTTGTCTCGTATTGGCCCATTTGGTGGTTGTGCTTGGCAGTTGAAGCACGCCACATGCCGGCCAGCACATTGCCACTGGTTTGGAAGTGTGCCAGTCATCAGAACATCGCCTTCGTTGTCCGTCTTAGATGAGCTTCCAGGAGGGACGGGTCCAACGGGCTGAAGGGTCCTGTAGCAACTTTGGCATTCTGGTCGTTCACCATCAGGTCGAGGTCGTAAGGTCGAAAAAAGATGGTGACAGCCCCAGGCATCGACAGGATTGCCATACGGTTCCGGACCGAAATCGTGCTCGTCGTCGTCCTCATGGTAGTTGTACTTTCCATCGATATCGTCTTCGTCAAGTGTGGCCGGATCAACGGGCTCGCGCTCATTGTCGGACTCTTCCTCGCAGCCTCCGTCACATACTCCGATGGATTGGAGGCATTCCCAGCAGAAATGCGCGCCGCATCGACACCTATTCTCTAGTCAGCACTTGGTAAGAACATAACACTGGCTGTGAGATTCAAAGACTTCGAGAAGAATTGTGAATGTCAAAGAAGTGCGTCTTGTAAGTTTTCAAAGTCTCGTAGTCCGTAAGGTGTTGCAAACAGGTAAAGAATACACTTACTCGATATGAGCACACCCAAACATTTTTCTCACCCCAGTCCTGCACTTAGGGCATCGCTTGATGTTCCATTTCTTCAGTTTTGTCTCCAGAAGCGAGTCAAGATCGCTCTCCGGGCAGTCATCGATATGTGCTTCAAAGCGGCATTTGGTGCAAACGGATGTGCCACATTTTGGACATGAGACATGATTTTCAGTAACCTTGGCAGACTCTGTAGGCTTGATGTAAAGTCGAGGAGAAATGAATGCCGAGCATGTTGGTACTGGACAGTACAGTCTATCAGGAGTTGCCCATTCTTCGTACTTTGCCTTGTACAATTCGATCTGAGAGAACGTTAATGTGATGCTCTACTTTGCAAGTGACAGTTTGATTATAGTTACCTGATCAGTAGTGAGCAGGTTTGCAACTGCTCTCACTGGGATTGTCGTGCAGCATTTCGGTGGCATCTTCGATTCGTTCCGGCAAGCGTCAAGGAACCATGATTTGAGACACGCCTCGCAGAAGAAGTGCGACGTGCATCTGGTACATTTATGCGGCATTGAGTCCTCGTCGGATCTGTCGAGACAAATCATACATGTACGCTGGACTTTTGATGGAGGCTGGCGAGGCTGTGGTTGTGGCATCTGGCCGGGTACAACAGAAGAGATAGAGGGTAGCCCCATTGAACCAAGTTGCCAGTTAAATGGTTCTGGTGGAGGTAATGTCCGGTTGGGGTATGGGACATTGGCAGCATTGGGAGTATGGAATGGAGGAGGAGCATTGTATCCATATGCTTGGGGGTACGCTTGAGTAGCTGTGGTATCCATTAGTCTCCTGCGTCGACGACGAACGAGCTTCCGTGCTCGATCAATATATATTTGTAGCCAGACGGGCGTCATTGTGATACATGGAGCGGAAATAGAGAAGAACTTGCCTGGAAGGAAATAAGAAGAGCCAGGAGCCTGAGCCTGAGCCTGATGATGACTCATGCTGTGGTCATATGCATCCATTGGCCAGGGAGAAGGTACATGCCCTGGAATAAAAGGTGGAATAAAAGGGACATTCGGCCGACTGCTGGCCGGCGGCGTGACTTGGATGGGAGGAAATACAGCCGCTATTGGGTTTCGATGTGGCACATATGCTTCCCCGGGACGAGAAAACGCAGGTGGTGGAAGGTTGTTGTGGTTTTGGTTGTGGTTGTGGTTGTGGTTGTGCTGTCGGTGTCTGGGAGGTTGTAGATGAGGTCGGCTCTGATAGGCTGGCGCGCGTGGGTTGAGTCTCGAAGGCGGCAGCCGCTCGCCAGAGGAGTCAGCTCGATGTTGCTCTTGCTGCATCTCGCTGGCCCAGGTGAGGCTGCCAGCGTCTGCCTGAAGACGAGTGTCGCGCAAAAGGCTGGACTGGACTGGACTGGACGATACGAGACAGGCACGATGTTGCGTCGAGGGCGCAAAGAGCGAGGGGGCGGCAGTTGTCTGCTACTTATAATGAAAGCAAGGCGCGGCTCTGAAAAGATTGTGTTGAATGTAAATATATAGAAGCCTTGAGTGTCTGGTTGACATCGCAAACCATTCATTGTCAGCCTTGTCTTCTGACAGTGGCTTGGTTGGCTAGCGGTTCGTGCCAGCAAACCTTAAGCGCCACACTTCTATTGTCCATAAGGTCCCCAGTCATCATGCCGTCGAGTCTGGTGGTGGCTTCACCAGAATCTAAGGTAGGTGCTCTTGGTCGCTCCTGCTTCGTCTCCAGCTTGTTTCCCATCTCGACGTTGGATCTACGGCGAGACTTAAAATAGCTCAGATTGCCCCTCCTGCAAGGCGCCGATAAGAACCTTATCGTTGGTCTTATCGCCTATCGCTATCGCTATCTTAACGCCGTCCACTGTGATTTTGTCTGTTTTTACATTCCAAACCTTCCCGAGAACGAATCCACAATACCGTCTCAGAATATGCCCGACAAGGACGCTGGAACACCGAGGGTCTTCCTCGTTCGACATGGTACGTCAAATCAAGAATTTCCTTTACTTCTCTTTTGACGAACAAGTCCGCGAGAAACCAATTTTGCATGGGAGTAACAAAAGTCAGAAACTAGCTTGCTGACTATAGACTAGGAGAGACTGAGTGGACAATTTCTGGACGATATACCGGACGTAGCGATATCCCATTAACGCCAAATGGGGAGCAACAAGTGTCCTCTTCTGCAAAGGTCATTGTCGGACCCGGCAAGATCATCGACCCATCGAGAATCACCCACCTCTTCATAAGTCCTCGCACACGAGCACGTCGAACCTTCGAGCTTCTCTTTGATTCTTCTGCCCAGAAAGAGCTTGGAGATAAGGCTGAAATCACCGAGGATATTCGAGAATGGGAATATGGGCTATATGAGGGTCTTCTCACTGCTCAGATACGGTCTGCGCGGAAAGAGCGGGGTCTAGACACAGAAAAGCCTTGGAATATCTGGGAATCAGGTTGTGAAGAGGGAGAATCTCCTGCAGAAGTCGCCGCTCGTCTTGACAGTATCATTGCTCAGATCAGAGAGATGCAAGGCCCATATATGCATGGTGAAAAAGCTGTGGACGTGGTACTAATTGGTCATGGACATATTCTGAGAGCTTTCACAAAACGATGGCTGGGATTTGAGCTCAGTGTAAAGCTTCCCATGATGCTTGAGCCTGGTGCTGTGGGAGTATTGTCTTATGAACATCATAAAGTCGATGAGCCAGCTTTCTTGCTAGGAGTAAACATGGGGGGCAGCGACTAATCGCCAATTGCCCAATGAAATGATGCAAGGATCTCGTGTCAGATCATGTTGAAGGTTTCCGTCTGAACGTGTAGAGAAACAACCCCTCTCTCGAGAACGTCTCCTTATCCACGTCTTCCACTTCCTCCACCAAAAACTTCTTCCTAGCATTCTTCATGAATTGCGCGTCTGCTCTTCTCCGCTTCTTAAAGCAGAAGTAAATGATGGTCTCCTCGCACAAATCGAGCAATTCCTCCAGCGTCACCAAGAGCAAAGGAAAGGCCGGCTCGAAATAGACACAATCCGCGGCCAAGATCACATTCGGCTTCTGCATGATGACCTCTAATGGTAGTGGATCACCCCTGGCGACGATGTTAGAGTTGCATCTTCCCTTGCTCAAGCTTAACTTACCAATTCAGGACAAGCTCCTTCGCACGTGATTCGAGACCATTGAGTGAGATATTCTTGTGCATGAGGTCGATCATGTTCTTCTGGTCTGTGAGGTACATCGGAGAGTCCAGTTGAAATTTCAAAGCGACGGCAAGTCCGACAAGCCCTCCACCAGCACCAAGTTCAAGACTGATTTGTCAAGTTAGCTGTCACCGCTGCCTCAGAAGACGGAGAAGATTACACTCTTGCATTATTTAATGCATCATCATGTAGACGAAGCATATAGTGACCTAGAACCATCCCAGCTGGCCATAATTGACCTCCACATCCAGAGGTGAGGTCTTCATAGAGCTTTAGTGGGGTGTCCAGAAGACCCGAGAAGTCTACGGTTGTTGAAGAGGCGGCTTTGTATTGAGGATGAGGAGTGAGGTCTTCACCGATGTCCAAAGGAGAGTAATCTGGAGATGGAGAACGTGGTAACATTTTGTTGTGTTTTTATCTGATTTTGTTTGGAAGGGAGGGGAAGGGAAGTATCGATTTGCGGAAGGAGTGACTTAGGTACCTAGGCTTGGCATCCTCGCTTATCTGTTCGCTTAGAACACCGCAGGGATTTCGAAGGGAGGTCGAAGGCGAGCCCTATCTTCTCCCAAATACTTCTTTACAGCTCGGCAAGGGCAAGATTGTGCCACATTCAATAGAACGATGCTGCTTATATCACTCAGTCTGTGAGACTTTCATATTCTGTGAACCACGATACAGTAGCTCGCAGATTCTCATCTCCCTCCCTTGGGTGCCTCCGATGTGCTGCGCATGGAAGGCACGATGCAACGATTTCAAGACAGTCATTTCGAGACGATCAGTTGATGGGTGCAGAGCACTGCGACTTCGCTGTAGTGTCATGCAGTCGCCCTCATTACATAGGTTATCGTAAAAGTGAAGTCAGGAATTAGGATGGCTGGTGAGTGGTATTGAAGAGCCTTCATAGAGCATGTCGACCCATCATCCGCAACACCATCTCCAGCATTCGATTTTCAGAATGCTCTTACGGTGTCTTTCATGGCTTTCAGAAGGTTGGGATCCCTTACCGTCAACCATTCTTTGCCCTGCGATCGAGTTCCCAAGCAAGGCGGCACCAGCGATAGGTGTCGCAACCAACAGCCTCGAACTTTTTTGGGAAATAGTAAGACCTGCAATGCCTCTCTTGTTTGTTTCTTTCTCTATCCGTCGATGTCTGCATTTCATCTGCAATCAGATTTCAATCACTATACCATCGTCATTCCTGCTGCTCGTTTTCGGCGATAGGGAATATCAACCGCACGATCCTTCCATCAGGTCCTCCTGCCAGCAAGATGGCACTGTGGAGAGCAATTTCTGCTGTTGCCATCTTCGGTCTTCTTGCTGATGCGACTCCCACAATCACTTATCCTCTCAACTCTCAACTACTACCGATCGCTCGAGTCTCAGAACCTTTCGTATACACTTTTCCGGCTTCAACATTCTCCTCTACACTACCTTTAACATATGCTCTGACCGATGCTCCAAGCTGGCTGTTATTTGATGGAGGCACTCGAACTTTGTCCGGCACTCCATCAGCCGACGCTGCTGGAGAGGAGGAAACTACTGGCATATCAATTGCCTTGACTGCCACTGATACATCCGCGTCAATCACGCTCAACACAACCCTACTGGTGTCGAAGATTCCGGCACCTGAGGTTGCGATCCCGCTGTCTTCGCAATTGCAATCATTCGGCGCCTCTTCTCGACCCTCCACCCTCCTATACCATCCATCGACGCCCTTTACAATTTCCTTTGCTTCGGGGACATTCTCCTTCAGCAGTTCGACTTTCTTCTACTATGCCGTCACTGTTGATAATACTCCATTGCCAGCCTGGCTAAAATTCGACGGAAGTACTTTATCGTTCAGCGGTCACACACCAGACTATTATTCTCTCATCGAGCCCCCGCAGACTTTTGGCATAAAGTTCATTACATCAGATGTCGAGGGATATACCGGGGCATACATCGATTTTAATATCGAGGTTGGAATACATTTGCTGGCATTTAAGGACCAAGTGTTGTCCATCAATGCTTCATGTGGGGCCAGCATTGACTTCAATGGACTTTTCAGTAGTCTACAGTTGGACGGACAGATTATCAAGATGGCAGATGTAGTATCGGCTACAGCTCAAACACCGTCTTGGATGGCTTTAGACAACACCTCTCTTACCCTGAGGGGAACTGTTCCTGCTGGCGCGACCTCGGCTAACATCACTGTTCAAGTCACCGACATATATGCTGACACAGCAATAGCGTTTGTCTATCTTAACATTGCTGGCAGCTATAACTTCACATCTAGGATATTCAGTCAAACAGTTCCCGGCCTAAACGCGACAGCAGGATCCAACTTCTCCTATGACATAGGGACTTATCTGAGCAACCGATCGGACACGACTATGACTGCGCAGTTCTCTCCTTCCGAATCATGGCTATTGTTTGACAGTAACACCTTCAAGTTTGCGGGACAGGTCCCTGCAAGTGTGCAGCCAAGTGTAATTGAGGTCACATTAAATGCAAGCTCAACATCCCAGCAGAAGTCAAACATGCAATATTTCGTGCTGTCAATCAACGCGGCACCAACCAACCCCTCTTCTGCCACTCCATCATCTGCGCCTCCCAGTACACCCTCGGCAAATGTTCACTCGAAGCACCGATTAAGCAAGAATGATATTCTGGCAATTTGCATTCCAATTGGAGTAGTAGCACTAGGCCTGCTCCTTACTATTTTTTGTTGCTGTTATAGAAGGCGGAATGCGCGACGAAAGAGTGAACACTCGTTCAAGAGCGAGATCCCATCGCCGTTAGAAGCTAGACCAAGTATGGCGCAAATCGTCCGTCCTGGACGTCTCAATCCACCAGAGCCTTTACACTTAGACACAACCGGATTTGCACTCCCAGAAACCACAGACAGTCAGAGAGCTTCGAAAGCTTCTACCATTAACCAGGACATGAGGAGATCACAAACGATGTTTGCAGTGTTAGACACTCCACTCTCGCCACTCCGAGAATCGAGCACTTCTGGAAATAGAGCTCGAGCAGCATCAGACAACAGACTGTCAAAAAGAGATCCAAGCTGGAGATCAACACAAGGCAGCGCATACCCGACGTTGAGATCGTCTGGGACGAGCTCGTCAAACACAACCTGGTTGACTCGAAACTACTCAAACTACTCTCGGAAAGGGCATAAAAGACACTCAGCCATGGTATTTCCAGCAAATCCACCACAGCCTGCAATATACTCCCAGACTACACAGGAGTCAATCCTGGGTCTGAATTGTGATCTGTCCTCCAAGTCAGTGGATGACTTTTCAGCGTTACCGAGACATACTGCTGTTCAAAATGCACCTAATACCTACTCTAGGAAGACAAGTGCGGTTCGGAAATCGAAACGACGGCCCAGATTCAATTCTTCGTCCGGTAGACCAGTAAGTGGACTCGGACACGGCACTCCACCGTCTGGCAGCTCTACGACTGGCGAAATCGAGAAAAGGCGAAGTATAGGCCATGGGCAAGAATGGATGGATGGGCAAGGAATGTCTCGAGATTCGAGAACGTGGTTGACTGTTGGCGGTACAACGGATATGTCCGATAATCGCCGGAGTGGAACAAGTGCTCTGACGGATTTCTCGGACATCGAAAGAGGAGCCAACGTAGACCCCAGTATCAGGGCTGTTACTAAAAGCCCGATAGAATCGAATTGGGCTAATCTTGGAAACTCCCGGCACTCGCGACCTCTGAGCAGAAGAATTGGCTCGTCTCCATTCTTTGCTGGTTCTTTATCTAGAGCTTCAAGAAGAGTGCCGAAGAAGACCAGAACATCATATGCAGACTCACCGACCGTACCGGAAGAAGCAACCATGGCCAATTTTTCAGGAATAGATCACCAGCTCCAACAGGACGACGTGCCTCGAGATTCATTCGGGATCTCATATGGTATGGCTCGTGAAGGAACAAGGCAGCTACGATCATACCTCCAGAACCAACTCACACGCACGAAATCTCGACCCAGCATGCAATCGATGGAATCAAGAGATAGCCGGTTTGAGTCTGCAGTTGATTCTATGCAATCCCTTCCTCCCAATCACTCACCAGAACGTCAAATGACCGCGAACACAAGCGAATCGTACGAAGAATCTTTACGTGATGGTTTCTCCGACGAAAGCTGGGAGACACAAAACAGTCCTCATCAAAGCCAAGACAACGTTGTCCTCTTTGATGCTGAAGCTAGAGCACAGATGGTTCTAGAAGCTGGAGAAGCGAGGAGGAATATGAACATGAACATGAACGCGAATGCGAGTAGGAGACCGAGAACGAGCGCATCTAATCCTTCAAGTCCGATGCCGGATGGGACGAGCAGTGGATGGAGGTTTCATCGGGGAGCCGCGAGGAGACCGGCTAGTGTTGATGCGCATGCGGATCGGAAGCAGAGTCACAGAGGGAGGTTGGTCCAGAGGGGGAGTACACCGAGTATGGATTTCGCGGCGTATATTTAGAGGTCTGGTTTTGGGTGAATTGGATAGGCGTGGGATATTTCGACATATAGATAGGTAAGAGATAATGTAAAGCAATGTGAGCACATCTTATGAATGGTAGAAATTGGTTACCTTGATCGGTACTGCTAGAGTTTGTCCTTGATGTGGCGTAGGTGAGGAGTATTGATTCGTAGTGAAGTCGTCTTGTAGCAGTCTAAAACATGCGTATTATTTATTACTCTAATAATGCCCAGAAATGATTTTGGGAGTATGCTTTCGCTCTTGAAGCTTATACATGGTTGAGAGCTGGATTTAGAGAGATTTAGATCGGCCCGTCCCTAGCTATTGTCCTAGAGTTTGTTTATGACATGATCGCGCCGCTCCGAACCTTCAGGCGATCTGGGGATAGACCCAGCTAAAGCAATTCAAACCACAATACAAGTTCTTATGCCATTATCCAAATGTTCATGACTTTCCGGACTGTCAAAATCCTTCCAAGTCAATGAGCAACACGACCAAACTAAATTCGAAGTGGAAGCAGAACTCAATCGCTAAATAGCACCCTTCGACCGGACCGCAGTATCAATACCGTGATCTACCATCACCATCTAATTCAACTTGAATCCAAACGGAATGGGAACTAATTATTCGCGACGAAATGAGGTGTAGATATTGCCCTGACTTGGGAGTGACGCGTTTTGGAGAATGAAGACAATAAGCAATATATGAAAGAGGATGGAAAAATATGTTACGTTGCTGAAAATGCAAGCAAGTCTTTCGAGTTATTCATTTGAGGCCAGAAAGTCACTCGGACTCCAGGGAACATGAGCAGATCTGCCAGTGAAAGTTGTGTATCATATGCCGAAGGGCAAGCGAATCCATTAAAGCGAATCCGACTCAACGATGTCCCAACGCGCATCAACAACTCACACTTCGCGCCATAAAGCGAAAGTAGATCACCTGACCGCTAAAGACTTCCGAAATATCTTTTAAAAATAGCGGGCCTTCCCTAGCCAAACTTCGGAACTTTCCAAATGCTTCGGGTCGTCTCGAAATATAAAACACCCGATGATCACGCCGATGCGCCAACAAGCAAGATAAGGCGTCGAACCAACCTTGTTCGAGTCAGAGATTGGGTGAGACTTGAGAAGATTAGATTCTCTTGTCTTCTCTTGCGCAGATCATTCGATGTCCCTAAGGAAGAACAAGACTTGCCTACTCTCCCAGAGTCTCATGGACCTCCTCTCAGATCAAGTGTTCTAGAATGCAGGTTAATGCATCATGTTTGCTGAACACCGTGCTAGAGGTTTAACAATACGGTTTGCTATGTTGGAATCAGTAGTGTATAGGTAACGAAGACTCACCCAGCATCAAGATGATCTTGTGTGCTCGACGGCTGCTGTTCTCAACCGCATTTCTCTTTCCCCCGAAATCTGAGCTGCAAGGATGGCTCAGACCCCAAATGACGCATTCAGCGCTCATGCCAGCCATGCCATGTCCAAGCTTGTGCTGCTGCTGCTGCTGCACTCCACCACATCGCGAATTTCGATATTGGGCCACTCCAAGGTGCTGGTGCTTCCACGAATCCACGGTCCTTCGCCACAGCAATACCACATACCACATACCTCCAAGGCTCCAAAGCGACATGTCTGTCTGATTTGATGACCGGTCCAGCCACGGGGTGCGGAACCGGGCAGATAATCAGGGTCCGCTAATGCAACGTGAAATATAGCAAATGAGCGATGCTGGCCGTCACAGCCAAGGTCGCCGCCTACCACAATAGCTGACGATGAAAAGTCTTGCAAACCTGCGTGAGGTCGTGCTCCGACGTTTGTTTTTTAACAAAAAATTAACGTGGTAAAAGACGACCGAAAACGTCGCCCTTCTAGCCTCCTGCGGCTTTGTAGATATTCCGGCCGCCGCTTTAGAAAGCCGTAGCGAACCACGAGCCACCATCTTGAGGACCAGCGTCATTTTTCCTGAGGACTTGTCTTTCCTACCACACGCGACAGCACTGGAAGGATATCTTCTTGCCCACGACTGAGCACCCGCAGACCTTGATTATTCCTGATGAAGAAAAGCAGATAGCTGCTACCCATTTTCCGAATTCCCCTCCACACGACACGACCCCGCACATCCTTCCTTTCCTGCACGGCAACACTACGAGATCCGAATTTACCTGCATTCGCTGGATATTGAGTTGTAATATCTTGACATTATGGGTCAGACTCTGTCAGAGCCGGTTGTCGAGAAGGTAAGAAGAATGTCTCCTTGTTGTGACGCAGGCAGTCGTCCTTGTCAGCTCTGCTTTGCATCATCAACATTTCGCCATCCTACGACGAGCGGGGACCGGGCGCAAGAGAATTCGCAAACCAGCTGTCGTGCGCTGGGGCAGTCTGATAAGTAGACGTGGGCAAGCTTTACCTGCCTGGTCGAACACCTTCGCTATCTCATGTGGTGACGCGCTTTCGAATGCTCCAGCCCTTAGGCCGTCCATTGTCTAAAAACTAACTTCTTCTTTTAGACTTCCGCGAGTGGTGGTGATGAGAGATTAATATTTGGTGTATCGTCTATGCAAGGATGGCGAATCAGTATGGAGGATGCCCACGCAGCCGTACTCGACCTACAGTCCGCTGCCGACGAAGGCAAGGAGAACAAGCCAGCCGGTATCGATACAAGACTGTCGTTCTTTGGAGTGTATGATGGTCATGGAGGAGACAAGGTTGCGCAGTTCGCCGGAGAGAATATCCATCTGATTGTCGCCAAGCAAGACGCGTTCAAGAAGGGAGACATTGAGCAAGCTTTGAAGGATGGATTCTTAGCCACCGACAGAGCAATTTTGAACGGTTAGCATGTACGCACAACGGGAGCGGTATGGGAAACTGACTCGTGGTTTGCAGACCCACGTTACGAGGAAGAAGTTTCCGGCTGCACCGCCTCGGTTGGAATTGTTTCTGGAACGAAGATATACGTGGTATGCACCCTAGCGTTGTTTACAATATATCCACTAACCATACTAGGGAAATGCTGGGGATTCCAGAAGTGTTCTCGGCGTGAAGGGTAGAGCTAAGCCATTGTCATTTGACCACAAACCTCAGAACGAAGGTAGAAACATTGCTCCTACCTATGATGCGAACATTATTGACAACAAGGATAGGTGAGAAGGCACGCATCACGGCTGCTGGTGGGTTTGTAGATTTTGGTCGAGTCAACGGCAATCTTGCTCTCTCTAGAGCTATTGGCGACTTTGAATTCAAGAAGAGTGCAGAGCTGGCCCCCGAGCAACAAATTGTCACTGCTTTTCCTGATGTCACCGTTCACGACATTTCAGACGACGACGAGTTCCTGGTAGTCGCATGTGATGGTAAGATTCTTCCTATATCCATATATGAGACCTCCACCTTACCCGTTTCTAGGAATTTGGGATTGTCAATCGTCTCAGGCAGTTGTCGAGTTTGTTCGCCGCGGGATTGCTGCAAAGCAGGAGCTCGCCAAGATTTGTGAGAATATGATGGACAATTGTCTTGCGTCGAACTCAGAAACTGGTGGTGTTGGCTGTGACAATATGACAATGATTGTCATCGGACTCTTGAGGGGCAAGACCAAGGAACAGTGGTACGAGGAGATTGGCAAGCGGGTTGCGAACGGAGATGGCCCTTGTGCTCCTCCAGAGTATGGCAAGTACTTTTGTTTGTAAATACATTTCGGAGCCATGCTGACGTTCTAGGTAGCTGAGTTCCGCGGCCCTGGGGTTCATCACAACTTTGACGACAGCGATAGCGGTTATGATGTCGATATGGACCAAAAGTCAAAGGGATTCGGCAGCAATCAGCGCGGTCGGATCATTCTACTTGGTGATGGTACAGAGGTTCTCACGGATTCAGATGACACAGAAATGTTCGACCATAGCGAGGAGGATCAGGATCTTGCTAGTCAAGTTTCCAAGGCGCCAGTTTCCACAAACCAAGATCAAGAGTCCAAGCCTGCCGACTCACAATACAAGGGTGTTGTTGACGAAGTTCTCCCCAAAAACGCACAAAATACAGAGCAAAAACATGAAACCCCCTGCACCGATGCCAAGGACAAGTAACGATACGATACCCCAGTCTATCCGGTCACAATTACATCGGATAGGCCCGTTATTTCGACTCCCGAATCTGTGAGACACCATTGATCTTTTATGGTTGTCTATTTGCAGCTTGGAATTGCGATTTGCCTGTGCTTGTACAGCGGAACGTGGATTGCAGCGTTGCGTTTTGCTTCCTCTGGTCCTCGTGTATGAAGTGCTAGTTTCTAGGTCGGGGCATGGCACAGCACTTCCTTGCATTACGGCTATTTCAGGGGCGGCAGGATTTCACTATTCTCATTTCTGTCTATCATCGATCTCCATCACGCAGCGGTTTATGTCAAGAGTCTCTTTCCTTTTGCATCGCAGAGTTTACGTAAGGGAAAGGATGGGTTCTAGAATAAGGACAGCAGTTACATCATATGGGACTGCAGATTAAGAACTAAAACTTTCACCAACGTATTCAGATCAGAAAAGTCTGGCTTCCTGACTTCCCGGACAGTGACACATGAGGCTCTTGGAGCTTCAGCTGAAGATATTACTTATAATGATGCTCTATCTCGACCTATCGTCTTCTTGCTGCTGTTACCGGCGTGTCCGCCAACGGCCCTTTGCACTTTCAGCGACCTAATCTATCCTGCCTTTGAGCATCGTGACTGAATCAAGTGCTGCATAAGTGGCGTACAGGGCAATGCTCAGCCTCGCCAAGCATTGCACGTGTTGTGATGACGGAACCGCCTTACTCGACGAAAGTCGTGAGAACTTGGAAATGATACCCTCACACAGTCGCGACCTTGAATTTCAGCTGGCATGTGCTTTACTACTTCATAAGACAATCAATCCTCTTGTCTTAATTTATCTTCTCAGCATCACCATCTCCCGGGCTTCTTCTATCGTACGACTAGAGAGGATAAGCTTACTGCAATCTGATCCCGAACCACTCTTGACCCTGCGATCCCTGTCCAAATAATCTAGCTCACGGAGCTCACAAGTTGTACACCTTTCCACCAGAACCGACACCCACACCAACTTCGACCCCTTTTCAACCTTTAGTAACGAACAACCTCATCAACTCGAAAGTTTTTGTTGAAGTTCTACAATTCGATTGCAAAGGAACTGTGGAGATGTCTTCACCGTCCTCAGCAGGTTCGAGTGCTGGTAAACGCAAGAGAACGAGCACACTACCTTCGAAGACGGCATCAGCAATCGATCAGCTGCAAACCTCATCTCGGGATGCTTCCGGAGAAGAGGGTGAATCTACAGCTCCCGAGTCGAACGTCGCGCACCACAAGAAAAACACGTCGATAGACTCCACCAATCCTCCTGCCAAACGACTACGGTCATCAACCCACGAGAAGATCTCCAATGGCTCTGATCCTGGCGAACCCTCAGATACCACAGAAGGTAGCACAGACATCGCGAATCGAATCGCGAGGAAGGGGCGAAAAAGTACCAATGAATCCGACGAGAAACAACAGGCAATGGCACCACCGCCAATTGGAAAGCTTACACACCCTGTCGGTTACAAGACGAACGATCCACCTGCAGGACGGGCCGTGAGAGTCTACGCAGATGGTGTTTTTGATCTCTTCCATCTTGGGTAAGTTTGGAAGACCGCAAAGTGGATATGATAGCTAACGATACCCAGGCACATGCGCCAACTCGAGCAGGCCAAGAAGGCATTCCCTGATGTATATCTCATAGTTGGAGTTACTGGCGACAAGGAGACACACAAGCGCAAGGGTCTTACAGTTCTCTCAGGACAAGAACGGGCGGAGACTGTGAGGCATTGCAAATGGGTCGATGAAGTTATCGAAGGTTGTCCCTGGATCGTCACACCTCATTTCTTGGACGAGCACCAGATTGATTATGTCGCACACGATGACCTTCCGTATGGCGCAGATGAGGGTGACGACATTTACAAGCCTATCAAGGAGGCAGGCAAGTTTCTGGTTACTCAGAGAACCGAGGGAGTCAGTACCACTGGTATTATTACCAAGTAAGTCGTTTCCATACTTTTGACACGGAAAGAAGCTTATGAGATGTAGGATTGTCCGCGACTACGAGAAGTACATTGCTCGGCAATTCAAGCGTGGCACGTCTCGACAAGAATTGAATGTGTCATGGCTAAAGAAGAATGAGCTGGACCTCAAGCGCCATGTTTCCGAGATGAGAGATGCCATTCGATCGAACTGGTCCACTACAGGCCAGGAGTTGGGCAAAGAGTTGAGACAGTTCTGGCAAACCAGCAGACCTGGAAGCCCGGCCCGAGTCAACAGCTATGATGATTCAAAGAATCCATCTTTGACTAGTCCCTCTGCATTGTCACATCTTAGCCGACGACTGGAGATTCCCAGAGGCGACAGTCCGGGACCTGGTAGTGACTTTGCCACTGGTTATAGTCTTGGTTTGATCGGTGGAGTTCGTTCATGGGTAAGCTTTCTCTGACAGTCCTTGAGATCTTGACTAACATAATACAGATGATGAGAAGCCGTCAAACGAACAGAGATAGCCGACATGGAAGTGATAGTAGTGAAGAAGATAGTGGCGAGCGTTCTCCACCTCGAGGAAGAAGCGGCAATGTCCAGAGCAAGGATGCTATGGAGGAAGAAGAGCAGGTGGATGCTCAAATTGAGGCTCTTATGGGCGAGAACTCCAAGAGTTCGGGGGCATGAATGCTTACTAAGGACAGGCGTTGTCTCGCGTAGAAAAAAATGGTCTGGAATTGCGTGGGTTTAATGATTCTAGTATATATCTTCTCAGTGTACATACGCTACCTGTATAATGTGTATTAAAACATCTTCTAAATCCTACTGCGCAACCCAGCGCCGTAACATTCTCGTACAACTGCAGAGTGCAAGATAACTGTTAGGTTACACGTGACTAATTATCAACCAATCATACTGGAGCCATTAGATTTTCGATCGCCTCAGTGACATCGACGACTCAACCACAAGACCCCTCTGAGCGTCGCCTCTCCACTCCAAGTTCTTTCGCAACCCTTTCCTTCTGTCTTGTCACAATCAATTGGCAAGATGTTCTCCTCTTCAAGATCTGCAGCTGCGCTGGCTCTGCGAGGTATGCAATCCCTCTACCCGGAGCTTCCCTTGCCACAGAACTAATCAATGATTACAGTCAAGCCTGCGTCGGCATTGATTCCTTATAGAACAATCGCCGCGATATCATCCTCATCTTCGAAGCCTGCGAGCGTTGCCACACCTATGAACGTACCCGGAAACCCAGGGACACCGCCACCAATGAAGAGCATTACAGGCAAGGAGAGGCGCGAGGTGCCATTGCCTAGTCAAGAGGGCAAAAAGGGTGTCATGCAATACGCATTGTATGTCTTCAAATAGGACTTTTGTTGGCAGGAGTGTTTGGCTGATATATCCTCAGAACAACCCTCGATCAAATCGCCAACTGGGCTCGACAAGGCTCTTTATGGCCCATGACCTTCGGACTTGCCTGCTGCGCTGTCGAAATGATGCACCTTTCCACCCCACGATACGACCAAGATCGACTTGGTATAATTTTCAGAGCTTCGCCTCGTCAATCCGATGTTATGATCGTTGCCGGTACCCTGACGAACAAGATGGCTCCTGCATTGAGACAGGTCTATGATCAGATGCCCGATCCGAGATGGGTTATTTCGATGGGAAGTTGTGCCAATGGTGGTGGATATTATCATTACAGCTACAGTGTTACAAGAGGTTGTGATAGGATTGTGCCGGTGGATATCTATGTGCCTGGATGCCCACCAACTTCGGAGGCTTTGATGTATGGCATTTTCCAGCTTCAGAAGAAAAGTATGTTGTCCCGGAAGCTAGCTATTATGATTTCATACTGACATGCACAGTGCGGCACACAAAAATCACCAGAATGTGGTACAGGAAATAGAATGGAAGAGTGGAAGAGCAATGGGCAATTTCCATTTTGTACAAAATTCGGATGCACATATCATGCACAGGAGTTCATTTGTGTTAGAACAGAGAATATCAAGACTGCTTTGCGCAGACACTCTAGCTTGTATACTGTGGTATAGAAGCCGTTTTATGGCTTCCACGGGCTCAGTGGCTATGTCGGGAAGTACCAATTCCTCCATCTTCTCAGCGAGGGATTGGTCGGGCCAGTTATTCGACGCTGAAGAGAGATCAGTTTTCGAATCAATTCGGGGCCGACTCAAGTGCGAGAATAGTCGGCTGCGCCTGCTTGATTGCGTCCTCAGGAGGCGCCTCAAGAGGTCTTTCCTAGACCGAAACTTCTCTGATCCTTCTTTGCAATCTCATTTGTTAGTTCTTCCTGTCACTTACGCCCCCAAACCCGAGTTGTAGAAAGGTCCCCAAAACACCAAGTCCAATCAATCCTTTTCGTTCTCGCATTCTCTGTTTTGAGTGTAGACGTCAGCAATCCTTCTCGCTTCATCTGGAAATTCTCCATCTTGGCTGTCAGCCTCATCCTCATCCTGTGGGAGCGCCACCCGCAACTTCGCAAGACTGCAACAAAATGTCGTCTTTTCCTCCACGGCGAATTTGCCTTGGCGATCTGGGGCCATTTCCGATCCGTCTTCCCGGTGTTCCCTTTCGCGTACTCCCGCGGGTAGTTCATGTTTGCTTACATGTCAGATCCAATGATGGGTCTAGGGTTGAGTTCACTGTCGGTCACTTCTCTGCGCCCATTGCAAATTGTCCGGACCTGAGACGGTCACAGAAACGTGACCGGATTCCTCAACGGAGTGCATCGTCATCTGCAGATGGATGACTTGCGTTTGTGAGGAATCGTGAACACGTTCGTTCTTGAAATTTGAATGCCGAGCGAGCTTCTTCGAGAACGACAATAGCGGAACAAAGCATACTCTCTAGAACTCCAATTGATATATAATGAGCATCACCATCCGTCTATTTAGTCCTCATCACTCACATCAACAAGCTTCAGAACCATCCAACAGTTTCTCAAACATCCACTCCAGTCTTCACCTTCACCTACACTTCCCAAAAAATCAAACACTTCCACAAAACTCAACCACCACCACAATCCAAAATGCAGTTCATCACCACCGTCATCTCCGTCCTCCTCGCAGGCGCCGTTGCCGCCGCACCAGCTGCCAATGCAGAAGCCAAGCGCGACTGCACTTGCACCGCAGCTGATTACCACACCAAGTACTACAACTGCATGCTCCCTTACTGGGGCGAGTCCGATGTCCACTCGTATGAAGTTAGTTGTGCTAACACTGTTTGTAAGTAAATGAACTTGGGAGAGGGAGAGTGAAGAGGGAGATGTGCTAATTGAATATAGCTGCTGATTGTGGATACTGTGGTGTTCTTTATTGGAAGAACTAGATTGTGGAATGGGATGCTTGAGTCGAGTTGACTTGACTTGAGCTGGGCCGAGAAGGGCCGACCGTTATAGGAGTTCGGATTGTGGAAAGGTCAAGGCGTTCGGATTTGGGCTGGATGGGGAAGGAAAAATAAACTCTCGTTTTATTAGTGCATGGGGTTGGATCTTCATAGACTTATAGACTTGCTGCTTTGATTCTTGCTTTCTCTCCTCCATACTTTGTGTCCCTGGTTTGAGCATCAGCGTGATGGATGATCAATCTCGATATTTCCAAGATCATGCTCCAAAGCTTTAAGGAATGTGTTTTTCTGTTACTCTGGAGCTTTCTCTTGATGGTTAAAGTTGTTGCTCTGAGGTTTGGGTGACTCATATCCTATCTAGCTATAGACGATCAAGCACTCCTTTTCTTAACAGTAATACTAATGTCTCATGTATAGAACCTAACCTTAGAATATGTATTCTACGCGTTGAATTCCTGGGCTATCATGTGGTGTTCGAGCATCGCCCAATAACCAACAGCCTTACCAGTACTGAATGAGATCGAATGTCTGATCAAGTGTTTGAATGTCAGAAATTATTGCTAGTAATGTCGATATACCTGAGTCACGGTCATATATTCAAGTTTCTAAGTGCCTAGCACCAAATGAGTACAAATTAGGTAGTGAGAACCTGTCCTAGGGGCAAAGCAAACCCCTAGTGTATATTAAACATTGAAACAAAAACCATCTCAGGCAGGAACACTATGGTAAATCGAGATGTAAAAGTCTCACTGCAATTTTTCTTTTCCCTCGGATGTGATGGCAACTAGACAGGATGCCCTTGACCTTATAGCCAAAACCATTCAGTTTCACGTTACATGAAACATTTGCGGACGTGAGAAGTGCTATTTGATGTGGAAAACCACAATGGCTACCCAATATGGGGGATCAGCCGTACTTCAGATTTTAGATTACTATATACTGATTAAAACATCCATAAACCCCCTGTACCAACCACAAACGCTTCGCTAAATCCTCAAAATCCAAACATCATCTGGTATCTTCAACGTGTTCCACCGACCCATCCGGCCCTCAAAACATCTTCACTCCCTTACAAGAAAGCACCGACCAGCCCAGCCAATCCCAAAACAAGACTTCCAGCTCCCACAATCTTTTCCGCACCACTATCCGACGTAGAGCTGGCAGAAGCCGCACTCCCGGTAGCAGTTGCGCTGCTCGAAACTTTGACTCCGCCACTGGTAGTCGCAGCACCATTCGCAGTACCAGTAGTCGCGGCAGACACAGCGGAGGTAGCTGAGCCGGATACAACGCTCGGGGTAGAGGATGAGAAGATGGAAGCTTGGTTGCAGTAGGTTACTTGATTGGATGAGGCGGCTGCGAGACGAGAGTCGTTGGGGCAAACGTTGAAGCAGCTTTTATAAAAGTCAGTAGCTGCATGAGAGAGAGTGGTGGAATTTAGACTTACGTTACGAGATCAGTGTATTTCTGACATAAACATCCATAGTCTGTTGATGCGCATCCTTGGATGATAGCTGTGGTGCTGCCGATACATGAATCGAGGACTGGTCTGAATGCTGTCAGAGGGTTTCCTGTAGTGGTACTGGGTTGCGGAAGATTAGACTTACTGCGCTGCACAGGCGGAAGTGGTTGAGCTGAGAGAGAAAGAGGTTGTTTGCCCGACTGCAAGAGCAGCGAGGGAGGAGATAGTCAAGACTGAAGAGATATACATTGTGATTGGGGTAGAGATGGTGTCTTGGAATGAGGATATATATTCAAGAGATGTAAATGTCAGTTCTTGAGAGTGGTAATACAAGAAGAGGACAGAGGCAAGTAGAAGAAGCTGGCTGTCCAGCAGTTTTCATACACAGTTCCCCGGACAATTTCCCCATTGCAGCCTCGGACTCAGATCTTGGACAAGTCCATTTGGACCGTGATATCCCTGAGACCAGTGCACATGCAGGTCTTCTTTAGGCCGCCAATCACTCAATCGAGCTGTCTCATTGGCTGGCATAGGCCGAGATGAAGGCGTCGAGATTGTCTGAGCAACGTTATCCTTGTCGAGGGCCACGAGAACACAAAATCTATCTCCATGGTTACGAGGAGGGGATTGTGATGCCGAGCATCCAGGACAAGCCCTATCGAGAGTTCGTATATTACTTTTTGTGTTCATGCCGGCTCGCTCGCACACTCACTCACTGTGAGTGAGACGCTGAACTGTTGTGTGTTTCTTGCAGGAGCCATCGGTAAACCGCATCGAGGGTTCATCTCGTCTCCTTAGCTCCGGAACTAGGTGAGCACTAGCTTCATGGGCCCATATGCTTAAATTTGAGCCCCCATGGAACGACCTGGGCCATTTCTGGAAGTGATCCGCGAATCAATCATGGTGGACATTGGAATGGATGTGGGGTACTAAAGCAACAGAAAGGGCCAGACAAGCTTCATCGAGCACTTCCAACCGATGGTTTGGTTTTTCATGTTCATGTTCGATATCCGTCCATGTATGTATGACTCTGTGAGCCCTAAATCACTTACAACCCAATGCTAATCAAGACACATAATTCAATTTCCTTCTCGCGAGTTCTGAATACAGGGAGGGTTTTCGATTCAATGTCAATGATAATGACTATGCAACCCCGAAGCTCCGAAGAAGATCCTCCATGTGGTAGGAGGCGATACCTTCCCAAGTTCTGTATGAGACACCGAAAACAAAGAAATACAGCCTGTAAATCAATCACTCCTGCCCGAAACCCATTGTCTCTTCTACTGCCATCGTCAACTTAGTCTGCAAAACTTCAAGACTCTTGTATGGCGGTAAGTCGAGTCGATTGAAACTGCAACATGTTAGCCAACGGCAAGACGAATTGTGAGCAGGAACGTTACGTACCATGTATGAGACTTTGGCAGATTGTTGACTTCTCCAGCTTTCTCGATTGTGAATCGTCTGGGACCATCACTTCCTTGGAGATCCTTGAATCCGTTGACTGGGATTCGAGACGTTCCAGTGGCAAATTGAAGGAGACGTGACTTTTGCTCTCCATCCCAACTTCTGATTGTCGCCCAGAAAAATTTGATGACTTCATCCGACTCGGTGTATCCTCTGTAATCGGTGTGCTTCTTCCAATCCTCCACGTCAATCTCTGCGATTCCACCGATCAATAGCTCCAACTCACGCTCGTCAAAGACATTGACAAGCTCCGCTGGAATCAGCTCATGGAAGCCGTTGATGAAAGCTTGAAACTGTTCATCGATACGCTTCTGAATCCTCCACTTCACCATAAGGTCAACATACTCCTTCTTGTTTGCGTCTGTGACCTCGATATCTCGTCCACCAGGCTTTAGGTCTTCGACGTTGGTCTGGCCGAAACGCTCGTCTTCTGTGGAGAATGTCTGATCCAGAACGCCCTCAATAGGGTTGTCGAGCATCCATTGCAAACTGCGGTGGAAGTCTGCGTCCACACCCTCCATATCGGACAGAGCAACCGCCTTATTAAGCATCATTTTGTACAAAGCCCCAATGAAAAATGCGTCAAGAAATCGTCGATGGAAGATAGCCAGGCCAACAACACGGCCGATGAACTTGAAATAGTTGAGATGCTCGGGATTGATACCTGAGTGAGGATTGATCTGAAGGGTGTAGTTGTCGTGTGCGGAGTATTCGAATAAGCAGTAGAAGGGATTGAACATTTCATGAGACAACAAGAAGAAGAACTCTCTGGAGAGACCACCATAATCGAGACCATCTTCACCATCGAACTTGATCATTAGTCGTTTCTTCAAGTCGGTGGCGGATTGACGCATAATCTCTGCATACGAATCTTCAAAGATGTGAGATCTTCGAACCTTGACATGGCATTGCCCAGAGAGAATGCGGAGTGCAGGCTGAGATCTGAAGTAGATGAGCTTGCGACGGAAATCACGCTTGTACTGCGGGACATTCTGGTCCAAGGATGAGGGGAGTCTAGGATCGTCCCAGGTCGTTGTCTTCGTGTTATGGTCCACGAAATACACTCGGGCTGTGTTTGTAAGTCTCATTTCCCAACCACTGGGCAAAGGACCCAATTGAGAAACTGGCTGTTGCTGGATGGTGTTATTCGCATTCTGTCCACCATACATGCGAATGTACTGTTGCCGTCTCGGGTCCACCCAGGTAGTTGTCCTTGTATTGTGATCCACGAAATAGGGTCGACCTTCAGGGGTATGTCTCTGCTCCCATAAAGGTGGCAGCTCGCCAGTACCTGCGGTTGTGGCACCGGTAGCCATCATGGTTGCAGCATTTGCGGTACTCCCGCCAGCCGGTGGTTGCTGCTGTTGGAGATTTGGCGAATTGGCACCAGTCCTATCTTCAGGCAAGGTTCGGTTCTGATGTCTTTGTCGCTCAACTTGAGTGTTTGCATCCCGTTCATTGCGCTGGGTCTCAGCGGTACCAGAGGCCGAAGGTCGATTCCAACTCGTAGATCGTGTATTGTGATCCACATAATACGTTCTTCCTAGATTGTCTTCCCTTCTCTCCCAACCGGTAGGCAATCTCCCTTGTGCATCCTCGAAAGACCCCATCGTCCCAGCATTTCTAGGCGCTCCAGCTCCATTCGTCGGACCGCTCGCAGCTCCCGTACCTGCGCTGCCGGCAGCTGGGGCATGGCCTGGGGTAGGGTTCGTTGACATGGCACCATTCGCCATCAGAACGCCCGCAGGCTGCGAAGAATGTGAGGGCGTTGATGCACCAGGGAAGCCGGACGCAGTGGAAGCGTTGTGGGAGCCCAGCGAAGGTCGACTTCCGTTGGCGTTGTTGGTAGGTGCTAGGTTTCCTCTTGGAGGGGCTTCTAAATTCGTAGATAAATTGATGATGAGTTTTCCATGAACGACCAAATTATCGGTAGACTTTTTTAGGTCCCGTGTAAGCATCTCTGTGAATCATGATGTGTCAGTGATAGCGAGTGAACAAGAATTAATATCACTCACGGTCTTGACCCGAAGAGAAGTCTACTACATCTCCGACCCGGACATTGATGACGCCCAAAAAGCCTTGATCCTTCTTCTTGAACTTCTTCTGGTCGAATATCTGCACTGCTAGAATGCTATCCTCGTTGGCACGGCTGTGACATGTGTCAGTCTCACTCCTTCGTTCCACATCAAGGCCATGCTCACAGATCAAAGCTCTCGTTCCAATATGGGTTCAGTGTTCTCTTAATGACAGTCGTCGTCCTGGTCTGCTCTCCACCGAGCGTGGCCACTGCGAAGGGGTCCGGAAATCCTGGAAAGCTATCAGTTCGGGTCCCATACACTGACAATTGCTCGGAGCTTACTGAAAACATCACGCTTGTAGAGTCCATCCGCCGCGATGACTATTGATGATCAGTGTATGCACATACTCGGCTGTAGGATGAAGCTATCGTACTGGTTAATCGTAGATTTGGCTGCCTATAGGATGTCAGTCTTGAAGAGGTGGTGATGACGGAATGCAACCTACGCTGGCAGACTACTGCTCGACATCGTGAAGATACGCCAAAAGTGGCGGCGACGCTTGAATGAACGTCAATGATGAAGGTCGTGGATGTTCGAAGTAATGGCCGGAGTGATTGAGTCCCTAGGTTACGACGTCCCAGGCGCGAGAGGGGGGCAGTGCACGGAAGGCGGCGCAAAACCAAGGGTCTGACAAAAAGTTGGTCAGTATCGCCTTTCTCAACTCGTCCGTCGAAGAGGTGTTTTGTATCGGCTTGAGTCTCGCATCAGCAAAAGGGTTTCGAAGAAGGTTTACGTCTGCTGCGAGCTGCGGCGAAGTCCCCCGCTATGAAATGAATGCCTGAACGGATTTTCCAAGGCAGAACGTCATGAATAAAAATAGCCATTCTCAAACCACTACTTCTGCTTTTGTCAAATGCGGTTTGACAAAGAGCATATCTACACTTGAAGATCCCTTCGATGAAAGGGCATTAATGGAGTAAATTCAGGTGGTCACAATGAAATTCAGAGCTTCAATGACCATGCACGTGCTCCATTATAAACGCCATATCATCGAAATCTCTCGGCCATTCCCAGAACCCAGATCAATTGCCCACCCATTTTTGAAGAAGAAATCCATCGATGTCTGTCGATAGCCTGATTATTGCTTTCCAATTCCATGCATTGCCGTTGTATGGCTTTCTAACTTCTCCTACCATGTAACTCCGGCGATTGTCTTTAGTATGGGGTATAACCACGTCCACGATTGCCTCTATACCCACCACGATATCCCCCACCTCGAGGAGCAAATCCACCCCGTCCCATATAACCTCCTCGACCTCTTGGCGCACCTCTTCCACCTCCACGGCCTCCTCGTCCGTTCATGCCAGGAACATTTGTGCGCTTTGGGACAACCTGATGGAGGCAAAGATTAGCATAGAACAGTAGCAAGTAAAGGAGACCTTCTCAAACCTTCAGGTTGCGTCCACGAAATACACTCTCATTCAAGACAAGAGCCTGAGCGACTAGACTTGGTTCTGAGAACTCCACATACGCATACCTGCATATCCTTGATTAGCATCCTTCTCTTGCCAGGTAGCGTTGATCATTAAAGATATCTTTCTTTCTTGACCAGCCGCCAATATCATATCATCGGAGAGCCATGTGAACGAACCCCTTGGGATGGCCAGTGAACTTGTCCAGCAGGATGGTGACCCGGTTAATGGAGCCGCAACTCTGGAAGTGCGCCTGAACCTCCTCTGGTGATGCAGCATAATCGACGTTTCCAACGAAGATGCTTCTCGAGTCGATATCCTCTTTGTCCTCATGCAGATCATTGCTTTGCTGATCGAGTGTCGCCTGCATCTCCCTGAGCTTCGCAGCTTCCTCTTCCATCTCTGCGACTCGTCGCTTCATTGCTGAGATTTCCTCCTGAACTCACAATCAGCATTGTTCGTAAAAGCTTGTACAAGCTGGATATACCTCATCATTTCCCTCCTCTTCTCCTACCATGACATCCTCCTCAATCTTAGGCTCTGTGTCGGCCATGATGGACAAAGCGCGCGTTTAAGGGTCGCTGGTAGTAAATGAATAGTTTGTCGTCGAGAGGAAACGGCTCAACTAGGATCGGCTTTCACTGACGTTAGCACAAGCTCTACAATTCTGCCAGTGAAGATGAGGTGTAGCTTGGTGATTGAAGCCTTGCATGTTCACTGCCAGCATCCTAGCTAGCAAGGGATATGCATATGCAATAGTTGTCTGCATCAGCAGCGAGTGATCTCGAGAAGCATTGAAGCAGAGAAGAGAAGAGATAGATAGCATCATACCTTCAAGTTAGTCGATATTATAAGTACTGTATGTTGTTGTTGGAGTTATGGAATTATCCTCACAGCACGGTCCTGGCAAGACGAGGCTGCAGCTCGCAAGCTTTTCGTCATTCGATCCGAATTGCCAAGCAATGCACTCCACCACCAAGCACCAGGCTGATAAAGCTCCAAACCACAAACCACTTCAATAAATGAAGAGAACTTCTGAACTCTCCCGAATCTCAATTCTACGATCCCCAGGATATACAATGCACGATCACAGTACGACCATTTACACTAGTGTGTAAGGAATCAAGGGAATAAGCAAGCAGGTCTTGTCTATGTCAAGTTCTCGATAAGAGACGTGTGCCACGAAGCCAGCTCCCACGTCCACCCACTTCCAGCTCTCTCTGGTTCACGAGAGTAATCTCTCTTCGCACCTATGCTCAAGCAAACTCTCACAGCATTCTACTACAATTCTCCCTTTCTTTCCCCCACTGACAGCAAAACACGAATCTAAGCTACCCAACATCAATCATAATGCCAACCAGAGCAACAGACAGCACTCAACCCCTCCTCGCCGAACCATCCACCTCAAATCCCAACTCCTCTCCTCCCTCCACCAACAACCACCATCTCTCAAAGCACCACTCTCTCTCCTCCCTCCGCTCCCTCCATCACACCTCCCGCCAAAGAACAAAATCCTTCCTCTCCTCCTCATACCAACACTACATAGTCCTCTCCCTCGTAACCCTCGACCTCCTCGGGATCTTCGCAGACATCATAATAAACCTCTACCAATGCGATATGAAACAGTTCGCCGGGCCGGAATGGGACGACGTGCGAGACGGCCTGGGTATCGCTGGCTTGGTGTTTAGTTGTTTGTTCATGGTGGAGTTGGGACTTAGTGTTTGGGCATTTGGGTGGAGGTATTTATTCCCTCTTCCTGTCCCTCCTTCCCTCCTGTCTCTTTTCATTCCTCTCGTGATTAGTTTTCATATTGAAGGAGGTACTATATATGCCAAAAAAAAAATAAAAAAATCTTAACAACAAAACACCAGCTACTTCTCCTCAAAATTCCACTGTTTCGACGCAGCAGTCATAATAACAGGCTTCATAACCGACGTCCTCCTACACGGAGTCCTCGAAGAAGTCGCCTCCCTAGTCGTCATCCTCCGTCTATGGCGTTTCTTTAAGATCATCGAGGAATTCAGCGTTGGGGCAGAGGAACAGATGGATGGACTGAATCTCAGACTCGAGCAGTTGGAATCCGAGAATGAGGATTTGAAGAGGCAGTTGAAGAGGCAGAAGGGAACTTTGGATGATGAGGAAGAGTTGGGGTTTCAGGGTCAGAATGTAAGCGGAACGTGGAGATGAGAGGGAGGGATGCAAGTACGATCCAGCAGTGGTGGTAAGGGGCACAACTGTAGATTCTGTGAGCTACGACATGATGTTTATTGGAGCGCTATAGCATAATATTGGTATTCTATCATACAACAGTTCTAACTATGAGAAGGGTGTCTAAGGCTTTAGTATGCAAACAGCGCTTTTAACATTCGAGCGCAGAAATGAACATCGCTGCGGTACTCATGCTTTCCCAGATTGCTAATAACAGATGTACCCAGCCTACCCAAATCCTTAGTTCTTTCGATTTCGTCTCTCCTTCGTAACTTCCTTTACAGGACTGACGAATGTAACGTGCTTGTGCTTGTCCTCTTTCTTCAACCTGACCGCGTCGCTGCCACTTCCTGATCGATTCCTCATGACTGTCCTAGGGACAACCTTCTCTCCATCATCCTCAAACTGAATCTCGGCTACACTGTCCGTATCCTCATCATCCGAGGCAGCGCTTTCTGCATCGTCTCCTTCATCGTACTCGCCGTCGTCGCTGACCAAGCTCGGCGCATTGTTGCTTGCGATCGTGTGAGGACTCAAGTCAACGAGTGAAGTTCCATCAAGCATTTCCATGTCATCATCTACCATTCGATGATCTCGCATCGAATGCCCCAAGTGATTATTTGCTAGTCGTGAGAGGCCAAAGTTGTTTGTACCACTTGTAGTCATGACAGGAGTCGCATGAGACAACCGAGGGGAGATACCACTAAGAACTGGTTGTCGTGCATTTCTACCCTCGATGCCTTTACTACTTCCAGGACGACCTAATGGTGCTGGTGACATACCAACTCGTGCCGGCATTCGCATTACTGGAAGTGCTGAGCCTGAACCATTGAGACCTCCAATCGAGTGTGAAGGCGGCGTATTGTCTTCGACTTCCGAGTCTTCATCATGTGATGAGATGTCATCCAGGTCAATCTTCTGCTTAGCCTCACCAACAATGTCGTCCAGGTTACCGCCAAAGCCCTTGCTGCGCATGAGCTCTGAAAGATGAGGTGTAGAAGAAGAAGGAACAAAGTTGCGACTTGGAGTGACTGCTGGTCTAGAGGCCTTTACTGGTGACGAAGTGGTACTCGTTGGTATCGAATCCACACCAGGAAGTTTACCCTGCTGGAATAGCTTCGTGGAAGCTTCAATACGAGATAAAAGTGCAGCCAACGCCTCTCTGTCGGTTGGAGCACTGCGGATCATCGGATGTACGAGATTGTTGGTTGCTGCAGGACTCTTCTCCTCACCAACAATACCACCACCTTCATCGATCTCAATCGGCTGCCCACTTGCAACGGCAGCTTCTTCGTGGCTTTTGAACTCGATCTTGTGTGCGATGCGGCAATGATTGATAAAGCCCTGAGTACTGGAGAAGTCATGTCGGTGACATTCAGGACACACAAGCTTGACCCACTGACCATCTCCACGTTTGAGGATGCACGGTCCAGATTTCTCTTTGGGTACAGGATAGCCGCTTGAGAGCGCATGCAACTTTTGCGAAGTAGAGCCTCTCTGAGATCTCGATTTGCTGGCTGGCATTGCTCCTTCAGCGATGCTATGTCTCGTTGCGCGACCTTCCGGTACGGTTTTTCCGGCACGTGGTTCATCAAGACTCCGTTGCCACTCAACCTGCGCACCGTCGAAGCTGGGATCAGGAATGAGCCACTTGGCATAATGTCTTGAGTATGGACCATCCGTAATTCCAAACGGCGCAGCCCACTGCGGTACTCTCTGCTTCTGGCCCAGGACAGAACCTGTCCCGCTGCTGATGTCGAGCATCGACTCAGAAGTACTTTGCGAAGTGGGATAAGGAATTAGATGACAACGACGAAGCTGCTCCAATGCGACTTGGCATTTAGCAAGCTCTTGGTTGATCAGGCGTAACTCGTTATGTTTCAACAGAATCTCCAGACTGAACTGAGACTCGATCGCATCATGTATCCGACTCGGATCGACCTTTGTCTGATGTGAGGGATTTACGCCAGCTCCAGCCTGAACACTCGTCTTCAAATAGGGCACAGCTATCCGGTCATCCACCACGGAACTGGCCTTTATTCTCTTTGAGTCCTGTGAATCTGGATGCGCCAAGTCCGAGTTGTCGCCATCCACCCTCTTTCGTTTTTGCGGAGAGATATGAGGTATCTCAACCACGGGTCTGGCATGCGCCATCTTATTTTCTACTCCATCAACCTTATCGCAGCCTCTGGATTCAGAAATCCAAGAAAATGATCTGAACATGTAGCCTTGGGATGCGCTGCGGCGACGTGCGACCAGGCGCAGCAGTAGAAGTAGTGAATCTAATGCCGATGTATGACTCTTATCTCGCAGTCATGAGTCTCGAGGTTTCGAGAAGGTTGTGGTGTGATGTGTAGTTGTGGTCTCTTGTTGATGCCACTCGCGAGCCGGCGGGTTTCTGACGTTGTTGATCCGGCCCCTGAAAATCCGGCCCCAAGAAACGACGCAACAATCCTACAGTCGTGAATCAAAGTGTGTACAAGAAGGTCGTGAATTACAAGTCGCGTAGCGCGGAAGGAGAGTCGTGAAAAGAGTGCGAACAAGTCGAGGTTGCGACGGTGGGTGAAGGATAGGAAGTGTTGTGGTGGTTGGCGACCGACGAGAGTTGACGGCTGGCGCGAAGGAGTGATGCCTGAATGACGAATGACCGTGACCGTGACTGGGACCGAGAAGAGAAGAGCCCAAACGGAGGGCGAAAAAGGGTCTCGATCGGTAAGTATTACAAGATCAATAGGAAGGGACGAAGAATGCGGTATTAAAATGGAAAGTATGTATGTACGCGGGCAGGCGTGGTGAAAGGGGGTTTGGTTTTGGGTGGTGTTGGTACGAACGAGGGAATGGGGCGAGGGAGCAGATACGTACGGTACGGCAGGCGCAGGCTGCTGCGTTGCAAGATTCGGGTGCCACTGGACACGGGGGACTGGCGCATTCCTTCCTTGGACGGTTGATGGTGGGCCAACACAGCAGGGATGGTGCTGGTCTAGCGCCGTGTTCGATATAGCGGCCACCCGTGATTCGCGTTTTCTCGACCCACTTTACAGGGCCAAGAGCAAGGGAAGAGATCCGAGAGCAAGCGAAGGGGTGTGAATACAAAGCGGTCCCAAGCTCCAACCTGGAAGTCTGGGCATTTCATGCTGCAGACAGCCATCTCCATTCCCATCTCCATCCCCATCCTTCAACTTCCATCCAACCATACTATCAGCACATGGAAAGAGGAGCGCAAAACATCATCATTCATGGAAGCCTAAAGCTACTTTGGGAGAAGGGGAAGACCGGGAAGGAAACACGAGCTCAACATGTCTGTCAGCATCTGCTTGACACTCGAGTGGGTTTTCAGTGAGTTTCGCTCTCGGTTTAGATGTCTGTATAGGTGCATTTTCAAGTGCTGACAACCTGACGTCCTCTGGGTGCCTCGCTCCTCCGAGTAGGAATGGAGAGTCTCGACTCTCGCGGAGTCGCGGCAAATCAGGCCGCGCACTGTCAGCTCTGGACATCACACATCGTCCTCCATACAGGGAATCTGGCGTGCGCTATTTCGATCAGCTAGCCCACGAAAGCGGCTCCAGTCAATCTGGCCATCCTGGTGCGCATCCTGGCGCTGGCTTGACGTGCTGTGATGAAGCAGGCTGGAGCAGGCTGCGGGGTGTGCAAGTAGCCGTCTTTGTTCCGCTGCTTTACACAATGCACTCGCTCCTCGCTGCTGTGAGCCGTTTCGTACCGTATGTTTGTGGTGATAGGAACAAAAGTCCTCGATGAGCAAGTAAAAAGACAGGAGGCCAATAGTCTGATATCAGGTTAAAAGCAATATCATCATGCGCCTTGCTTTTTGTACTCACGTATAAATATCCCGAGGCTGTCGATGAAACCAACAAGTCTGACTGAAAGGAACCCCACACGCATGGCATACGAGGGGCAGCTGTGACGCTTCTCCACGCCTATTTTGCCTGATCTTAGGTTCCACCATATCAGAACATTTTCTGAGATGTGTGTTGGCTGACACAAGGTGGTGTTACCAAACTCGTCTCGACATGTGACAAGGCTTTCAGTAAGACTTTCCTCATCTCCACGATCCAACCAGTATTAGATCTACAGGAGATCCGGGATCTCAAAAGCTTGCGTGTCATTACACAAAGTATGTTGGTCCGCATTTGGTATCCCAGAAAGTATACTTTCATCAAGACTGTCTTGGACTGTCAAGTGATCAAGGATATTTCTTGCATCATTCGTTCGCCAAAAGTCGCCTTAGCGTTTCAACTTTCACGGACGATCGGACGTCTCTATTGATGCGGTTATCCTCTCCATAGATGGTACTAATCCCATCAGGCAATCCACAATTGATCGAATCATCAAAACGGTGTCTTCAGTAGTGTGGTCAGGATTGTCTCTGAACTCGCAATCATCAAGGATTTGCTGTGCATCTTGGAAGTCTTGAAGCTTAACTCGCTGTAGAAGCTTTGTCAAAGCCTTGAGGTTTTGATCCATGTTTGGATTGTTGCAAGTTTCGCCAAGGACTGGTGAGAAATCTCCAAAAGAAGCCAGTATGCTTTGAAGTGTCTTAGAAGTATTGCTCACTTTCCATCAAAACTCTGCTCAATGTTTGCATTAGATCGAGGATGGCACCTTGCAAGATTTTAGACTCTGACAAAATCGCAACCAGTTGGTGCTCGTCAAACGTGGCGTCCCAAAGATGAATTCGGCCATGATCCTCTAGCAAGAAGCGAGAAGATCCCTCAAATGAAGAAGACGCTGATCACAAAGGTGCCAAACTCCTGAACAGTGTCGTAGCTTGGTACTATAAGGCTGGTGCCAAGTTCATGCTGGTTGCTTGTAGAGTTTGACTATCCCTTACCTCTTGATCATCCTCAACTTCCCGTAGCCCGTTTGAGGTGGCATACCTGTAGGTGGTGTTCGCAAACATTAAAGAATTCGTTCTGGTATCGAGACTCAGGTCAACCTCGAACAATTAGTCCTTGGTCTGATCCAGATCATCAGAGTCAGAAAGGTCGTCGGTGACCGGGACCTTAACTGGTCTATCGAAGTGACAGAACCATCAAAGCTTGTTCTTCGTTCTCATGTGGAATTCATATCGAGATCCAAAGCCATCCATACTGTTGCCTTGTCGGAGATCTGCTGTGAGATCCCAGTATTGACATTGCTCACTGAATCCGGGATTTCGTTTTCTTTGCTTGATATGTGGTGGCGTACTCGGTGATTCCATACTCAGTGCTAGCCACAGCTACAGCAAAAATCCTTGCGTCCAAGTGAAGGCAATTCTTAGCGGCTGTGAGCATTATTTCCGCGGATCTTCTCCTTAGAAACGTGCCCAGAGATACGTCGCGTGAGGCGAGCTGAACTGAGTTGAGAAATGTGCTGATAGAAATAATACTGCCTCGGGCAAATAGCACCTGACGCCAATTGACCCTGCCAGGTAAAGAAAGCTGAAAGCGCGATTCTACTGAAGTCTTGTGCGGAAGACAGACGTTGTGACGGTGAATTCAAGCTGTAGCAAGACTTTTGGCTGGTCGGAGATGGGGCCAGCCACGTTCAGCCGCTATCAATTCGACTTAATATGTTGACAATTTGAGCGCTTCGAAGCAGCACAAGGCTATCTGAGCTAGATCTTGAATCGTTCCCCATGCGAACAGTACCAGAGGGTTGACAAATCACCGAGCATGGCTGAAGTGGCAGCTCTAGGACTCGTCTTAGGCGTGCTACGCCTCGTCGTGTCTGCGATTGAGAACTACGAAAATGTATGTCGACCGATAAAACACTACAATGATTATGCGGTGGAGCCGATGAATGTACAACATAATCTTGGAGTGGAGAAGGCGATATTTGTCGAGGAGTGCAAGCTCCTCCTTGAGACCATACTGAGCATCTCACTGGCCAGTGAGCTGGTAGCAGATGTTCACCATGCTGCGTGGAAGGACAAGCACCTGACTGATGCACTCACGGAGTATATCGCTGGCTATGAAGACACTTCAGCAAGGTTACCGAAAATCTCCGTAAGCAGGTTTGGACATTGAGTCTCTGTACCGAGAATATGGAATTGTTGATGAGGAAGTCTCGTCCAAATCTCCTCAGGTGGGTCAATACTACCCAGAGTCAGCTTTGTTCCCGAATAGGTTGCGATGATCTTCCGTTGACATTACGGGAACTAATTTAATTTCCGTGGGCTAGCAGCTCCCGTCATGGACCAGCGTCGTCACCGGGGTATTGGCGATTCGGGAAGCTCAATTTATTATTTCGGAGCGTCATGCCTTCAAACAAAAGCTGCATAATCTGGAAAGTTCAAGGCGATTGTTCGTGGATATCTCCAGTCAAATAAAGAGCCCAAGAAACTATCCGCCTCCCAAGCCTTGCCGAAGCATCAACAAGACGTCTGATTATTTATCCAGGAGACTTCCAAGGAGCTGTATGCAGCACTCGATAGATCTTGCGAGTGTCACGACGAGCATTCTCTGCATGTCCGACTGGATACGCAAAGGTCTTTAACTCTTCAAGCATCAGGTTTACTATTTGTCTTCATGCAGCAGATCACCAGAACCCAGCATGGATTGTCATCGAATCTGTATGGAAATCCCTATATACTGATGAAGTCAAGTCGCTCAAAACATCTCCAGCTTACTGTTCAGCGACGAAAGCACTGTTTTCCAATATGTTTCTGCTTTCACGTGGCCCACAAGCTTATGCACATATTGAAAGGGTATCCCATGAGCCTTCACAACAGACTTCGGAATGGCAGACTCACTTGTTGTCCAAAGACATCAAGTACGTGACTACTCGGTCATCTGAGCCTGCACCACTCCAATTCCCCTTACGCTACAAACCATGCGATCAGCTGAGGCAGATCGTTGACGAGGATATGCGGTCGTCACAAGATGAAAGGTATATTAAACACCTCGAGGCAGATTCAAAGTATCAGCACCTCCTCTATGTAACACCTGAGCAAGTCTCACGAAATCGATCCTCATCAGTGTCGCTCTCTCATCTATTGACACCAGGCATCCGACAGTCGCCTCCAAGTGATCTAAATCTACACGAAAATCCAGACTAGCGAGGCAACTTGATCCCACCCCAGCAATGAAGATCCCTTGGGAAAGCGAGGATATGGTGTTTCTTTGACAAGGACTCCTCATATGTTCGGCGACCGTCTACCGCCAATCCTCACCTAAGAGTCCAGATGCGACATAAACAGCTCACGACAAGCTCTAATGAGGACTCGGACGACGAAACTTCCAGTCCTTGAAAACCTCTTCTCTTTGCGCTTGCATTGCTTCTGTTTGAGATCGGTTATCAGACTTCCATCGAGGATCTTCATACCCATTTTAGATCGACAGCGATTTATTCCGACAAGCAGAGGCATTACAATCTGATACGCAAAGTGTGCAAGAATTTCATGAGCGCGAAGACTGGCATCCCGTATGAATTCATAGTTTACAAGTGCTTGAATTGTGACTTTGGAACAGGTGAAGATGATCTTTCAAGCAGAGTACTTCAGAGAGCCTTCTATGCACAACTGTCTGCACACTCGAAAAGCTTGAGAAGGGAGCAGGAGACTATTGGGGAGGGTTGTGTTGAAATTGAAATATCAGTGTATTCAACCCGAACCGGGACCTCTTTGGCTGGAAAATCAGTCTCAGTGCAGTATGATCAAGTATACTGCGTACATGGTGTGCTAGCTTGGCATCATGTCAACCTGTGAAAATATCAAGCCCTTCGTGAGAAAGTGGCTGAAGATTTGGACTTTTTGCACAAATAATTTATATGTGAAAAACAGTGATGTAAATTGAGGGAGCTTTTCGGCGAGAGCAGAGACAGTCAGCGACGAAATCCGACTGGCATACTGGATGAACGAAGCAAGGTAGTGGAAGTAAGGGTAAGCTGGAGCTAGACCAAGGAAAATTATTATGCACTCGTTCCTCATAAACGAGGATGTAATAAGTTCCTGGGATAGCCATGGTCAACTGCGTTTTGAGTTTTCGTGCGAATATAAAGAATCCACGAAAGGAGCGGTTTTTAAAAGCAACGCAGAGAATAATTTCAGGACAGAACATATGCAAGAGATTAAGCGAATATCATCCTATGTAAGTCGGGTCTCGCCATGATCATGGCAACAATATTGTGTGTATGAAAAGGAACAAAAAGTCCAAAGTTGGATAAAATCTCTATACTGTGTCAAACATCCAAAAGATAACTTCAGACTGAGGAAAATTGTTATTCAGATCCCTGGAGGGAGAGACCAGTTAAGAGCGATCTTGACAAGGCTGCGCCCCGTCTGAAGTCTCCCCATAGCCTCGTGCATCGACAACTTCTAAAACCTCAACATCACGAATCAAAATTGAACAATGGCACGCACGAAAACAAAAGCAAGACGAGGACCAGAAGGTCACGAATATCGAGAAAAATTGAAGACAGAAGAAGGAAGGAAGCTCAACAAGGAAAACAAGAAGCGGAAACGGGAAGGTCAGAAGGCAGCCAAATCCACAACGGGAGTACAAACTGGAAATGATGAATCGCCAGATCAGCATGTTACGAAGAAGTCGAAGTCGAATATCGAAAGTACCAAAGACGGTGTCTCGAGTATAGAGGAGGACGACGAATCTGGCCTTCCGGAACCTCAAGATGCGTCCACTGCTAGGTCGAATATTACAACCTCCTCATCCTTGATGTCCTCACCACTATACCTCGAAATATCAAAAACGCACGAAGTCTCACCAATGAGTATCATATCTTCCTCTCAGATCCAATCGAAAGTAACACGCGCTCTCTCCCTCCTCTCCATCTACCCCGCCATCGCTCCAGCCAAACCAGCAGTCGTAGCGCTACATGCGAAAGCAAAAGCTGCATCGAAGATGATCTCCATTGGTGAAATTGTGAAGAGGGAGATCTCTAGCAAAGAGGGGGGGAAGGGGAAGTGGTTTCAGTATAATAGGGTCGAGTCTGTTATGGAAGAGCAGAAGCAGACACAGGGTAGTTCTGCGAGTAGGAAAGCGGGGGGGAAGGAGAAGGATAATGAGTTGGATGAGAAAATGGACGGCGTACGGGAGGATGGGCATGACAGTGAGGAGGAAGACTTCGAGGTTATGAAGACCCCGTTTGAGAGGGCTATTGAGGGGAAGGAGAAAGTGAGGGCTGTGCCGGTTATGACTATTTACTTGTCGAGGATACGAATTGAGAGTTTACGGAAGGAATATGGGTAAGTTGTGACTTTTCCTGCTAAACTTGCTTGTCTCTGTATGATTTTCCTTCCCAATGTATATTCGCTAACATGTACAGCGAGCAAACGAACGGTCTAGAGATAGCATTACGGTAGACATCACAATCGATTGCTATGGAAGGTGGATTGTTGTTGTGTTCAGATCATATTTTTGACCTTTGGTGGGGTACATTCATGTTCCGGAAAGGTTTCGAGATACCCACAATTACAATGTTATCTGCGGCCTTCGATGCCTTTGTCCGCGGGCGAAAATATGCTCCCTGTAGCATTCTTCAGTCATTTCCCGATTCCCAGTTTCCAGACCAGTACGCCAACCGACTGAATCTGAACCTCTCGCTCATATGCAATATTCCTACTCCCACCTATTGCGACTTCCCCTGTAGCTACACATGTTGTTTCCCAGCACCCAATATACAAGTACATCTCGCAGTGAAGGCTCCTTCCTCTCCTAATCTCTATACATCATGACACCTCGGATGATAAAGTTGAAGATGATGGCGCCCAAGAGGCAGATGGCGAGGAAAGTCGGGCCAAATTTATCGTCGAATCCAGCTTGTCCTCTCTGTCTTATCGACTTTGCTCTCCAGTGGTAGGTGTATAACGCATAGCCTCCGCAGAAAACGGCGACAAGGCCAAAGACGCACGCTGAGATGTAGCCGACCTTATCACTAAAGTTCAGCATGCCCACCGACAGGGCACCAATGATAACACTGAAGTTGAGCCATGACAGGAAGGTTCTCTCGTTCGCAAAGAAGACTTTGGGCTCGACTCGAGTTGGCAGGGCGATTCGCTTGCCTGGAAAGGACATCAGCAACTTAGGCCAAGACATCACAAGTCAATTGAGGGAGAGTCTTGTCAATTGCTGTGTGTTGGGAGCTCGTCATACCTGGTGCTGTTTGGAGAAGAGGTTGGCTGGACATGTTGACAGTGCTCGGTAACACTGGGATCCCTGTGGTCCACGATTGGCTCTGATTGCTCGAGGTTCTGAGTCGTGATATCGAAGCCGCAATTGAGCTTCTCTAGGGAGACAAAAGCTTGTGGGTTGGATGAAAGCTTGGGATGTCTGCTGGAATGAATCGTACGTCTCGTTAATGCGAGCTCGAAAATTTGAAGCTTGCACAAGCTTGTAAAGAAGCTTTGCCAGGTTGTCTGTTGAAGAAAGTCCCAGTGGGGCAAGACAGACACACGTGGGCTGAATCGTGATGCAACTGGTCAATGCTCAGAGAGGGAGGCAAATGTGGCTGCTAGGCCAACTAAAGCTTAGACCACTACAAGACAGCTTGTTGCCATTTCGGGCTAGCAACCCTGGGGAAGGCTAGTAGGTCACGGGCTGGGGAGGCGCGATTCAAGGTGCAACCCCAAACCTTCGCAGCTACACTCACGAGCTTGTTTTGACGTTTACAGACAGCTGAGATCATCAGAAAGAATGGCTTCCTCATCTGCCACTCCAGTAAGTTGTCCCCATGAAGCTACGGATAATAATTGCAGCCATTTGTTGACTTCTTCACAGCCCATCTCCTACACCAGGTTAAAGCAAATCGCCAACGACGTGAGCGTGCCATCTGCTGGAAACACGTCTAGAATACACACTCACGCATATTCTAGGCCTGCCAGAATGCGCTAGGAAGTGCTGAGTTCTACGAGCACCCGAAGACCGAATCGTGGAACACCGCCATTATCGTTCGTTTCCCCCCTTTCCTCACAGCTGCGGCTGCAGCAGAATTCTGACATGCGATCACTTGTAGAACTCGATCCTTCGCTCGCTGATTTCTGAATCATCTCCCGCCGGCGGATCTCCATCATACAAATATGCTGTAAATAGCACCATCATTCAACACCTCGTTCCGACCTCATCCCTGAATCGATCGAAGGCCACGCAGGACTCTGCACATCCCCAAGATTCCGAGGCAACAGTGACAACAAGCGATGTGAAGAACGAGGCTACCGGAACTGATGGAAAGCCCCATGTTGGCCGGAGAGGGATGCATAGTGCGACTGGAGCATACTGGAATGAAAAGACGGACGGCATGTGGAGCTTCAAGTACGAGGGAGGAGAGAACAAGGGATTGGATGTGGTAATTAGCGTGATCTGGATTTCGATATAAGTCGGAGAACAGGAGATTGCCTTGTGAGGTTCGGGACAAGTCAAACGATTGGGATTGTGGGGTTGCAAGGGGCACGCTGGGGATTCAAATACCTCAACCGGCCACTCCCGTACAGGACATTTCTTGAATAATGTCTACTTGTACCTTGCAACTCCCATGAGCATGGTGTCACTTTAAGTTTTGACATTCGACTGTAGCGTGAGTATAACTCTAGCTTCAGCTGCTTGTCATTCTATCGTGCTCAGATCCAGTCCTATTGTGTCTGCAATTCCAAGACATGAATATTGGCAAGGCGAGAACTTCTATTCACCCCACGATTTGGTTTGGTAATTATCCTTTTTGTGAACCAGGGGACGTTGTTTTCATTGGCTCTTTTAACATTCCGCATGTAAGCGCATGTACAGTGTACCAGGCCACAAACACATCAAGTGACATATTGTAGCAAACACTTCATATCTCCTGACAGCCTCGTGTTCACAGGTCTAGGGAGAAAACCAGGCTGGAGCATCGGCAGGGAATACTTCGGCATTCTCTGTTTTGGCGGTGAAAAAGGCCGACAACCGGCCCTAGACTAAAACTACCTATTAACACCGCGACCTTGTATCCACTTGAGTACAAACCACAATCTTTCAAACCCTCGAAATACAACTTCAACCTCGAACCTCACCGCCTCGAACACTCAGTATCTTACCGGACTTGAACCTCCACAACCAGTACTCCACCAACATGGCGCTGCCGTAAGTAGTGATTCACAGCATCGCGTATTCCCTATTGACACTTTGTCTAGCTTGACATTTCTACCACGCGAGGTGGTCCTCAAGATCATCACAGATCTTGATCTCCAATCTGCTGTCAACTTGGCTCATACATCCCGCCACTTTGCCAGTCTCTGCGTCCAAGTTCATGGTCCTACAGCCTCTCCTTATCACTCGGCAGCTGTCACGGGACCCGCTCTCCCTACAGCCTCAGTTTCGTTTGCCTCGAGCACTTCCTCAGCAAGCAGCTCAGATTCGGAGTCTCATGGTCACACCGAAACCGACATGACTTCATCTCCAGAAGAAGACGATTGGGAGTTTGAAGTCACACCAGACTTGATCCGACGCCTCTCCCTCCTTCCTCAACGCACTCAAGGCCACACTTTACCGACCCTCCCTACCGAGTTACAACTCGAAATCTTCAGCTATCTCGACCAGATCGATTCATGCGTTCTTGGCGTCGCGCATCCCAACCTCTACGTCGTCTATCGCGCCATTCACGGAACCAAGATGCCTCTAAACACCCGACGAATCGGTCCAAACAGATTGGAGTCGGCCTGGGAGGTGGTCGGAAAGCAGGAGTGCAAGCAATGCGGCATCTATCGCTGCGAGCTTCATCAGCACATCAAGACCTGGATGCCAAAGGACTTGGAGTATTGCGCCATGAAGGGCAACTTCGGATTGCTGGCAAAGGAAGGAGCCAACCCAACTTGCTACCGAGGCAAGCCGAGCAAACCCAAGCGATGCGGTCGCCACCCATTGAGAACAACCTCTGTTCACCAAGACGATTCTCACTTCAATCTTCCTACTCCACTTTGTTAGGATGACGTCTCGTGAAGGTGGGATGTATTAAGAGCCGAGAAAAATGTTGCAGTAGCAGGTACATGAAACATGGAAGGGAGTGGAGGATCGACAATATCTTTGTGCGCAAAAGGATCTCAGCCTGCATTAGCGACGGAAGAGACATGGAACTAGATGTTGTGCATGCAAAAGTCAATCATGACTCGCGATGCATAGACTTGGCGTTGGCATTGATTTCAGCGGGTTTTCTTTCTAGAGTGGCGTTAAGACGGACTTTGGGGGTCATGACTTATGGGCAACATATGCCATTGCAATTCTGCTTTCTTCTCAAGAACAAAAGAGCCTTCGATGGCAGCAACCGTAGACATAGACCGGATACCAAAGACCAATCGATGATTTGTTTCCGAAGTGGCGAGACCAAAAGTTGCATGACTCCCGTCTTGCCTCGCCTCACCTGATTTTGAGCAGTCTTATGGTGTCAGCGCTGCGCCAAGTATTTCTGAAAGTGCTTCGACAACACATGTTGACATGTTAGATATCGGAATTGCGCGAAGGCTCTAGAGATGAGTTGTTGGTCAGCAGACCCCGAGTGTGGTCGCTCATCGGAAGTCGCAGCTAGTAGCGATCACCCATATGTTTTCTCTTCTGTTTGTGCTGAAAAGCGACCAGAAATCCAGCAATGCGAATTTAGTTTCGGCGACTCGAAGTACCTCGCGATTGTTTAGATCTCTAAGGATGCCACAGATGAGATGCTGCAATTATCCTTCCAAATGGCACGCCGCGAATCTGTCCCTCTTTTGGATTGGAGATGTTGCCTGCTATGCCAGTCAAGTCTCGACTGTATGTCACGATTCCTCGGGGTTTTTTTGATGCTACCCTTCTTGATTAAATGTCAGGCCCTTAGTCTATTCGCCTCGACGCCGATGAGTACAACGCTGTAGATGCTGCTAGACCTTGTACAGTAACTTGCACAGATGTCGGAATTCCAGTTACCTCGGACTTCTTTCTGAAATCGATTGTTTAATTCTCTCAAGACGATGTCTGGTCTCGTGACTTCTTAGAAAGTCTCATCTTCGTTGGATCTGCGATAGCGGGATTGGCCGATGAGGTTTTACATCTGGCAAAGACTATCGGAGTCAGACGTATCTACACAACTACAGCGACCTCACCGGGGGTCCATACTTGCTATCACGTGGTTTAATGAAACAAGTACCTTATATCGGTTGTATTCTGTTACTGCGGAAGCTTTCATAGTATCAACAATTCAGTCAGCTAAGAACTGTGGGTCGTAAGCCTTCACCCTTGTTGGTCATCAACACAGTTATTCTGACCTGATTTTTTCATTTTTTTCTTTCAATAGGTATGAAGCGTTCCTCTCACCATTGCTGTGCCTTCACGGTTATATTTCACCAGATCAGAAAGGTTGCCTTCTGCTGGTGTAAGAATTGCTGTGAAAAACAACCATTACCTTGTGGGTATCCGCACGGGTGCTTCTTCCTGAGCATTTACTAAGCTCTGTGGACCTCGAGAAAAGACCGCAGCCTCTGTGCAGAAACTTCTTGATTTGGGGCTGTTGTAAAAGCACGCAATTCCATTTATGTCAAAACTAAACGGACCATTGGATGCAAAAAAACCATGCGCACCCTCAACTTCCAGGGTTAAAAACGACCGTGGGACATACCCCAATACCCTCAATTGCAAACAGCCACCCCTGCCCTCAACTCCCCGCACCGAAAAGCAACCGCATAAAATGCCAAAGACGATGCTTATCTCCACATCTGAACCTCATGCGCGGTCCGCAGGTGGAATGTAGGGATCATCATCATTATCAAGAGGAACATGAGACGAGCTACCGGTGTTGTTGCGATCGGCCAGATATCTTTTGATCCTCTCAAGGAGGTTGGTAAGGTTGATCTCCACCATCCATGATCGATTCACGTCCGGGTATTCGTTCAAGCGATCGAAGGCAATAAACTCCGTAAATTTGATGTTCGCAAAACGCTGAATAATTGAGATGTTCTCCGGATTGAGTTTTTCGTGAAGAAGAACCTTGTCCATCGAGCGTTTGCCATTCGCCTTAGGAACGCCTGCTTTGAGGAGCGAGATCGTTGAATCATTTGAGGCGTTGACGTTGATGACGATGACGGTATTGATGCAACCCCCGTAACATGTAGTGTAGGCTCTGTACTTGTCCACTCCATGATTGCCGGACTGTGAACAAGCAACTTCCAGTACGACTCCTGCTCGGTGCACAACGCTGCTTGAAGTACGGGTACGGATCCCCCACTGCATGTCTGGTTATTGAAAGTTGCCAGTCAGCTCATCTTTGAAGTCAGCAGACCCACAGGCGTAGAAATTCTCGCAGAATAACTTCGTATCTTGTGTGTCTGCAATGCCTCGATAATGATCCATTTGATCCTTGAATTCAAGAAGAATATCAAGGCTCAGGCTCTCATGTGTTATAGCCGGTCTCTTGACATACAGCCTGGTGTCAATAATGCTCGTCCTAGACGGGCAAGTTGTTAGTAAACCACTTTGTGGTATGCAAGTGAAGTAAGGTTTGACAAGATGAAATTGAATCTGAACATACCGAAATACAGAATCGAACATTTCGCGGTATGAGGGATTGGTTTTATCGATTTCCTTCAAGAGAGATAGGAAATCTGTGGATAGAGCGAATTGAACTTCATAGCCTGACTTGAGTTTATCGTCCGAGACCTTGTTGTTTAATTCCTGTGCATGGATTCGCTCGAGGAACCGCTGAAGAAGCTCTTGTGGAGTCAACCTATCATCTTGCTCATCTTCGCTGTAGGACGTTGGACTGTTTGCTGAGTTGGTGGGCATCTCGAAGGATGAGTGTGGAGTAGGGTAGGAGTTTTCGCCTTGTCTGGTGGAGGATGTGAGGATGGAGGATGTGAGGATGTGAGGTTGGAGGAACGGGTGAATTCTGAGGGGGGGGGTTTGAGTGACGTGCGCCTGCGCTCGGAACCGAAGCCGAGTACCAACGCCGTATTGGGTGTGAACTGGAGAGATTATTACTGAGGAGAACTGTCCTGTGAGTACACTCTAATGAGGATTGTAGAATCGTGCGGCAGTTTGTGGCAGATAGGATATCGTGAATCACCAGTGTCGTGAATATGTTATTTTCAAAAGAAGCGATTGGGGACTTCGACGACCCTTCAGAAACCCAGAGCGCGGGCTAGCCTCGAGTTGAAGGCTATCTATCCCTACGGTAGCAAATCCTGGAATCTAGTGGAAAAAATGACACTCAATTCCGTTTATTTACAGTGCGTTTTAAACCAGGATTTAACCATCAGCTTCCACGATCATTCCACGGGCTTCCAAGATTCCTAGAAAAAGGGAGCAATTTTTGTCCCAGCTAAATATTAAATTAAGAGAATTTTAGCTACCTAAATGCCTACCTAACTACCGAGCGCAATCTATCCTTTTGCATTAAAGCGTCGAGAGTTCTTACTACAGGAGGAGAGAGGACGTACTATAAAAGGGAAGAGGACGTACTACAAGAAGAGAAAGGACTTACTATAGAAAGAGAATGGACGTACTATAGGAGAAGAGAGGACTTACTAGAAAAGGACAGAGGACTTACTATAAGAGAAGACTTAGAAAGAAAAAGAAAGAAAGAAAAGAAGAGGAATGTAAAATGTAAACAATAATTTTTCGTTTGTAATAGCGTTCTACTATATTCCATTCTAATATCAATTTAAAATTTAGATTTTTAACTGAAATAAGAAAAAAGAAGAATAAAATAGTAATTTCTACTTGAAATTCCAAGATAATTCTATCAAAATCCACTTAAATACGGAATAGAATGTAAGCCCGTGGAACCTGATGGCGAGAATGCCACCGTAGGGTATACTGGAAGCCCTCTCTACCCTATTGTATACAGTCTATTTGACCAAACACTATACAACGACGACCCCCTCCAATACTGCAACACTACACTGCCAACTCAACGCAGCTCTACACTATGCTTCGATACCTTGTACAATAACACAGGATGTCCCTTTCGACTGGCACCCGGCATGACTCCTCAGCAGAAATTATGCGAACCGTCACTAAGCAAGCTGTACATGAACATCCACAAAGAGCTATTTCATACGGTGTTGACGATCGTGGAATCATTTGGAGCTAATGAGGTTCTTAACAAAACGGTGCACTGCATCTCGGGACAATTTGGACATGTTACAACGCTGGGTCTGTTGTACTTGGCAATGTGCTACCGGGTACAACTTGCCTGCAAATACCAGCGGAGTAGAGTGTGCTGTGCCAGTGGCTCTATAGATCTCAAAGTCTCTCGGGTCGACATTAGAACACTGTAAAGGTGTTGTTAACTATATGTTTAAGGTATAGACATGGGTGATGGAAGGATATGTGCTAATTGAATAATAGATAAGTAAGGGAAAGACTCGAACTACACAGTTCGGTGACACAGAATTGGCCAGAGGGGACTGGGTCGATTATGACGCATATTTTAATCCTCGAGTCGATGGCTATCAGAGCCCAAGTGGGAGTAGTGCAGGCAGTGGTGCAGGTTTGGCTACTTACTCATGGTTAGACTTCGCAAGGCACAGACTGTAACATTCCCTAGCCCAATATCCCCCGAAAACGCACTAAGTTCTACATAGCTTGTGGTAGTATCCGATCACCTGCTGCGGTGCAAGGTCTTTTCACTATGCGGCCTTCTTTGGGCGTTACTGACTTCGAAGGGGTCATCCCATGGTCACCGTATGTTCTCAGACCAGTTATAGAGTAGTCAATACTCACCTGTAACAGTCACTTCCACTCCCTAGGTATCTTCTCTCGAAATCTGAGTGCTTATGTATCAGCTGCCAAAGTTCTACATGCTAATTCGTTGTCGCAGCAATGCTCCTCGGTAAGCCTCCTTATCAACTTGATTTAGCTGAGGTCTGACAATTGAACTAAGAAGCCAAAGGGTTCCTACACCCTGTTGACTTTCGGCAACTAAAGCATGCAGAAAGTCAACCTGTCTTTGATAACTTTATTGGCAAGCTGGAGACATTTCTGGGAATTAAAAAGACAACGATCAATCTCGCCGAAATGTGGAGAAATTCCAACCCTGTCGATACAGACCTCTCTCCTGAACAGTAATTTTACAATATACTGCCTTACGTCTACACGTTGGACCAGTTCGGATTCTAGAAAATATTTGCGGCAGAATACACGGCAGCTTTTGGAGAGAAGCCTTACTTCAATCCTCAAGGACAATACAGATTGTCAGTACATCAGGAATGGCAGAAGCCCTGTGTACAAATTCTGATAGCGAATGGGCTCTAACAATGACAGAAGAAATGAGGAAGAAAAGTATGGAGCAGCTGGGTGTTTTCAAGAAACGGATTGATACCGACGTCCTTCCTGTTGATGTCCATGGCTGCTCAGAAAACCTGCTGTTGATGCCGGGACCATTGGACGGCCTGATTATCGCGATCTGTACCGAAAGTAAGTCCTCGACGGATCATGTCCAGGTCATCTTCTGAGCTCTATAGGCGCCCAACGTGGATTGGACAAGGGTTCTTCTATTACGATATTTCGCCTTACTCTCAAGCGTCAGACATGATGTTACCCAGTACGTATCATCTGCCTATTCCTGTTTGAGAAAATGGACTGAGTCGTAAGGTCGGCCAAACTCTATATCATTCCCGTGTGACAGGTAATGAGGAATGGTTACCAGTCACTCTAGGTGTCATTGCCTCAAAGGGTTATGATATTCAGCTTGTTTAACTCATCCAAGAGATGTACCACTCAACCGGGCTGGACACAACAGTCATGACAGGCCGTACTGCTTTCAAGGTTCGAACAAACAACGCTGGAATATCTTTAGACGGAGCAGAGCAGGGCACGAATCTTCAAACGCCATTCCGATTCGATCTGTGGGAAATGCGGCGAAGATATTACGCGTTGCTTTGTAGTGGCAAAGCCAAAGCTCCTCAATCTTGATGCATTGTACTTAGATGGATAAACATGCAGAAAGTCAAATGCCTGCATTGACAACATAGTACGTGCGAGCCCTGTGTGTATAACCATGACGGGATCCAACTAATCCGCTATACTTGGGTTATCTTGAGATTTGACGGCATTCGTTCCAGGTGTCACAGCTAGACAATGGACACCCCAATTTGAATATCTTTACGCTGACATCATCTTCACAGGAAGAGAGAAAAGTTTGCCTGCATCAATGCCAGCGACAGCGGTGATAGTACGGCAATCATCTCTGGATAACAAGGCCATCAAATACCCAGTCCCTCAAAAACCTCTGCCCATGTCTCATAGCCTCCAACGCATTCGAGGAATTGCTGTCCAGTCATCTTGGCCCTCAACGTATCTCCATTCACGACCAAGTGTTCCCAATTCAACTTCCTCAGACCCAGACTCAATCGTTCCTCCTCCACAATCTGAATCTCCCTCCACTCCACCCTCTTCTCAACATATATCAGAATGACTTGAGCTCTGCACCTTGCGCACTGTTTGTTAATTCCTTCCCAACACTTCTCGATCACTTCTTCCCAGCCTCTGAACCCTTTACTCTCAAGCTCAATCTCGTATTTGGACTTCGCAAATGCTAGGTTAGGCTTATACTTTGCACACCCCTCACAACATTTCAAGTTGTACCAAAACCTCTCACCCTCTAACAACTCACAAAGCCTCTTTCCCCACTCTATATCAAGACCCACAAGGCCATACGACGGGTACACTCCAGGCCAAATATCATTCTCGTCTCTCGATATCTGCGTTCGCAAATCAACTTTATGCCACTGAGGATACACCATCTTGGTTACAGCCCCCTCTTGCCACCAATGATCTTTCGCCATATGGTATATCTGATACCAATATCTATTGGCAAGGCCAAGACAGACCTGTGTAACAGGATCCCGATCGATGCTTGTCATGATGTCGAGATGCAACTCTGTGGGCAGGGAGTGGAACAATTCAAGCCATCCAGCTTGATGCCCTTGTTCGGTACTTGTTCGTGTGAGGGCATTCTCCGTGGACCTGGACCTGGGTTTGGTTAGTGGGTTTCTGATGCAGGGGAGATTGTGCAGATGTGACTCACGCGGTGGTTGTGCTGCCTAGAGTGATAGGCGAGATGGACGAGGGGTCAATGTCCTCGACGAGGCTGGACATCGACATCGTGCCTTAGGTTCAAGATGCCCTTTCTTTCTCCTTTTGAAGAACTTCGTCTTTTTCTGGACAGCGAGATGCCCGTGGGCAATATTGTACCACTGATTCAGGGGAAGATGACTGCGTGGTCTTGGATAATGTCTTCGATGATCGGATCTTCGAAAAACAGGTACAGTCTCGACTGTGACAATATGAGAGGGAAAGACTATACTTATATGTGTTACAGCAAAGAAACAATTATCTTAGGCAGACAGAGGGCGTAGGGCAGAAAGAAATTTGTGTCATTGATGGGAAGTCTAAGTTGCGAAGGTTCTAGTCTGCCCTTTTCGAAACCTGGCCCCCTAACTCCACCTCGGACTAGAAAAGCCATGATTGCGGACCGAAGCATAGCACTAGTGCCCTTTGAGGATAGAGATATCTTGTGTGTAGCAAGCATCTTCGAGTCATAAAGTAGAGAAGGCTGGTTGTGAAGTGGTGAAGACGGTAGTTGGGTACTTGAAGTCTGCTGGATTCACGATCTCGTGAGGTTGGAAAGTTCTTGTTGGAGAAGTAGCCAAGTATGAGTATCTGGCTATATTAGCTTCTTCAATTCGGACGCCTGATATGGAAAGATGACGGAGTGAGATATTCAATTGACTCGCTTAAAGAAACCGCGTAAGGAAGGGGTGCCTGGAATCACCGCGCTTCAGATAATTTGCACGAGCTTCCTGAGATCATGGACCGAAACTATTGGTCTATAGCGGAGTCGGGGACATCTAAGAAAATGAAAGAAGTCTGTCTATAATGGCGACAGTGAAATAGGAACAACTCTAAAGAGCGGAGCAATTTCCCCACGAAACTATTATCAAAGAGCTCATTCCACGATTGAAGTGCCAAGAGGGGATATGCACAGTGATATGCAGCCTCGAAAGCCTTTGCTATGCGCAGCTATCAGAACCAGAATGAGTTCAATATAGAGATCTGTTTAACGATCAGAAAACAGCCAGCAGGTTCCTCAATCCAATACTCGGCCATATTTCGAATTATCATCACTATGTTTCTTGTCGGCAGATTTATAGTTGATCAAAATGGCTCAATTTGAAGTGAAAATAGCGACAGTACATACCAACTTCTTCTCACGATGTTGTCTTTTGCTCACTCCATTCCAAATTCAAGTACACCATCTTCTTGAAGCCTATCAGCAGGGGTAAACATACCTAGTCTTTTGGAGTCTATTTCATATCTAGCAGCCTTCGACATATAGGAAGAAGTTTGGAATGTGGCTGGGACCATTACCTTTGAGCTCAATATGTTGAAGGCTTGAAAGGTGCTGGCGTTGAATTAGATATGCTGGACGCTCTGGCAGAGAACGTTTATAGATGCGTATTCGAGAGGATTTATGATGCCATTGACTCCGAAGTAGCGAGTCCTCAAGGTCCTGGGATTGGTTGCTGTATGGCTCGTCCTGCTACCATCAAGTCAGTGGTTCATAACCGCTGATTGTAATAGGTAGAGTCTCTTGAAACCCTGTCAACGCCACGGGTTCGATCTACCTTGCAAGCTTAGAGAAACAACAGAGCAAACTTCGACATCCTCGTCGTGGTGTCGATATTGGATCTCGAAGTCCCACCGCGCAACTCTCCTAAATGTGAGGACGTTCCAGGGTATGAAGGTCAAGTTGTTCCAATCAGATTGAGAAGTTTCCAGCCCCAGATGTCCCAGCCCGGAGAAATCATACTCGCTTGCTCGTCCTCTTGAAATCCCCAAGGTATATCGCTACCAAGAGGAGTCAGCATATGGATGATCATCCTCGCTCGCCACCCTAGGGCGGGCCCCTGAATCACAAGCGAGAAGAGCTTACTCAGGGATTTCGATGTTTCAACACCCGGAGAAACATCCGAGGAATTACGGAAACAATGCTGCGACGTGCAACAATAATGCTTACTCCGATGCATGATTGGATGTCGGACCTGTCAAAATCTGCCAAGGAATCGTGACGATAATTCGGACGAAAGGATTTTGCACCCCTCCAAGAAATTCAGTTTTGACAGAAAATAAGTGCCGGTTGGAAATATTCCAATTTGTGGAACCGTGGTATCTACAACTTAAATCCACCAGCACCATTGACAGCCGCAGCTGCTTTGACTTTATTCCCTTCCACATCTTTGATATCACCCTTCTTGCCAATGACTTTAACACCGCCCTTCTTGAGATCACCCATAGTCTCCTTCCTTTGCTTACTTTTCCGGCTCTCGGGTTGATTGTTGATCTCATCACCGCCACGTTTCCTGATTCTCTCCTTCTCTCTCCTTCGTCTCCTCAATTTCTCTTCTCTCGTCATCTCTTGTCGTGCAACAGGAGCACCACTCTTGGGTACCACTTCTCCTTTCTCAATAGCATTCTTCTCCTTGCCAGCTTTGTAGATCTCTTGCGGCGCAAGCATACTTTCGCCACCATTGATCCCGCTTGCTGTCGTGGGTTGAGCATCCTCCATAGCGATTGTTGCGACGTCCGAGACGACTGTCAAGCTGGGAGCCGCCGGTTTTGGCTTGTAATGCCAGCTGCTGAGTGCATCGAGCTTAGCGCTAAGATCCCTCCATAATGTCTCGATTTCTTTCTCTTCCTTCCGCATTTTCTCATCGGTCTTGCTGACATAAGTATCTGGATTCGTAGCCTTGATGTGCTCCTCTTCATACTGCTCTGCAAGACTCTGTTGTGGCTTACTATCATCAAACTCGAACATGCCCCTCCGAGTATTGGCAGGTGTATTAAGTGAGTCAGGACGACGGCGGATGACTTCGTCAAACTCTTGGGCTAGAATGCGTCGCTTGATGAGCTCTTCGATGCTTTCACTGATCTCGACTGTGATCTGAGGTACTGGCTTGCCTGTACGCTCAAAATCTAGATCTTCTTCTAATAACGAGTTCATCGGGCGGTCTGCAGCTCGGGCTTCTCCAGCAAGTGTCCACTGCCGCTTGGCTACAGACGCAGCTTCAAGACGACGAATTTCCTCGGCTAGTTTTGCTTGTCGTCGCTCGTGTGCAGACTTTCGAGATTTAGGATCTGCTGCGTCGACCTCTGAAAGTGCTTCCTCAGAGTTGTCTTGGTCTGAAAGATCATCGAACAGATCGCGTCGAACATCAGCAACAGCACGTTCCATCACACCTGCTTCATCCTCGGGTTCAGCTATCTTGGTTTTTCGTGCTTGACGTTCCAAGTAATCTGATTGTTTCTCTCCCTTTGTGAGCTTTCTTGGTGGAGGCTCGAAGAAATCCTTGTAAAGGACCTCATTTGTGTTGTCACCGGCAACATCGCCATCCTGATCCATCACATCGTCATTCTCACCCTCGTCACTATCACCCTCAGGAGCATTGAGGTCCACATTACCAAAGGTTGGTCCATCCTCATCGTCATCCTCATCATTGGCGCTATCTTCCTCGCCATCAGTATCCATTGCCTTTGCGCGCCGCGAGCTTGACACTGGATTTGCAGCTACTGCCATAGGGTCTGCATCCCAGTCGATATCTTCTTCATCACTTGCCTCGCCCGTGTATGGATCTGCAGTAGCATCTTGTTGTTCCAGAAATTCTGTCTGCTTGTTGAATTCATCGATGGAGAAGAACCCGTCGTTCAAGCCATTTGGGTCCTCGACAAAGACTCCAGCCTCCTCCTGCTCGTCTTCCTCTTCCTCATTTTTGGAATCTTCAGCAAGGTCCTCGTCCTCGTCCTCGAAATCGTCTCCAAAGTTCATGGGGTCCACCTCCGATCCTTCTTCATCCTCTGACCCGACATCATCATCTTCAAGCTCTTCTTCACTGTCATCTTCAGATCCTAACTCAAATCCATCCTCATCGAATTTGAGCAATTCCACCCCACCATCTTTCTCTTGCTCCTCCCCACTCTCTACATTTTCTCCTCCAAACTCTTCCAGCGCCCGTTCAGCATCTCCTCTTAATGCATCAATAATCCTCCTGGCTTGTTCCCATACCTGCTCCACCTCAAAGCCTTCAATATGTAGTTTTCTTATCTTCAGTACCTCCCCCGTGTCCTGTACGAATTCTCCTCGTTTCCGCTTGCGCCTTGTCTCTTTCAGTCTCTCGGTCTGTTCATCTCCTAGCTTTCCTGCAAAAGCATCCAACGTCTCTTTTGCGATTGCCAAGCTGGCATCAGGTAGCGATGATGGCGGCGCTACGAAGGCATGTCTGTTCTCTGGTGCCAGAGCGTTTAACAAACTGTTTGCCATTGTCGTGTCGCTAGTGGCAGTTTTGAAGACGGGGAGAGTTGACTTCGACGGGGTAGGAAAGGCAGTCATAGTATGGGAGGTCGAGGTATTGGAGGACGTGGTACTGCCAGGAATGGCCATTGCTGCTTGATTCACACGATTGTTGCAGTGCTGCGCCGAACAAACTTTATTAAATTTTCGACGTCGTTATCTTATCGCCACGTGACGCATCCTATGTCAAACCCCATCCGAGCCATCTCAACTCCATCCCAAAGTGCGGCTGTTTTCCCTTCGCCCCCATCAATCCAGAATTCAATCCGAACTTGTCCGCTCAGTCTTTGAAGCCGACTTCGTCTCGTTTTATTAACAGTGTCGGATTATATTTTCGACGTCGTACCACTCATACTTCGGTGGAATCATCGAGACCATGCAGCAATCAGATGCCTGCACAAAATAGCTCGAATGAGGAGCAGAGACTTCAATGAACTTAGGTTTACAAAATCTTACTCATCTGAGACTAGGTCATTTCTACAGCGGCTCCTGAAGTGCTTAAAATTCAAGCCCCTATCAACATTCGTTAATTCGCGGCGCATACCTCTCGGATACCATTTCCTTACCGGGACAAATTTGTACTCATGCAACATTCGCAAGCAATACTATCTGTCATCAATACGCATACTGAAGTCGCCATCGCCTCCACCATTGCGAAGTCCCTTTCTTCCTTCACGTTTGCTCTGCAGGGAAAACTTCATGGGTACCTGGTCCTGCACCACCAGTGCACCACTCCACTCCATTGCATGGTATGAAGAGCCAGGCAAGGCTCCTCTTGCCGGCGATGAACAAACCTGCAAGACATTTTGTTCTAGGACTACATTGGACTAAGCTAAACCTTATCCGACGTCGTGCCATGCCAGAGGTTGTAAGACATACATGCGTTTGCGCTTCATCGTTGATCTCCCAACGTCTCCCCAACTCCGCGGGGTGCTCGTGTGACATATTACTGCTTTCTTTCGATTCCAAATGGCAAACTGTCGCGTGCCTCTCCTCGAAGATGGCGAATTTGAGCTTTCTTCAACACCAATGTACTTTCGTTCGATCGGCATATCACGAGAAGGCCAACGAAAGCATCCGCCATCCGCCTGGTCTAGAACGGAACTCTTCCGGCACTCCAACAACGGCAGAGTGTCGCTTCGGCTCCATCAGGCTGAATCATTGGCTTCTCTTCGTTCCGATCACATTTGAAGGGTAAACCAGCCGGCTGGTTCTCCTAGAAGCCTGGTAGATACTACGTTGTCTATTGATTCTCCGATTCTGCATTGTCGTATCTTCTCAATGCTGCAATGCACTCATTCTCGTGCAGAACAATCAATGCTACACCGCATATCGGATGCCAACAGCCGATTCGGGAACCTACAATAGGTAGACGGATGCTCCGATAAATGTCAGGTGAGACTAATGGGAGATAAACGGGCTATAAAAGAGTGATTGACAGTTGGAAGTGGAAGGCCGGCAGCCATCTCGGAGCCATTCAGTGGATGGATCTGCTTTCATCAAGTCGGCCTCGGTCGACTCCCCAGCTTGTTGCTTGTGGAGGAGGAGAGGTCAAGACTTCAAATGAGGTATGAGATACAGGCTAAATAGAAGCAGACTTAGCAAAGCTGGTCGGATCACGACAAAGGAACATTGAACAGCGCTGACCCCAGTCTCAACAGCAACATGTTGATAAGGCAAGGGGAGGCGGGATAATTCGTCTGGAGATACTTCCGTACTTGGTATTATGTTCCTCCGCTTCTCTGGTCATTAATGAGGTCTTGGACAGAAGGTTGCTCAACTTGATGTAGTGGCCTCAATTTGCGAGTATCCTCATTCTCACCACGTTCCTCGACGGGGAGTAAGTAGCACGGTAACCCTTCTGGGAGTCTAGGATAGATGCCAAACTCCTCTGCCGAGCTTGCAACGTTTGGTACCTGAGGTGAATGCGGAGAGACTTCGACCAGCAATCAACTAGAAAGCATAGTGTCTGCCGCCAAAGACAACGGCCGACACCGGTCATCATGCACTGTTTGATTTCAGTGACTATCACTACTATTAAGAAGACTGCATCTCCTGGCTCTAGGTCCCTAAACTCTCAACTGTATCTCGTTCCCACCCCCACTCCGAATATTGCCTTTTGCCCCTCCACCTCTGCAGCCACAAGCCGCATTCGAGACCCTCGCAAACGCCAATCGACGGTACAACGCTCACTCGCCACGAATCACAAAGGTACCGCCGCCACCACCGCAGCTCGAAAGTCCTTGAGCGAATTTGAGCTGCACATGTGCATCTGCCTCAATCGGCACTAACGTAGTCCTAGGACCCCTCCCCACTGAGGAGCATAAGACGGACCGCTGTGGATTGGGGGAGTAGTCATTATCAACTGAGAAGGTGGTGATCCGCTGAAGACTGCCTGTCCTGCAGGACCGGACATTCACTCCTCAAGACTTGATATATAGCTAGCTCCAGTGCTCACCTCACTTCACTTCACCGCACCAATCTCAAGCCTCCCCGATTCCGAACGCCGCTTCCTTGCTTTGAAACATCCGAGTCCAAAGTGGCAGATAACGATTCGAACTCCACGCCGCCAAGCACGAAGCGAAACTCTATTCACGTGGGCAGCAAATTCCTTGTCTAAAAGATTGGGCTCCAGACTTCCAGCAAGCATACTCCTGACGAGCAGCGCGAGTCTCGCGACCTGCGGGCGGCTTCGACCTAAGTTCCCTGCTTACTGCGCTTGGCGGGTCGGCGCACTCTGCAAATATCCTCTGCCGGTCCGGTTATTGGTTACTCTCTCTATCCATACACAAAGGCCTTGCTTTCCGGACTCGACGATACAAAGAGGCATTCGCGCCCCCGGATCCCGCAAGCTGACAGAGAGCATCTGTCAGTCTCAATTATTGGGATGAAGTACGGAGAGATCTTCCAAGCGCAATCTGTGCCACAATGGGCGCCGTGTAAGTCCTGACGTTCCGCAATGGCCCGTGGCCGTTGAAACATTCCTCGTGAGACCAATGACGCTGGTTGTACTGACGACGTTCTAGACAACGTCGATTACAACGAACTCAAGAACCTGATCAAGGTGAACACGACGAAGGACCAGGCACAGGCCATTGCGATTCCCGGACAGGCCGATCTTCAATTGCAGAAGTTTGAGGCAGCATTCTTCAACGAGTTATCAAATCAGCATGATCGAGTCGACCTCTTTGTTAAGAGTAAGGCCGACGAGGTCCACCGCCGGTTGCGTGAGTACTTGCGACAAAGTTCTGCTATAACGTCTGACATTGCCGCAGAATACCTCCAGAACCTCGTGGTCCGACTGCTAGCACGATGCGCCGACAGCGCTGCCAACGGCAAATTGATGTCATCGAAACGACGAGAGAAGTTTGCAAAATACGATATACAGATTGAAAGGTACAGAAATTTCCATCACAAAAATGCCTGGATTCGTGTTGATCATTATACAGATGCGGCGAGGACATCCGGGCCCTGCAACGATTTACTGCTGCCCAGCGAATGGCTTTCCATAAGATACTGAAGAAATACAAGGTACATTTCCGGTCCTTAGTCTGCGGCGTGGTTCTGCATAGGCTAACGCGTCTGACCACAGAAATGGACTGGGTCCCGATCGCTCGGAGAACGATTCAATGATGAGATTCTGGGAAATCCCAAGAGCTTCACTCGACGCGATTTTGGACCTCTCACCTCCGAATATACGAACCTCCTCAAAACTCTCCGTGCATCGAGTCCAGACTATGATCCTACTAGTCCCCCAATATCACGACGAGGCTCGAGGAGACCAAGTACACAGATACAAACCCGAACTCAGCAATCACAGGTATACTGGAACGAGTACGATAATGGCAGTGATGCGGAAGGCCAGGAAGAAGCATATACTATCTACATAGATCCTGATGGAGAAGTCTTTCCAGGCTCAAAGAAACTTGCACTTGTCTTCGCTAAGGTAGCAGAGCCATTTGAAAAGGTCAAAGAGTGGTTCAGCCCAACAAGTTCTCCCACAGAACGACGGCCTCTTCTCGGCACTCGAAACGATAGCTATTTCAACGATCAACGGAGCACAGCGGATGACGACGACGATGGCGCATATGCTTCTTCGACGGAGTTTCCGACTGGGTACACAGCCCATTACGCCACCTTTCCAAGCATTCACGACCAGAAGCTGTCGAAGTTTCACGAGACATTACTATTTCGAACGATGCTTGGCTCTTACGGCGCCTCTGTACTGCTACTACTTATTTCAGTCGTCCTCGTAGCTACTGGCAAGAGGAAGCTTCGAGCCGAGGTTGATGCTGGAGTGATTGTTGGAATTATCGCAAGTCTATTCTTCAACATGGTTGCAATTGGTGCCGTGCTTCGACGACAAGAGGCGCTTTCGTGGTTACACAGGTCTTTGGTTGCTATTGTATTCGTAACTATTTGCATTCTCAACGGGATGCTGTTAGTCGTAATCGCGGCTTCGGTATGAAAAGTTTAGAAAATCTTCTGGATTCGGAGCAAGGCGCTGCAAGAATGGAGGTCAGGTCTCGGGACATTAAGGGTAACAGTGGCTTGGTACGGTTTTTAGACCAGCAAGTCGTGGAGTTACTGGTGTTCACGCCCAGCACTGGGCTGGATGGTAGCGCGGTGCTTTGGGAATTCTCTTTGTTATGGCGGCATAGCGTTGGGGCGTTTGGGTTTGGTTCCTTGTATTCTTATCTGGAGAGGAAGCGAATCACGACCTTATGCCATCAGACCACCTAGATTCAAGTTCAAACTGTATTTAGCCGACAATCTACTGTGGCTTGTATATTATATCACTCTATGGTCTTCTTGGATTCGAGAGTGAACGTTCGGATCGAGAGCAATCATTCAATGTTTGGAATGCTTTTCGATCATTGATATGCTTTGGATGTGGAGAGCGTGGATTCTTAAGTGACCATAGGTGTTGATTCGTTTTCGGACACTGGAGCGAGGTAATTGATTCATTTCATGATCTTCTAGTGTTTCTCCTATAGACGATGGAGTGTCATGATGTATTCTTTTATTTCACTAAGCGAACTTTTACCCCTTTTCGCAGACTCCAGCAAGGCGAACAAATTCTATGCTCATATGGCCATTGCAATTCTTCCACTCCCTCCAAGACATTCCTGAGACTTAGAACGACCTATGATCCCACGATAACACCACCATTAGGATGTAAACTCTGACCAGAAATGAAGCTCGAATCCGGACCCGCCAGGAACACGAAGCAAGTAGCAATCTCACTAGGTTGTCCCGGTCTACCCATCGGACTCGTGAACTCTTCTTGAGCCTTCTTGTTCATGGTAGCTGGGATCAATGGTGTCCAGACAGGACCTGGACAGACACAGTTGACTCTGATACCCTTGTCGACGTTCTGGTTGGAGAGCGCGCGAGTGAAGGCTACGATGGCACCTTTTGTGGCTGTGTAGTCGAGGAGATCTGGGCGGCCGATGTATGGGTTGACGGAGGCACAGGTGATGATTGTGTCGCCGCTGGCCATTTGGGGGAGGACGTATTTGGAGAGGAAGAAGAAAGGGTGGATGTTCGTGGCGAAGGTGTTGAGCCATTGCTCTCTGGTTTTATATATTAGCCTCTTTTCTTGCCATGATCAAAGATGAAGGGATAAAACTTACTCTGGAAGGTCCGCAATGGTCTCCTGCATCATCTGAGTACCGTGGTTCAGAACCAGAATATTGATTCTTCCCATAGCTTCCTTGGTCTTCTCGACAATATTTCTGCAAGTTTGTTGACTTCTCAGATCTGCTGGGATCAAGGTGACTTTACCACCCTTCTCACGGACAAGTTCTTCGGTCTTCTTTGCATCCTTCTCTTCTTCTGGAATGTAGACGATGGTTGACTCGGCACCTTCCATGGCGTAGAGGATCGCGATTGCACGCCCGATACCACTGTCTCCTCCCGTAATCAAGGCCTTCTTTCCTGCGAGCTTGCCGGAGGCTTTGTAGAGTTGGTAACCGCCCTTATCGGTTGGTAATTGGTCGTTGACTGGGTCGGGGCCTGGCATGGCATGTTGACGGCCTGGAACGGAATCTTGGAAAGAAACAGGAGCTTCGTGACCTAAAGGTAAGGGGCATTGTCAGACAGGTTCTTCTTAGAGGCATCTTCCGAAATAGGAGAAATATTGAGCGTATTGTAAACATACCCTTTGCGAATTGGGAATCCGAGCCTTGAGACTCTGAGCCCTGGCCAACAGCAGACTTGATGGTATCCTTGATAGAAGACATGGTTTGCTTGATTTTGATTGATTCTGTTGTGCTTTGCAAGTGGGGAGAAACTTTGTCTTTCTTAAGACAATGGAGGAAAAAAGATTCTTAACCAATTCACACACCACTTCATATCACAAACGGAAGGCTCAACTCTCTTTCACACGTCAGTCCAGATCATTGGCGATTGATTGCCCGGAAGTTTTGCTCCGAAAGGCAATTGGAGAAGCAGATTGGCCCTCATGACCCAAAGAGTGGAGGCTGCCATAGTGGTCACAGCAATGATGTATGATTTTCGGTATACGTCGACGTCACGATGTTCATTGCCATCTCATGCGAGAGCAAGATAGCTTAACAGGCCAGTATGTGGTACGTGCGTTCCCTCCCTCATGAACCCCACCTTATGCTTTGAATAGTATTTCAAGAGCCTCATCTGCTCTGGATACCTATGCTCTTCAGAACGTTTTTCTCAGATGCAAAGCTTTGTATTGTCTCAGGTTTGAGTTATGTGCGCTTGTTCATACACTTCTTGTTCCAATTGCTCCCGAGTCCTGGTGGGACAGTCGAGAAGCATGTCAATCAAGCAGATCTCGGGAAGTCTCCCATGGATTTTATATCATGTTCTGGAAGGGCCCAGGGACTGCTCTTTCTGGTACAAGACTGTCTTGATGGTAGATCGTGCAATCATGATCCCGAAGGAGATGTTGCTGGAAGTCTAGCTTCAACGTCCTCAATGCCTCCGCCCCTCTACTCAACAAGCTTCTAATGCTGTGCATATTTATCTTTACTATAGTAGATTATAATTCATCAGTACGCGCTCCTTCGTTCTTTGCGCTTTACTCATATATTCCGGCAGATAAGGGTTCCTTGTGCAGAGCAACACACTGCGGGCTAGCTGTCAGGTGACCACCCTGGGTGCTCCTTCCGGACGAGCCCTTCTCCGAAGCCTTGGGTAAGGAACAGCACTTGAGTGGCATTACCGTCGTGAAATCTCAGCAGCTCCTGCTTCCCTGAACCCAAACGTGAAGATCGTTGTAGATTGTTGGACCTAATGATGTTAGAGAATCTCCTTGCTGGAGATATTATAATTCTTTACCTGTGCGGTGCAGATTCAAGTCCAGTATGCTAACGCGCATGCACGGCTGGTATTGGAAGTGGGCTACATGTGATATGCAGTAGTTGGCTAGCAATCTCATGCATCGACCGCAGGGCTCGTACGCATTTTCCGGCATATCGCACTTCCTCCCAGTCCAGTATGCTGTCACAGAAGGTTGAGAGAAATCCACTGACCCGTGATCTTTGCTGATGACATCTCAAACATGCACCGACGCATCTTGTAATAGAAGTCACAAGTTGCAGCTCGTTGCTTACTGGAGCACGTACAAGCTGACTGAGACCAAAGACAGTCAAAACACTAGCAATCTTCCCATTCGTATCTCTTTTGAATGTTGTTTTTGGCGCCTAGTGTTGAGATTAGAAAAGAGGAAGAAGGGCTGATGAATGGGGTAAGTATGGACTACCGTATCCGTTTTCAGAGCATCTGGTCTTGAAGCTAACCCAGAGACCTTCGCTCCTTCGCTCGAGACTTTGCTTTCCGATTGGGCCTTGCTCCTGAACCCTTTTGAATCTTTGTGTGGCTGTAATGAACATCTTGGAGTGGTGTATCAGGCTCGGTGGACGGACCGGTAACCGTGCCAGATGAGCCGGTGCCTGACGAATTGATAGAAGGACTGGCGACTTCAGAAAAGAATTGGTTGTCTTCTGAGGCTGGAGGCGGGCCTCTGGTTGGGTGTTGGAGTGACGAGGAAGGTTGCTGTCGAGATATTCGAGTAACGATCCAAGTTTGATTGCTCAGAAAGGTCGGTTTCAAACGTTCTGTAGTGATGTTCGTTCGCGACACTGTCCAGCGCTTGTCTCTGAATCACGGAAGTATCTTGAAATTCCTCAAAGCCATTGGGAAAGGAGAAATCGGAATAGCTCGCTGTAGGGGACCGGGACCATGGTATCCACGTATCCTCCTGGTGGTGAAACTCGCAGGGTAGAGACCATTCATGAAGCACCATGGTGTGTCTCAAAGCGGGGTAGCAATTTATAGATAGAATTAACGTTACCAGCTTTGAAAGAAAGAACAGAAGGAGTAAGATCGGACATTTAAATTACAGCAGCCTCCTCCACATGACGCCGGCTGTGGAGTGAGGCAGAAATATTGGTGTTCAGTCGCTTGCCAACGGACGAGACAACGGGACGATGGACGAATGCATGGGACGTGCATGGCCGATTACCCAAAGAGGGAATCGGCACGCTGTAGCCCACAAAGGAAATCGGAGACCACGCCCAGCTCCTGACCTGGGAAGGCTGTGAGAAAGAAACCTGAAAACGAGGCGACAAATGTGCGTGCCCGCAGCATAATAGGGCATTTGCACGCCTCGGAACCATTAGGCAGAATTATCTCACCGCTTCTTGTTTTAGGTTTTAGAAGGCTGACCGTCCTGACCTGACCCATCTAGAGCTTTACGGTTACACACCCAGCAGGAGTCCACCACGGATGCCATGGGGGGAGAAATCAGAATTCCCGATCGCCTCTCGCAGGAACCTTTCACCGTTCATGCAGCCACAAAAGCCGATCTGGATGCCATAACTCGGATCGTCGAGGCTGGATTCCCTGACGATCCAGGCTGCGACTACAAATTTCCCTACCGCCATAAACACCCAGACGACTTTCGGAAATGGACGAGGTTGGAGTATGAGGAGTATCTCGACCAGCCGGAAAAGTTCACCGTGTTGGTTGCTACCGCGCCCTTTGGTGCTGAGGGTGGGATCGTTAATAAACCAATTGCCATCGGCGTATGGGATATCGCTGTCGAGACCAAATCAATGGGGGGAGGTTTGCATCCAATCCGACTAGTCGGAAATGCATTTAAGGCTGACTGGTGGCCCTAGATTGCGGTATTTATGTGCGACACGATGCGAACATTGAACACATGATAGCCTACGGAGAGGCTATGTCACGTGGCTTTGTCAAGTATTTCGAAACATATGGAAAGAAACAGCTTCATTTGTGGATGCTCATCACACATCCTGATTTCCGTCGCCGCGGCGCTGGGACCATGCTGTGCGATTGGGGTCAGAAGGAATCCGTGAAGAGGGGCGGCTGGATCTTAACGGGGGTAGGCTTCTGTACGAGCACCTCGGCTACAAGCGTGTTGGCTCCGACAAGGCTCAAGTGAATGGAGAGGATGAAAAGGTAGACATCGACTGTTTGGAGAAAAAGGGGAGTGGATCGATGTCTTCTGACATCAACGTCTCTTGAACAAGATGGAGCCGGATCGTGAGAAACAATGAGTACGTGAGCAGTTGAAATGGGACTTTCGATTGATATTACACCCGACGACGGTATACCACCGCGACGATGAGTTAATACTCAGAAAGCTGACAGTGATGGAGATTTCTTTTGTTATAACACTGTCGAGGATTGCAGTGTCGCTTTTCAGAACGAGCATTGGATTCTGTGCAATTCTGTGCAATTCTGACAAAGTTCGAACGGGTCTCCAGCCACAGCTTTTTCACAAACTTTATGGCTCATCGGGCAGTTGCCCCGAATGTATCCAATAACAAGTTTCTGAGCGCTCGAGCGCTCCTCAGTCCGTCAGCCAAGCCTCAACTGAGTTCTTCCTGTTCGTGAAGTCCCGAAGTCGCACAACCTGTTTCTCTACTCGTGATTATGCAGCCACGAACATTGCTGTCTCGTCCTCTGTGATTGGCATGCGAAGAGGGTCAGATCTGATATGACGTCCAAATCCAGGGTCATAAACTCCCCGATGATTAACCCCATGTCCAGGGTCCACGACAACAGGGGCGTCAGATCCCGTCATATCACTTGGTTGTCTTACCAAAACCAGTTTCATGGCTGGAACCCCTCCTATCAGATATAGATATCAAGGACAGCATGCTTGCCTATGAAATTACCCCGCCTTGAGATATCTATAACTACAGCCATGAGTACCACCACTGAACTCCTTCCACCCACCTTTTTACCTCCAAAAACACTATCATCGTTCATAAAAGAACATCCAACCCACATACCATCAATAAATACATCCTCGTCAACCACTCTCACAGACGAACAATCTCCAACAACCACATACCCAAATACCAAACCACAAGAAGCCCTCAATATGCATACTCGCCGCAACAACAAGGTCGTTGAGACACGCACCACCAAGCCAACCCTCATGACCCGTCTCAAGGGTCGCAACGCCAACAGTCGTACCGTCAAGACAACCACCACCGTCGAGCCTCGCTCAGCTGCTGTAGGACATACCCACAACACCCGCCGTTCAGGATGGGGAAGCAGCACCAGACGCAATGAGCCTGTTGTTCACCACAAGCGTCACGCAACCATGGGCGACAAGATCAGTGGCGCCATGATGAAGCTGAAGGGAACTTTGACCAGGAGACCTGGTGTCAAGGTAAGCCGTTCTACAAATGAGCAATATATAATATGCTAATAATTTAACAGGCTGCTGGAACCAGAAGAATGCACGGCACTGATGGACGTGGAAGTCATCGTGTTTATTAGGGAAATGGAAGCTGTTTGATAATCTGGAGATATGTACATTACGTTGCTACGATACCCAAGACCAAGTCTATGAGAGATGAGATGGAAATGTATAATACTGCAAAGCTTTAGCTTTTAATCAATACCAACGCTGCGTTGCAGCTGCTTACCAACTTTGTCTTCTAACTCCAGTGAATGGGAGTCATACACTAACTGTTTACACACCTCAACATGTGAGTAGTATTTTGAGATAGTTATTGCTGTGTCCCTTGTCCTCGGAAAAGGATAGGATCATTGATATTCGCAGTCATCGCTCAAGCCTCGGGTGCTTATTGTATAGAAGCGAGTAACAGCTCAAGGCTTCAGTGAAGTCCCCAAGACCTCCCCTGGCTGTCAATGAAGACACCACTACAGTGCTCGCCTAGCCTACAACCTGCTTAGTCTTTCAATATTAACACTGCAAGCGTTCATAAAATCCAAGTCAGCACAGTTTGGCTTCAGTCTGATGTTGCCAAGTCGAAGCGACGATTCGATAATGGGTGATTGTTACATGCACTAGCCCATGCCTCGCAGTCCAAGAGATAACTTTACCAGTGTCCATCTTTCCCTTCCCTTGCTTGCCATTCTGGACAGTACTTCGCATCTGGGATGCAGCCCACCTTCCTCTCTACTCCCTTCTCGAGCCTATTCCCCTTTCCTCTTTCTTCTACTTTTGCAATCTGACCGTGGGTGTGGCTGTGTTTTCTGGCGACCATGATGAGTAGCCTGTTTCGAGGAGCGAGGCCTGGATAAAAGATGAAGGTTTGCTGTCCTTGTAGATGGAAGTTGATGTAATACGGCTGCAGAATTTGGATAGATCGAATGAACTTATAATTTCCTATCTTCAATGACCAAGTTTGAGGACCGGAACAGCGGTATGAAGGACGGCCGCCCTCAGAAGCAATCAAATTCGCCATGCCAGCAGTCAAATGGGATAAAAAAAAAGGTCAAGTATGATTGAGAAGGGGTGTAATAACTAACAACACCGCAATTGAGCCTCACTCAAGACCTGGGATACTCGAAGTCCAGGGTTGAAAAGGCTTCGCAAAGTAATCAGTGCTGGGGATCAAGACAGTGAGAAAGGGTGCCCAGAATGAGCACACGGTGACACGACTGAATGCCTCCTCTTATCATGCACAAACTCTAAAGTCTGCTCACCAGAAGCCTATCAAACACAACGATGGGCAGCATACGGATCAGATTGCATGCAGCTGCCAGCTGGGTTACCTCTGACACCGCTCTTCTGGCTGACATCAGCAGCTCGACACGTCTTTTGGAAAAGTCAGATAATAGTAGTATTTACGGTGTGCTTCTTTTTGGTGTTTCTTCAACTGGCATAGAATATCGTACTGCGTCCATCTTTCAGCATGGTGACCAGAGTTTGAGTCCAGATGAACTCGACGAAGTCGAAACGACAGATAGACAAGGCTAGCCTGTCATCTTGTATCCGAAATCGATGATTGGTTGTCTGTCAAGGATGGGGTCCAACCCACGAAAACTTTGACCAGTCCGAGAATATCGTAAAAGATCCGAATTCGTGCAAAAATTGAAAATTGCAAGTTTAGATTCGGCATTGTATTAGAAAGCCAATCATAAATCGGTAATAGTCAGTCGCCGGTGCTAGATCTCCTCGGCAACCCTTCTTCCGCCTCGACGATCCCGTCCGCCACTCTTCTATCTAAGAACAAATAATACCAACTCCACCTTCCACAATTCAACCCTACTGCCGCGGGTTCTAGTTACAACCAAATCCTACTACCAAGCAAGGTCTCCCGAGTCAGGTCCAACAGTCATGTCTTTCTCAAGTCTCGTCCAAGATCTCTCATACAGAGACACCCCACCTAGCAGCGCCAGTGAGCAACGGAGAGCAATGGCTCGCGGCACCTCCTCTACCTCGACCATCGACGATAGTAGATCTCATGTCTCAAGAGCTAGATCATACGCCAGCACTTCTGCAACGAGTGTCAGCATCTCCGGCGACATCTCGAGCCAACTTCACGGAGGCTATTCCCATCCATTGGCTAGGTCATGGCAAGCAGAGAGACAATTGACAAAGGTGAGGCCTTCTGCCGTAATGAGACCTCAATTTCTGACTTGGTGGATAGTCTATGCTTATTTTGCCTCTCTTCATTACCGATGATGACGACGAAGAAACACTCATTCCCTCCTTGCCAGGCCAATACCGACGAGGCATCAACAAGATCGTGCCCTTTCTCGAACCATTGATCCGAAAGGGTCTACGATCAGTCATTTTATTTGGTGTCCCTCTTGCTGCCAATGTAAAGGACGCGCTGGGTACCGCTGCCGACGACCCAAAGGGACCCGTCATTGCCAGTATCCGACTTTTACGCCAACGCTTCCCACAACTTTTCATCTGCGCAGATGTCTGCCTATGCGAATATACTTCCCACGGACACTGTGGCATTCTGCGCGACGATGGAACTCTGAACAATGAGCTGTCTGTTGATCGTATCTCAGACGTCGCTATTGCATACGCACAAGCTGGTGCACACTGTGTTGCCCCATCAGACATGAACGACGGCAGAATACGCGCCATCAAGCTGAAGTTGATTGAGGAGGGTATCGCACACAGAGTCGTTCTTATGTCGTATGCCGCGAAATTCTCCGGGTGTCTCTATGGACCTTTCCGTGATGCCGCTGGCTCAGTCCCATCTTTTGGAGACCGCAAATGTTATCAATTACCTCCCGGAGGACGAGGTCTTGCTCGTCGAGCTATTGAGCGAGACATTGGTGAAGGTGCCGACATTATCATGGTCAAGCCTGCCAGTCAGTACCTTGACATTATCAGTGATGCCAAGGAAATTGGAAAGAATTTGCCTGTTGCCGCATACCAAGTCAGTGGAGAGTTCGCTATGATTCATGCTGGAGCAAAGGCTGGCGTTTTTGATCTGAAGACAATGGCTTTCGAGGCTACGGAAGGTATTCTCAGGGCTGGCGCAACCATTGTTGTCAGTTATTTCACACCCGACTTCCTCGATTGGCTCGAGTCATAGTCAGGGATGATGATTCAAATGTTTATGACAGCGACTTTTCGGGTGTACGGCGTACAGGTATGGGCATGGTTTACACAAAATTTCTATGTTCAATTGTGGAAAGAATTCTATGGAAATATCATATGTGATCTCAAATTGTCGAAGTATTACTCTGCTTCTCCAGACCGCTGTGTGATACTCCAGATGCTCAACATACTGATTTTACGTCATTACAATTGTGAAGCTCAGGCCTGTCACACAAAGACCAAAAGCTCCGAGGAACCTTCGCCACGAATTTCTTTGCTTCAATCCTACCGAACGTGGGGCAGTCTTGGCAATCTGGGGAAAGCCGACTCCGCGGTTAGATGGAAGATCGCCTCACTCACGCTGAGCTAGGGTTCAGCCTCGTCCACCAGGAACTTGCACTAACTTCGAATCAACACCGCCTTGCACATTGCTGTATTCTACTCACATTCTTTCCATGTATCTTGGAGTCTGGATGTAGTCCAGCAAGGTAGCTTCTCGATATGAAGCGCATTTCCTCCGGCTTCTCAAAGCCATTGTCCTATCGTCGACGAGCAATTATCCAGGACTCGATCGACCCCTATCACACCGCATGTCGGCTACCATGGTTATCGAGGTCGCAGATACGGCACTCGTCTAGCAATGGCACACGACCTCGAACAGCTCTGTTTTTCCCAGGTATTGTCTCAAGATCAGCTCATTGCTCTGCGCAGTCATACTGACAACTCAAAGGCCAAGGGGTTCAGAGAGTAGGCATGCTCACACCATGGCTCGAAACTTTTCCTAGCACGGCGAAACCTCTTGTTGAAGAGATAGACCACCTTCTAGGCTACAAGCTGTCCAAGGTCATCGAAGAAGGACCACATTCCCTCCTCACCGCAACCGAACATGCACAACCCGCCATCATGGCATCCTCGATTCTGATATTACGAGTACTGGAGAAGGAGTTTGGCTTCAAGACAGATGAACGGATAGATGTGGTATTGGGACATTCGCTGGGAGAGTTTGCCGCATTGGTTGCAGGAGGTTATGTCCATTTTGAGGATAGTCTTTACCTTGTACGGAAACGTGCGGAAGTGATGGCAGAATGTACACGGAGAGCATGCGCCGAATATGGAGGAGAATACGGGATGGTCGCTCTCGTTACGGAACCCGATCATCTCATGCCCTTGATTGAAGCTATACATGAGTTTCTCGGACATCACAACACGAGATCTGAAAGTGCAGAAGTCCCACCAATCCAACAGGTCCTGATCGCCAATATCAACAGCAAGAATCAGATTGTGCTGAGTGGGAATATTGAGAGGATAAAGACGCTTTTGACCCATGTTCGGCAGTTTGGAGGCCATGATCCGAGAGCTGTTAGGTTGAGCAGTGATAGTCCTTTTCATAGCCCGCTTATGAAGCCGGCATCGAATGCTATGAAACGGATGTTGGAAGGCAAGAGTCGGGTGAAGGGAAGAGAGAACGAGGATTTGATCACATTTCCTGGTATAATGCCGTGTATCAGCAACGTCAGTGCAAGACCTTTCCAAAGCAAGGAAGACTTGAAAGATCTTTGGGTGCGATCATGCGTCGAGACCGTGAGGTGGTGGGATAGTTTGAAGTATTTGGATCAAGAGCAGAAGGTTCGGAGGTGGCTTGGAATTGGACCAGGAAAGGTCGGGAGGAATCTTGTTGGGAAAGAGGTCGGTATGAGAGGGCGGGATGTTGTGAAGGGCGGTGGTGTCTGGGCTATTAGTAATCCTCAAGAAGTTGAGGAGGTTCTTAAGGCCTTAGATGAGACGGAACACTCCAATGAGGAAGAGTGATGAGGATAGTCAACACGAGTAAGAGTTCTCCGGCATGAAGGTGTTGACTGAGCCGAAGGAAGTTGGGCTTATTTTGGACATTCGAGACATTGTATGATATTCAAGGCCAGCTGAAGCCGCAAGGACTCCAAAATACTGAAAAGTCTTGGGACACCCAGGAACCACGAGGCTACGAGGCTGAGCATTGGACGCTGGAACTCAGAGTATAACAGAAGCAACGAGTGACAAATTACAGTAGCTGATTGTAAGCATGGTCGTGAGAGTATTCGAAATTTCAAAGCCCCAAACAATTGAAACTTCCAAAGTGATATGTTGTAAGTCCTAATTCTCAGCCTCGCCTGTACCCAACTTTCGGTAGTAAATGTCCCAAATCAACACCGCGAACCTAACTTCTTTCTGCAACAAACCCAACCCACACAATGACAACAATACCATCAATAGCCTGCCTAGGCGTAATAGGCAAAAACGTAAAGCACACCCTATACTATCTAATATCCAATGCTAATAAACCGACCCAGAACAACCCCCTCCACATCTCCATCTTCCCCTCAGCACCAACCAACACGCCCCTCCGCACACCCCTTCAATTCTCCCTCCTCCTATCCAGCACCCTCGACATCTTCGAATCCCGCTCCAAAGCCAACACAACCTCCAACGGCGGTCTCTCGGGCGACTTCGGTCTGCTGCACGCCATCGACGAACGTCTCGCAGCTTACGGATTCGAAACCAACACCGGGGTCCGCTTCGTCGTTGTCGTAGACATGCGTGGACGAGCGGTTGCTGATGTAAGAGGGATGGGGGTGGGAGGACTAGGATTAAGAGATGGAGAGATGAAGGTGGTGTTCAGGGCGATGCAGATGGCGTATGTGAGGTTGTTGCAGAACCCGTTCTTTGATCCGGATGAGTGTAGTCCGCCGACGGGGAGGGGTGGAAAGAAGATTACGAGTAGGAAGTTTGTGGATGAGATGAAGAGGATTGGGGAGGGTTGGGTGCCGGGTGTGGTGGGTTCTTGAAGGCGATATGAGGAGAGGAGTACTTTGATGGGCGTTGGGTTTTGGGAAGCACAGCTTTGGCGTTGATACAAGGAATTGGAACCGAGAGCTCTGTATCATGACGAAGAGTCTTTCATGGCATCGGTCTGCGGAAGGCAAGCATTCAGCTCGTGGAATGTTGTTGTACTAAGTGATCAGAACGTTCAATATCTCAAAAATGTCCAAGTTACTTTCGATGACTGTTGTTGATGGAATCTCCCTCCTCATCATCGCCCTGCCGGACTTTATTTCCTGCCAGCACTCTCAAGACACTAGATCTCCCTCTGCTTTACCTGCATGTCGGGATACTCATTCTTTGTCTAGCTCTTGATAACGTCTGAAGCTTTCACTGTGAGGTTACTCCCAAGAAAACTCGAGATCATTTGGGACATTGCATGTTTTTTCATAGTACTATACTGTCTGTCCCTGATTGATGATCTCAGCCATGGGCTATATTTGAAACATTGCAAACTTGATGATTACAGACACAGCCACGACTCAAGCATAGCTCACAGACGACACCAAAGATTGGAAGTAGCTTCAAATCCATGCCCTTGAATTTTCAACGAGAATCGTATCTTGAGGAGTTTCTGTAGCCCCTACTCATAAGATTCGGCCATGATTATCTATGTGATATTGCATGCGCCAAGGGCAATGAAGTGCCTCCTCAAGAATACAATATATTCATACAAGATACCAATGCCTCTCACTTCTTTTGGCGCTTCATACTCTTGTCACTGACTGCACTCATAACGCTTGCACTTCGCTTATGACCACCAGCAATGCTGGGCGCGGCACTCTTCTCCCTCTCTCCTTGCTCGGTCTTGACTTCTCTCTCATCGCCAGCGGCATCCGTACCCTGCCCCTTCGAAGTTCGCTCCTGTTCTTCTCTCGCTTGCTTCATCTGCTTCAACGTGTCGATTTCTCCTTGAATCTTGTCTCTGATCTTTCTCTGATCAAGCAGAAGATTGATGCCGGTCATTAGATTCTCGAATGTTTCTCCAACAGCGTATGTAGGCATGGTGAGACGGTGCGGGATACCAAGCTCGGTAAGAACGCTGAGCAACTTCTGTTGTTGAACGGAGGATTTACTTGTGATTGGCTTATTGATCCTCTCAGCGCGGAAAGCTGGACCACTGCTCGTGATGCGCTCGAAGTGTCTAACGCCATACAATGCCTCTTCTTCAGGACTGAGCTGGCGACGCTCTGTTGGACCTTGGGCTGGACCTTTCTTGTTATTCTGGCCGCCACTTGGTCCGGAAATGGACTCCCGAGCCATGCTGTCCCGGCGATCGAAACTGGCTTGTTGATTTAGACTGCTTGGACCAGCAGGACTTGTTCCATCCGGACCCATAAGTGATCGCCTACTCTTCTTCGACTTGTCGACTTGCATGAGTTGATGGAGCAGTTGTTGCAAACCTTGACTAGAAGTATAAGGACTAATATTGCTGGTGCTTACGGGTGCTTCGAGCCTAGAATAGAGTTCGCGTCTCTCTTCTGCAAGCTTCTCAGACCTGGCAAGAATACGCTTGAGCTCTATCAGTAGACTCTCTTCCTCCCTTGCCTCTTCCTTTGTCCTTTGGAATGCTGCCTCAGCAAAAGCTTTGCGGTTTGTTTCTTGCACTGGATTGAAGTTCGTCATGAGTTCTACCAGACTGAACTCTGCTTGATTCATGGTCTCCGGAGGCTTGTGAACTTTCATCATGGTTGCGGCCACTGTGTAATATCGAGCCTTCATATCTTCCATGCTTCTAGGCTTTGAAGCCGTGACGATAGCAACTCCAGCAGCTTGTGGATCCAAAGCAATGGCCGGAGGTTGATATTCGTATCGATCCCAGATGATCGGCCATCGCAAATCAAATTCCTCTGCCAGCGATACCAGGTAATCAGTTTCGTCTTTTGTCCACTTGTCATCTTGTAGATGTTTCTGGTATTGGTCGTCGTCGTAGCGTGGTACAATGACCTTAACATTATACTTGGCAAATGTAGAGTCCTCGATCTTTGTGCCATCTGCCTTCTCCTCTTGTCCAAGCGGTACCGTAGATTCCTCCTTCCTCCTCCAATGCCTTAATACCAGTGTCTGATCTTCCCTCGCGGAATTCTTGAAGGATCTGTTCTCCCATTTCGCCGCTGGCTTCCTGCTTCCAAATCGCTTCTTCTTGAACACCGTGACTTCTGGTACGATCGCAATCGGATTGTCGCCTCCTAGATTCTGTACTTCCCGCGCAAGACCCTTCAATACCGGTCGTGATGGTCCCGCAATCTTCTGTTTCTTGGCTGGCCGCGGAGCATCGCCTGGGAGATCAAGCATGTCGCGAACATCGTGGGAAGTCATCTTGTAGAACTGCTTGCGGCCAAAGGTTCCTTGACTAGGGATATGAAACCGCTTTCTGGATGCCTCGCCGTATTTGAAACAGTCTCGACCTAGATATTCGATGGATTTGGCGTGGGTTGCTGTATCTTCGATGGTTGCGCGACCTAGCCTTGCGGTCGTCTTGATATCGCGTTGATAGACCAACTTTTGGGCGTAATCTGCACGTGCTAACAACCCCTGTCCTCGAGAATATCGAAAGTCGCGAACGTGGCAGAGAGTAAGGAGAGAAGCAGCTCGCGCGTCCCCTTCCACATCACGTCAACGCCTACTTCGAACTTCGAATTGAACCACAGCACAATACACAATGTGGTCAATACTACCTCTTCTCTCGCTGAGCGCTCTGCTCGTCCCCGTGCAATCGCTATACTTCTACATTGACGGATCGTCACCAAAATGTTTCTTCGAGGAGCTTCCGAAGGATACGCTTGTGGTGGGCAAATACGTTGCAGAGGAATTCAATGAGGAAAGAAAAATGTGGGAAAAACACGATGGAGTTAATGTCTTCATTACCGTCGATGTATGTCACATTTGGCACCATAACCTCTTGATGTCTGAAGCAACATGCTGACAATAGAATACAGGAAGTATTCGACAACGATCACCGCGTGGTAACACAGAAGGGTTCATCTTCAGGCCGATTCACATTCACAGCTGCCGATGCAGGAGACCACAAGATCTGCTTCCTCCCCTCTTCGAACTCTGGAAACGCAGGATGGCTATCAGCTCTTCACCCCACAGGTGGCATTAAGCTCACCTTGGACTTGGCAATTGGAGAGACGAGCAATATTGAGAGTACGGATAAGGGCAAGATCCAGGATATTGTCAAGAGGGTCAAGGATCTCAATGGCAGATTGCAAGATATTAGACGAGAGCAGGTGTTCCAACGGGTAGGTTTCTAAACATATACTGCCTTGTATTGGGATGATGAAATGCTGACTTTGGCACAGGAACGTGAGGCCGAATTCAGAGATCAGTCTGAATCTACCAATGCACGAGTTGTGAGATGGACATTGGTTCAATTGGTGGTATTGGGCATTACTTGTGCCTGGCAATTATCCCACCTTAGATCATTCTTCATCAAGCAAAAGTTGACATAGAATGTGGCGTCTGTTTCAAGTTCGAGGGACATAGCACGGAACTCTTGTAAAAGTAGAAGAGGGATGTACGGATCGGCAGGGCTGGAGCAAATCACTCTTGCATCTAGGAGTTTCACATAATGAATTCGTTTTATCAATCTTTTTCGATCCCTTTTCATTCATAGAACTATGAGCCGCCCGATCGAGATCTCAAGCCCCATGCTTCTAGTTCACCCATTCGCCATTGCTTCGTATCAGCACAGAAAAGCTACACAATCGTGAAGTCCCTCTCATTCGAGACCCAAGACCAAGACCAATCATCTTTGTATTGAGCGTTGGGAAGGGAATGCGATGCCGATGAGGAAACGAGAAAATCAAATATTAGTCTTGAAGTATTCTGACATAGGCCGTATGCCGGATGGAGCATTGTATGGTGCTGTTTTGTGTGCAGAGCCTGGTCGGCCGGGCACGAAATGTATGTGACAAGCAGCGAGAGTCGTACTGCTAAGAGCAGTGAAGAAAGACGTGGTAGTGGGAGTTGCAAGCTCGGACCTATTGGCCGCAAGATTGCATACGATTAAGGAGGACGAGTCCAGCCAGGAAGGAGATTTTGGTCATCAGCGCCGTCAGAAGAATGGCGATCGGTATGGAAAGGATGTGATAGGCGAGAGTTCAGTGATCATGGTGAGGTATTCATCCTGAGATATATCAGTATGCAGTTCTTGAAACAGAGTTATGGTTCACTTACCGCAGCACAGCGTCTTCATCAACTTCTGGAAGCCTGACATTTGGGGTTCCTGGTTCCTCCCGTTCTGTGGCTGAGCGTTCATGTTTGGTTGGGCTGTCATCCTCTGGGGCAGGTTGTTCGAGCTGTTTTGGAACTGCGCCTGGGTTGAGCCTGTTGGAGTAGCGACGTCTTGAAGACCCCCCGCCGCTCCGCTGCTGCGTTTGGGAGCCAATCCGCCTGGGGCGTTTGGCCGTTCGCGCGTCTTGCCCATCCCCGGCTTGATCGGGGATGGAGGCGGGGGCTGCGCGGCGTTTAAACGGGCGGCAGTAAGGTGACCTGGTGTAGTGCTGTTTCCTGCTCTCGTTGTACCGTGTAATTCTCGCTGTGATGCTCCAGGGACGGCATTTGGTTGATGTAGCATATGTTGTGATGGATGCTGCTTCATTGCCTCCCAGCCCTTGCCATTGTTGAGCTTCATCCAATCGTACTCTCCATCCTCAACTTCACCGGTGTTCTTCAAGGCCTGTGTGAACAGATCCCGCAGATAATCGTAGTCGGGAGTATCTTCGAATCCAAGATTTCGAACGTAGCTCAAGTATTTGTTGAACTCCTCTGGGAAGCCGTCGCAGAGGTCCTTGATAGCAGTCGTCTGCTTCTTCTCTCCAATCTTCTCGTACTTTTGCTTGTTGGTTGCAGCCTTGAGCCCTTGCCATGGCAAACCACCTCTCAAGAAATACATGAAAACATGTCCCAACGCCTCTAGATCGTCTCTTCGTGATTGTTCCCTTCCCAAATGTGTATTGATACTCATGTATCTCGCGGTGCCGGATAGTGACTTGCGCTCACGATATGGGATGTGCTGCTTCGTCTTGGGGTCTCGGTACTGCTTGGCCATGCCAAAATCTACAACGTGAATGACATTGGCCGATTTTGACCCAGGTCGGCCAATCAGGAAGTTGTCGGGCTTGATGTCACGGTAGATGAGGTTCTTCTCATGGATGGTTTGGACTCGAGAAAGCTGTATTTGTTAGGCACTGACATACCCCCAAGGTTTTCTTCTACACATACCATCTGCTTCGCTACCATAACCACAGTCTTCGTGGAAAATCTCCGGTTGCAGTGATCGAAAAGGTCTTCGAGAGATGGTCCGAGTAGGTCAATAACCAGGATGTTGTGTAGGCCTTCTTGACCAAAATAGTAGACATTAGGGATTCCAGCTACACAATTGTCAACGTTGCTATCTTCATAATTGGCATATAGTATACTGACGGCAACCAACAAGAATTTTATATGTCCGATACTCGTCTCGTAATTGTGGGGCATCACTCTTTCGAGGCTCCTGAAGGTGAAGGTATTAGCACACCGGTCGTTTCTGCTCGTTAGGGAAAGATTGCTGGCGTACAAACTTGATAGCAACTAAATCGCGAAATTGTCAGTGAAGGCTCCATAGAAGGAGCAGGCATTACATACCAGAGCTATTATTTAGAAGGTTCAACCCCTCGAAAATCACGCCAAATGATCCTTCACCGATCTTCTTTCCAACCCTATAGTGGACCCCAACGCTGATACAGATTAGAAAGATCCACGATGGGCGGACGGTATTGAAGAATTCTTACACGTTGGAGGATGAAGACGACATTGTGACGGGTCACAAGGCTCTGACCCTCAGCGCCCCGAACGAGGCGGTAGGAGACCGACAGCGCTTCTTATATCCTCAATAATGGCGTGCGTCAATAGGAATCCTCTCCTCGAGCGGTCGCAGATGTGTCGTCGAAAGCGGTGCTAAAGGAAGGTTGGAAGGAGCGGTCGTAAGAAGCTCTCGGCTATGCAAATCTGGCAGGCGACGTCCCCCTTACTCCTGTGTCATCAAAACTTGCAGAACAATCAGACGTCCTCAAGGAAAGTCGACCTGGGGTCGGAGAGCTGTCGTCGTGAATGCGACAGTGGGAGTCGTTGATGACCGCTGGACGAGAAGGGAAATTGGCAGCTCGAGTAAGAAAGATTCAGAGAGGAGGCAGCTCAGATCCGATGGGTGTCTCTCCACCACCGTAGCTACTAGCGGCACCATTATGGGCTGCCGTACAGTATACTGGCAGCTCTCAAAACATCTACCTAAGGGTGCACCAGCAGACACAACATGTGGAGAAGCTGCACCTGCACCCAGTTGCGGTGAGCCTCATTAGACTGCACATTTCCGTTGGGAACACGAGTCCGTGTGTGTCGCATTCAGAAGGGCATGCATTGTCACTTTCTGGACAGGCCAACTTGTTGTTTTGCATTATTTCTCAGCAAACCTCTCTCTCGTTCTCATTGTCGTTCTCCATCCTGCTTCAGCTTGGCCATTCGCCTGGCTATTTTCTGGACGCTCGTAAAAGCAGTGTCCGGCACAAGCCTCCCTCGATGGCTGAGCCTCTCCCCCCAGATCTAAGCCCACTCCTGCTGGTGTTGGAGCTGGTGCTTGTTTTCATATCAGGATGTTTCACAACACATGATTGGGTCCTCTTCTTCGCATGAAGTAGCTTAGGGATCCCGGATATTAATTGGCTCTCCATGAGCGTGCTCGAGCATGTCACGGTTGGGCCAGAACATGGTTCGGGGGGGGGGGGGGGGGGGGGGGGGGGCTAGAAAGCACGATCGGCAGCAACTGACCTTTACCCACCTTCAGATTTCAATAAAACCGATATCAGAACGGTTAGGCCACCCTCACCGTTCGCCGTCCCAAGGTTCACATCTGCAGGAACCTCACTACTTTTCACTGCAGGTACGAGGTTCTCCGCTGGTCCACCAGGTCTGACAGTCTCATTTTGACCAGCTCATCCTATCATCTGCCGAGCAATGCAGCTGTCAGTCAGGGTCGGTCAAACATGTTCGGCCGGGAAATTCATGGGAACTTGGCAACAAACCTTCGGGGAAAGAAAGAAAAGCAAATTTCCCTACAACGGCTCGGACATGGAGAAGAATCTGAAGCCCACACTGCCCCACGTTCATGATAGCAGTCGGCGAGGGCCACTCGACCGATTCTCATCTCCGCTCAATCCCTGCCAGATGCCGATGCTTTCGAGACCCGGCACAGAGACGGTTGTTATTCGCCCAAAGGTTTCTGCGTCCAATCTCCAAGATGGAATTCAGTAATCAACTCTTATCCGCCTGCTCCAATGAGATCTTCAATGCAAGGACACTGCTCTGACGTTGAAGGACGTGAGTATATCGCTCTTTGAGTAATGTAAGATCTCGTTTCATGACTTTTGAGATGTTGAAGGAGATAGGTACACCGACCAAGTGACGGTACGAGCTCAGATCTAAGTTTGGACCGCCAGATTAGGTTCACGATAGAGTCAATCACATCATCACGACACTCCTTACATGCCACAAAAGATATCTTACCACTGTTCCAGGTGGTCATGATTGACAAAAAGAAATGTTTCGTTTGAGGCCAAATGGCCGCTGATGAGCTACCTCCATGCGCAAGAAATCCTAATATACACCACAATGCATTTCCCAGCAACGCCAACTGGAAGATATCAAGAAATTGCAACTTTAGTACAATGCCACCCGTAATGTCGTTATATGCTGTCCAAACTCGCTCATGGTCTGAAAGAACTCCGGAAATTTCCCACGCTACCATTCACTTTTGTCTTCGGCTTTTTGGGTTTCGAATGCAGAGCATTCTCCGCCTTCTTGAACTCACTCTCCTTGATCTGTTCCTCTAGATCAAGGAGTTTCCCTGTGACCTGGTTCATTCTGCTCCCTTCATCTGTTCCCTCATTGACTGCTGCTCGGTGGTCCTCCTGTGCTAGTTCAAGGACAGAGGCCCACCACTGGTCCAATCTGCACTTCTCGATTTGTGTCGTCAAAGCATTATCCTCTCCAAGCATATCTTGCATCATTTGCTCCCTGTCACTGGCGTCGAACTGATCGAAGCGGTGGTCCAGCTTATCTGTACCTGCTCCTAAGACCATCTCGGGGCGCATGTCCTTGAACTCGGTATCCTTTTCGAATAGACCTAATGTTGTTAGCTTGGCTAGACGGAATGAAGAAGTAACGTACGATCTCTGAGGCACACTCTGAATGTCATATAGAGGGCCGTTCTTCCGAGTTGTTCTGAGACCTGTGCATCATCCTTTGAAGCTGTGTTGTTGATCTCTGCCCAGTCGTCCTGCAACATGCATCGCCTCCAGATAATGCGCTCGCTCAGCTTTTGCTCGGTTCTGTCGGCGAGCCCATGGCGGGCAGCTTTGAGAGCGAGGAAGAATTGCTGGCTACGCAAAGACTGCGTCTCTTCCCACGATCCATTGCCGCCCATCAACGTCAGCAGGTCGATTAGCATCAACGTGTCCATCGCCTCGTGCCGGACGAGATAGGCCATGCCTTCCTGGAGGAGAGAAAGTAGCTTCGGCTTCTTGATCAAGCTGTCGTTTCCATACGATTCTAACGCCAATTGAAGCTCTGCTTTCTCATCAATGGCCGAAGCGATAGAAGGAAGGATAAATTCAAAGACCATCTCTTGAATCTTAAGCAGAGCCAATTGGCTGTCAACAGATGATAGTTCAGTCTTGCCTCCATCTGGAATCAAGATACCATTGGCCTGGCTGTAACTTCGGTCCGCCAGGAGTGCAAGCTTGCCCATGCTCAACTCGACTTGCTTGCTCCAGGCATCTGTCTCGCGGTGCATGCCGAGGTCAAGCAGGGCCTTTGAGGCTTGTCCAAAATCGTTCTCACGGGTGACTTCGTTGATCCAGCAGATCTTCGCATACTCTGGTTTGCGCAAGAAGTCCGTTAGATATTCTTGCTGTTCTGGCCATTGATCAAGCAAATCATTGATATCCTGCTCTTGGATGATCTCCTCGAAGAAAGCTGTCGCCCAATCTGCACCAAACTTGACAAAGCAATGTTGTACTCGGTCTCTGAGGGTACGATAGAGTGTAACCCATGACTGGCGTTGTTCTAGAGAAGCGCCTTTCTCTTGTGCCCTGATCGCGTAGACCTTAAGTCCGTACTGTAGTACCCAAGCCAGTTCAGATAAGAGTTGGTGCTTCTCGGCTAAGTCGGCAGCTTCGTCAAGAAGCTGAAAGATGGTTGCAAGGTGTGCAATTTCCCTTTTTTGTGTTATACTCAACATCTGCTCAATCTTCTCGGCCTCTGCCGACGATCTCTCGTCCCCTCGGCTCAGATCCCATCGCATCCGCTCGCGACCTGCGCGAATGGCAAGATCAAGCACACCTGGAAATTCGTGCCGGATTTTATTGACAATGTTAGGGTTCGGTTGATAATCACCGACCGCACCATCACTTTCGCAGCACCTTTTCAGAAGTTCGCCCGACAGGTCTGATTGCTTCCGTAGATTCTCTGAAATGAAGAGCGTCGACGTCCAAAATTCAGGAAGTTCCTCATAGCCGGATGTGAGTATACCATGCTCCAGATTCTCGCTCCCAAGCCCATAAAGATCAAGATTAGCAGCCCGAAAGTCGAAAGCAGCCTGGAGGGCACCCAAGACAACATCGTTGCACTCGCTCATCAATAGTGCCATACCGTCAGTGCCGTGTGTGCCATCCTGCCAGGCGTACTTGATAGTCTGGTATGCCCAGGGAATGGCGTTTTGGATGCTCCAAATGTCTTTAATAAACCAATGTCGTACTCGATCAAGCTCTCCTGCTTCGGGCAAAGGCTCTGTCTTGTACTCTTCATGGACCCATTCAACAACCTCGTTCATCAAACCACGCTTATGACCAGAAGGTTTCTCTCTAAGACCAGAATCGTATAGCTTCCAGATGGCAGAAGCAGCAGTCATCTTTTCAGCAGCCCAAAGGAGCCTCCATTTTGTTGGTCTATCCAACGCAACGCCGCTAGCCTTGAGGTACTGCGCGAGATCATGCAAAGCTGCGGAACGCTTCTTAAGATTTTGCTCGACTGAGGCGGGTACGGATGGGATGTATGGAGTCTCGGACTTTAATATCTCCAAACTCAACTCCAAAGCGGCCTCTCCCACCTCTTCTGCCGAGAACTGCAGTTCTGATCGAACAGCGAAGTTGAGCGGGTTGTGATCAAGAGTACCAAAAAAGACAGCCTGCTCCAGTTTGCTCTTCGCTGTAACTTGCTGTGCTCTGCTTGAACTCAGTCTCGTGACATCAGTCGCCGCTACGCGTAGGACTCCACCACCCCTGACGATGAGAATTACTGCAGGGTGCTTTGCTTTGTGGCGGCGAGATTTTGAGTCTTCGATGTTGTGTGAAGGTGCTTGTGGTTCTTCCATACCAGAACCAACAATCTCCACGCTCATTTCCTCTCTGAAGTCGACAACATCCTCGAAAGATAGAGGTGATAAATGGCTCTCCAGGCGAAGTTGAGATTCCGGAGAATCTGGTTGTTTTGCCATAGATACGACCACCACAGCTCGATCAAAGACGATATAGGCCACAAGTGCTGGATTCGGTAAGAACAATCGTGGCTTCTGCGTTGCCATTCGACTTGTGGGTGTTTGATAAGCTTTGATAGGTCTGATGCTGCCTATACTTAGGTCGTCCCGCTTCAGCACAACCTCAATAAGAAAGTAGTGGGCATTATGGCGGTCCGTCATGGAGGTCAGAAGTAAGAGATGAGAGCCGTCGTCTTGATCACTGAGCTGCGACTGTACAGCAGGCCGTGGTGTGTATGTGAAATCTAGAAGCTCGAAATTTTCGAGTAGCAATTCGCTCAGTGCTGGGCTTGCGCGTTTGATCGCCATGACAATGGTTTCCCGTCCTTCAAGGTCCGCGTTAATGGTTGCATGGCCTCCTCTCTGTATGTTCCACGACTGAAGCTTCCCTTTCGTTGTTGCCAAGACCACGCTTCTCTCTCCAACCTTGTCCGGTCGAGCAGCTCGAATAGATGCAATGTCACCACGCCAAGGGCTCGAAAGCACATTTCGCAGACTGCCGAAAAGACCACTTGTGGCTGGACCACTGCTACTGCGTAGGAACTGCACTGATATTCCGGGCTTTCCCTGGCCGTCTCTTACACCCATATAGGCAACCCTGCCGGAACTAAATGCAAGAACAAAGCCTGCTGATTCAGCGTTCAGTATTTGAATGATTGTTTCTCCCGACATTAACCCTTGGACTGTATAATCCACTCCATTTTGTTTCAATCTGAGATCCAACGTGGCTGCGCTCGAGATCGACTCCCAGTATGTAATTTTGCCAGTAGTTGGAATGACAATGACAAGTCCTGGGTCTGGTGATGATGCAGATGCAGAGACAAGAGAGCCTAACGGGAGTGGATCAGAGGCACGTTTTGAGGGTTGAGGTAATGCGAATGTAAAGGTTTCTGGGGATTGCGAGTTGATGGCGTAAGGCCATACAATGGCATGTGTGTGGGTAAGAGCCAGAGCATAGCCGCTGTCAGAATATATTGCCCCTTGCTGACGGCCTGTCTGATATTAGTTCGACTTTCATGGTCTCAATAGATATCACGTACCTGTGGCATCCGCGCGAAGACGATCTGGAAGGGCGGGCAGCTTGCTGACAGTATAGGTATCGTTGGTGGTCTGCAGATTCATTAGCCCCTCTTCCATCACGTATTCCAAACTTCATATTACCAATACAACACTACCATCCCCTTTATTGAGGCGATCCGTGGACCTTGCCTTCTTTCCGCCTCGAACAGCGATTTCTTTCGATGGTGCTTGGGCTTCCGGTACATTCTCCTGCTTAACCATAGCAAGCTTGTGATTGTTGGCCTCCTCCATCTCGGGCGCAGCATCTGGGTCCCTGAACGTGTGGTCGGTCAGAGGTAGTCGTTGTCGTTTTGCCTTGGGTTGAGCTATTGAGTCTCCAGATGGTCTTGGTCTGCGTCGAGATGTCCGCGCCGTGGGCGCAGGCGCGCTGCCATTTAGGGAAGGAGAGAACATGGTGATATACTCTATGCCGAGTGGTCGGTACTCGAGTAGGAGAAGTACACAATGCGTGTGATGACTTCAGCGCATTTGAAGTTGCTGGTTGTGATCAAGAAAGTCGAGCGGACCTCCAAAAGTCAACACACAATTCTGCCGGGCTGGGGTTTTGGCTCGCTTACGTAAGGCATACACCGCGTACCGTCCACCCTGAATGCATATCACGGAACTGTGATCAATGAAACCATCAAGAAAAGTTTATATCTTGATGTCAGGTCAGAATTATTTCAAGACAGAGAATCAGGATCGAAGAAATATCTCATAGATTTAGATATCTCCCTTAAAAACTGCGGTACCTATGTTCTGACCGTTTCAAGCTTGAGCTTTGACCGAAGTCCTCCTTAGAATCGTACGCTGTTTGACCAGTCCCTCATGATCCTAAAAACTTAAGGTTATATGCTGGAACAAATACCTTGTTAATAGCTCTACGAACAGCCTTCATACTATATCCATGGACAGCTCCAGTGTAGCACGTGACATGGGGGTTAATCGTTGACGTCCTCGATTCCGGAATTCTCTTCCAATGACAATGTAGCAATGCCAATACCAACACTTGGCCCAACGACGGGCCTGACTATAACGAATCCTCTTGTATTATATCGAGCCCTTCTTGCAACAAAAGTCATAGATCCAGACCCTGCTCAGCATCGATTGGCCCTGGAATTACAGAAACTCTAGTAAGTGCACATGAATCCTGCTTTTGTAGTTCAGGCGTCATTCTTTTTACTCCTCCCTTTTCAATTACGAATGCAATATATAACTAGTTAAGGTTTCTGACAATTGCTGTTGTAGCTCAAGACTGAAAGATTATTCACCAAGCATTGAGTATGGCACCCGGCTCAAAGCTATCAGTCGACTCGTCGAGAATGTCCCAAAAGTCCAAGATGATTCCAGTCTGGTAGCAGTGCCTGGTCATCCATTAAGAAGGAATCCACTCTTCTCTCACCTTTTTCCTGATCAAAAAGACCGTGATAGCAAAGCATTGACTCAAGTGCTCACGGGTCATGAGACTGCTATCAATATAGACTCTCCAAAAGGCCTACTACTCCATGGAGAAGTTGGAACAGGAAAGTCTATGCTTGTTGATCTTCTCGCTGACAGTCTTCCGAACAAGAAGAAGAGGAGATGGCATTTCAATACTTTCATGCTGGAAACCCTTGCGCGGTTGGAGCAACTCAGGACATCTCGTTCGACGCTCGGCTCAGGAGATGGAGACGCAGAGCATTCCTTGATTTGGCTTGCGAAAGACATGATAGAAAAGACTCCTATCATTTTCCTGGATGAGTTTCAATTACCTGATCGTGCTGCAAGCAAGATTTTGAGCAATCTTTTCACAACTTTCTTTCAGCTTGGCGGAGTACTAATTGCAACGTCTAACCGAATGCCAGATGAGCTATCAAAAGCAAGTGGTATGGACTTCACAGTAACCCCAAGGGGAGGCTTTGTCAAAAGCCTTCTGGGCCTTGGAGGACGAGAAAGACTGAGTATGTTTCCTTCGAACAACGAATATGCTGGGTTTGTGGAAGTTCTCAAGGCACGCTGCGAGATCTGGAACATGGAAGGCGGTCGAGATTGGAGAAGACGAGAAGCAGAGGAAATGGATGCCGAAGCCTCAGAGATCGCAGAAGCAATGAGAGAAGAGATGATTGGAGGTTATGCACGCTTGAACCAAGACCAAAAAGACCCCGGACACGCTGACTCCGTCGGTAACGCCGCTTCCGTAGGGACGGCTGCGGAGGAGAAACTTGTCAAGGCATCAACGCCAAAGAGGTACTTCTTGGCTTCCCAGGACAATGAAAGCTGTTGGCAAGACGCAATTCGGGCGGCGATATCACAAGATACACCTTATCCGGTCCCTTGGGAATCTACAACTCTTCTCGTATATGGCAGAAAGGTACCTGTTTCTCGGCACCACGAAGGGGTAGCCTACTGGTCATTCTCGGATCTTTGTGGTGGGACATTTGGACCAGCAGACTACATTACAATCGCTTCTACATTCCACATTTTGGTTCTCGACGAAGTCCCCGTCCTGACACTTCTACAAAAGAACGAAGCAAGACGTCTTATTACGCTTCTCGATGCACTCTATGAAGCCCGTTGCAAGCTTCTAATCAGAGCCTCAGCTGGCCCTGACGACCTTTTCTTCCCTGAAACTCAACGCACACCTACAGCTGCAAACAGCACCGCCATCCATGAAGGAAATGACGGTGCTGATGCAGTCTACCCCGAAACACTTTCGGAAATTTATCAAGATCAAACATCGCCATTCCGACCCAACGTCTCATCCTATACTAAATCCGACCAGCCAAAGACTGGCTACGATCCTGATGAAGACTCGGACTTTGGTCCAGTTGCTGGAAAGACAGTTGACTTTGGAATGACAAGTTCTTTTACTGGCGAGGACGAGAGATTCGCGTACAAACGTGCAAGGAGTAGGTTATGGGAGATGTGTGGTGCGAGATGGCACGCCAGAACAGAGCCAGGTTGGTGGAGGCCATTGCCTATTGAGGTGAGGCGGTGGGAGAAAGGTTCTGAGCCACCAGCCACTACAAAGCCAGCTCAGGTTCCAGGCGGCGATGTCACATTGGGAGATTCATTTGAGCTTGATAAGCCTGCTGGCTTACAGGGAAAAGAATTGGAGGAGAGGGAGAGGTTGGCTTCATTAGGTCCATTCCAAGAACCAAGAGCTCCGCCAACCAAGATCGGCTGGCATCATGCTTGGGGAATGATGAAGTGGGGTAAGAAAGCTGGCTCTTGGGGGCAAGGCACCAAAGGACTGAGTGCTAGGAAGAAGGATAAAGAGGAGGCATGAAACATAGAGCACACTGTACATAGTAATGCGAGTACCAATCGTTCAATCCATTGGTAAATAGATCCCGGTGTCCATTTTCCACTGAGGTAATCTTTATCTACTCATCACTTTCCACACGATGCTTGCACGTTGAGTTCAGTCAGTCAGAATGGAAGTCTTGAGCACTTCGGTCATTTGGATGTTGATTTTCATCATATTTAAGCATTACATCACTTGAAAATTGTGTCTAGTGTTTAATCTGCCGTCAAGATACTTTGGTCATAATTCATTTTCTCAAGAGCTACCTAGCACCCGAGTTCTACGTTTTTGTCTCGGATTTAGAGATGGTTTCCTCAAAGCAAAGGCTTCAACTCCTCACCAAATTCCCCTCTCTCTTTTCCATCCAGTCTTTTCCTCCCCTTCTTGCTGATCATTCGCTTCAGCGGGTTTGGCCTGCCTTTCTCAACTGGAAGAGCATCAACCACTAGATCTTGACCCCAGCAGAAGCTTAGTCCACCAATCCTTACAGTCTGCCATTGCCAGCACGCATAAACCTTTCTATTTATCCCGTCTCTTGACCCAACACGATGAGAAGGCCCAACCTTCAAGCCTGAAAAAGCACCTCTCACATCGAGACTCTCCAGCGCAATGCACACAACCTGCGTCTCTTTCACTTGCTTCAGCGGCCACCTGTTTGTCACGATCCTTGTCTGAACATCGAGACTTATCCTGCACCCCAGTTCTGGTCTGAGAATCCTCAATGAACAACAACTACCAGTTCCCCGGGTCTTGCTACGTTCCCTTACAGCGGACAAGAATTCGACGAGCTCGCTACCGAGGACTATTTCTGTTTCGCAGTTTTGCATTATTTTATTGCAGCTTCCATAGTTATCCAGGAAAGTATCGATCAATTGTTTAACGTCGCTGTCATGCGAATGAATGTATCTGGTGCTGAGCTTGATGAAGCGTTCTTTGGGAGTGCGGCTTCTGATGGCGGAGAACGCTTGGCACTTTCTAAGCGGAAAAGTCAGAGTTATACATCGGAAACAGAAGAAGACTATGAGACAATTGGAGATAAGATGCCAGAAGATCAGATCTTACCGAGCAGCAGCCAGGAACTTGGAGTCTGGAAACTCGTTTACTTCGGGGTTTAAGTCGAACTTTTGAGTACTCAGACTCGCGACCAGGTCGCAAGCCATCACGAATTTGTTGTTCGAGTAGACTTTGTTGATGATGAAGATGAACTACTTGCTTGGGGACTTGCAAATAGGTGAGGTAAGACAGGTGGAGATGGGATGTGCAGCATTCTTCGACACTTTCAGGAATGTGGTATCACTATCTTTGGTAACATCAAACTCTAGTAGGCGCCCTAGCCGGACAAGTATGCAACACATGTAAATTGGGAAGCCACAATACCACACATGAACAGTCGAGAACGAATGCTTCAAATAACCATTACTGTACTTTCCTAAAAGCGAAATGCAACCGGTAAACGAGACCCAGAGACCAACAAAAAAGGAGGAAAAACTTAAAATTAAAAGGCAACAATTCGACATCTAAAGTCACAAGCATAGAATGCCAAAAAAGAGGGTACTCCCTTCGTATAGCGTGTCATCCTTTAGTGCAGGGGCCATGCTAATTTTCTCTGTAAATGTATAAAGTGACCAGATGCAAGCCCATTTCTAGGCTGCGGAAAGAAGTGCTTAATAGTAATCTATATGACTGACGTGGGATTACTATTGTGTGTTGCGGGTGGGGGGGGGGGGGGGGGTCGTGGTTTAGGCAGCACCACCGCTAACTGGACCGAGTCTCTTTTGGGGAAACTGCCACGAGGAGGTTACAGCTGAGGAAGTGCAGCCGAGAGATCAAGGCAAGTGTTCCAAGTACTCATGGCATCTTTGATAGGTGGTAAATTGATATATTTTCTTCCAGTACATATTATTTCAAGACCTCTCGGCATAATATACACAACAGTATACAGTCTAGACAGAAAATAGCCTCCCAACAAAGTAGCACCTTCTCAATACTATGACCTTGAAACAATATTCCATCTCATGAAGCTGCAGAGGACTTCAAACTTTCACAATGCCTAACATCGCGAATATACTTCTCTACGAGGACTGCTAAGTTCAGGGGAAGCTCGCTCGCTTAGCACACTCATGTCAAACACCAGTCAATCTTCACGCAACAGTAAGCACGACGCGTCGTTCCCCTCCAAGACGTTTTGCTTCCTTGGTAATATGACGTGTATCATATCTCTGCACTGATGAGGACAAAGTCGCGTCACCTCCTGGGTAGCACCACCGAAAGTCTGGCAGTCACCGGCCTCGGCCGGGAGTATTTTACTACGATTTCAAGGTTGGAAAAAAACTTGAAACGGGAGATAAACGGAAGCATTCCCAGAGTCTGCTCTGCTTGTTTGTGGCCTCTAACGGTGTCAGCAGGGAACTACCCTTGGTGCCGTTGCACCTCGCACGTGATTTTGACCTCGAAATTCCGGGTTCTCGGTCACTGATGTTGGCATTGTCACTTGCAACATGCTCCCAAAGACCAGGATATATTTCAAGATTACAGATCTATAACGGTGATTCCGAAATCTGCACGAATGCAAATAGCCGCTGGGTATCTGCTGGAACATGGCTCAGTTAAGAATGTTGGTTCAGAATCGTCGGAGTCAAGTTGGACATTGTAGTCGCAGAACCGAGAAACTGGGTGCGGCCACCAACGAAAGACAAGAAGCGCTGTGGGGTTTAGACTTGGTGCAATCCGGTGTAAGCTGCATGTTGTTGGTATTTTGATAAGAGAAAACCAACTTGCAATTCCGATCCACTGGAGATCCAAAAATACAAGAACGGTCGCATGGATAGTGCTTCTGAGGACGTCAGACTCACTGAAGGTGCTAAGAATAGACTCGCGACGGCAAACTCGCAAACACGATTGGAGGAATTGAACGAAACAACCAACTTCGAGATTTCCCAACAAACAAGTACTTTGAGGAGCTAACCGCTGTCAAAGTACTGGTGAACCATCTTGGTACCTCAAAATAGAAAGCAGCGCATATACCGTGCCATGTACCATCTGCTTAAAGTAACAACGTTGAAATAGGCTTTCCAACACCGTGTCTAAAAAAAGGTACGGGTAAACGCTAAGGGTACGAGAACTTTCCAGGCATCACTGATGGGTGAGATCAATGAAACCCAAGATAAGGTTGAATTGTGCTCATCTTGCATGCTTGTATGATCGGAGCTAGGAGATGTGTGACAAGATGTGCGTATCTGCGTTCCCCGTGGCTTCGGAATATTCATCATCGGGCCATTCTCACAATCTCCCATGCCTCCCTGGCGGGCCTCCCACCCCTTTTGACCTCGATGAGGGTAGAGAAAGGACGAGAATAGGCACATCTACGTCGTCATGAAGATCAGACGCTGGTATACCCTCTACAGATACTACCCAGAGTAATCTAGCTTGTGGTTCGTCCATTTGGGCTCGATTTGACTAGGGTGCGGCGCTTCAATGGATAAACCTCAGACGCCAGCCTTATAAACCCTTGAGGTTTAATGTTGGTACTGACATCTCGACCTGCATGAGCGCTTCCCATCAGCCTTATTGACGCGCTCAAAATGTCAACTTATCTGATGTGTTGTACCTTGCATACTACAACCTCTATCCACGCGCTGATCACAACGGAAGGTAAGCCACGCGCAGCCGGAAGACTCTCCGATATGACAACAGATGCGAAGTGTCGTGGTCTCCCGAGCGAGACGCTGGTCTCCCCGTCTTCCCGTGCAGGCATGCTCATTGATGCAGGTACGGAGGCTAATTTTAAGCCTCGAGAGCAGGGTGAAGGATGGCGTTTATGATATCTAGGTCTGACGTTGAGGACCAGTGTTTCTGATGGTGTAGTAGAAGGTCTTCTGAATGGCGAGAGACTATGTACGAGAAGCATTGGCGTTGATGGTTTGCGGGCGTTTAGAGAAAAAGGAAGAGCGCTTAGACGGCGACTATTTTCTGCAAGGTGATTCGGTAAAACATCAATCGACTCTGCTTCTGAAACCAATTGCCCCAGATGTTTGACGTCTTTCGTAAGCATACTTGTATGCAACATGGATTCGAGTCATAAATAGAATATTGCTTGTTAATGCTTGATCGCTTAAGTCGCATCTTGTGGTTGGAGACGAGAAACGAGGTCTGAAATTCTAAGATTTATCTCATCTTCCTCCCTGAGAAATTATGGCTTTCCAAGTAGTAAAGCAGAATAAGGCCTAAAGAATAGACACTGGCAGTATGTAAGTGGTAATGGGAAACGGAGAAAGGTGTTCGGAAGTAAGTGAAAATCTCACGTGACAGTATATGCTGGACGTCTGCCATGATCGAGATTCGACCACATCCGCCAGAGCAAAAATAGATAATTCTCCGCGTCAAATGGGTGACAACTCGGTCGCCAGTCCGAGGGCGAGATGGGAGAGGAGGGGTCCTGTAAGCTGGAAAAGGAACGCAATAACAAACTGGTGATATAGGGCGACCGGCCATCCCGGCGGCTAAAAGTGTGGCACAAAGAATGCTTCTCTGCCGCTTGACTGGCTTTTGAAGCACAGGCTCTATCACGAGGCCACGAGAAATCAAGCCACTCCGCAGTATCCTGGCCGATGTGAAGGATGTCTGCGAAACCTACAGGGCAGCCCCGCGACACTTGCCAGGTTGTAGGACCCCTCCAACATTCACACAGGGAGAGGGTAATAAACGAGCATTCTGGGTGTGGTTAGAGATGCGGTTGCGAGGCACAGCATACCAACAGCAAGCCCGCGACGAGGCAGAGGTAAAAGAAGGCACGAAGCCAGGCATTTGTTGACGTCTGAGGAGCTGCTCGTTGAGCGGGAGGTGAAAAGAAGTGGTCACATTGCGCTTATTAAACTTTCGCCCCGTGCTGATTGTGCTCAGAGAAACATGGTCCGCGGCAAATGATTCGCGGGCAAAATGTTGCAAGTCGGGCGGGGCTTTGCTGCTTTAGGACTCACACTCGCTCAACGTGCTAAGCTCGAGCAGGTCTATAGAGCGGTTTATGTGCCGGCAGTATTACGCTCCGTTTCTTACCCTTCCGCCGGCCTGTAAACCATATTGCTTTTCGAGAACGTCCACTGATCTTCTCACATCGCTCAATTGACCCTTTGGATTCAGGTCCAGGCTCTCAATTCTCCAGACTGGTGTGAAGCATGAGTGAAGACTGAACGACAGAGCCCGAACAGATGAGCCTCTGATGTCGGGACGAGCGCAAGGTGATCCTCAGAGTGTGATGATCATCTGGGAAGTCCATGGAAGAGGAGATTGATCGGGCCATCATCCCAGTAAGGTCGCAGCGCTTCAAGCAGACGCAGCTCGGCAAAACCGAAAAGCAGTCGCCTAACAAAGCAAAAGCAAAAGCAAGCCTGCTGCCATCGGCCGTTCTTACAGGGCAAGGCTCAAAGGCTCAAACCGCCCCCATCTTCATGTCCACAACCACCATATCCACAACCGCTCCCAGACCTAAACCCAGACCCAACATCCAACTTGTCAGCCTCCAATAAAGTATTTATTGAATCTAGTTTCATGCCATCACGACACAAGCCAGTTCGCCTCTTCCCACGCGGTCGTGATCTCCAAATTCTATTCCTGTCATCTATCCCTGCCCTGATCCCATCGGAGTATTGTTTCAAAGAGACGCAGCCGGGACTTTGTTGAGTGCAAGGATTTTGAACTCATCCCTCCATCCCACATCATCCTCGAGCATCGACTCGATTTGCTCATCATTGCCATCTTCATGCGAGCAAGGATAGAAGCGGAGCACTTACGAACTCCAGTACATCCAAAGTACTGTTTTCTGCAAATTACTCAACACATTCACCTCCGAGGAACTGCATCCTTCACAGGTCTTACCCAGGTCCGCGAACGCTATTGGCGCAGTCCCAACGGGGACCAACGCGCCAAACTCTTGACTGGCTGCTCATTCAGCGCTGGACTACTGCAGGTTTGCTGCCGCTGCGTGCCACAACGGACACCATGCCTGAACACTACCGCTGCCTGTGTTGCTTCGATATGTGATGTCTGTCGGCGTGTCTTGGAGTTCGCGCAAGTGGCACGGTGCGTGGCTCTGAGGGAACGATACCATTTTGGCGCACAAGTAGCACACGTCTGAAGAAGGTCGCACATCTTGCATATCCTTTCACCCACTCACAGACGAGCGCTACACGGCCAGCTGAGCGGCTGCTCGCTTTGCCCAGCTCCCTTCTGAGGCACATCACCTCCTCGTGCAATTTCATTGGATGGTGGAAGCGGGCAACAAACCTAGTTGAGGTCCCTGCCGCGCATCGCAGTGAAGCGAGGCAGCGGGACTCCAAGGAGTCAGCGAAAGGTCTGTTCCAGCTAACGTTCATGAGCCAATTTACGATGTCGAGGATGACTCGTATTGACTACTGTTGCCTTTTGAGCACTGATCTGCCGGGCGCCAGCTAGACTGGGAGATTTCCCATCTTTCCGAGCAATGTGCACACTCACAGTAGTGCCCTCTTCCTCGCAAGTTGCCATATGCACCTCATCTCGTACATACAGAACATGCCTGCAGACCTGGACTCGAGATCCCGCTTGCTCCGCTTGCTCACCTACGTGTCTGCAAAACCATGTGGCCAGGACCCCCGGATACGTGAGCCAGAGGTGAGACAACTCTGGATAATTTGACCGTGAGAGTAAGTGGAGAGTTAAGGTTGTAGACGCGAGAGGAACCGAGGATGATCAGACGCAGCCCGGCAAGGTTGGGCTTCGTGCCGGCTCCCGTAGAGTCTTCTCGAGGACAATAATCCACCATCAGCGTAGTGCGCGAGAGTCGTTTCCTCGCGGCTGGTGATAGGATGCAAGGCGATGCTGTGCGGAGCGCCCCGGCCGCGTGCTAGTCCCAAAGACTGCTTGCTTGCTCGCTCGCTGGAGTGATTGCCAGTGCAGCGGTGCTGGTGCTTGTGCTTGTGCTGGAGGGCAGGGCGTATGTGTTTCGAGGCTAGTGAGTATCTGACGCAGCAGCAGTGGGGAGCGTGAGGCCGCAAGCTGAACCGCCAGCGGCCTTTCTGGTGGGGTACTGCCCCTTGGACTTAGCGACCGAAGCGCGCGATATGGGCTCCCATCCCGTGCGAGCACTGGCGAACCGGGGAGCGACAGGCCCGGATAGGCCAGGGCCAGAGCCAGGGCAGGGCTGCCGGTCTGCGTGCGAGGATGAGGGTGAGGGTGAGCTGCTAGGGTTGCGAGGAGGCCGCTGGGAGGGGAGGGGCATCGCACCCCATGACGAATGTCGCTGCTACGGAGCCCCAGGCGAGCGTCAATATATTGGCAGCAGCCCCAAACGGCGTCGAATTCTTTGCGTCTTCCGTTACCAAACCCCTGGGTCCTCGTTCACGATTCCTCGACAAGAGTTCCCATCCTTTCGCACATCCCAGAGCACGTCCGCATCATTCAGCAAAGTCCCGGAAATCGCCTGCAAAACCACTTTTTCCCGCACTGACTGGACTCGACCGAGAGAAACAGGCGCGCGGAGGAACGAGAAGCACCAGCACTCATAGACGACTTGGCCGGTCCTCGTCTTCTTCTGCTTCTGTCGCGGCTGCGCCACGTGAAGAACCAGCAATTCGAGGTATATGTGGGAATTGAGGACGGCTCGAACTGAACGCCAATTGAAAAGAACATCCGACTTTCGAGATTTGAAGGTGTGAGGATTTGAGGTCTGTGTATGCCGGTTTTCTGAGGTTCTCATACAAGGCGCGCCAATCTGGATCGTACACCGCGCAATCAGCGACAGGTTTCGAGGGGTAAAAGCACAGCTTTTTGTATGAAGCTCGAAAAGTTTTGCATAGATTCAACCTTCCAGCCATACTACAGCAGTCGCTCGGCTCGTCCATTGTCGATTTTTGGCGTTTGGCAGTAGTACCTAGAGCAATCGTCAGCAGCCAGCCGGTGCAGCGACATTTGGGGGGCGGGTGAAGAGTTCGGGGGGTAAAATCCGACCAAATTGGCAGAAAAGGAAGCTACGAGAGAATAGGACGTTTATCGGAGGGTTCTCGCTGCTGCACTCGAAGTTGGAGACGGGCACGTGAAGTCGATACAAGAGCAAACGGCCTGGGCGAGGAAAAGCAGAAAGATCAATTCGACAGAGCTGCGGCGACGGTTATTGAGACGAGTTTTGCGATTGGAATCGACTTGCACGGTTGATGAGTTGGGCGAGGTTTTCGAAAGGAAAGAATTATCAACAGCTTCGCGCGCCTCTCAGAACGGACAAGCTAGGTCGGCTATTTCCCCACTAGCCGATTGACAGTCTCGAAACTGGCGACTTTCACCCAACTCGAGTCCGCGCCTTCGCGACAGGAAGAAGCAGAGGACTCTTTTCCTTTGAAGATATCCGGCATCACGGCGTCGTACCACAAACCCCAACCTGGTGGTTTGGATCTGGTCAATCTCGCCAGGGAGATTCTGGGACGCGAAAGCGCTTCGGGACCTGCAAGCCGTTCCGACCATTCTGTCACTACCTCTCAGATGGCTTCGACCGAAGAAACAAGCACCAGTGGTCAGCCTGAATCGCCGACCTCACGTTTCACAGCTGTGAACAACAAGGAGCCTCCTCCAAGCGCTCCTGCAGCTTCGAATGGAGCTTCACGCAGAGGATCTGACGAAAGGTCGAATGGCCAACCTCGGATCTCGCCACCAGGACAAGAAAAGCTCACAATTACAACTACAAGCCAGCGAGAGGATTGGCTACCACCCTCCAATGGGGACAGGCATTCATATCAGCCTCAGTATACCGATCCAGATTCATCCAACAAGCGCAAGAGGTCAGGGTCAATAGAGCAGAATGCATCATCCGCAAACTCGTACCACACCCATGCTTTACCTTCGTCCACCAAAGAAACCCCCACCACAGCAACCACCGAATCAGATGGACCCCGAGAGGAACCTTCACGAGCAATCTCGTCAATTGAGCAACGGGATCCTTATGGATCAGAGGCCCAGTACAGGCAATTCATGGCTGCCCAAGAAGATCGTGACGGCATTCATGGACATGATCCATGGCATGGACGTCAATATCCGGCACCTCATATGACCTCTGACGAACAGCTTGGAGAGGCTCTTCAAAGAGCGTCTCAGAGTATGGACGCGCAACGTGGTTATGGGAGTCCTGATGACGACAGGTCAGCAAATCCTTACGGCCCATATAGCGCCAGGGAGATGTCTGCCAACTCGGACCCCAAGAAGAGAAAGAGAAACTTCAGCAATCGAACCAAGACCGGCTGTATGACATGTCGGAGGCGGAAGAAGAAGTGTGACGAGAGTCGACCCGAATGTAAGTTGCTTCAATAGGTGACATAGGCCATACTGATAGGTGTTTTAGGTAATAATTGTCTTCGGGGAGGCTTCGTTTGTTCCGGCTATCAGCAACGGGGCCAATGGCAAAAAACGGAGCAGAAGGCAGCACCAGTACCCTTGCAATCAAAGACAGAGTATGAAAACTCACCATATTCAAGTACTTCTCCCTATTCACAACACCATCTCTCTCAACCGCGAAGAGAACCATTGCCTGGATATCGTGGTCAGAATCTACGTGTGGATCCTCAGCATGGTCGCCATCATATGAGCATCGATGATGATCAGCCAAGTGCTTCGACTATCCCCAGTGCTTCCGTTGCCAGTCCGGAGAACAACAGGTTATCTGCCATATCTTACAATCAACAGATCCCAACGCCGATCACGGCGTCAAGTAGTGCATATCCGGATCGGCAACCGAAGAACGTGTATGATCGTGTGGGCCCATTGCATGATCTTTCGAGACAAGAGGCGAGGACCGATTCTGATACTGGTACACCACAATCTGCATCGTCAACTCTGCCACAAATACAGCTGCACCCTCAACTACAACACACAAACAGCCCACACAGCAATCCCCAGGTTGCGGCTCAGCTAGCGTTATCGAACCTCGCATCGGTAAACAGACCAAAGACGCAAAAAGAGCTTATGCTATCAGGCCAGCACTACTTTCCATTTGACAAAGAGCTGGTTCTGGAACGCGAACGCTGTAATGGGGCATGCTGGAGATTCAACAGCAGCACAAATCCTAATAACGGTGTATCTCCAGAAGAACGTTCTCGTCTCTTTCGAGATATTCTTCAGCCTCGAGAGCAAGTCATCTCCCCTACTCAAGCTTCCCCGATCACGCCTATTGGTCGAGTCGGTGAAAATGTTGTCGTGGAGGCCCCATTCAATTGCGACTATGGCTACAATATTAGTATTGGTCAAGATGTCGCAATTGGCAAGGGATGCACAATTCTGGATACTTGCGAAGTTGAGATTGGTGACAGATGCCACATCGGACCGAATGTCAATATCTACACTGCAACATTGCCCATTGATCCAAAGCGGAGACTAGGTTCTCGGGGACCCAACTTTGGAAAGAAGATTATCATCCAGAGCGACTGTTGGATTGGTGGTGGTGTGACCATTTTGCCAGGACGCACAATTGGCAAGGGAAGTACGGTGGGGGCTGGCTCCGTCGTTACAAGGGTAAGTCAATATCAGTGGTTTTTGAGATATAATATACTAATATTACTTCCAGGACGTCCCAGCATACACCGTTGCTTGCGGCAACCCTTGTCGAGTAAATCGCGGTATCTACGCAACTACGTTACATGAGACGCTCAATTAGTACACGAAAATTGAGTTCCGTACATGCAACTTCTCCGCTACGACCTGTCCTCGACGCTACGATTATTCTTCATATATCCACCTCGGCTACTCGCACACGAGTACTAGCCTATTCTTTCACAACAAAATACTTGTAATTACGCAATCATGTTCACGTATCTAGCACCAGGAGGACCGCCTTTGCATAGCGTTGCTTTCAAATATACCACTACGCCTGTCTTGTCTAATTATTTTGCGCTCTTGCTAGCTATGGATACCGTTTATGACTGTTCTCATGTATTTAGGTAATGGAAGGCAGGGAAGGGTGGGAAATGTCACGTACACGAGCATGGATCTTAGGATAGATGAATTCACGGATTGATGGATGGAAGGGAGGATATAGATGGGTATGCTCTGGTAGCTAAGGACTCTGTCGAGCCTGGAGAGCTTGACGGAGATGGATTGTTTGGGAAGCGATAGGTAGCGAAGGAGTGTAATTATATAGGTGCTAGGAAAGGAAAGGAATGGAATCATTTCTCTTGAAGCGATGAACTATGAATTATTGTCTCTCATATCTATGTCCGATGATCACATCATATTCCAGAGATTGAAAAGCCCCGCTCAAAGACACCATCCCTAACTGATTTACAACAAACATCTCTCTTCTCTACTTCCCCTCTCTCCCCCTCCTTTCAAGATCTTAAAATAGGACACTCGAATCCCATCTTGGGACACGTCATATCACCACTCCTTCAACTCCAGCTCCAGCTCCTCCTTCAGCTCCTCCTCAGCTTCAGCTTCAAACGCACCACCCCGCATCTCATCACATCACATCTCATCACCACACACACACACATACATACATACATACGGCCGACCAAAAAAAGCGTAACGCCTCCGCCTCCACACTACAAACGGAAACACAACCATAATTATTCCGCAGGAACGGCAGGAAAGCGGTTAGAGAGCAAGCAAGCGCTGTGCATCTTATCTCCTTACCTGCGTGTCTGCCTGCCTGCATGGTGATGTATGTAGGTAGGTAGGTAGGTATGGATCAGGGTCCGGGTCAGGGGCTGTCGTGACTCGTGAGACGAGACGAGACTGGTTTAGCGAGAGGCGATGGAGGATGGGGGCGGTTAATTATGTACGTGTGTGTGTGTATATATATATAGTAGGGGTAGGAGGAGGGGGTTGATGAGTAAGGTGATGAGTAATAGGATTGTATTTTTGGAAGAAGGGGTTGTGGTGTTGGGTGTTTGAGGTGTGACTGTAGGGTTTATGGGATGAGGACTAAATGTCGTGAGCTGGCCAAATGGGTGGAAGGTAGGAGGGAAGGTGAGAGGGAAGGGTTAATACTATGTCAATGTTTGAGGAGCGTGAAGGTGTTGAAGGGAAGATTTAGAACGAGGAGGGGGTTAGGATGTGGTTAACTGTTTGGAACGAGTATTTGGAAATTCAGACCGAGGCATGGTGTTTAGTTCCGGGGTGTCTGAAAGTTTGAGGTCGGAAATAGTATTATCAAGATACATTGCTGCTCCTCGCGTTGAGGCGGACATCAGGCCTCGAAAATTCGAGTACGATAAGCAGGTGGATGTTCGGAATAAGACTCAGAGAAAAGGGACACGTGATAGATAATGAAATGGCTTCTGTATCATACATATGTCCTTTTTTGGATGATGTGGGAGGTAATTGAATCCTAAATCCAAACTGTAGGTAATGGCGGAGCAGAGATAGACAATAATTTCATTTCGTCAATGACTGGAATTGCAAACCTTCATGTCCAATGCAACCAATACATTTTGAAGCCGGCATACGACATGAACTTTACATATGAACCAAACCATAGTCGATGGTAAACCGTAATCTATGTTTGATTAGAATGGATATTTAAATATGCCAAGTCAAGAAGACTGCCGATTAATCACAATTGTAGCGACAATCTATGAAGGATATTTTTATTCTTATGTTCTGCTCAAGCAAAGCATGGCAGTATCTAATCTAGATCTGGATATCACTATGAACTACGTTCCACAAAATCGCCTCTCTGAACACAAAATCCTAGCAAGAAGAAGAGCTTCCGATAATATACATCAGAGAGAACTCCATGATACAATTACACGGAACCATCTAGAGCAATAAGGAAACCGACTAAACACCTCTTTCATGGTAAGGAATGATCGAGTACCAAGAATACTCAAGTAATCCCAATCGAAAGGATATATAGCTTCTAGACATGTAATGAGGCTACTTTCGTTGATGGATGTGATGCACAAAGACATGATGTATCGGAAACTTTATAATATCAGAAGAGGAAGGAAAGCAGCATCTGGAACCGTGGTGCATAGGAAGGGATGAGAGCTACAAGATTTCCAAAAGTCCGTCGTCGAGCAAGCACTTTTTCCCAACCTCATTCTCCACTCCAAGCCCTCAATTCGAGTACTCGACTTCAACCCCAGACATTGAGAATCCTAGAACACATAGGTATCTCGAAATCTATGCACTGTAGTCTATGCACTGTATCATGATTCAAGCAGATAGTGATCTACATCTCCGAAGTAAATATATCAGCGTCCTAATAAGAAACACGAGTGGGCCTCAAAATTGATTGAGATTGAGGGAGGTCTTTAGTAAAGAACGTGATATATCTTTATACTACCTGTAGTTAAGACATGTGGTTGATACGAGTATATTGACAGTCTGAAAATGACAGCGATGTTGGATCAAGTTCAATAGAAGGGAAGGTAGTAGTGGAATAAATTGAAGTAGATGTGAGGAGAGTTACGTTTCTATAGCAAAGATTCAGACATAGGACAAAAAAATGGTAGATGAAGGTGCAAAGCTGGTCAGTTCGAAGAAAAAAAGCAAGGATGGTTAAGATCAACACTGGAACAGGAGTCAAATTGACCGACACTTGGAAAATTCAACTTCAACTCTGTGATTGAAAAGGGTTTCGCGGTACCCTACCTATCACCACTCCATAAAAAAAAATTCTTTCTTGATTCTAGTTGAGATAAAAGTTTTGGCCTGACTTTATATTCCTCGATGAGGGTTGTGGGCGACAAGCTGGAAGGAAATGTATGATATTGCGGCAACCTAGTTACTAGCTTCGCGAAATAGAGTATGCTAGGTCATTCAAGTACCTCAAATTTGAATGCACTTGTATGAGAGTTGAATTCGTATCCCGGTGAACATGTCCGTAGAGTGGATTCAGATGTTGAGAAATACCTACCTCGCAAGTACCTCCCCCGTAAAAAACTCAATTGTGCTTAGACCATGCGCAAAGGCTACAACAAAAGCACCGATTGACCCTGGTCCTTGAATCTGTCATAAAACAACGCATGGGGAAGACCAAGGAACATTTTAACTATTAAGACTGAAAAAGATTGAAAGCATGATTATGATGGTAGAGCAAGGAAAGCGCTACAGTGCAAACTCAACAACGCGCGTCGAGAAGAGAGCCTTGCTCGTACTGTTACAGAGAACAGCTTCTGGGATCTGCAAGTTTTGAAGTCCAAACCCTCCATATTGTACCGCTTAGGCGTACACAATTAATATCTCGACGATGGCGTATTGCTCTCAGGCCATTGTGCCTCAAAAATTGCAACGTGCATCAAGTGCAAGACAAAACAAACTCAAATCCCCAGCCACAACTTGAGCAGCCCTGATCCTCTGTTTCCTTCATCCAATTCTTCTTATTTCGACACCTGTTTCTCCCAAGCGTGCCTCTTCAAGTGCTTTTGAGGCCACAAGTGATTCCAACCGTGATGAGACGGTCACACGGTATCAAAAATGCAGTGTTCAGCCAACGAGACGTATTTGACGCCGCGGTATCAAAAGGCCTCATAAACGGTGACATCCTTTCGCGCAAGGTTTCGTCCTCTCCATCAGCCGTGTGTTCTGGACCTCACTCACTGTGCCAGTACGTGACTAAACAGCCCGATTGAGCGAATAAGAAGCGTGATTGAGAACAGCTTCGGGAGTGATGACTGAGGGAGGACCAGCCAAAGACAAGCGTGGGAGCAGCGTGGGCTTCCGATTTGGCAGCTGTTTGTTTCCCTTCGGGACGGAGGACGGACCAACGCGGGATTCCCAGAATTCGGAGATGGGATTGGCAGCATGAAACAGCGAGGCGGAGTCAATCCCTTCCCCCTGGCGGGAGCGGCATTTTCCCTGCTGCAGTCAGCTTGGCTTGCTCGCTCGGCCAGCTCGTGTTCATCCCATCAGGGCACATCATCATCTCCAAGACAAGACAAGGCAAGGCAAGGCGTTGCCAGTCGGGGTGCCCTTGCACTGCACTGACTGCACTGCCGACCTCGAATTCGCAAATTGGCATCGTGATTCCGTGTTTATGGGGAAGAACAATTGTGACTCGACTCGGTCATCGGGTGCTGGCGTGTTGGCGTGATGGAATGCTGGGTTTTCGTGTGTACAACAGTTGCAACGTGTCAGGGCCGTAAATACTTTTCCACATCAGAGCTGCAGCTTGTTACTCGCAAAGCACACCACACCACACCACACAAGCGTGACCACACACAGCACAGCGCTCCGGCGACAAGAAGCAGGGGCAGTCGAGAAGGATCTGCCCAACAGGCCGAGAGATCAAAACTCTCTAGCTGCATCCCATTGCGGAGTCTGCCGGGGTGTTTTCCAGGTCCCGCCGTCTTCCCATTGGTCAGCATGGTTGGTTCCTGGATAGCTCACTCGCCTCCCCCTGGCGCGCACTGGACCAGGCTCTCAGGCTGCCAGGCTTTCTCACAGCACCAACACGCTTCTTCATCACCACCTTTCCCGCCTTTTCTTCCCTTTCCTTCCCTTCTTCACCTCTCCTCCTCACGGCCTCCCCAAGACGTTCATTTTCTGTGCCAGACCAACGTACGATTGTACATTCCATTCATTCTTGACGACTGCCACTCGATCATTTGAGATATCGTTTCTCAGCCCACTCTCCTTCAGAACACACAGAGACATTCGTATTGCCAGCCGATCCGAATCCCTCATTTAAATACCAAGCATCAAAACCGCTGCATCTTGTCCTGTACTCTTCTTCTCGTACAGCACCTTTCAACGCAATTATGAAGTCTACAACTTTTGCCCTCGGCGCTCTCGTGGCCTCTGTTGCCATTGCTCAACCCCACAAACAACATCTTGCTCGTCACCACAAGCGCGCCAATCCCGATACCACTGTCATCGTTACCGACTGGGTGACTAACTACGAGACTGTCGGTATCACCACAACAATCTGGGTCACTCCCGGTTATGTTGAATCCGAGGCAACTTCAACTGAACCATCTACCACCTCAACCACCGAGGCTGCCAGCACATCTGAGACCGCAGCTCAATTCTTTGAGCCAGCCAGCTCGTACACTCCAACACCCACACCATCCACTTCAAGCATTGTCTCAAGCTCCGAGTACGTTGCACCTACGACCTCGACATCATCGTCTGTTTATGTCGCTCCCGTTGAGACTTCCAGCTCAGTCTACGTCGCTCCTCCCGTTGAGACCCAAAGCTCCAGCTCCGTCTACGTTGCTCCAGTAGAGACCCCAACCACAACCGCTGCTCCAGTATACACTGCACCAGCAGAAACCACTACATACTCTGCTCCTGCCGCTACCACCTCCAGCTCGTCAGGTGGTTCAACCGACGGAACCTGCTCCTCAGGCTCTCCCTGCTCAGGAGACATCACCTACTACGAGGCTGGTCTCGGAGCATGCGGCCTCACCAACGACGGGTCCACCGAGAAGGTCGTTGCTCTTCCCCACGGACTGATGGGCACCCAATCCAACGGTAACCCATACTGCGGAAAGACCATTACCATCTCCTACGGTGGAAAGACAACCGAAGCTACCGTTGTCGACAAGTGCATGGGTTGTGTCGGTAACTCCATCGATCTCTCCAACGCCGCATTCCTCGATCTCGCAGAGTTGGCTATTGGTCGTACGACTGCTGAGTGGTGGTTCAACTAAGTCTTACTGGTTGGTGCATATGCTTGGTAGAGTGGATCTCTCAGCACAACAACATGAATGTTGCAAGTCGACATCACATCTACGAATCTTCTTCAATGGGTCAAATCATCTACAAGCATAGGAAAGGATGGGGCGAGAATCTGGGAGGTAGGGTGAACAAAATTGGCGCATAAACAAAACACCTTCATGTGATGATTATGATTGGTGCCTGGAGCACGGTTGTTTGTTGGGATAGACTATTGGACTTTCTTGTATATACTTTAGACCTTAGTGTTTGCATCTTAGTGCAGGAATTGAGGTTGTATCTTCAAAATTTTGGTTCTTCGTGATGACTACGTGCTCGTGATGGACCATTAGGATATAAAGTGAGGAACAGGAGGAAATTCAAATGCATTTACCCTATGGGTTAGATGAGGTATAGAGAAACCCTTTAAATAATCCTCCAACCTCATCTCAGTCTCTTATTCACGAACCATTGTTCAAGCTTCTAACAATTTCGACTATATGAAGATCTCTCTCTCTCTCTCTCTCTCTCTCTCTCTCTCTCTCTCTTGTTTCCATCTAACTCTATCAAGGGATCCCGAACTGCTGTATACTTACTGACCAACAACTTCTCAGCTTCGAAATATCAATGACTTCAACACGCCGCTGTACCCCTCCCACCCGAAGGAATCGAAGAGTATATACTCAAGAAACAAGAAGTGTCGAGTCAACGCCCACTGGACCATCCTCCTAATCAAGCAAAGAATATAATATAACATGACAACCAACATCCGCCTTCAGTATTGGATAGCAAGTCATCAAAAACTCGATGATAATAGTTTGTCTGTGTAAATACTAAAACGCGATTATAACATATACTGTATATATCACAGCCGCAGCCAAGATTGCAGGATCGCAGGATCGCTCACCATTTACTTCATCTTCATCTTCATCTTCCCCGTCAAGGTCAAAGTCAAGATCACCATCCAATCCACCACCACGCAAAACCCCGACTACCAAGACCAAACCAAGAAAAAGTTGTAGAAATGCTAGCCAACCCAAAAACACTTGATAAGATTTCCTTCCCAACTTAAAAGCTAGAAATCTCTTAATCAGGGATTTTCTATCTAGAATACTAATTATTTATCTTATCTGGGTATCTTAATCTGAAGTTTTTCTGTTAACTCTAGTCTGACGATTTAGATCTAGATTCAATTCTTCAGCGGTAAGAAAACTCGGGCTCGATGATCCGAGATACCGAGAATGGGAATTGGCAACGGTAGATAAAAGTCACGATACAATTAATGATGGCTTTCTGATCGTGTGGGAGATCAAAGTCTAGTATCATGTCATGAAGGTTCCTATTTCAGCCGGGTCTACGACTATATCTAGACACTTACATGCTTGGTTAAGGGACCTGGACAGTCTGGTGGTGGCATTTTGACTGTTTGTAAATATTTCATTGCTTGCTACCAAATTTGTTGAATTGCTATAACTCCTATCTATCCTGCAAGTCAAAACATCCAGAGATTACCTAGAAGACGCCATGGTTCTTTGTATCAAAGAGGAGGAAGAAAAGATGAAGTCCTAGACCAACGTACCCATGAAGGAGAATTTAGTTGCCTGGTTATCTTTTCCAAGGGTTTGGTACATATAAACAAAGAATGTAAGGATGAGATGAAAAGTTCGCATCAGATACAAAAGTGGAAAGTCAAGAAAGATACATCGATAGGTGGATAGACGTATATATTAGAACAGCGAAGAGAACGAGTAGGAGTTTGTTGTGAATTTGACGTTGAGGGTGTGAGTTCTATTGCTGCTATACTGTGGTAATCTGTGCTTGAGGAAACCAGACCGAAATATAGCATCGGTAATGGCTGTGCTTGGATTCTAATGAGGTATAGTGTGGAAGAGAGGGTGGTTTTCGCGTATTCCCCCTCCCCCCCCCCCCCCCCCCCAAACCGGCCCCCCGGAGCTCCTGCCGTTGTGCTGCAACAAAGATTGACTTGCCAGGCATGAACAGATAGCCATGGTGGTAGTAAGATAATCAAGCGCTGCTGCGTACTTACACGTAAAAATGGACGCTGTATATTGAGAGTATTGGAGATGTCAGTAGCATGTGGCGTGTAATCAAGATTGAAGGTATATGTCGTCTGGCAATGTCTCTCGAACAGGATCAATACCCGGATACAAGTGGCGTCGCCAGCCCCAGGCTGGCTTTGCTTCCTTAGTTACCCATTCCTGCTTCCGCCATTCTTCATCGTTCGTGCGCCAGGTGGAGCTTGGAGGGAGTTCGTCCTCTGTGATCTGGAGCCTTTTGATTAGCACCTCTGGAAATTTGTCATGGATTTCCATGCATTTGTCAGATGTCCAAACAGCGTCACCTAAAACCTCATCAACGCGTTTCAGCTCTTTATTCCGAGAGCATTCAAGATTGTATTCGTCCTCGTCCATCATTGGCGCATTGTTTGGCAATAGGGACAAAATCATTTGGTCAATAGGGTGCCAGACACTGCCAACATGGAGTATGCTCTTGCGTTTGGGCATCTTGTCAATACAAGTCCCAATTCGAGTAAATACCTCATCTTGGCCTCCCAACCATTCCTCTGAGACCGCCAAGTTGGTGAGCTGTGACAGCTCCAATGAACGAAGACTGTCCAGAAAATGGAATAAATAAGTTTGGACAACGAAGTCCAAATACAGTGTGTCCAGAGATAAATTGTATCGTATCCGAGGAGGATGCGTCTCTGAGGCAAAGCAGAGTGGGTAAAGAGGAAGAACGGCGTCGCGAGACTCATAACAAGTATAAAGAGCCGCAGGTAGTGTAATCCAGGCATAGGACTCGAAGCGTATAGTCCAAGGTTCATCATCAAGGTCCTCATCAATACCGTTGCGTATATTTTCTAAACGAGTTTACCTTATCGATCGAAGGGCAAACCTTCGGCAGAATCATCCTCAGACTTCATGTCAACATGCATTCCGTAGTCTTCATCGTCTATTTCTTTTGCCAGCACCTCCACTACGCGAGGATGGAGTGAGTGTTGCCATATCATATGCCTTATCATATGCCTTATCTCAATTGGTAGTTTGTTGAATAGGTAGAAGGTTTCGCCGTGTCCAATTGCTTGATTGCGAAGATGCATGATGGTTTCAGGGAGGGATGGGTCTAGAGGGAGCTGCGGGTTGAGGAGGATCGATGGGATTTGCTATGAGCTGAATATGATTAGCATACATTTCTGGGGCAAACAGGAATTGGATATGTTACAGTTGGTGATTGGGTCTTGGTGTCGGGTGTGGAGTGATAGTTGAAGTAGAAATGGTTTTACGAGACGAGACGCGAACGCGTTGGAAAGGCTTGGCAGTTACCTTACTAACACACTTCCCCTTCGAGCTCCCTCCTTCACTAATAGTCTTAAAACAGCACGACTCCCTATCCCTATCCCCATTGCCAACATCTCAACATGCCCGAGATTCCAGTCGTCCTTGACCGTCGTTGCTCTGAAGGGACAGTCAATACACCTCGATTACTTCATCACTCTGTGTCATGGCTGACATCGGGTTTGGTTCTACATGGCGATCAATTTCTATGACCACTCCCAACCAGGGAGCAATGACTCCAACTCCACTTCGTAGAGTCCAGAGTCAAATCTTTCGCAATTCTGTGATTACTCAATTGTCTCCAACGAATGCAACAATGCGTTGTTGTGATGCAAACCAAACGAGTTTGCACCATTGATTTCAAAGGTATGACTGCTTTAGGACCTCTGTGTATTGGATGCAATTGTTGTCATGGTCCTTTGTCTTTTCACTGGCGGATATCTGCACAGTAGTTGTCTCGATTGTTTGCATTCAGTCATGTCTTTGTAAAGTTTACACACCATTTCTTACCTTCTCTCACACAAAGAAATGATGATTGGAAGATTTTGCTTCAAGCATCATGAGTACACATCCTTTTGTCTTCCCACTTTTTCTTTACGCAATCTACTCCATTGTATTACCTGCAGATACATCAAGCTTCGCGAAGTTACATCGGAGAAATGGGCTTCGCATGTATAGAGGGGTACCGGTCTACATTATATCCATTCTTACCAGAAAGAAGGCCGACCGACACAGGTTGCCTGAACTGTCGAAAGAATCTATCTCAGGAAGAGATAGAATTGCTCAAATGGAAGAAGCGATGGTTAGCGACCGATTATCCTCGACAGCTAGCAGCTATTGTTGCCCGCATCATCAAAGACCACAAAAACAGTCCCATCACCAACGTAGTTTGCCTTGGAATAGGTCAAGGTCAATCTAGAAACATTCAACAGTTCATGATATTCTCTCAAATTGTGGCTCAACTTGCAGGAGAAAATCCAGAGTTGCTGGGCGACATTGTCGTTCAGGATCCAGCGATGACGGAGAACATGGGACAACTACTTTTGAATCACGGATGCCACATTGTTGAACATCAAAAGGCGTGGGACCTTGTGGGTGCCAATACCTTCCTCTTTTCACCATTTGTCGGAGTAGACAATCTGGCTGGGAACTTGAAAGACAGGCCGATTGGAGAATTAGCAATGTTCGTGGGAAATGGAGAAGATCTGAGACGTGGAGTGAGTTTAAGTAAGTTGGGGTTCCTCAGAACATCTCCTACAAGCATTAGCGTCCCGAACAAGATTACATACTGACCACTTGAAGGAATGACCGAGGAAAGGAGATTTATACACTCCATGCTAGATCAAGACATTTGTAATTTCGAGGATGTGCCATGCAATAGACCTAATGGGAAATGTCCTCGTGGTGATTTTCATGCAGCCGGGGGCTCCTTCGACGGACTCTCGCCATTGGACATCTGGTGGAGACCATCACGGACTGAAGAGGGAACGTTCAAGATTCGTTTCCAGGCTGCTGTTAAACTCGGATTTCCATTCGATGACGAGGAGTTTCGATGTGGCTATGATGCTGGGCTCAGCACTTTTGATCATGTCGCTCAAGCATTGGTCGTTTATAGCTACATGTATAGATGCTACGATCCTATTACTTATAAATTCTCGAAGACAATCAGATTTGCAGATCATTTCCGCTCTTTCGTACCAGATAGGTACCTCGAGAGTGGACAGAAAGAGATCCAGAGATACCTGTCTATTGAGCGCGATCCAACGGAGAGGAAGCGCTCTATCACGGCATATCTCGAAGGGGATACTAGGTTAAATTAGGAAAGTTCGATATTTCGATGGTGGCCAGTCTCAAGAGATAAATGTCAACGCGCTATCACGTGAAACGACACTTATGCCTGAGGCACGAATGACGTAGCGCATCTTCAATCTCCACGGAACTGTAAGAAAACAACAGCTCAGGCCGTGTGTGGAAGAATAAATATTGGAACATGGCAAGTGCCAAGCAGATTAAGGGTTCAGCCGCAAGAAGGCGCTCCAAGATCTCCAGTAATCTCATCTCATCTGCATGGTGACATCGAGGCGGCCTGGAGCATCCAAAAAACAGGGAACATGGAAGCATCCTTGCATCCATCAAAATGATTTGATACGGGCGACTTGACTTCTCTGTTTTTCTTATCATACTCGATATTTTGAGCTTCAGTGAATGCTTGTTCACTTCTATTGGAAGTTTCCTTACCTACGTGCTTTGTTGTTGCTTTGAGTCCTTGAGCGTCGTTCTCCCTTTCTATTCCTACGGACCCGTCATACTATGCAGTAGAAAACACCAGTCAACGACGCACAATGGCCCATCAACAAGGCTTGTCACAACCTCCACCTGAGTCTCCCACCACGGAAAACCCGGTCGTAGCAATTGGACGAAAGGTGAAATCAGCCTTGAGTTCTTCCAATCAGCCAAGCATTCGAATCATACGCGAGTCTTCATCATCTGGACGACCACGAGAGAAATCTTCGCCTGTACAAGGAACGGGAAAGGGTGCTGAATATGCTGAGAAGTCTACTGGGGCAGCACCATACGATGCTTCACCCGAAGAAACCAAATCTAGCAGTCGCTTTGGGTCGCTGTTCAAGCGGAAGAAGAGCTCTACCAACAATGTGTCTCCTGACGAGTACGACCAGAGCACTGTGGACCTGATGGATGTTATGGGCAAGCATTGCCAATCCCGCCTCGAAGCTTGTTGACTAATTGTGCGCAGATCCAGAAGTGTCCACCCTATCTACCCTCACGAATGTCCAAAACTCACTCTTCGTCCCTAATCTTGGGAAAGTGGTCAATCGTCGGCCTGCGTATAGAATCAAGGACGACGCTGAAGAGGCACGCCTCATCGATAAACTCAAAACTTTGTTGAAGAAACTGCCAATAACGCGAACCAAGAGTAGTACTGCGAAGGGACCACTGGACGATGCACAATATGCTGTCTTACCAGATGGAGAAACGCTCCGGGGATGGAGTAAAGAGGAGAAGGAAGAGCTAGATGACATGGTCCGGCATATGCTTCATTCTCGACGAGCAAAGTTCAAGCGGTCGATGAAGGGCTTTGGCCAGTATGTCCGCCGACGTAAGTATCCTTCCGTTTGCAAGTGAAGTCTTTCCACTAACCGGTTCTTGAAGCTTTCGGACTTTTTATCACAGTTTACGCAACATTAATAACACTATTCGGAGCTGCTTGGGTACTCTTCCTAATCGGTTGGATCAGTTTGGGGTCGAAGGAAGATTACGTGGTCAACGTCGTGGATAATGTTTTAGTCGCCCTCTTCGCAATTATCGGTGATGGATTGGCTCCATTCCGTGCAGTCGACACATACCATATGATCTACATTGCTTATTATCATCGGAAGAGCTGGAAGAAGCGCGAGAAACTTGGTCTCCCGGAACTAAATGACCACAACGATCTACCGGATCAGCGAATCGAAGATGTTGAGACTAGCGAAGTCGATCTCGAAAGCCTAGTTGCTCGGAGGATGCCTCGTGGTCTAGCACGAAGAGTCGCTCCAAGGATACCAAAGAAGCTTGCTGGAAGAATGATCGAACGCAGCAAGATTGAAGACCCACCGTCATTCGAATACTCTGTCTTGACTGAAGAGCAGCAGGCCAAACTCGAACACCACGAGCGAAAGTTCTCTAAAAGCCATACCTTCTACAAACCACACGAGACAGAAACTCATTACGCCTTCCCTCTCAAACTTCTCGTCGCTGTCGTCCTCCTACTTGATCTTCACTCTTGCCTGCAGATCACTCTTGGTGCGTGCACATGGGGCATCGACTACAAGACAAGACCGTTTGCTTTAACGACAGTGATTCTATGCTGCAGTATAACCTGCAACATCATGGGCGGAGTACTGATCTCCATGGGCGACAAACGAACACGCAAGAAGGAAGTAGTCGAGCGTATGATGCGACAAACACTCACTTCAGAAGCCATCGAGGAAATCCAAACAAGGCAGTTAAAAGAAGCCGAAGAGCGAGGGGAAATCGATCCAACAGTGAGGAAGAGGCTCGAGGAGGAAAGAAGGAGGCCAGAGAATGAGGAGATCAAGGAGTCCTGGAAGAATGTCCCAATGCTACCGAAGACTCTTCTTGGAAAAGGCGCAGATCATAGACAGCCTTCACTACCACAGAAAGCAAGAGGTTCTGATGCAAACCTGCCATCTACTCCCGACAGCCCTTCTAGGAGGAAAGATTCTATACCTAGGAAAAGCTTGCCTTTGCCATCGGTTCAGGAAGGTTCTGCTCAGCCATCGCGTCCGCAACCAGCAATGTTGAGAGGCCAAGAGCCACCAAAACAGGGGACGGGGCAGAAGATTATGGGATATTTGAGGAAAGCAGATTTGGATAGGAGTTGATCATTGTTTGTGAAGCTCTGACAACAATCTGAGCTCAGAGGATCTGGTTCTGAGCATCTGAGAAGCCTATTGACTTAGCGAGCAAGCCGTTCTTTGCATACCTTGATACCCGAGCGGCATCCCATGCAAGGCTTTGATAATGTTGGTAATGACATATAATGTCATTTCTTGGATGGCGATACAGCTTTGGAGAATGAAACCTCCGAATCATCTTCAAGTGTTCTGATTGCTGCCAAAGCAAAGGCTCATTGATGAAGTCCCCCTCTGCTCAAGAATCATTGTGTTAGTGCACTATGTGTACCTGGAGGATCCATTGTGTCTCAAGTGTGCCTGCATGAATCTACACATTAATCATCTCCTAAGCAAAGAAACTTCTCAATCATCCTCTTTCCAGCGATGCTCGCGAGCGAAATAGCGCTACTAATGGACGACATAGTGCTGTTTTCAAACAAAGCTTAATCTCTTCCTCAGATGTCGTCCTACTTGAATGTACCAGTTATTGCAGCACCTAACAAATCTCAGGGATATTTACCATCACAAGATTCACACCTCTGCATGTCCTGCTACCAACACCTCTCGTCCTTCGACCAACGCCTCACCACTTTCTCCACTGACCACCCCATTCCCAAACATCCCAGCGCCCATTCTCATCTCCGCCTCCCTACCAACCTTCGCAAACCCACTCCTCTCCCTCAACCTCTCCCCAAATTTCAAGAAAAGCGGTGGCGTGACACAAACGTACGTCGCCAACACAGCCAACACTGTAGTCGCCTGATTAACTCCTAATTTATCATACATCTAATTCGTAATCAACGATAAACTCGTACTCATAATCTCTCTTAAAATGTGACGCTAGAGTATGTGGACGCGGAATAGATGGTATATATATCTGTTAGATAAACGGCGAGTGTAAAGTCGAATTCATTAGTTGCGAAGACGATGAGGATTAATGGAATGAGTGATGGTGGCCAGGGTGCTGGGACGGAAGGTGGGATGGTCCATGAGAACCACCATAAGCCTATTGCTAGAAGCGGGGCACCGATAGCGAAAGCTCTGATTTTATGTTCTGGTTTGATGGTCTCGCCGCGTCCTTTGATCTGTCTGAGAAGGTTGTGGTCGTAGGATCGTGGTAGGATGTTGAGTGCTAGACCGATGGTGAGGGGGATGAATGATAGTGATGCTTGGGGGTAGGTGAATGATAGTGGAGGTTGGGTGTAGATGAGTGGTAAGGCTTCGGTGAGCAGGTATATCTGTCCGAATGAAATTGAGGCCATGATGTGATTGGGAATATGATTGGTTCTGTGAAAAAGAGGCGAGCTGGGCGAGTGAGGGAGATGGTGACGAATTCGTGCCATGATGAAACATGGTCTGGGTTGTCGATTATGAAGACTACCTTGGGGCCTTTGTTGAGATGACTAAGGCGCTTCTTGGATTTTGGGAAGGGCGAGATTCTTTAAGGAATGGGGTTAGGATGGCTTGAACAAGTGTGACAATTGCAGCGATCCAGAAGACCCATCTCCTGGAATGTATCAGCTTATGCTCAACCGTGAACAAGTGAGCTTACCATTCAATACTCTCTGTGATATAGCTGCTGTATATGGGTCCGATAGTCAACCCTATATTCGCAGCACATCCCCAAGTAGATATCATCCATATCCTTGTCTCTGGACAATACATGTCCTAAATAGAACCAGCAACCACGATCGTTGGGATCGCAGCGAGTACGCCGGAACAGAATCGTCCAATAAGTACAGCAGAGAAGTGTGGGACCATGCCAACAATGATACAGGCGCAACTGTATAAGAACATCGAGACTACATAGAGAGGTTTCCGACCGAAAGATTCCGAGATCGGTGAGAAGAATATGGAGCCGATGCCTTGAGCATAGAGGTAGCTGTCACATCATTAGCAGTGGCATTGGCAGAATGGCAGGTGAAGTACATTGAAGTGTAGGCAAATATTGACAATACTTGGCTGAGTCCATACACACGCCGTCCATGCTTGGCTGCAGCACCCTTTGTGTGTAAGTTTTGGCAGGTATTTGACAGGTGCAAACTATACCCCTGAAGTACTTATTGCCGTACTGATATCAAGTTAGCAGATGCTTATAGGAACAGTTCTTACGCTTACGTGAAGAAATCTAGAGAGATGATGACGGCAGTATTGAGGGTTTTTGTCCAAATAGTCCAGTTTCTCGGGTGGTCAGGGTCAGCGTTTGAGAAAGAACCCTCATTGCCGTCGTTGAGATGAAGTCCATGGTTCTTGATTCGGTCAATGTCAGAAATATCACTTGAAGATAATGCGAAACCGCTCATTCCGTCCTTCTATGGTGCAAGAACATTGCTCCATGAGATAAGTTTTTTACATTGAGGGATTTTCGAGAGATATAAAGATGATGAGGCTCAAGCACCAGCGCCGGTGATAGGAATGCTACACGCAGATGACATCAAAGCGGTGTATCTGATTTCAAGACCAATCTGCAGAGAATTGTGAGCCACTTACGATTAATGCTCGACACGTAAACTTAGGTCTCCTTCCGTTGTGCCATTTGCAGTTGCAAACGAAAAGGTGTGTCCAGATGTGGTAATAGCTCTCGGGAACTACCTTTAGTTCTACAATCCGGAGACAAAGTACCGAAACTGTACGGCAGTTGCAAAAATAACAGGAAGAAAGGGAAAAGATCTGCAAAACACGCAGTAGTGGTTGAAATAAGCTATGAAGAGCTAAACCTTGCTCATTGTCCCACTGAGGTCTGGACAAAAGGGTCGAAGATAACTTTGACCCATTGATATGATCTACTTTGAGATATCGACTGATACGAAGAGTCTCAGGATACATAAATGCCATGTGACAAATGCTTTTGCTTCAATCAATTCATTTTGTACGCTGATGGTGTTTAGTTCAATGACCTTTGATGGTGGAAGACGCTGAAATTGACCACAAATTATGGGTACAGGAAGTTTTGTGAGAAGATTAAAGCGGACGCTCTGAAGTAATCCGGTGCGAGGATCTAACTCGGAGACCCTGATCAAAGGGACAGACTCTTTCTTCCCGGCATTCAGAGGAATTTAGCTTCCCCTGCATCTTTCGCCAGTACATGTGTCCTCAATATACATGTTAGAAGCGGAAATTAGAATCCAACCAAATTTTGCACTCAAACCCTCATACTATGAGGTCTTCCACCACGGTCCATCTCCCAGCCCCTTCATGTCGAAACGGCTAATCCAGCCACGCTGAGCTGGAAGCTCGGCTTTTCTGGTTTGCTTTCCCGTCCTATTATCGGCGAGTTCAGCTGGAGACACTTGTGATGTCTGGAGTCCGGGCTGGACAGGTCCGTGTGTAGAGGGGTGTGAGGCACGACGCTTCCGGAGGGCAAAGAAGGCCCCAACAACAGCGATAACAGCGATTGCACCTCCAGCAACGCCGACTCCAATTTCAATTTTTGCTCCACTATCCAGGCCCCCGGGACTGGTGGATGAGGTTGGCGTGTTCGTAGGGGATGTATTCGTAGCTGAATCACTTGTAGTGGAGGTACTCGTCGCGGAAGGGTTCGTAATAGAAGGACTCGAAGCCGTCGATATGCCTGAAGATATTGGCGAAGTCGTCGATGTTTGAGAAGATGTTTGAGAAGATGATGTTGTCGTCGAAGATGCCCCCACAGTCGCAGCGAGCACAATCCCAAGTTTCTCCTCGCAACACGTCGCGTTGCTACCTCCACGAACACCAAGACCCATCGCTGCACTGCCCTACCGGTACATTATCCGTGGGGTCGCCTCCACCCTAGTAGAAATGTGAGTGTCAGTGGTAGCCTCGAGATGATACTACTCTTACTGATTTAGTCGTGCAAAGGTTGGAGAGGCAATATGGACTTTCCCATGTCTTATCTGTGCAGCCTTGACGCCAGTACATCGAGTCTCCGATATTTTGACAGAGACCATTTGAAAGGCATATGTCTGGAGTTACCTGAGCAATTTGTTAGTATCATTGTTTGAGAGCATGATGGAAATGAACATTGAGTCAGATCATATAGAATGGTGGACCAACCACCGTTCCTGTGTGATTTGTACCACAGCACATCGAGGAAACCCCTGATACTTGGTTGCATGGCTGATATGCAGGACCTGTGATGGTAGAGCCATCTGGATTATAGCAAGTACCTGTAACTTGAATGACCAGTAATGCGCAAAATAGGAATGAGAAAAGGGACTTTATTAGTAGCTAGAAACAAGAGGAAATGGAGGTTCGAGAAATAGAATAGCAGACAACACTGGGAATCACACGGGATCTGAGTTGAACTACATCTCAGCCGCCTCTTGCTATGCCGCAGGTGAAACGTTTGGAGGGTTACTGTAGCTATCCGCGATGCCACTGTAGTACATCAGAATGATTCGTGATCATCTGTTGGCTGAATTCTGGCTGGGCATTTGATGATATGAATGCATCTCATACCCCATGGCTATTATTGCATAGGCGGTTAGCCACACCTGCCCAGTCACGCGGGGTTATGATGTTAGCTATTTCAGATAACGCACAACCTGAGTCGAGGCTCAAAAAGCAAAACGTGCCCGACTCCCCTGAGCCTGCTGTCAACGTGATCTCGCATATCATATGCGAGCCCCTGCAAGTCGGCAACATTAGACGCCGACGCCTCGGCAAGAAATTATTGTCGCAATCTGACCTCGCTGACATTTGAACCTTCTCTGCCAGTCGACACTCTTACATTCCTTTCTTGTATTCACTTCTTCGCTTCTCTATTCACAACCTCACCATGGCGTCCGCAAGTCGACTCCCCATAAGAACCATCGCCTTCGGCACCGCCCTAGCAATAGGAGCCTCCGCATCACGACTAAATATACGAAGCCTCCTCGTCAACACCTTCACCGGACCTGGCATGTACTCACGAATCTTCGCAGCTCTCCTCGTACTCGCGAACCTCAAGAGCGTGCCATGGTCATGGCATTTCCGAGTCTTCAATGGAATCCTCTATCACTGTCTCTTCAGCAAACCAAAGATACCCCTCGAATTAGCACCATCGACGCTCTTCCTTCCTGTTATCACGAGCTCGCATTCTCCGTTGATGGAGTGCGATTATAATTTCCATAAGAGTAATAGTACATATTTTTCCGATTTGGATGTTACGAGGAGTCATCTCATCTGCACGATTATACAACCAGGCATCGAGAAACTACAACATAATGCTCGAGAGAAGTTGGTTTTGGATAAGGACGGCAAGCCGGTGTTGGGAAAATGGAGCATCATGCTCGGTGGAGTGATGTCTACTTTTAAACGCGAGATCGGGATGTATGAAGGCTATGAGATGTGGTCGAGGTTACTGGCATGGGATAGGAAATGGTTCTACATCGTCACGCATTTCGTCAAGAAAGGGACTGTCAAGCCAAAGGCGTATATCTTGACTGACGGAAGTTGGTTCGGAAAGAAAGGGTATACCCAGGTGAAGAGAGATGGCAAGACTGAGGCGGTTCCGGATGAGGATGTTGATCAAAAAGCTATATTCGCAAGCTCGATCAGTAAATACGTGGTCAAGCTTGGGAGATTAACAATCCACCCCGAAGTCTCCTTAAACGCATCAGGCATGCTCCCACCCCGACCAGGAGGATGGGCAACTATGACCGGATCAGGAGAATCCACACCAGAGACCCTAGACGCGAGCATATTAGAAACCAACGAGGCGACTCAAGATAGTGGCGCAAGTGATGAATGGGATTGGAAGAGGATAGAAGAGAAGAATAGCCAGGGCTTGAAAATCGTTGAGCATTTTACTGCGTTAGATGGGTTACATGGGGAGTTTTCAGGGAGTAAGGAACCGGCGCTGGGACGGTATAGAGATTTTATTTTGTAGAGGAGATGGGAGATTTGCAGTAGAGATGTGGTTATGTAGATACATTGCATGGGGTTATGCGATGAGGTTACATAGACTAATTAGAAGTAATGAACATTCTGACAGATATCATATGAGAGGATCCGAAGTAAGTATTTTTGCTGAAGATACTGTAGGAGGGAATATCTGGCAAAGCTTTCTTCCAACACTATTTGGACACTTGAGCACTCAGCACATTAATTAATACAAACCCAAAGAGTTTTCTAGACATCAAACAACACATCAGAATGAGAAGAAGTAAGCACTCCCATCATTACCCTTTAATAAATCATCCCTCGCAACAATACGTGCTAGATAAAGTACCTAAAGTATCACATTAAACTTACCCTTACCATCTCTCACCACCAAATCTAATCAACCAAGCCAATCTCCTCGCCTCTACCAATCCATCCCGTTTCCACATTTCCACAAGCAAAAATTTCTAGATACAATGCATACCATACATGTATACAGCTCAGGTTCTTGTTTTTATTAAAATCTCTAAATCTCTAGATATCTCCGAAGTCAAGTTCAGTCAAGGAAGATATGTTATAGGACTTGGGAAAACCTGTTTGACATATGATATAGAGTATTCGGGAATGAGATATGAGAACTTTATGTTTATATCTCAGCTAAAAAGTAAAGTAAAGGATATTTCTTTCATTTGAATGGGAAGTGTTCGTAAGAACTAAGAGTCTGCTGTAAGATTGATGTGTGGGAAAAGGCGAACTTTAATTCAAACAAATGAATGTAAATGTGAATGTTGAGGGGAAGCTCTACTGTAAAACGAAATTTAAGGTTGTTTGATATCTGAGACTGGATGAAAGCTTTGCGGGGTCTCTCGCTTGTGTAAAGGGGGAGTGGCGATCTTGTGGAGATTGGTGGAGTGGTGATGCTGTACGGCTAGCGTTGACGAGTGATTAAAAATACTGCATATGTATGCAATGAAAACCATTCCTCAAGGGTTTTGACAATATAAGTCACACGTATATCCGTTGGATCACATTTTACACAAAGTTGATAATTGTTCATACTTTTATTTTTCGGAGTATTCCATCCCACTGATAAAATACAAGACAATTCCCATCCCAATTATGATTATATATACATCCCTTCCCTACAAGATGAAAGCTCCAATCATGGCAGCGGCACCAACGACACCGGCAGCGACTTGGTTCTTGGGAGCAGCAGCAGTGGATTGCTCAGCAGCAGCGCTTGAGGTAGCTGAACCGATAGCGCTTGTAGCTGAACCAGCTGCGGACGACGCACGGGAAGCAGCGCTTGAGGTGGCACCGGCAGCGGATGAAGAAGCTCCGGAGGCAGCGCTGGAAACGGAGGATGCGACTGAGGAGGTGGCGGAAGAAACAGCGTTAGATGCTGAAGAGGCGCTGGAGGCAGCTGATGAGGAGGCTGAGGACTATAATGAGTTAGTATAGGTTTTAAAAGGTGTTTGGAAGCGAGGCGCTCGGGAGCTGTGCTCTTTGCCTGCCCTCGATACATTGTGTAGTTGACATGAAGGATTATACGTACGGCGGTAGATTCTGGAGTAGAGGATGAGGAAGCACTGCCGGAGCCAGCGGCGACGAGAGTGCAGATCTCGCTGGTGATGCTCTGGACCTCTGTGGTACTATTAGTGATCATCCGACAACAGCGGGATGAAAGACACTCACTCAAGGCATCGTTACCACAGGCACTGACAACGCAAGGAGTAGCGGCTTGGGTGATGGTGTTCTTAGCAGAACCGCATTGGCAAGCATAGTCGGTCATGTCGCATCCAGCACCGGTGATGGCAGTCTGCAAGCAGGAGAGAGAGCAAGATGGGAGCTGAGCAACTTCATCCGCGATGGATTGGGAGTAGGCAACTGAGGCCAAGAAGAGGGTTGCGGCGACGAACTTCATGTTTGCGGTATTGATTGGTTGTTGGTGAAGAATGAACGAACGCGATTATTTTGTTGGAGAGTACCTTCCTTGTGAGAGTGTGAGATAAAGTGTAAGGCAGTCGCGAGGGGGTTGGCTGGAGCTTTATACAACGTCAATGGACCCAACGCCACGGAGAAAGCTCCCATCCATGCTCATCACTGGCGAGGGGAGGTGGAAACTTGATTGACAGCGCGGTAGGAAAACAGACCATACTGCTTCCAGGCCCTTGCCGGAGAGCTCCAATATTCCCTGTGCCTCGGTTGTCATGCGGTAACGTGTTTCTAGGATCAATCTGGGGTCTAGCAGTGACGGTCCCCGGGGTAGTCCAGGTGGAGCTCATCCCATGTTGCAGAGCTAGGAGACCCACGGGCCAATCATCACCCAGACGGTGACAATCTATCTGGCACAAGGCACTCAAGGCGCAAGCTCACCTTTATCATACCCGCCAGGTTGCAGCTCTGGTTCCGCGATCTGAGAGGAGGAATCGCGGCGGAGCCAACAAAGCAATCATGCTGTTGATGTAATTCGACTTATCTCCCCAATCCAAATTATCCAATGTGATGCGGGGTGGTGGAAAGGCGTGAAAGACCAGGACAAGGAAGCTTCAACCCCTTGAGGTTGCATTGGGAAGTTGGAAGCAGCCCTTGTCTTCAATTAAGGTTAATGCATCCTGTTCTCCAATCATCATTCTCCAAGTCAGCCGTCATCGCCAAGTGGATCAGAGCTTCCACATCCGTGCGGGTTACCGAGGTGGTTGCAACGAGGTTTGTCGAACCTTGATGCTTGACCTTTTCCATCCTTTGACTAGCAGAACTAGACCACGATATGGGACGAATGGAAAGTGCGGGGAATGCGGGGCAATTGGGACCGGTGTGGTCGAGTCGACTGTTTCTCGTATTCATTCGATGGGCAAGCAGTTAGCCAGAAAACTGAGCTGAGCTTCGTCACCAGGCGCTTGACAAATTAAGGAGAAGGCTTCTTCCGTCGTGCCTTGCTGTGGCGGCTTCTAGCCCGGTCGAGCGTCAAAGCCTCGCTTTGTGCAGAGTGTTGAGGACCCAGGCGAGTCGAGGTAAGATGACAAAGGCAACATCACCAGGATTGGGACCATCCAGCCGGTATCCGAAGCTATCGACAAACCTGGAAGACATATGCCAGATCAACACAAGTGTCGTCCCCCTGAATCATCTGAGCACAAGAAAGTTGAGGTGAAAGACGGTTTAATCCCGATTGGCTCAACACAAGCCTCTTTGTGCTGCACTGGTTCCAAATCAAGATTGGGAGTAACGGCGGGGTTACCTTTAGTTTTCTGCAGGTACTGTACTAGGACGGCACAGATTGTCACATGGGAGAAAGTACTTTGCCGAGGAGCATTCAAAGGCTGCATTTCCATTACGCCATAGGACCGAACCTGAGTTGTTGAGTATCACCTTTCGTGTCATTGAAAGATTAATAGCACAGTTGCACTATTACGTTTTCCTTTTTTCTCCAGATGTACTCTCCGGTGAAAAGCTATACTAAGGTAACAACTTGGGTTTCAACTCGCTGGTAGATTAGACGTAGGTTTTCACACGCAGTCTATAAGGCCATGAGCTCCCTCGGCCATATTCTCAGCGTTCAATTGTTTATCAACTTGCTCGATTCAGACAAGATTTCAGCTTCGAAGACATTCAGCAAGCATCTCTCGCAGATTATCCAACACACGAGCATTGAAAGTCGTCTTCGGATTTCGAATCGATTATTAAGTCATCCAGCTTCTGCCATTGTTCTCGAGTCACTTCTTCGAACCAATTATCATGCACTATATAAACACTCTCAGCAGCAGCGTTACGTAGACCACAACGAACATTAAGAAGTGGAAGGGTCTGCGTGGGATGATTATGCCAGTGCTTATACGGACATTTGTTTATTTGAGATCTTGCTACACTCTTGATTTTGGACTCTTGTTCCATCGCCCGGGAGAGGTCAGCAGTGAGTTCAAAGGCTAGCTATTCAAGTGTAAGTGGCTTCAAACTGTTGTCGAATTCCAAGCTACTATCAAAGATCAGCGTTCTTTATACAGCTTGATTCTCTAGCACAGCACAACCTCCAAAACAAAACAACGCCCCAACTCCTTCCAGCCAACAATCCACCAACCTGACGGCCTAACCCTTACACCCTTCCACCACTTCTATCCACACCAAACAAATCCTCCGTATAACTCCTATGCAACAAAAACCTATTCTGCCCCGTCTGCAACCTATTCTCCGACATCTCTTCTCTCCCACTAAGTTTGGCGAAATTCTCGGCTGTTAACACTTCATCCTTCTGTTCCTTCACATCCTCCGACCCCTTGATTGTTACAGGCCATAATCCAGGTGGATAAGTTTTCATCAAGACACGCCACACGATGCCCATCCAGATATCGTCAACGGGGCCGTCTGGCCCGGTGGCCCATGGGGACCACATTACTGCTGGACGATTGCAGACTGTGGTTGGGGTGTTAGTATACTGTCTATATCTTTCAAATATCAAGTACATTCAGAGACTGGGATATAGATCAAGACACTCAAACTCTGCGTTCGGAAATAAGAAACTGGGAAGCGGCTTACCATCATGAGCAAGAGAAATTACTGCTCGATGCGAGATCTCATAGTTCAACCACTTCGGCACGTGCTCGAACAGGAAAGGAAAAGCAATCGTTTCGAATGCACGGCATACGAGACGACAGGTTTTAAGTAACTTGTTGTCGCTCTCATGGACGGTTTGTAAGATATGTTGGACGATTTCAAGGGGGAGGGTGTCCATTGTTGGGGTTGGGATGGTTGGCAAGAACAAAACACAATGTCTCCAAAGTCACGGAAAGAAACAATTATCAGGAATTGAAAACGGTCAGAACTCAATCGAAGTACACAATCTTTGGGGCATGGTATTGTATTATCTTATGCCTCCTTAGGGCTTATGCGTGAGTGCTGACTGTACTACCCAGAATTCATACGATAGTAATCCGGGAAATGTCAACACCATCAAGGTATACTCAAGCACCTTGATAGGTAATTCTTGCGCAGCGCCATACGCCGAAAGTAATCAGATCACTAATATGTGGGTATCATGAAACAATTACTCCTCTCACTTCCTGCGCAATAAGCCTTCTGCTTCTCTCTGCTCTTCCTCCCACCAGCTCTTGAAGATGGCCAATCTCTCTGTCCTCTCTCGAGCCAGCTTTCTACCAGGGTTGGTCTTCATCAAGCTCTCTAACTTCTCAAGTTTATCCTCGAAATGTTGAATCGTTTCTCCCATTTCTCTGGCTCCCTTGGCTCCCCCAAATGTGAAGGTCCGTCCAATACCAACAGCTCCTATGGCATCCAATCGATCGGCGTCCTGGACAACTGCCAGTTCTGGATACTTTCGAATGCTATTCATGACAGCTTCTGGGTCCTTGATCTCAGAAGAGTAGGACACTCCAAGTACGATCCTTTGAACCCTGATAGCCAATTCTTCCGGCGCACCCAGACTCAGTAGTAATGCAAGGACCACTGTATTTCCATCCTCACCAGGAGCCAAGTATTTCTTGTCTCCCACATCATGCAGTAATGCAGATAGAGTGATAACATGTAAATCCAATTCTGGCTCTCCTTCGACGATGGCGTGTTGTCTCTCCTTATTGATCTCGGCGTATATCAAATGCGCCAACCCCACCACTCTCCGTATGTGATTGAAATCATGCGAGCCATCGTACTTGCTCATGTAACTCTCGACAAAAGCCGTAACCTTCGGTATCAATGCCGCATTGTGTTTCCTCTTCTCTTTCTTCTTTGCCTTTCTTGGAGACGACTTGGGTATCGCTGCTCCCGTACTCTGTCCACCCGCAACAGCCTCCCCATTCCTAGCAGCAATTGCATCCGCATCATCCTCATCATCAGAGAATTCCCTAAACTCTGGGTATTTCGACCGTCTCCGCATCCCCAGCTTCTGCCTCATCCTCGCCACATTCCTAGGCTTAAGCTCAAACCCCTCCTTCTTCAACTCCTCCGAAATCTGCTCATCGTTCAAATTCCTATTGTAACAAGCCATAATAGCATCCTTCAACTCATCCGTAGCTTCAACCCTTATCTTCTTCCTCGGGACGCCCCATACCGTCAATCTCCTCGAGATAGTCCGTTCGGAGATATCGAGACCGTGGTCGAGGTTGAGACGCCGCGCGATGTCGATGATGGGGACCTTTTCGACGGAGAAGAGGCGGATGATGAGGTCTTTGTAGGGCTCGAGGACGGGGGTGACGGGTGGGCGTCCGCGAGGCTTTTTTGTGGGAGGGGAGGTTGTGAGAGGGGTCCCGCTTGTGGACATTTTGGCTGGTGATGTATTTGTCTGAGAGGGCGTTGTGGTTCAAGGAGGTTGGCGTAAAGTGCATGAGGATTTCTAATGTGGTTCCTGCAGTCCGCTGTAGTAGCTTGCGCTGACATGTTTACGAACTTTTATCGCGACGACAACTTCTCTCTTCATGACAGACACCTAAAGAGTAGATTCTCGGACAAGTGTTCCGGATCGAATCAGAAGTTCTGACTGTTATTGCTTCTTTGGACAATCGAGCTACCCACTACCTCGGAAAGACACTTCCCCTCACCCTATGAAGATGTCCCTACGCAATCCATTAGATGCGGGGAAATACTACCACCCCAGGTTTCTTGCTATGCTGGACTGATAACTGACTTTGAAAAGAATACCAAAGCATCAATTGACTTTGTAACGATGACAGATTCAAGCAGCAAGGCAAACTCTCGTCTGACCAAGATCAGCGACTTCCTCACAGGAAGCAAAACAGCAACAGCTATTCCTTGGGATCCTGATTGTACCAAGTTTCCGAGTAGGAATGACGTCCCCAGAAGAGAAGATGCTCCAGCGGGTGCTGCTTGGGTATGGGGACAAGATGATTATGTACGATTCCAATTCCATCTGCTTGAACATTTACTTACAACATACCAGCTAGGTAGAATCAATCTCCTCACTCCCACCCGAGTGTCCGCAGCCTCAAAGGAGATCAAGACCGGCGAGATCGTTCCTCTCAATCTCCCTCTGAACGTCCCCGAGCAACCAGCCTTCAATCGACAGAAATTCGAGCACGAGATCAAGCCTTTGGCTGAGGGCATTGCTTATGATGATATCTATCATTTGAATACCCAGTCTGGTACTCAATGGGATGGATTTAGACATATTGCCCATATTCCCACGGAGACTTTCTATAATGGTACCAAGGGGAAGCATATTGGTGGTTCTGAGAATGATCCGAATCGTTGTGGCATCCATCACTGGGCGAATCATGGGATTGCTGGGAGAGGAGTGTTGATTGATTATTGGACTTATGCTAAGAACAATAGTGTTATCTATGGTGAACAATCTTGTTACATTAATGATGGATATAGCTGATGACAATAGATCCCTTCGAGTACTACACCATCTCGTGGGATGAGTTGTACAAAGCCGGCAAATCACAAGGTATCGATGTCAGACCAGCAGCACAAGGAGGAGATATCCAGATCGGCGACCTGCTCTTCATCCGCTCTGGTTTCGTGGACACTTACCACAAAACACCCTCCGACATTCGAGCCGCTGCGGCCCTTCGCCCACACTCAATCGGCAAGACCGACGGCCAGCGCTGGGCAGGAGTGAAACAAGAAGAGAAAATGATTGATTGGCTCCATGATTGTTATTTCTCGGCTGTAGCAGGAGATGCTCCATCCTTTGAAGCGTGGCCAAGTCAGGAAGAGTATATGCTTCACGAGTATATCTTGGCTCTGTGGGGAATGCCTCTGGGCGAGATGTTTGATTTGGAGAAGTTGTCAAATACTTGTAGGGAGAAGGGGAGGTGGACGTTCTTTGTCACGAGTGCTCCTAACAATTGTGAGGGTGGTGTGAGCAGTCATGGAAATGCTTTGGCTCTATTTTGAGTGGGGATTCGTTGGAAGAGAACTGCCCATACAATATATACCGAGGCATCACTATCTTTTGCTTGATGAGAGGGAGTACACATCAATTGATACTGTATTATTTACACCTACATCCACATGTGCTCCTTATTGTATTGGTTCCAAATTCTAGTTCTTTACGAGATGAGCTCAGGACTTAGTCAACGCTTCAGTGGTGCTTACCCATACTTCATCAAACATACCGCATATTTCGGAGACACGGTGATTGGATTTGCAGCTCGACCAGACCTCTACTCTTTCCTAAAATCTCTCTGTTCCTGAGCAAAGAAATTCTGCATCACGTGTTACACTGGTGGCTGACCTCTCAAACCTCGAGGTGAGCTTTCGGGAGAATTCCCACTTTCCATCGCGAAATCGCCAATCTCAAGTAATCTCATGATATCCCACTCGTGGCCCCTCGTTCATGAGTTTGCCACCCCTGTATAACCTTCCCGATATTAGCAAGGTATCGGGCCCATACAAGCAGGAACACCTGCCATGATGAGAACCTTCTACCGAATCATAGCGGGACGAGCCTCGAAGAAGAGCTTTGCCGGACTCAGCCAGCCAGCCAGTATATCTGACGCTAGTAACATGCAAGTGCAACCGCACATCATTTTATCTTGAGCTTCTTCTGGTCTTCTATTCGAAGATTTCATGACGCGCTTAGCAAGGTGGCTGTAAGCATTCAAATCTTCCGCATCAATCAACTGCGAACATGCAGCCACATCTGCCACGCATCGTGGCGGAGGCGACCTTGGAGTGTTTCAGGAACCTTGAGGACGACCAAGCTTCAGCTGCTGTCACTAGCACTTGCCCTGTGCCATCCTCAAAAGGATCACCGCGAACAAGTGGTCTCGGCGTTATACCTAAATTCGGGCGGGCCTGATGACCGCTTTTGGAACCTATGCACATGAGACTAGGAATCATGGGATGGACCCCGATTCACCTCGAGTGACGATGGGGACCAAGCTTTGATTAGGACGTGGCAATATAGGTCGCTTGATATCCTCCTCCTTCCCGTACTCCACTCGCTTTTTTCAACGTCAATCTTTCAAGATGTTCTTTAATATCTTGATTTTGTTCCTCCTCACAGGTTTGGCAGCTGCGCAGTGCAACGGTAACACTGCGCTCTGCGATAGGAAATACTCGAACGTCACGCAGATTGGAACGCACGATTCTGCCTTTGTTGGTCCATTGCCTACTCAGAACCAGTTGTTGTCTGTCACCGATCAACTTAATGCCGGAATACGCTTCCTCCAGGCCCAAACCCATATAAAGGATTCTGCGCTGGAGCTGTGTCACACTAGTTGTATTGAGGAAGATGTAAGTTGAAGTTGGACAGGCTATATCATTGAGCGATACTGACTGTGTTATAGGCAGGTACATTGATCGCATACTTGACGACAGTCAAGACATGGATGGACGCAAATCCAAATGAAGTCCTCACACTCCTCTTGACCAATGGTGACAGTGCGGATGTCAGTCTATTGTAAGCAGGAGATCTCTTGGTTCCTACATTTGAACCCCTTTTCCTACATCCTTCCGAGAAGGGTCTCATCCTTTCGCCTGTTCCTTCTGAGCAGAAACATAGTACTAATCTCCTGTAGTGGTACGGCTATGACCACTTCTGGGCTTTCGACATACGCCTACACCCCTGCTGGTAAACTCACAATGGATCAATGGCCGACCCTCCAAGAGCTCATCACAGCTGGCACACGTCTAGTCATGTTTCTTGGTACGTCCCTCTATATCTTCTGCAGGAACACTTCTAACAGCCTCCAAGACTATGGCGCAAATACTGCCACTGTCCCATACATCAACGATGAATTTGCCTACTTCTTCGAGACCGCCTTCGATGTCACAGACAGCAAATTCTCCTCTTGCGCTCTCGACCGACCCGGAGGTTCCAGCGGATCAGGACTGATGATGATTGTTAATCACTTCTTGGATATTGATATCCTTGGTATTCTGATTCCGGATGAGTTCGATGCTCCAAAGACCAATGCTGCAACTGGAACTGGTAGTATTGGAGCCCAATCTGATCTTTGCTATACTACCTGGGGCAGACTGCCGAATTTGGTCTTGGTTGATTACTTTGAGTTGGGTAAGTCTTTAAATGTTTGAAATGCTATGGCATTGATACTGACTTGCTGCAGGCGATGTCTTCACAGCTCAGAATAATCTGAATCATCTTTGAAGAAAGACGATCGATACATAATCATAATAACTTAATGGAATCAGAAGCGATGATTTGTCTGAATGAAGTAGCACGTCTGCAAAACACGTTCACCAACATTAGAGAGCCATCGATGCACGAGGCATCGTATACTCACATCTATATGTTATGGTAGTAAGTGAGTATCAGGAACATGTGGGTGAGCGGCCCACTTTGTCCAAACCCAGTATAACCTCCGCTCGAGGATTACAAATCCACAGATGCCGCAAGCACGCCCAGACGCCCTTCTTGTGGCGCATTCAAATTAGCGCTTCTCAAGTCTTATGAATTCCTTTCTGCAATGCTGATGTTTCTCCACTACACTTATTTCTTACTCTTTATATTTCCCGTTCCTCTTGATTTCAGAACCTGGTGCAGCCACCACCTCATTCATCCCTCCCAAAAATGACTTCCTCGGCCCCAACGCTACCGCATGCATATCTCATAAATGGATTGAATCATATTCCTCCACCTCCTGTCTCATCATTTGATGACGCTTTTGGTTTTGCTGGACTTCTTCCGCCAGGGACATCAATTCCAACTTCCAGGGGCCCAACCCGCGTCTACTCCTTCCCACCCTCTACCTCGCCCACCACTTACTCAAAGCAAAAGAACATCCTCCTCATCCACGGTGGCGGTACTCCAGCGCTTGGACTTGCGCCTCTTGCCAATTTCCTGGTGGAACAGGGACACCATGTTGCCACATACGATCTCTGGGGTCACGGGCTCTCTTCTACTCCCTTGGAAACTCATACTCCTGCATTATTACACGCGCAGACTCTCGAGGTGCTAGCTTATCTAGGCTGGCAAAAAGCTCATATAATCGGATTCAGCATTGGAGGATCAATAACCACCACATTTTCCGCCATCCATTCCCATCTTGTCGAGAGCATCGTGTTAGTAGGACCCGCGGGACTATGGAAAAAGAGCGATAGAAGTTGGTGGGAAGCTATCAGCACGGATGGATACTGGGGCCTCGAATGGTTACGAAAGAAGAAAATCATAGATTACGTCCATGTCAAGGATCCAGTGAAGGCGGGATGGGAAGAGAGGATGTCGAAGGGTGAGATTGATACTAATCCGATCCAGAAGTGGGAGAGGGAGAATCACGAGGGGCATGTTGCGAGTATGGTTAGTATCTGGAATTATGGGGGTGTTTTTGATCAGCAGGATTCTTATAAGGTGTTAGTTGGGAAGGGGTTGGATGTGCTTGTTATTTTGGGTGGAAGTGATGGGGTTATTGAACCGGAAGCTACGAGGAGAGAGTTGGTGAAGTTGGGGTGGAAGGGTGAGGTGCATGTGGTGGATGGGGCTACGCATGAGATTGTCAGGAGTCATGCCAAGGAGGTTGTTAAGCTTTGTGAGGAGTTTTGGGTGAGACTGGAGAGGTAGTAGAGTGTTTCGATTGGAGTGGGGATCACGTCTTAGAGGCTTTAGTTCTTGATGGCATATCAATCAATGTTACGTTCGGTATGGGATGTCCATCATGCAAAGATTGTTGGTAGCAAGTCTACGCAATAAACGCCAGATACCTTAACAACAAGTATTATGAGAGAACGAGAGGTATACTATTGATAAGTGAATACGTGGAAGTGAAGCAAATCCCTCACACTGAATTTGACTCCAACCAAGCTCTAACCGACTCCACGTGCAGCCGATCCCGGCAGGCTGCAGTCTCCAGATTTTCCCATCTCACGATTCTGAGACCAATCTCTCATCTTCTCGACAGGAAAGCCAAATCAGAGTTCATAGGACTCTAGGTCACTCACGCAGAATCTATCATGGGTTATATTTCGAAGCCAGAGTAAGCCCTTTCACCCTGCCAGGCGTTGTAACCACAGTCACCTGACAATCCAGATTCCCCCCTATAAGGGCGTGCATTTTTGACATGGACGGTTTATTGATCAATACCGTAAGTGAGAGGTCTCAAGAAAATATGGATTGAAGCTAATACTCTATAGGAAGATATCTATACAGATGTTGCCAATACCCTTCTCGAAAAATATGGCAGACCGCCTGTACCCTGGTCCTTCAAAGCAAAGCTTATGGTACGTCTGTTTTTGCCAATTCTTGCTTTACAATCAAAGTTGCCGAGCAGAAGAGCTTCCAATAATGTCCTCCGAGCGGTGGGATGTTCTAGACCTCGACCTTTGAGTTCTTGCTGAGACATTCATTCAAATTCTTACTGATCTGGATATAGGGTGTCCCTGGATCCTCAACCGGCGCTGTTTTCCACGACTGGGCTCAGGTGCCCATTCCCCGTGAAGACTTCAACAAAGAGATGAAAGCACTTCAACAAGAGACCTTCCCAAGATGCAAGCCACTACCTGGCGTCGAAAAGCTCTTACTGGACCTCCAAGCAATGTACAACATCAATGAGGACAAGGTCCACATTGCTCTTGCATCTAGTTCAGACAAGACCAACTTCGCTTGCAAATCCTCGAGTCCTGATGCCAAGGTTGTATTCAGCGTTTTCCCATTGAATCGACGTGTGCTTGGAGATGATCCGAGAGTTGCTCCAGGACGAGGCAAACCTGCTCCGGATATTTTCTTGACGGCACTGAAGACGATCAATGAGACGCTTCCTAAGGGAGAAAAGCCAATTGTTCCTGCTGAGTGTCTGGTCTTTGAAGATAGTGTGCCAGGTCTGGAAGCAGGGAGAAGAGCAAAAATGAGAGCTGTTTGGGTGCCTCATCCTAAGTTGGTGAATGAGTTTGCGGGACAAGAGAAAGAGGTGTTGGCTGGGAGGATCGGATTGGTGCCCATTGGAGATGAGCATCAGCTGGGAGAGATTTATGATGGGTGGGCGGTTCAGCTTGTGAGCTTGGAGAATTTCCCGTATCACGAATTCGGGTTGAAGGCTGGACAATGAAACATACATCGATTTCCGTCGTAGATTCATTGATAGATAGACGATAGACTAGACTATAGATCGCAGAGTTCTCAGACAAGGGAATAATTTATTGTAGCATATGCAATCGAGGCCGTGTAAATGTGAGGGCAACCTCACCATAGTTTATCGTCTCTGAAAGGACCACCGACATCCAAATGCCAACAGCACAGATTTCGAAAATTCCTGAGGAAACGTGATCCGCCTCGGCGCCGGTCAGCTTTTAAGCGAGACTACTATTTATATCACCTGCAGTACGTCAACTCTGACCTGAAATCAAAAGGCAACACTGCACATGAACCACAACCTAATGGAAGGTTCGCACAATTGATAACCTTACGCTTGGCTATCACCACCGCCAGATTAGAAGAGTCAAGATGCCTTTTCTCACAGGTCTCAAAACCCTTGCATCAAATCTCGATCCGAGGAAGAAACGCTCACATGCCGGAGACATCATTCCAGCTCCTCCCCCAGATCCACGGCCACCTCTCATTCCCGTCATGCTTCCACGGGTTCATCCTCAACGGCACTTTGCGCTCTCCGACCAGGGCTGGACAACAATTGATATGAACTCCGACCCCAATGGTACCTCTTCGGATGAACTCTACAACAGCTATGAAGACTTATTGAGATGCTGTAAAAAGTTCTTTGATCTCCCTCTGGAAGAAAAAGAAGCTTGGAGGACGAAATTAGGGAGTGAGAATGGTTGGAGTAAGGTCGATGGAGAAAAGGAATTCATCACGTTGAGAAGTTTGGAAGGAACGCCAGAAGTGCTGAAAGAGGCAGCGAGTAGGTACTGGGAGGAAGCTGGTGGCCTTCTGAATGAGACAGTAGAAAGGGTTGCCGAGAGTCTGGGATTGCCGCCGGAAGCTCTTACTGTCTACTCGGAGCCGTGTTCAAGGTTAGAAGGCAAGACGGCTACGATGTTGAGGCTATTTCGGTACGAGGGCTATGAGGGGAAGAAGAGTAAGGTCGTTGCTGAAGCGCATCGAGACTTGGGCCTTCTTAGTCTGAGTATTGGTGATACACCAGGTCTAGAAGTGCATGATCGCCACCGCAACATATCTTTTCCAATCGAGAAGACCTACGAAAGACCTGCTGGTACAGTCATGGTAGGTCGGCAACTAGAACGACTTTCAAACGGCCGGTACAGAGCAGGTGGTCATCTTGTACGATCATATCCTAATGAGGAGACCAATGGACAAAGCAACTCAACATCACCAAAATACAGATACTCGATCGTCTTTGTTCTTCGGGCTCACTATCCTGTTCCTATTGATACCGACAACTTGACTACGCCCATCACAGGAGAATTCCTCAACCCAATGAGGAATATCATTGCCGAAACCTTGTATAAGGAATTGCATGCTGCTCATTTCAACATCAATACCGTGGTGGAGGAGAGGAATGAGCAGAAGAGAAGATTAGACGAGCAGACCAGGAAGAAAGCTTCGAAAAATGCTGGGGCACTAGAGTCATGATGAAAGATTACGATTGACGTATGGGAGCTTTTCAAAGTCTTGAAGCAATGAATTTCTGGACTAGAGAGTCTTAGCGAAATAGCGATTTTGAAATCGAGAGCATGTTCGAAAATGTGTGGGACGTTTTGGGACGCTTCTGTCTCCTGGATCACTTGACTGAAGAGAGCACTTCCCACCTCAATCTTTAGATACGGTACAGCTTTTGAGAACATATCAGAACGTGAACGCTAGAGCTTACGTACGCTGAGTGTCTAAAATCAAATCAAGATGAGTGTTCACATGAGCAAAATCTTCAAAGTTCCTGAAAAAGCTCCACATATAGCCAAACATTGGGCGCTACTCGACAAACATGTATCTATTATTATCACACGTTACAATGTTCGAGTGAGCTCCTTAAATCCAGTATAGACGATTCACACCTTCATATTATTTTTGATGCTCATAATCGCACACTCCATTCACCCAAGCCATCATACTCCATACCATATAACATAAAACCCACATCCTACCCAAACAACAGTGTCCAAGAAAACGCCACAAATGAAAGCACACCGGGTATCCAACAATGACCAGCAAAGCCGATGACAATTTCCCAAGCTCCTGATTTCCCAATACCGATCGATTCACTCTCATTGTACACCTTACTTTCCCACCCTCGGCTCCCTAAGCCCAGAACCTTTGTTCTCCTTGTCCGAGAAACTTCCGCTCGATGAAATCCTCGAGTGCCTCTTCAAGCTCGCCAAGAATCTGGTTGGTTTTCCAGATCGCCCAGGGCTGTTTTCCAGCTCCGCCCGACTGGAACTCGCAGCGCTATCTGGTCTTGAGCTTGCAACGCTGACTGGCCTGATTCTCGCTCCTTCTCTCGCTGCCTTTACTTTGCCTTCATACTTCTCTTTCAGACTATGCTTCTCTTGCTCGTGAGCTAACTGTTGTTGAGCTAGGTCGCTCTCATGAACATCTTGAACTGCTTTGAGGCCTTCTTCATGAGATTTCTCGAGCCCTTCAAGTTTCTTGGTGAGCTCCGAGTTCTCTTTCTGCAGCTTCTCCTCGATCTCACAGGATGACGCTGCTCGCTGAGTGACGGTTTCGAATTCCTTATATGCTGTCTCGAGTTCTTGTTCGAATTTCACCTTTTCAGCTTTCAAGGTTTCGATCTCCTTGTCTTTCGTGGTGGATTCTTCTCCAATAGCATCTTTGCTGGAGCGGATCTCCACTATCTCGGTCTCCAACGATTTAGACTTAATCAATTCAGCATCCTTCGTTTTGATAGTCTCTTTCAGCTCTGCGATTTCCTCGTCTTTACCATTGAGCTTCTCCTTGAGACCGGTCAGTTCGACTTCCTTAGCTTTCATGTTGTCCTCTAACAGCTCACAGTCGGATGTCATGTCAGCCAGATCCTTCTCCAGGGCTTCAAGAGGGCTTGGTTCCGCTTCATGGTTGCCAGCTCCACCATTTGCCTTGACGTCCTCTGTCAGCTCTCGGCCTTCTTTAGCCAGAGCTACAAGATGCTTCCGCTCCTTCTCATGCCGCTCGACAAGCTTATCGAGTTTAGACCTTAGTGAATCGGCTTCATCCCTGAACGGCATCAGACTCGTGATCTCATCTCTCGCTGCCGCCAATTCCTCCTTCAGAGTCGTGATCTCACTGTCCTTCTCCTGGTCGACCGGTACCTTCGCATCTCCGTTCGCGCTCTTCATGCTCTCCTTGCCATGCCCGTTCGGAAAAGACTCTGACTCCCCTTTCTCCCCATGTCGTCGTTCCTCACTCGAATCTGGACTCAACAGATAAGCCAATCCAATGCCCATCCCAACCACAAACAGCGCCGCCATCAGAATACCCATACTCAGCCATATATCTCCGTTTCTCTGCATCTGTACAACCTTGTACTCCTCGAACTTCCCTTTCAACACCTCCGTCCTCGAGTTCAGATCTGAAATCATGTCCCAAAGCCCATCGAGTTTAACATCATTCTTAACCAGAAAGCGATTTAACGAACTGTTCGCCAAACTCGGAAACGCTTTTTCGATCCCCATCTTCTCAACCCCGATCTCTCCCTGATCACGAGATAACCCCCTCTTCGCTCCCGCCGAAAGTATCCTATTCTCCGCGCCCTTGCAATCCAGTATCGAAACCGAGTCGCAAACTCCCTTGACGCTGGAAGCGACTAATCTCAATCCACGATCACGAGTCTGCGCCAGCGCTTGCGAGAAAGGACGGGTACCGGTATGTGAGGATGCCATTTAGGAGTCTCTGGTCTGGAATTCTGTTCGCATTCCACGGTTGAGTTTCTCTGTTTCGGAAAAAGTAAAGATGGAGAAGTGTTATCAGGTCCGGGTTTGTGTAACAGGTGTTAGCCCCACGTCATCCCTAGCTTGGCTGTTTCATATGCTGCATCCTTGAATTCCACGAAGCGTGCAGCTTCTCGAACCACGAATTTAATGAGGGCCGGGAAGTGCCTTGTTTAATGGAGTAATGAGTGTTGGCCGGTTTGTTGTAGGTGATGGTGTTTGGTGGTGGTTTGTAAGTGGTTAAAAGTGAGGTGCTGTACGAGGTTGGGTCTCGAGTCTAGTTCAACAACAAGTAGCGTTTCACATGTGACATTGACGATGAAGATGTTGAGAGTCATTCCACGATGCATGTTTCGCTGTACTTTGACCTGCACTGGAACAATTTGCTAAGTTCCAATGATCTCAGTAGCTTGTACCAATCGCACAAAAGATGCCAACTTTTGCGATCAAACCTTGATTATAGCATGCCCAATATATTCGGTTGGAGCAAACACTTCATGCACCCAGTCAGTTCAGCTTTACAGGGATCTCTAGTTGCCATTCTAGACTCTCGTGCATGTGAACCAGTCGCGACTTTCACTTTCAGCCATAAAGCCTCTATTTAAAAAATTCTCAGAATGAATTATTTTGCCGGCATCCTGAACAATAAGCTTGACTGATCTTCATGGAAATTCGGGATCATTCCTCAATGTCCTTGATGATTTAGCGCTTCCCTCTCATTCTCAATCCTCCAAAGCTCATTTGAAAAGAAATTGTCGGAACTTGTCTACTTTTGTTGAATCTTGGTCTCTGAACGAATATCTTCGCACGAGATCACCCTTCTTCAAACTTTGAGAAGAGCCTCATGTTCGATTGACTGCGGTCGAGCACGAAAATGCCTCTTCCCAAATGAGACCTTTGGCAGGAGAACCTAAGTAAAAACGTCCAAAACGCAAATACAACCCCGGTACTAGTCGCCAGTGGTACATCTTTTTCAACATGGTTGCTGAACTCAGCCCGGACATTACATCTTGGAAGTTGCTCTATCTGGGTACATGAAGACAAGTACGCTTGTTCTAGGGTGGTGTGTTTGAGCGGCAGAAGCGGAGTAAACATCTCATACACAGGCTATAATTGAAATCTTGAATTGAATCCAGACATTTCCATCTATCTACGAAAGCCGACTTCAGCCCCGACATTCAAACCTGGTTGATAATTATGCTAGTCCGTATCTGCTAAGCAGTCATTCACCGCGAACCACTGTGATCTAAGTGATCAATTACTTTGATACATCATCGCATTATTTCATACCCTGGGTTGACCAGGAAGGATATCTCTATAGATTTCTTACCCCATACCAAATAATCTGCAACGCCGTTTTGTTGAAAGATGCCATGCTATGCCACTTTGTTGAATTGCGCCCCACCAGATGCTGTTGAACCCTTCGAAATGTAAACCTATATGTATAAAAGTTGAAAGCTAAAGCGTCGACTTATCAGAAGAGGCCGTCGATCTCGCCAGTCTCTGTATCGACATCAACATTGAGGTATCCTGGCGCTGTTGGAAGACCAGGAATGGTTTGGATGTCCGCAGCTAATGCGTACCTTGAAGAGATTAGCGAGCTTCTGTTGAGGGTCCCGGAAATTGACTTACAAGTATCCAGCTCCAGCAGCTAGACGCACATCTCTAATCGGGACGGTGAACCCTGTTGGTGCACCCTTGAGATCAGGATCGTGGGAGAGCGAGTACTGGGTCTTGGCGATACAGATTGGTAGGTTCCCAAAACCTTGCTTTGTGTATGTATCAACCTTCTTTTGGGCCACCTCGCTGAACTCAACTGCATCGGCTCCATACATCTGCTTACCGATAGCCTCAATTCTGGTTTGAACATCTCCGTCGAGGCTGTAAAGGAGCTTGAAATCTTTGTCCTTCTCACTTGCTGCGATGACACCTTTAGCGAGGTCGACAGCACCCTTACCACCCTCAGCCCAGTGATTGGCTGGGATGGCATCTTCGGCACCAGCAGAGATGGCTTCCTCTCGAATGACTTCAATCTCGGCAGGAGTATCAGTCTCAAACTTATTGATAGCAACAACAACAGGGACACCGAATGTCTTGGCATTCTGGATGTGCTTCTTCAAGTTGACACAGCCCTTTCTGAGGATCTCAACATTTTCCTCGCGATAGACCTTGTCCAGAGCTGCACCAGGAGCGATGGGAGGACCTCCTCCATGAACCTTCAGAGCTCGGACTGTGGCAACAATGACAACAACATCAGGCACAAGACCAGATGATCGGCACTTGATGTTGAAGAAGCGTTCTCCTCCCATGGTGAAGTCAAAACCAGCTTCTGTGATGACGAAACCAGCCTTCTCGTTGTGATTCTCATCTGATTCCGTACCGGCAAGCTTCAATGCAAGCTTATCAGCGAGCACGGAACTGGCACCGATACTAATGTTTGCAAAGGGTCCAGCATGGACGAAGACGGGTGTGCCTTCCAGGGTTTGCATAAGATTAGGTTTGATAGCATCTTTCATCAAAGCAGTGAGAGCACCACCAGCGCCGATATCGTCGCAAGTGACAGGGTCGCCGGCCTTCGAGGAGCCAATCACCATTCTGCCTAAGCGCTCTCTCATATCATTGAGGTCGCTGCTGAGAGCAAGAATAGCCATGCATTCACTGGCAACTGAGATGTCGAAACCAGTCTCTCGGGTTTGTCCTCTCTCGGTGCCTGCCGTACCAACGGTAATGCCTCGGAGGTGGCGATCATTGACATCCAGCACACGTCTCCAAGTAATGGTATCGGGATCGATGTCCAATCTTGCGAAGCGGTGGATTTCGTCCTCAGTGAGCTCATTGGGGTCAGTCTTCGTGATACCTAGCTTCTTCAAGCGGCGGAACATAATGGGTTGAAACTCTCGCTTGCCCTTCTTCACAGGTACAAGTCGCTTATAGAGAGCTCCGTCCTTTTGTGTGTTCTCGTGGAACATCCTGGTCTCAATCGCAGCAGCCAAAAGATTGTTGGCGGCCGTGATGGCGTGGATATCACCAGTCAGATGGAGATTGAACTCGTCCATAGGAATAACTTGAGAGTAACCTCCTCCTGCGGCACCTCCCTTGATACCAAAAGTCGGCCCTTGACTTGGCTGACGGACATTTGCGAAAGCGATTCTGTTGAGGTGGCCTCCAAGGGCTTGGGAAATACCCATAGTCGTAGTAGACTTGCCCTCGCCAAGTGGCGTTGGGGTGATACCAGTGACAACAACGTAGCGACCATTGCGGCGATGCTCCAAGCGCTTGAGAATGCTCAGGTCAACCTTGGCCTTGTACGCACCATATGGCTCGAGTTCATGGCCAGCAATGCCAATTTCTTGAGCAATACGGGTGATTTGCTTGGGTCGTTGTGCACGAGAGATGGCGATATCTGAAGGAACAGGTTCCTTCAAATTAAGTGGTAGAGGTTTGATAGTCCGGGCTTTCTGACGCTCAAAGTACATCGTAGCTGACTCCACGACGTTCTGCAAGAGCATGGCAATTGTCATTGGGCCGACTCCACCTGGCACAGGGGTAATCTGCGAAGCGACTTCAGATGCTGAGGCGAAGTCAACGTCTCCCACCAACCTCTGACCAGACTTCTTGGTTTCATCTGGGACGAAGTTTGTTCCAACATCGATTACAACACAACCAGGCTTCAACCAGTCTCCTTTGACGAAATTTGCTTTTCCAATAGCAGCAACAAGAACATCAGCATTCTTGATATGCGCCTCAAGGTTCTGAGTCCTCGAGTGGCATACGGTGACAGTAGCATCTGCATTTTTCAGCAGATAGCTTGCCGGGCTTCCAACAATATCACTCCGCCCAAGAACGACAGCATTCTTGCCCTTGAGCTCAACACCGCTTTCCTCCAACAAAACCATCACGCCCTTTGGCGTGCAGGGTGTGAAGAGCGGGTGACCACCACGCTTGGCAAGCTCTCCAATATTCATTGCCCCAAAGCCATCGACGTCTTTCTCATCTGCCACAGCGGAAGTGACAGCATATTCGGAGATGTGTTTTGGTACTGGCAGTTGGACCAGGATACCGTGAACGGTGGTATCATAATTTAAACGTGTGATCTCTTCGACCAGCTCAGTTTCGGTGACGGTCTCGGGGAATTGGAGGAGTTCACAATCGATGGCGGCCTGAGAGAGAGAGTTTAGTGATGACACGGGCATTATCTTGGGAGAACACCAACCTCTTCGGCGGCCTTGAGCTTCATGCGAACATAAGTAGCTATAAACCTTCAGCACATAGACTGCTGCCTCTTCACCCATATACATACTCGAGTCTGATCGATCACCCACTGTGAAGAAAGGTTAGTATATTCCGTCGTCCTTAGGGGTGGGCGAGCGACCATACCTTGGAGAATCTTAAGTGAAGGCTTGTATCTTGGGTTGATCTTTTGAGCAGCTCCAATGTCGGCGTGGATCTTCTCGCGGATCTTTTTTGCAATGGCAGTGCCATCGATCTTGGTAGCCGTCATTTCTGCTCTTGTGCTGGAGAATGTTCTTTGCTGTGAGAGACGCGGCGCGAGAAAATCGAGTGAAGAAGTAGCGGTAGTGGGGGTGAGATTGGATGATCGGCAAAGACGCTGGATTCGACCCCGCGATTTTAGAGAGTTGCTGGCAGCCACTGAAGACAAGGCTGGGCTGGTGTGAAGATACCGAAGACCCCCGAGCGAACTCAGATTGGTGCTGCTGGAGGACGACCGAGGTATTCGAGGCAATAGACTTCCCTTTGGAGCGAGCGATGAGGCCTGACTCCAAGGTGCGGTCGATTGCATGTGGAAGGAGGCTGCTTCACTGCAACACCAACCGCCAGAACGCCGCGCTCGTCTGAGCATGCCCTGGGCTGGGACGAAAACTTCTGCTTCCTAAAAATGTGACTCGAAGGATGGTGAGCAGCCAATTGAATGACTCCCACGCTACAACCAAAAATGAGGCTCTATACGGAATGAGGATGCTGTTGGTACAATATCAGATGAAATGGAAAGTTTATGAGTCAAAAACCCGGCACTGTTCACGCGCGGGGCCCATATTCTGTTTCTTAGGGAGTCATTGTGACTTCTCACTAGCGCAGGCACGCGATATGATTGGCTGAGCTGACCACACCCAAAATCAATTTTGGTATCGACGAGGCAAGGCAACGCGAACTTTTGATATAAATCCGCCACGACCCCCGTCTTCTTGTTCGGTGACAACATCAGAAATTCAAGGAATTTTGAGTCGCCAATATGAGACCTACCTTATTGCTAGGACATGTGAGATTCACCCCAGAAACTAGATACAAGCACTTTTCTGACCCCACCACAGGAACGGGCCTTGACCCAAATCAAGTACGCACGCTGGAATTTATACACCGCACCGGCGCGATACTGACTGCATCGCAGATACAACAGAGACGGAGATATTATCTTCTCGACCGCGAAGGATCAGCACATCTGCGCCTGGTTCGCTCATAATGGAGAACGATTAGGCACATTTCACGGCCACCAAGGAGCGCTGTGGACCATCGACGTCGACCCTACAAGCACGATACTCGCAAGTGGCGCTGCAGACAACACGGTCAGGTTATGGGATATCAAATCTGGAAAGTGCCTGAAGGTCTGGGAATTCGACACTGCCGTCAAGAGAGTCGAGTTCAACGAAGATGGCTCACAACTGCTTGCTGTGACGGAAAAACGAATGGGTTTCTTGGGCACGATTGTTGTCCTTGATATCAAGTTAGATGTTGAGGCAGAGCAGTCCGATGAGAAGGCTTTGACAATCACCTGCGAAGACAGTAAAGCAACGGTCGCTGGATGGAGTTACCTGTCGAAGTACATCATTGCAGGCCATGAGGACGGAACTGTGTCGCAGTACGATGCCAAGTCTGGAGAACAGCTTGATAATGTTCAAGTCCACGAACCCGATACCTCCATCACAGATCTGCAGTGGTCTGCTGACCGGACATACTTCATCACTGCTGGAAAGGACAAATCTGCGAAGGTTGGTGCTGCCACATTGCCATGGTTAGAACTTCATCTAACAAATCACAGCTTATCAATGCCCGTGACCTCGAAGTCATGAAGACCTACGTTGCCGATACCCCTCTGAACAGCGCATCCATCACACCTAAGAAGGACTATGTTATTCTTGGCGGTGGACAAGCTGCCATGGATGTCACAACTACCAGCACTCGGCAAGGAAAATTTGAAGCCAGGTTTTACCACAAGGTTTTCGAAGAGGAGATTGGCAGAGTCAGAGGTCATTTCGGACCGTTAAGTCAGTATCTCAATATCCCGATCGAGGTCATATAAGCTAACATAGGTAGATACCGTTGCCGTTGATCCAACCGGAAAGGGCTACGCCAGTGGAGGAGAGGATGGATATGTTCGGGTTCACCAGTTTGACAAAGCTTACTTTGATTTCACGTACGAGGTTGAGAGGCAGGCAAAGGCGGCAGGGCAAATGTAAAAAGGTCGGATTGGCTGTTTGCAGGTGCATTTGCGGGCGTTGCAGGTTGTCATGAAAAGTCTGGTAGGTCTGACAGTAAATCAGGCTGATTTAGACCAATACAGCATTTTCTCTGCCCACCATGTTCACCTGAGGATGTTCAGTTGGATTGATCAAGCAGGCATGGAGGACTTTCCTGGCAGACAAATACGAAGGGGAAGTCCTAATAGGAGAATTCTTGAGCCAAACACATATTTCCGACGTGAGAGCGTCAGCATCACGCATGTCAAGGTTATGACAATCATGAGCCGTACTTCAAATGCCCCCTGAATCTCTTTGTAAGCGAGCTGCAGCAACCCCGCTGATGTCACTTTAATTGTGCCGAATGCCCCTCATCGAGCTAGACTTTTTGATTACAACAATCCCACCACAAGCTGTAGCAGGACAATAGGATTGATCTTTCAGCTTCCTTCACATTGGTCTACCTTCAACTCAGTTGTCCAAGAACTCATACAAGAGTGCCTCTCAAGCTTGGAAGCTTCGGATCCTACCTTGCTTCTCAACTCACATCACAACTTCGAAGTCGGTTCTTTCCCCGACTTTCCGTGAGAATAATTTCTCGCGTCTTTTCAACATTCAGTAATCATGGCTCCAACAATGAAAGCAGTCGGTATGCTCCTCGAGTTCCCTCATGCCCCCAGATAGCCTAACAACAACAGACATTAAAAACGGCACCGGCAATGCCGACGCACTTTTCATCAACGACCAAACCCCCAAACCCACACCCTCTTCCGGCGAAGCAATCGTCAAGATCAAAGCCTTCGGACTAAATCGTATGGACCTCCTGCAACGTGAAGGCCACTATCCGCTTCCCCCACAAGCACCAAAAACACTCGGTGTAGAATTCTCCGGCACGGTTGAGAGTTTAGGAGAGGGATGTAAAGATGGATTCAAGGTCGGAGATGAGGTTTTTGGATTGGCGTATGGGGGAGCTTATGCGGAGTATATTGCTGTGAATACGCATATGCTTTTACATAAACCGGGACATTTGAGTTGGGAAGAGGCTGCTGGAGTTCCTGAGGTGAGTTATACTGTCCCACTTTCATGTTGGGGAATATAAGTGAAATTGACGGAGTGATAGACATGGATCACAGCAACTCAAGCAATGTACCTTGTCGGGGAATTCACAAAGGGAAAGTCAATCCTCTGGCATGCCGGCGCTTCATCAGTTTCCATCGCCGGTATCCAGCTTTCGAAAGTCGGCGGAGCAAGCGCTATTTATGTCACAGCCAGTTCCCTAGAGAAGATTGATTTCTGCGTCAAGGAACTCGGTGCTACAGCTGGCTTCAACTACAAGACTCAAGACTGGTCCAAAGAGATCCTCAAAGCTACAGATGGTAAAGGTGTAGATATAGTCATCGACTTCGTCGGCCAGAGTTACTTCCAGGGAAACCTGGACGTTGCTGCTAGAGACGCGCATATCGTCACTCTCGGAGCATTGAGTGGCACGAAATTACCAGCTGGAGTTGATATTGGAGCCTTTGTACGGAAAAGGATCAGATTTGAGGGAAGTAGTTTGAGGAGTAGGGATCCTGATTACCAAGGCAAGCTGAGGGATAATTTGGAGGAGTATCTACCCAAATTTGAGGATGGGACGTTTAAGATTTTCGTGGAGAAAGTTTTACCGTGGGAGGAGATTATTGATGCTCATAAGTTGATGGAGAAGAATACGACAAAGGGGAAGATTATTTGTACCATTTCTTGAAAGAAGGAGATAGAGTATCAATTTAACAATGAGATCTAATTCTTCTACATTTCGAACATCCGAAATCCAGTGCTTGATCTGCTGTATTTTCCGGAAGGTACTATGTTTTTTACTTCACAGCCATATGCTCCATGCAATTTCGAATCTCGTCACAGCAGACGAGTTGGTATGGCAGCGGGGGACTTGATACGTCGGAATCTCCTCATAATATCAAGAGCACTGCCTCTCTCTTCCTCGCCATTGGACTAAAATTGCGCAGTTCACCAATACGGACGTGAAGAAAGAGTAGATAGGGAACACATTCACTTTTCCGCCAGCCCTTCAGGACTGCTAAGGAGTATAAATGTGCCGCTCCGATTGCCCGTTAAGAACATACATACATTTTCGTTCGTCACCATAGTTAAGTCAATGCAATACGCTTATGGATTTCGAAATCATGCTTTCCTGGAGGCACTCATACTTCATGTGATGCTTCATCCCTTGACGATCTCGCTTTCAAATGCAACATCATCAACGCGGCCGAGGAGAATCTCTAGGCCTCGATATTTTAAATTCTAAAACATAGACGCTAACCTGAATGTACGTCAGCAACCTAAAGAATGACGAATTCAGCGTGCTCCTCTCCCAGAGACGTAGATGGATCAACAGTAACCGCTCACAATCTGGTTGAGACAAACATTATCCGAGTATATGTAAGTCAATGCCAGCAAATAGTAACCTTTACACAGCGAAAGATCACCCAAGAAACATGAATACTGGTGGACATGACATTCATTGACACAATACGTTATAGACACTATACAGGTTGTCTTCGACACCGCCACTCCAAGAGACAACTCCTTTTGTCGAATCATCAAGACCGACACCAACAACCAAAGAAACAAATGAAATGGCAATTCATCCAATCGTTATACATCTCCTTCACTCGCCTCCTCGTCCTTTATGATTACCCATCTTCTCAATAGAGGACATGATTCCACTTCGATACCCCAATCCACTACCAGGTCTCATACCCTGAGCACTGCCGCTTCTCTTCTCCAAATTATGCCCCGCTGGCATGCCAAAGCCTCCCTTTCCAATGCGACTTTCGCCTTGAGCCATACTGCCAGGCGCTCTCAGCCCCGAAGCTCGAGAGATGCTACCACGAAGATTCTCAACGTTCGAGTGACTTGGAGGTTGTTGAGGAGCGCTTTGCACGGCCTGGAGAGGTGCCGAATTCATCTGATTCGACAACATCTCGTCACAAGCAGCCACCAATGGAATCATCTCATCCAGAGCTGCAACTAATTTGCCCTTCTCAACCCGTTCTTCATCCAGCATTTTGCGGAGCTCGGCGTTGTCGTGCTTCACACTATTGACAACTTGCGTCATGCCTTCAAGCTCAGCCTCTATCTCCTTCGCATGTGCGTCCTTAGCTGCTTGCTTCTCAAGGTCTTCCGTGGCCTCATTCGAGTGTTTAGGCTCGACCTTCGTCATGGTCGTGTCTCGTCCAATTCTGATTTCCTCGTTTTCTCTCGTCAGGTCCTCAATTTTAATTTCCAACTCCTTTACCTTCTTCTCCCAGCGCTTTTCGTAGCTTTTCTTCAAAGCAGAGACTTTGGTCTCGTGCTTATCCTTATAGAGAGTATGCAGCTCCCTCGACACCTTCTCGACAGCAAGCTCAACTGCTCGGCCGCCGCACTCACAGTCCCCAGATCTTGTGCTAGTGGGTGAAGTTGGCATTGATTTTCCTGCTCTCATCGCGGCCATCTTGCTTTCTGCCTCTTGAGCCATCATTTCGGCGGCGTCGCGTCTTCGTTCGCTCTCCTCTAACCGTCCCTCGAGTTGATCACGTTCTCGTTCGCCATGGACAATTTCTTCCTTCACATTTCTCAGCACGGCCTCCATCTCACGGCTCCGTTTCTCCCATTCCTCCTTCTCGGCTGCTAAATGCTCTTTAAGATTACGTTCTTCTCGAACTTGTTCCAAGCTTTCGCCAACACGCATCTCTGCATCTCCAACTGCCGTCTTCAAGGATTGCACCTCCGCTTCCTTGCCGCTTAAGGAAGCTTTGAGACTACTGATTTCTGACAGGAAACTAGACTTCAGACTTTCGAGTTCCCTTGGTGTAATAGAAGGCATGGACCTCGGGGTTGGAGCTGGTGGAATGTCAAAGTCGAGTAGATTGGAAATGGTGTGCCTATTGACTGAAGGAGTGGATGCGTATGACATGTCTGGCATGGTTGCACTCTTCAAGGGAGACTGCTTTCTCGGCGAATACTGAGCTCGACCCGCAAATCCATTGAATTGGTCAGTGAAATCCAGTATCAGGTTTGTGGTATTGCCTTCATCCCTACTCTTCCCATATTTATGCGCTCGAGGTGTTGGTGACGAGGAGCGCTCCTGTGCAGGTCGCCTGAGGGCAGCTGGAGTGTTCATTTGAGTACGTCTTGGTGTCGGATCCATCCCAACTTTCGTCGGACTATGCTGGATCACAGAGAAGTCGCTGAAAGTACTGGCCATTGTCTCATCCATATTTTGTTCCTCATTGTGACCTAGGCCATTCCCTGCAGTGATCAATGTATCGTCCGAATTATGGTCCATTTCGCTATCCTCGTCCTCTAGAATTTCGATAGCCTTTGTAAGCCCTTCATTGTCCCTCAGAACGTCTTGAATGGACATTGTCCGCTCCCCAACGTCCGGCCGCTTTTCAGGAGACTTCTCAGGCGACCTCACTGGCGACTTTATAGGCGCAGATGGTTTGACGGGAAATCTCATCGGAGCTGACATTTTCCGCGGACTTCGCATTGAACGCATGTCTTTGCTAGGGGATGGCGAATGCGATTTGGCTGTTGGCGAGGCGCGACTTTTCAGCATCTTCAGAGGAGATGCAGGCTCGCGATCGATGGGACTCCTCGAGTCAAGGCGGGATGTTTTGGTGGGCGACATATTCTCGCACTCATCTATATCATCTGGAATATTGGCAACAAATGGAGAGCTGGGTGGTCCATCGCTATCAGAATCTGCGGTTGATTGCATTGTGATTTCGTACTCGTTGCAGATGGTGGCCGTCGCAGTATTGAGTATTGCTGGTTTAGACTCCGATAGAGGAGAGCCCATGCCGATAGTCGAAGATACCTGATTCCAGATTCCTGTTATCATGGTACATGCGACAGAGTGGTTGTGGTGTTTGAAGTGGATGTATTGGTGGTGTCTTCGGCAAAGGCACGAGGAGGTCGAAAGTAAACATTCAATTTCCCACCCGACTCTCTTAGCGCGAAGCTTGACCTAATCAGGCAAGGCACACTCCTGCAATGGCAACGGCTCGCAATGTCTGAAATAATGGCACACAGAACCCCGAACATAAACTAAATAATGTCCTTGAAATCTTGGGACATTGTAGTAAGCAGACTCAAAGATCTATTAGTTGATTCTGTTTAAGAATGACACTTTTGCATAACCTATCCTTAAATCTCGCTTGCCTAATGTCCTACTTTCTGGGGACTTTGGTACTGGTGGTTGTGTCGCTTACCTTGAAAAGAAGGAGATGGCAATTGCGAATTGGACAACTATCACGAGAAATTTGACCTCGTTTTCATTGCATTGGAGTATCTCCGAAATAATTCTAGATTCATAACGCTTCGTGATGTGTATGCAATGCACCTAACCATGCCTCCGATGCCCCTTCAATGCATAATGCATTGTCCCAGACCATACTCCAAACCCAGCAGCCATCCGTCAGGCTGGCCCCCTATCATGCATGCAACAGAAAAAATAAACGTGACAATGAGACATCAATTCTATCAAACCAAATCCGTTGACCTCATACTTTGCCTCTGTCATGGTCAAGGCCCTAAATCGTGTCGGATTCCTTGAACATGCTGTACACGCTTTGCTGTCCCTTTGCTGCTACTTTGAGATTGGAGAACTGTGTTTCGGGAAGCCTCTTTCCAGCTTTGATACTTTCGAGTACCCTATGTAGAAGTCAGTATATTGATCACAACGCAAACCAGAGAATTTACCACTCGACCCCGACATATTTGACACCACAACCGCCTACCCTCTTGATCTCTTTCTCAAGTTTTCCTCCAGCCAATCCTCCACCTGCTCCTGTTCCTTGACCTCCTGATGGCTTTCCTAAGATGACACTATAGGTGAATTAGTATAGTTCGGTACGAATGTCTCAGCAAAAGTTCGAGAAGCGAGATCTCAATGTCCAACCACTTGGAGGACACTGTTCGGAAGGTCGCCTCCTAGTGTTTATTGGAACCAGGGCAGATTTTGACGTACTGAGTAACCTGACGCCTGCCCAAATGTATAGATACCCTAGCACCATTTTCAGCAAGAAGATGCCTGCGATATGTTAGCATCTGAACAGCAAGAGGCGAACAGCAAAGGACGAAGAGGAGCGAATGGCATGAGACCTGATCGAGAGCCTCTTGGATATCAAAATGGCATGGACAAAGGAAAGGAACGCATACTTGAGTTTATGATCGCTGACCAGTGGATGGGTGCTGCCATTTATGTATATTACAAGGCTGTCAAATACTCCTCGAGGTCGATTTGCCTTTACTCGATCCTTCTCCTCGTCTTCCAGTTGTCGTATCGCAGTCAACTTATCCTCCTCGGTCAAAGGCTGTCCCATGGATCCTTGCATTGAGCCTGGGCCAACCAGCATATCTTCTACACTCAGTTTTGCTCTCTCCCTTACGTCTTTTGGAATCAACGCCTTGGCTTTCTCATCCCAATCATCGGATCCCGCACCAACCTGGTCTGATATTCTCTTGCCACCCGTTCCTCCAGATTTGAACTGATAAGATAATTTGACCGATCTCGATTGCCGCCATCCTGTCGAGGCTCCAAGACGACTGTAGGTGAATCAGTATATGTTTGAACGGATGTCTTAGCAGAAGCTCGGACGGCGTGATCTCCATGTCCAGCCGCCTGGAGAACACTACCTGGAATCTCGCCTTTTTAAAGGTCGCCTTCTAAAGTTCATTAAACATAGGGCAGATTTGACGTACTTCTCTGCTCTTTGGTGACCAGTCGAAGAGGAATTCCAAGCGTCAAAATAAGTTTTCTTTGGTTGAGCTGCTAGTGGGACTGCAGGTTTTGGGGGCGCCATTGTCGCGTTGAGTATTGTTTGTGCGGGGCATTCTTGGGATGATATTTAGAGGATCGCGTTCCAACAGCCGTTGGCACGGAAAGCATAGGCGTAATCACGTGATTATATGGATCTTCGACCGGGCTGGGGGAGCCTCGCGCATATTCTTCTGTCCGTCAGCCTGAGGTCGAAACTAGGAGGGCTGGCTCCTAAGCAACCTATTCTAACCGATTGTTGCTATTTATGCTCACATAACGTTCACGAAAATGCTCATCTGCTTGGCCAAACCCGGGGCTGGTTATTGCTCACCTCAACCCTCGCCCTTACCCAGACCCTACCAAGACTCGAGACTTGGTAACCTGCTCTGATGTACCTTTCCTACAGTTCACCGCAGCAGAAAAAGCTCCGCACCGCGGCCAACTTCCTACGCTTTGGCTCAGCAAGTCTTCAATATCCTCCTGCAAGCAGCCGCCGCGCCGCCTCGCTTCGGCACGTTCACAGATCTGCTTCAACAATGCAACTATGTCGTGCACGAGAGCTGATGCATTCGAGCAGCCAGGCCGGTCTCTGCTGCAACGTGTGTTACCCACTCATTAGCCCTATGCAGCCATTGGGGCAGGCAAGCAATCAAAGAGTTAGCATCAACAAACCAACTCCTCACCAGAGTCGCTGCGGTCGTTACACACACTCATTTGCGATGTTGCCACCCATGCAGATCCAATATGAATTCCAGCCGGCTCTGCATCGATTGGAACACGATGGTTGCACTATTTCACAAGACCTTGTGGGAAGTTAGATTGAGCCCTGTGACGGTCATGAGAACGATGGTGTTGGCGAAGTCGAGCACGGGAGCATCCGTCTCTAGCACGAACAGCCTGCTGCACTTATGGCTCGGAAGCATGTTAGGATCAGGATCGCAGGCCTTCCTACTTGACATGCGCCCCATGGGGAAAGGGAAGGATTGAGGCTATACGCCGAGCTTGAGAAGGGCAGCCAGTAATCGGTCAATGTGAGGGAAGGGGGTAACGAATCCTCTGGTTTGGACGCACCCTGCTCCTGTCGACTCTTCTGGGCTAGGAATCCGATCCTGAGCCGAGTTAAGATCGCGAAGTAATCGATGTTGCGACAGCGAAGGCACGAGGACCATGATTCAAAGTCAGGGTTGAGAAGCTCGGAGCAGGCGCAAACATCATATCAAACTGGACCTCACACCATGTGACCGGGCTTACTTTGAAGCTGAGAGAGAAGTCAGCGAATGAAAGCCTTGCTCTCGAGTAGCGGTGTACGCGCGCTAGCGGAGAACTGTTCAAGACCATCTCCCAGCGTCGAAAACAGTCCACAAGAAGACGACGCCCGGTGATAGATCGACATCGCTTGATCTTTGTATCATCAACCTGACCATGCCATCATGGACTCGGCGTTCTGGCCACGAGCACGTACGGAGAGGATCACTAGACGAGACCCCCAAATCTCGACTTTCGTCTCACATCAACATCGACCCGTCTGTCGTTCACCACGGGTCGTTTGGACGATGTTGTGCGGCGGGCCAAGTCTTCGAGCACCGGATTGGACAGTGGCGCCACAAGGCATGGGAGTCTCAGCCAAGATGTGGCATCCTTGACCGATCGGACCGTTGACCTGTACCCGCGCTTGACCTTGTGGAGAACAAACCAGCTCGACCTCTCAGCCAGAATTGATGCATTGTCATTCGTTGACACTCGCTCGAAGCTGACAACTCGCTCGCCGGATATCATGGTGATACTCTGCCTCTCGTATGGTTCGCTCGGTAGCCGTCAAATGCGCACTCTGCGAGGCTGCTTGACTGTTGTGCACCCTCAGGACTGGTGGGGTTGTGTGTAGCGGGGCCGCTGCGATGCTTGGCGCGGTAGGCTAAAGTTGACCCTAGAGCTCGATAGAGGGGTGTCTCGAGGAAGTGGCTCGACAACAGACGTGGTCGTCAGTGATTGGGGTCAACCCTGGAAAAGGCTCCGAGGATTACTCTGATCGGCGCGGGCAGTGAGGGGCTTTCGATAAGATGATAGGAGGAGTGGATTTGTTCCAGACTTGCTCTGACAGTGTGCGGTCTGTGGGCCTCGCGACTGTGAAGTTGTGTTTTTCTATTTCGCTCTTGCGGAGTGAAGGCATCCTTTGGGATGCCTTTCGCCTGAGGCAGCTCCCGCTCACGATGTCGAGTGCATGAAACAGGCTAAGGAGGTCCAGCGTAGCTTGAAGCCGGAATCCTCGCTGATAGGCTATGTTCTGGCTGCATGTTCCCGCCGTGCAGAATGCAAGTGACTTTGGCGCACAGCAGGGGCCATCTGTCTCTGAGAGAGCTGCAGGGACCGCTGCCGGGAGTGGAAGAGGATGGGAGGAAAAGGAAATGACAGGGGCTCATGAGGCGGTGAGTGTGCAACAATACGTGGATCACGTATTGCCAATAGTTTTGAAGGTCGAGGAGTCTTCTGAATTATGCTGGTGACAGTTTGACGGCGAAAGCGGGATGAAGAGTCGAGGTTCCGAGTATCCTCCATTTCTTTACTTGGGCCCATGGATCATAGTGTCTCGGCGAGCCGCATCAGCATCATCGACCGGATCTTCAGTACTCCCGCATGGAGCACGAGAGTTTTTTTTGTTGGTGGGAAGGAAGTTCGTTGAGATTAAAAGCCTCGACAATGAACAAACTTCTACACTTCCGAGGGCTTCTCAGGACATCAGGCGCGGGTTCTCTTCTGCAAGTACTTTCGGCCATCTGGAGCCATAGGTGCCTCTTCAGTCATCAGAACCAGGGTCGGAAAAGTTTGCTACCTCCGTATGGCATGTTTCCAAAAGGCTGCTTAATGACGCAGCTTCCTCCTTTGCATATTAGATGTTTGAAGAAACACAAGGCTGGGAACAATTGCACGGAGCATCATTGATGGAAGCCAATGAACTGCAGAAACCTGGTCGTCGGTTTGCTTGAGACATACAGCGCGGTCTTAGTATGTTCTAGTTGGCTTCGGAGAATCATGTCTAAGGTTGTCGTTGGAATATGAGGGTTTCTCCTCCTGTTCCTTGTGTTGTGGCGAGGTTTAAGGCGTCGAATTGAAGGATATAGAGGACTAACAAATGTGACATATCAGTGTTCCTCGATCTATGTGTAACAGATCGATCAAAAAGGAACGCCGTTTGCCAAGCGGATGAAGATTGGGCGTCTATTGTTTGGGGTAGTTGTTGCTGGCAGAATGGCTTGTTCTGGTCTGTACGCCTCAGCCAGTCCTTTTCGTCCACGAATATTGAGAACGTGACGAAGCCAGTCGTTGGATGTCACAAGTTCTTGGTCAAAGATACTGTTGTTATCTGGCGCCAAAAAAGGCAATCAAGTCCCAGTCATTCAGTTGGATACATCTTAAATATCCAAATCCAAGACCGGTCGAGCTCATGGATCCGACGTTGCGATTATTCTGGAGATTCCGATCCTGACTTGCACGTAGTTCTGAACCCTGAACTTATCCTGGCATGTACATATCGGTACAGGCCCTCGATGCAGCAAACAGATGCGGCACGGGAAGGATCCTGAAATGGTGTGGCCATTTCGAGATGGCAGATGTTTTCCAGTCCATGCACACGTGCGTTCGATGCGCAAATCTCAAAACTTCCATCCGTCTTCTCTGCCTGCCACGGTGCGAACCCGCCATGATTCCGACGGAGCAGCATCGATCGAAAATCAGCAACATTCGAGCTTGATACTGTCCATGCTTTTTGGACGGAGGCCTGTGTGCCCGAGCAGCCCCCACAGCGTAGATTGAGCAGGCCTGCAAAGCCTGAAGCTTGAAGCCTGTCATTGCAGTCCAAAACCATGCCAGCGTGATGTAGGGGTACGGATAAGCCTGTCCTCTCACAAATCTATCCCAGTCGAAGTCTAGGGTGTATATTCGCAGACTGTGCTCCAAAATTGATAGGTCCACGGCCAACATTTTTAAGAAGCATTCGGCTTACACAACGCTCTCGAGGCCTCTAAAATCGGTACGGAGAAGGACAGAAAAGTGTCCCGAGTCCTGAATTTTGAGAAGTTCCGCCATTGGCTTTCGAAATTCTATCCTTGCCAGAAAAGGCCTCACGGTCTACGGATCTAAAGAGTACCACCGTAAACGCTGCTCTTGCAACGTACAAGGGGGTTACCTGTGTAGTATGCTTACCTCTCTCCACAGGTCTTCTTTCCTTCTCAAGAACTGCTAGAGCTGCCAAATCTAGATATGTTCTAAAAGTCACGGCCCCCGCCTTACTCACATACGCATACAGCTGCTGCCAGCCCATCTGATGCCAGGCTGCCTTACCGCAGATGCATCATCTGCTGCGCATCATGTCCAGCATTTGCCTCCATTGCCTATGGAGGGGTTCCCTTTCTGGCATAAACTTTATCTGCGCAGCTGCACTCCAGTCTCCGGACGTTTGCCAACGAAAGCTTCGTCCAGCCCGCATAGGCGACTCAGCTAAATCTGCATAATGCGGCAGACGAAGTCAAATCGGAGAATTCCCTGGACCCTCTCTGGTGTCCGGCGTGTGTTCTGTGCATTTTTTCCCTCAGGCTTAATGCCTGTGCCGGCGGGATCTCCTGCTTTTGCATCTCGCTCTGATCGCCAATTAGCAGCTCCAAGTTCTGCACCTTTGAACCCCGAATCCATCTTCTGAATAATAAGACGTGCAGTACCGAAGCAGGATTAATGGAACAGATCTTGCAAGGAAAGGTTGCCAATTACAAGCCTTTGCACAGAGCAGAGAAGGGGGAGGATCTGCTCAGTGGGATCAAATAGCATCATTACGACCGCCGGCCGTCATCCGTTGCCGCTCTGCAGCGCAGAAAGCACCTGCAGTGCTTGACCTCACCATACTTCCGGAAATGCAAGATATTAGCGACGATAAGTAATCACGTCGACCAGAATCGAACGGGCAGAGCAGGCGATCAATCACTATTTTTCAAGTATCAGAATCGACCCTATACTGGATCTGGGTGGCATCCTCGCTGTATGGCCTTTCAGCGCCTCTTCCTTCCTCCACTAACCAGTCATCACAAGTCAAACAATGTCTCCAGAAATCTGCTGCTTACCAGCCTGGCCAGCAAAAGATATTCTGGAATTGGCGCTAGAGCAGCTCAAACGGAGCGCATCGAAGAGGCTTGGAATCTCCGGGTTGTCTTTATTAGCCGCAGCGAGGTGGTTTGTCAAATGAGAACGCATGTCATGAGAAGGTCTTTTGCGTGAGGGTGTTTCCTCTTGGAGTCTAGAGGGCAAGGTGCTTCCTGGTAGAAACGCTCAGCGTCTGGACGGTTGCTCTGGTTAGTCGACTGGTTAGCTAATTAAGCTTGAACTTGAAGTGCTATTCTGGTGAGCAGATGAGACTTCAAGTCAGCGACAGTTTTCTCTCTATCTTTATTCTTGGGGAGCGGGCCTTCGTCCGGACTGCGACACGGTGCGGCTCGTCTGCTTCTCTGCGGCCGCCTATCGGTGGTTGGGATTTTGGATCGTGAAACCGAGCCGGGGATCGTGTTCTCCACTTCTCAGAGGAGCAACTCTCGCTCCAAGCCTCTCACAGGCCTTAACCGCATCCAAGCACAACACATCCACAACCACAACCACACACGAGCACGGACACGGGCTGCCCCTCAGCCACTCATTATTCACGACGTTAATCATCATCGACGTTCGGGATCACCTCACTCCCACACCCATCGCCCATCCCAGCTGTAGCCCCCAGACGCGACTACCGTAGGAGAGATGGCCAGATCAGATCACCCTTCTGCTCTCGCTCGCACTCGCACACAGACGCTGGCACAGACACCGAGTAGGCTTATCCGCCGTTCAATCAGCCTTTTCTCTCCTACTGTACAGTCGATCCTGACAGATCCGTTGTTCGGTAGATTTAGAGTAGAAGCACTGACAATTAGTCCGTACTTGTACACGGAGATGCTTCTAAACTGCCCGTACTTCCTATATCGACGTGGTCAACCAGAAGTGCACGCTCAGCCGACCTTCCAGCTCGGACAGTACAGTGTCTACAGGGCCTCTTTCGGTCGTCTCGTCTTCCTCTCCAGCGCCCATGGGTCAACAGCCACTGATTTTTCACATCTTCTCCTCGGCCACGGCCAGGGATCCCCAGCGAGGAAAGGCTCCTCGCTCTTCTTTCTGTCGTCTGGTCGTCTACCGTCAGCTCTTTTGACCTTCCCTCTCTGGCCCTCTCCCTGCCATCCCTACAAGCCTCTCCCTCGAGGCAAGACCACCTTCGACCACCCCCCTTGTGCTGGCGCTTCGTTTACCACATCGCTCACCCTAGCGTCAACAGGGACGGATTTTGGCGCGGCGTGGCCACTAATAACCTTGGAAGGCGAGGAAGGCAGAGTGGGACGCTCACTGTTCAGAAAGGCGCTGGACCAAACGCAGTTAGTGTGGGTGGCCACCTTTCAGCGTTGATTGCTGTGCCCGCCATCGAGAAACATCGACCACCGGCCTCTTCGTGGACACAGACATCCCGGCCAAAAAGCCAACCGGCGCGAGATACGGAGCTTCGTGTCTGTTCTGATGTGTTCGGAGGTGCTGTGATGTGCTGCTGCTGCTCCTGCTTCTGTCAGCTCTCTTCAGACTTTCGACCTGCGTTCCCACGCCTTGTCTCTCCCAGCTGTGTGCTGTACTGTGCTATGTCTCTGGTATCTGGCCCGCAAGTTCTGAAAGTACGGTTGGAGCGCCGGTAAAGCCTCGCCCACGCGCGGTTTCCTGGCCCTCTTCCCTATCGCAAGGCCTGGCACGTTCTCGCCTCGCCCCCGTAGCTAGTCAGACCCTCCCCTCCCCTCACTGCAAATCCACCTGCGCTCCGCAGTTCACAACACACCCGGCCTGCCTGCCCCAGTAGAAAACACCCACCAGAGAAGAGGAGAACGAGCAGTAGAGCGGAGCGGAGAGCGTGCAGGAAAGCTGCGCCCATACTGTAGCAATAACAATAATAACCTGACATTTGGGGACTTTGCTACTTGCTGCGTATGATCCATTGCAGAGCTATCCAGTGCATCAAGAGAACGCTCACTCACTCACTCACTCACTCACCCACCCACCAGCTCAGATCCTGATCCTCTTCGCACTCCCTCCCTTTCCCTTCCCTTCGCATCCCAACATCTCTCTCGCCTCGCCTCCCCTGTTCCAAGCACTCGCTCTATTCGCACCCCCATGCCCGCGGGTGGCTCGTTATCCAGCTCGCTTGCTACGGCTACCCTATCCCATCCCACCTGGGCCCTCTTTACTTTACTGACCTGGGCTACTCAACTCAACTCCTCCACTCACCACCGGCCACCACCACCACAACCACCACCGCAACCCAACCTCCTCCTCTCTTCTTTCCGCGCCGATATCCAAAGCTCCACCTTCTTCCTTCTCTTCCCCCCGACCTCTCGACTTTTCCTTGGTAGGAGGCCTAGGATTGCAAAAAAAGGTATGTGCTCTGGAAGTCTTGCTCCTCTTGTTTCTCTTGCGCTCCCTTCCGCCCTTTGCATCCTCATATTTTGCTGCAGCGCTGACTGGTGTACCTGCATTAGAGGTGCCATAACGTCCCCAATTCCTCACACGGTCTTCCATCCCAGACCCCATCCAGCTATTCCTTCTCTTCCGAATCATCTCTGCGCGCCGCCGACCTTTCTCACGAGCTTGACGACCGTCCACGAAACTTTCGCGACCTCGAATGTTGAAGCACGGATCAGATATTTTCGAAGCGATAACTAAGCACAAGCATACCTGCAGCTTCGCGTAACCTTCAACGATCCTGTCGTGGACCTTCAATCGCATCTCAATTGGATTGATAGGCTTTTCTTCAGGTGCTCTGTTAACGACTTCTACGATTCACACGTCCTGCGGTTCGACTTCCTGAAGTTTAACGAAATCATCTTGCGGCTTATGCATCTGTTTCTCCCTGACGAACAATAAACGAAACGACCCATCATCTGCGCTCGTTGTGAAGCATTTGCAAATTCTTGATCATTGCCAAAAACGACTTAACGGGCTTTCACATCAAAATATTGTTTCGTCAAACACATCTAAAAGTTCAGCGATATCTGTTCTGCAACTGCCCATCCTGCCATTCCAGGTCCTCCTTTCGCGCGAACGACCACAGAGACATTCCAGTCTCTGTCTCTGTCCCGCGGCTCTTCACTGAGTCCGTCACCCACTGTCCGCTTCGGACCTGATCATTCAAACCGAAAAGCTGGATCTCCCATCATTATCACAGGTGCAAACCCGGGGACCCTCCGACGTGCCATTTTACAATCATCACGCAAATCAAAGACCACTGTATGTGAATGAGAGGTTGCCCTCCCTGCCTTTGCCAGCGCCGCAACAGGCATACTCCTCGGGTACTTCGTCGCCCCGGGTTGGTTCACTTGGTTCACTTGGCTCTGCATCTATTCTGAACGGCAGCTCGCATTCTTCCTATACGACAGCGTCGTCCTCGAACGGACCAAAGACTCCTTCTCCGACTCTTCCCACCAACAGTGGGCTCCCAAGTTCCTTATCGCAGACCTCCTATAGCAACACTCCTCCGTCTGCTCCTGCGTATTCTTACAACCAAGAATCGTACTCCAACATGAACCACGGACCTCAAGACATGTATTATGCTTCACACATGTCAAATGGGCAGCCTCAACCACCACAGACGGTGACATCCAGTGGCATGCCGCACTATCCCCAGCATCAGCAGCAGCCACCATTACTGCAACCAGGACCTGCGCAATACAACCCAGCGCCTGCGCCGTACCAACAATATGGCTATTCCAATGGGCTGACATCTCCCCAATCTGCAGGTCATCAAGTTTCTGGTTCAATGGGACAGAATGTTTTACCTCTACCTGCAATGTCCGCCACCCAACCCGGCATTGGGCAAGGATTCGGAGCACAGCAAGGATTTGACAACACTGGACAAATTGCTCCACCTGGAATGAAACCACGAGTGACCGCAACATTGTGGGAAGATGAAGGTAGTTTGTGCTTCCAGGTCGAGGCCAAGGGGGTTTGTGTTGCACGACGTGAGGGTACGTACAGACGTTTCAATTGACTCGGAACGCACTGACATGAAGGAACAGACAATCACATGATTAATGGCACGAAGCTTCTGAACGTTGCTGGGATGACTCGAGGCAGACGAGATGGTATCCTGAAGAGCGAGAAGATGAGACATGTTGTGAAAATAGGACCAATGCATCTCAAGGGCGTCTGGTGAGCAAGATAATGGTTGTTCCTTCTTTTCATGGCTAATTGAAAGCAGGATCCCATTTGAACGTGCTCTTGATTTTGCAAACAAAGAGAAGATTACTGAACTGCTCTATCCTCTATTCGTTCATAACATTGGAGCTCTTCTCTATCACCCAACGAACCAGACCCGGACAAATGCAGTGATGGCAGCAGCTGAGCGCAGAAAACAGGAACAAAACCAGATGAGAAACACCCAAGCTCCTGGTCTACCATCTTTGCATCAACACCACCACCATTCGATGAGCGGCTCGTTAAATGGACATTTGCCAGGTCCACAGCATTCTTTAGCACCACATCCAAGTGTTCCTCGCCCAGGAATCGACCGGGCACACACATTTCCCACTCCTCCAACCAGCGCTTCTAGTGTGATTGGTAACATGGGTAGCTCAGACGGAAGCTTCCAGTGGGGCTCACAAGGTGGTATGGGAAGTGTTCAAGGTACAAATCCCCTGTCTATAGACACGGGTTTAAGTAACGCACGCTCAATGCCTACAACTCCAGCTACGACCCCACCGGGGACATCAATCCAAAGCATGCAGCAGTACCAACAGCCACCGCAACCCTACGATACTTCGCGGCAAATGTACTCTGCGCCACCTTCTCAGCAACCAGTGTATCAACAATCGGCGCCCGATCAGCAAAATATGACTCGGTACTCTCAACCAACTTCGTACATCAAAAACGAAATGGGACCACCATCTACACGAGCGCCAGGGTCAGAAACTGAGCACCATGAAACAAAGGATGTCAATGGTATGATCCACCACCCTCAGAGCCAAGGTCAAGTTAGTCACGGCCACGAGGATGAAGGAGAACATGAGCACGAGGCAGAGTACACTCATGGTAATCCTTCAAGCTACGATGCCAACCGAGGGTCCTACAGCTACAACAATGGACCAACAGTTGGGTCGATAACCGGAGATCATCCTCACCTGTCTCCAGAAATGACCGGCTCACCGAACCATCCAGCGTCCGGAAGAGCCACGCCCAGAACCGCCTCTGCGCCACAACCATATTATGCGCAGCAACAAGGCTATAGCACGCCCCCTCGGGTCCAGCCCCCTTCAAGTAATCTGTATAATGTAATGAGCAGTGAACGTGGGACCGCGAATGGCAGCAGCAATGGGGAGGTTTACGCACCACAATCGGACATGGGAAACTCGATCCCAAATGGCTACCCCAGCCAGCAGCAACCAGCAATGAATGGTGCGCCGGCAAGCATCAAACGTGGTCGTGACGACGATGATGACGGGAGACCATCGAGCAGAGGAGCAGACGTTGACCTAAAGCGAAGGAAGACAATCCGCGAAGGATCTATCTCAGGACCACCAAGTTACGAAACCGCTCCTCTCAGCCGAGCTCGATCTGTCATCGCACAAAGACGGCGATGATCTCTGTCCCCTCCCTCAGCCAGATTTCTGCACATTCTTCCTCGGCTCGGACTGTACCTGGACCCCGAAGCATTACCATCTCTCTTATGGCCATGGCCGACATACATACACAAAATCTCCATCGCCACACTCCTTGAGACAAAATTTCATTGCACCTTTTACGACCTGTTCTTGTATTGGTTGAACACCACCATTTCGCACCTTGTTCTACTTCTCATGACGACGAGTTAACGACTTGATATTTTGCGACGAATGGTCCTCGGTCCTCCGTGACCGAACCATGCATACGCTTGACGACTTTTACGCTTTGCAGAGGCCCTGGATGGAAATCCGACGATAAAGAGATTCCCTTGTATTTCATGATGCAGATTTTTGCATATGGCGAAAAGGGAGGAAACGAAACGTTTGGGCCTTTGGGACTCGCAAAAAAAAAATGCAATGTCACATGAGCATAAGCAGACGCCTGTTATGAACCCCAGGCAGCCCGCAACATTTCGCCCATGATTCTGAAGAAATAATGGCAACACAGCACAAACTATCTTGTACTGTAACCCTCACACTTCGGATTTCTTGGGAAAGACTTCATTCGATTCTTTTTCCTTGAGTTCAACCTATTATTGATGATGACCCTTATGACGATTTTCCTTGGTACGCTTTATTGAGCTCTGGATATGGAATATGGATATGGAATGAAATGGACTACACTGTTGCTGGTTCTATCTATGTACCTGAACGACTTTACGAGAGAAATAAAAGCTATTGTGTTGTCTACAGGATACTATAACACTTAGGAATAGTTCGAATCTGAACATGTGATACTGTAATTTGAAGGTTTGTTGTAACTGGGACTTGTGATGTTAGAATTTCGACGATTGGGTTTGCAGTCAGTGTCAGGTTGGAATTAACATTTGTTGGTTCCAGAACTTCCAACTAGACATACTAACATCAAGGCATCATCATCAACACCTCAACCCTAACCAATTTCTTAGAGCATCCGGACATAAAGCTTCAACTGGGGGTCCGGATTTCTGACTCAGATTCAGACTGTCAGTTATCTCCAGCATCGCCTTCGAGCTCAATTGAGAGAGTGAGCTTGAATCAGATAGAGTGGTCTGTTCTCAGCTGACTGCATTTACATTAAAGCATAACATTAGCTGCCAAACTTGCTTGCATAATTGCATGCTCGTTCGTCTCCGACTTCTCTCCCTCGTGCGTGATACGCATACCCGTGCTGAATCGCACATGTTATCCAACCTCCTTCCCTCCCTCCCTCCTCCAGATCCTGATCCTCAAGCTCAGTCAGCCCACGCCACAACACTTGTTCGTACCCACTTCCCTGCATCCCTAGCTTGTACAACGAAGACCCCAGGAGCCACGTCCCATTCCCCTCAACAAGAAAACGAAAAAACCTTGACGTTTTTCTCGTGGAGAAAGCAGACGAAAGTTCAAGATCACCGTAGTTCTAGAGCTTGGCCCTTCTGGATCTGCCCCCCGTACTGTAATTGTAAGCCCACCAAAGCAAAGCACCCGTTGGCTGGCCCCTCCCCTAATGCAACCATGCTAATGCAACATGCAGCTGCGGGATGGAATCGTTTTAGGCGAAAATGCAAAGCCAACAAGCAACATCCTAACGAGAGGGCGCGTGGGCGTGGGCGTGGGCTTGGCTTGCCTGGGCTGGGCTGCGAGGTTGCCGCCTCACCGTCTTTGCATTTGCGTCTAGGCTGCATTTTGCGTGTGCGTTTGTTCGGAAAACCTACTTTACCTCTACCCGACTACCGTAGCTTCGCATGGGATGGAAAGTTTGAAAGGCGCGCTGCAGGTTTTAGCAGTAGTTGTGTGGAGGACGTGGGAACCCTGTCCCGGGATCCGAGCCGTGAGTTAGTTGGTTAACTGTAGTGTTGGTTGAGGATGGAGGATTGGAGAGGTGTGGGGATGTGTATGGGATGGATGGCATGGGGTGGGATGGGATGCGAGTCATTTTTTCTCCGGGAAGATGGCTGATTTATTCCTGGATGGAGCGGGATTAGGTTATGGGGATATGAGAGGCGTTTGAGTGAGTGGTGGTATGAGTAAGTTGCTTACTGGGAAGGAGTGGGTGTGGGATTCGGAAGGGAAGTTTCAAGGCAGAGGTTGAAGTGCTCGAGTCTCGAGACGAGGAGGATTGAGGCTTGGAGCTCATGAGTCGCGATGCTTAGAATGGTTGATAGACAGCAAAGTAAGAGGTGGTTCGGGAAATGCTTGGTGAATTCACTAGACGTTTGGATCAAGGATCCTTGAGTTAGATCTGGAGATGTTCCAAAAGCAGTGCTTGTGTTTATCCTGGCATCGACTTTTGGCTTTCACCAAAGTAACGTCCTGCTTCTTCTAGGAGTGTTGCATGTCACTTCTCCTGGTCGCCGGAATGAGCTGTACATGAAGATTGAGACCGAGGTTGAGTTGAAGGAACCGCTCTGTATTCCTGGGGCCCGAATGGGTTGCAGCCGCTCTTTCCCTGGCTTGACGTTGAATTAGTGACGCTTGTCGTATTAGAAAGAGCACCCATACTAGTACTTCGAATGGGATTCCAACATGCCAGACTTCCAAATATATGAGACATTGATGAATAGAGGCCGAAGATATATGATAAGCCTTTATAAGGGGACATTCTCTTGTATGACTGTGTGGTCAAACTGTCCCAGGGTTTACACAACATGACAATACAACAATCAAATTCAGTAGTCTGGGTGCATCGCGATCCGCGCCTTCTAGAGTTTGTCAGCTGGAAAGAGAAACGGAAGTGCTGGCCAGGCAAATCAGACTTGTTGCTTCTTACTCGAAAGCAAACTTCGACGATGAATGCTGAGTATGTCAACTATGTCAAAGACTATTCCGGGCCAGGTTTGGAAGTGAGATGCGATAGAACACGATGAAGGGGAGAATGAGGCAATGCATCGGATTAATTTTGAACTTGATTCTTCCTCCCCATCTCCTGGACCGTGAAAGTAAAAAAGGGGTATGATTGTCTTTGAACATAATGTGCTTTGCTCAGATATGATGGTAAAGAGTCTCCACGAACGCCGGACTCCTTATCTTTGCTCGCTTTCCTTGTGTCCCCTTTCCCCAGTCCATCCCATGCAATCAAAGTACCCCATAAGCGAGCTGAAGTAGAAAAGAAAGCAAGACCAAAGTCTTCAAACGATACGGTCGTTCTGCTCCGCCGCCACCACAGCCACCACCACGTTAATCATGTTCCCCTCCACCGACGGCACGTTTTAATGGCTTGTTGTTGGTTCTCCTCAGTCATCCCTATAAACCAAGTATCCAACCTTCCCTCTTCCTTCCATCTCAAACACACCCTCATTCTGCTTCGCCTGCTCCACACTTCTGACCGCCTCCTCCAAGCATCTTTTCTCTCCCCCTCCAACTGCACCATCCTCCCTCAAACTGATCTCACTCTCCTTTCTTCCATCGCGAACAGCTCTCAGTTCTAGAGTCCTCTCGCTACTGGGCTCAGCAGCCGTAAACACTAGTCCCAACACCACATTCTCAAGGGTAACATCGTTGGTGAGGGATGAAAGACGGAGTGTTTGAACGGTATTTCGAACGATTGGCGGGCCGGAGGTAAGAGGTGTGGAGTGAGCGAGCAGAAGAGAAGTTATGTGAGGCCAGGCATGGGATGGAATGTTGGCGTATGATGAGGCTGGAATGGGGCGTTGCGAGAGCTCATGGGTTAAGTGGTTGTGTGGATGGAATGCGCATTGTGGGTTGGCAGCAGAGGACGATGGTGATGGATTTCGGTATGCTATTTGAGCCTGTTAGTTGGGATACTTGTGAGATTCGCAAGAGCTGTGAAGAGAAGAAGCGAAATGCAATGAGAGTTTGTAGATATCGGTCGCGGTTCACTCATGAGGTTTGCTTGAGCTCCTTCGTCAAAACCTCAACACAGATGCGAATGCTTAAGCTTTACGCCCAGACTCAGAATTGAATCGCAGACTTCATCGCCAGTGGCTCCAGGGTATACTGCAAACAAACAAGGAAGAGACAAGTATGAATGATGTATAGAAATAAACATACGCATGATATCCCCAATCACTCTCCCCGACACCGTCGCAACCCCCAAAGCTCCCAGAATTACGAGATTAGAAACAAACATGATTGCAGAAAATCTCGCCAGGAGAACAGAATCAATCAACTCAATCGAAAAGAAGAAGAGAAATAACGAATGCTCCTGCCTAATCAAATCCAACAACCAACATCCCAAAACCAACATCTAAAATTGTGGTGGCGGAGGGCATACCAACATACTTAAGCGGCCCCAACATGCCTCGGACCAGGCCCGCATGGGCGGTATCACGATAGCATCAGAAATCGACGAAGCGACGTTGACCAAGTCCCATGGAAGGATAACGCGAGCAGAAATATGGGGTCGGCGTGGGAAATGGGTTAGAGGGGATAATGCGCTCGGGCAGGTTCTTAACGCATGGCGTCTCACAGTCACTAGGCTGGTGTTTTGGGTCGTCTTATCTTCACTTTTGCCCCGTCGAGCACTGCAATATGCACCCCACTTGATCGGGAGTGCTCTTTCTTGAGCTAGAACATGATGTTTCCAGTGGCTTGAGCAGCTTGAGAAGGCTGAGAGCGGAAGTGATGTGTTCCTGGGAGCTGTGGATGGCTAGATGTGAGGAAACGAAACGAAGCTTGTTGGATCTGCGCCCAGGCTGGGCAGTGTTTCGAAGAGACGATTCTCACGTGTTGTGGCGCGTGGACGTCTTGGATTCGTAAGTCGTTGCGTGCACGTTGTTTTGAGGCTGATGATCACCGTCTTGCTCGTTGAATCGTGGTGGGCTTGTGATGAGTTCGGTCCCGAGTCGATTCGCTTCGCTTTGATTTGACCTTGGGAAGTATTGCTAACATCGTCGGATGCGTCTGTTCTCAAAACATGTGTGATAAGTCTCCAGATGCCACGAGTTGTGATAGAGTTCAAGATTAAAGTTGGACTTGATCAAGTCTGGAATCTTGGTTGCCGAAACCTTGAGTAGATCTTATTTTCGATGTAGGGAGCTAGTAAGCCATCATTGCCATTGCTCACAGTTGCAGCTGATCGCTAGAATCAGACACCTAGACCTAGCAGCATCGATGAACATCTACTCTCAGAGTTTCGGTGCGAAAATCATTGTGTAGAGAGAGGATGTGATTTAAGCAACGCCTGATGTGCAGCTGGAGTCGACGAACTGTGCATCGAGGACCCAGGCTAGAGCCTATATTGTCCTGTATATACTGACCGAATGCTGCAAGATAAAGCTGAGGCATCTGAACTTGAAGATTGCTTGCACACCTCTAATATATTAGAGAACATTTGTCACAACTGGAGTGAAGTTGATCCGCAGGAAGAAAACAACAGACTTTCGACAAACCATTTCAAGTCACGTAAAAAGTGCTCGAACAAGTTCCTCAAGATATAGACACTCCAACAAGGTAACTCGTAAGCTCATATCTGCTCCAAGAGAAACCTGCGCCCAATCTTGAATGAGATGATGTTCAATTCTTCGTAATTGCAGGTAGCCTCCCATGAGACGCCGTCGATCATTCACTTCATCAGCAACCATAACCCGCGATACCATGCCAGCGCCCAATAAGACAAAATCAGTGCGCTTTCAACCATGCTAGCATTTGATCAAAGGCTTCCGCCTGAGCCACCTTGATATTCGCCTCTTCGTATTCTCCATAGACTCCAAAGCCATGCGGTACTCCCGAGTACGTCTTAAATTCGAATTCAATGCTATTGTCCTTCAAATATTTCTCGCCATATTCTCGAACTTCCTCGTTGAACAATTGGTCGTTCTCCACGCAGACGAAGGCTAATGGAGCTTTTGTCCCTTCGAAATCTTCTCGTGAAACAGCAGTAGCGTGGGCTATCGCGCCCGCCTTGATGAATGGTCCTTTCTTAACAACTCCAGCCTCTTCATCCTTCACTGCTTGTCCCCAAACGACGGTATCTGGTTTCTCGCCTGCTAATAAAAGCGTCATTCGGCCTCCAAAGCAATACCCGACCGAATAGATTCCGCCACCATTGGCAACGGCATCGGCAAATTCATCCTTGGCAGCCTCAATGACCTTTTGAATAACAGGAAGAACTTTCTCGGGTGTCTGCCGAGCAAGCCACATATCGATTGCAAACGACTTTGCAGTATCCGCCAGCCTCAATTTTATTTGTTCGAGATATGATGGGTCTTTCTCTTCTTTGTACGTAGCCGTTCCAGGCAGTGGATCGTCGTTAAATTGATCTGGCATCACAACGAGGAATCCCTCCTTTGCAAACTTATCAGCCTGTAGCTGATTATTGTCCGAGTGAAGACCGGTGGCTCCGGTCAGAAAGAGCAGAAGCTTCGAAGGCGCATGTGGATAGTCTGCTGGCTTCGATACATATGTATCTATGCCGCCCATCTGTGTCATTTCTCCACTTGGTCCTACTCCGAAAGCTGGTAAAGGTCAGCGCCTGATCTGTCGTCTGTCCTTCGACAAGGACTTCTGAAAGTACTAACGAGTTGGTCTATCAGTCACACAGTGCTCCTTAATGACGTTAGCAACTGCATGAGACAATTGTTTCTTCACTCACTCCAAGACTCGAGCTTCCTTGTGTAACAGGTGTATCGCCAGGAATCAGGCTCTCTGGGGTGGCCTCCACTTTAGGTTCCTCTACTTTGATATCCTCCATAGCGTCGCTCTCTGGGGCTTTTGTTGCGACTTCAGGTTCAGCCATGTTGTGCGTTAATCTGGACTTGTGTTTGTGTTGTTAATGTTGAGGCCGCGCATAAGCTGGGCTGGGCGAGCTATTGCGGGGTGCCTTAATTAGCGTCATCCCACCACCTCTTATGTAAGCACTCTACACGGCTGGTGCCTCGACGCGTCGTTTCTCCCAAGACGCGATTAAACACCAAAAAACATTCTGCGTAGCAACAAAACACTACTCGAAATAATTCAACATGGCAGACGAAGCAGCAAAGGATGCAGCCAGACGGCAGATTACCAAGGGCGCCCTGAAGTTTGTCAACCCCGCCACGCATCCAAATCTTACTAACAGAAAACAGTGCCATCTTCAACGACCCAGAGACACTGGAAAGCCAGTTCCCCGTCCCAGTATGCCAATGTGTACAAATCAAACCTTTGACATCGAACACAGAAGGCGCGCAGGAGCGTTATCGTGTTGTGCTGAGTGATACTGTCAATTTTGTGCAAAGCATGCTTGCCACTCGTCAGTTGTGAACACCCCCACATGCAAACACCTGCTAATAATACTCTCAGAGGCTAATCATGTCATCCACGACGAGAAGCTGAAGAAGGGTTCTATCGTTCGACTCAAACAATATCAGGCGAACGCAGTGAAAGGCAAAAGGTGGGTGAATCGTGGTAATCAAACAACATGGCTAATCATGATAGAATTCTGATCATTCTGGACCTCGAAGTGATCGAAAGTTTGGGCGAACTTGAAAAGATCGATAATCCTGGCCCGCTTACTATCAAAGAAGAGGGAGAGGACACCAAACCTGTCAATACCACAATTGCTGGGGGCGGGTTCTACGGCAACAAACCACAAGCCCCAGCACCAGTCAAGCAAGAAAGCCTTTCTATGCCTGTGCGAAATGGACCTTCAAGCTCTGCATCTCATTCAAACATCTACCCGATCGAAGGCCTCTCACCATATGCGCACAAGTGGACGATCAAAGCTCGTGTGACCCACAAGTCAGACATCAGAGAATGGCACAAGCAGAATAGCGAAGGAAAGCTCTTTAGTGTCAATCTTCTTGACGAGAGTGGAGAGATAAAAGCGACAGGATTCAACGACCAGTGCGATCTACTGTACGACCAGTTTCAGGAAGGCAGTGTTTATTACATCTCGAGTCCGTGTCGAGTCCAGCTTGCAAAGAAGCAGTTCTCTAATCTGCCAAACGACTATGAGCTTACATTTGAGCGAGAGACTGTTGTTGAGAAGGCCGAAGATGCAACAGAGGTTCCCCAGGTTCGGTACAATTTCACCAACATTGGGGCTCTGCAGGACGTCGAAAAGGACTCGACCATCGATGTTATTGGAGTTCTGAAAGAAGTTGCAGAAGTCACCCAGATCACTTCGAAGACGACTCAAAAACCTTTCGACAAGCGTGAGCTCACGTTAGTAGACGACAGTGGCTTCTCAGTCAGATTGACGATCTGGGGAAAGACTGCAACGGCATTTGACGCCGAGGCCGAATCTATTGTGGCCTTCAAGGGTACAAAGGTCGGAGATTTCGGTGGTCGAAGTCTGAGCTTGCTCTCTTCTGGTTCCATGGCTGTCAACCCCGATATTGCAGAAGCTCATAAGCTCAAGGGTTGGTACGATTCACAGGGCAGATCCGAGCACTTCAACTCTCATTCTGGGATGGGCGGGGCTGGAGCTGCAGGAGGTCGCAATGAACAATTAAAGACCATTGCTCAAGTAAGAGAGGAGAACCTCGGGATGTCCGAGAACAATGACTACTTCGCCACCAAAGGTACCATCGTCTACATCAAGCAAGAAAACTTCTCATACCCCGCCTGCTTGAGCGAAGGCTGCAACAAAAAGGTAACGGATATGGGAGATGGAACCTGGCGATGCGAGAGGTGTGACATGACACACCCAAAGCCCGAGTACAGATACATCATGTCTGTCAATGTCAATGATCATACTGGCCAGATGTACCTGAGCTGCTTCGATGATGTTGGACGTATGATCATGGGCATGAGTGGAGATCAGCTTATGGAACTCAAGGAGAATGATAACACTGCAGCTCAGAGAGCCTTTGAGGACGCCAATTGCAAAACTTATACCTTCAAGGTTCGCGCGAAGATGGATACTTTCCAGGATCAGCAGAGGTACGTTCGAAATCCTTGCTCTTGTATATTGGAGATGTGCTAACACTAAATATAGAGTTCGTTACCAGGTTATGGGTGCTATTCCTATTGACTACAAGAATGAGGCTCTCAAGCTTGCAAACCTCATCAAGCAGTACAACATGGATTGAAATGATACTGATACCGAGTGGTAATGAAGGAGACAAGTTGTTATTGAGGATGCACTGGGTATTGTTACGATGAGGACAGTAGCTTTTTACTGTAGATTATGATCGGCTGAAGGATGAATCTTAGGCACAGGTGGTATGCATCGGCGTTGATGGCAATTTTATGATAGAATGATGAAAAAAATGAACTAATTTTCGTCTAGCAAAGTTCTTGATTGCCTCTATTTTGAGATCTGTTGTGCTATCGCCCAACATGACCTTGCCCTTTACCGGGAATGATCGCTGAACTAACGCCAGCCTCCAGATGCACCACGCCATGCTGTACGCCCACGTCTCTACCGAGGAACCAAATCACGCTGATAGCAGAGCAAAACGCTCCAGAACCATCAGCCGCTCGCGATATGTTGTTCTTCGTGACCCATGTATTCAACTATCATCTCGTCGTAGATATGCCCAGCATATGCATATCCATCGATCATTATCTTCATACCACCTGACCCTTGGTGAATCCTTCAATACATTGGACCCATGATATCCTCATCTTCGGCCGCATCATGCCAATCCATCTCTGTAGCGACGCCTTGGTCGCCTGCTCCGCCCAACTTTCCGTGCTTCTTTTGCTTCTTTTGCTTCTGCGCAAATTTGATGTAGTCTTTGTCGTGGGTCAGCATTCGATCTGTCTGCTTGATCTCCTTCGCCAATGACTTGATCTGCTCTGTAGACGCTGCCAACTCTCTCTGCACTTGAGGCTCGCTCAAGACCTGACCTGTCGGCGAGAATGTGAGAATCGAAGGACCGGTAGCAGACGTGCTCATCGTGGCGTGTAACTCTCCAGAATTGATCATGTTTTGAATGAGTGTTTCAATGGCTTGTGTTGAAGGGAGTTTGTTGCCTGTCTCTGCGCTGGTCGTCTGCTGTTGAACCTCTGAAATCGAGATCTTGCGGTATACCTTTGCAAGGCCTCGGATCTGAAATTTCTGAAATGCGCCAAGAACGCCCAGGACAAGGCCTGAATTGTGGTCAAGTCCCCAGATACTGGTTCCAATGTCGGCTTCGGCTTTGAGACGAGAGGCAGTGCCACTTTCAAATATTTGGGCCATGGTCTCGTAAGGTTTTGCTATGGCATGGTAGCATTTGGCCGCGCTGTTGCTGGTTGACTTCGGAAGTTGAAGTAATTTGCCTTCTAGTAAAAGACCAACGAGCACCCATTTCTTATATGCCTCCACCATGACTTTACTCACGGCATTCTCTCGGGCAGGAAACGTTACTGCACTTTCAAGACACTGCAGCGCACTCGCCCAATTTCTCATTCCTATGTAGACCATGCCGCTATACAGAAAGTACTCCAGCATATCAATGTATTTGATCTTGCTGGTTAGTTTGGATTGAGGAGTGATGAAAGAGGCCGGGCTCAGGCTCATGTCGCAGGTGTATTTCGGTTTCGTGACAGTAGGAGCTCCCGGTACAAAGAGGATGAGCTTGTCTAGGACAGGGGCGGCAGCAATAAAGTTCCTTGATTCGAGAGCTAGTCTGGCTAGGGTTAAGTGATGTGTTGTGAGCATACTGCCTGTGGGGTCCAGCCGTTGGAGGGCGGTGGCGATAGGACCAACTGCAAGATCGCTCTGAGATTCTGTTATTACAATTCGACTCCAGTATCATGTCAACCAACCTGATGTTGTTGTGACGCTAGTCCTGCGACAGCTTCAATGATGTTCGAAAACTCCTCGCCGATGTATCTGATCTGCCGTGGATCAAAGGTAATCAGAAAGCTCGTCATCTTTGTCCATAATGTATCAAAATCGACGCCCTTATTATTTCCTTTTCGGATGGCCGTAATGTTTGCGAGGAGGATGTAGGCGTATGGGACAGTGTTCAGGGAAGGGTTAATGACCTAGAGGCTCGGTCAGCAAGTTTGCTCTAGTACAAGTCTTTTTTGACCTACGTCTAAGGCATGTTCACCACCAGAAGTTGTTGCGAGTAGCTTGGTGTCTGGAATCTTGGCCACAACGTCGATCTGCTCCTTGATGCCCTCGTCGTATGCTGGATCAGACAGCGGTCTTGGCGATGGAGGATGAGGTGGAAAAGAAAGGAGTTTGGGCAGTAGTTCATCCATCTCGATGTTGTTGTTATGTTCAGGGTAGAGGAGAGTAAATTGGTGGGCATCGACAAATAAGCTGTGAGGCTGCGAAGCTATGGCGGGGAAGCTCAGAAAACCGCCCTAAACCCGAAATGGTTTAGGTCGGAGCGCAGCAAACAACTTTGCAGACCGAAAGTCGTCTTTGACAATTATCTAATCGAGAATCAAGTAGATCGCTAGGCAGACGGTTGGAAGTCAATTCCGCAGTGCGGCAAGAGGTAAGGCTAGCTGGCTGCCAACAGCTTGATAAATTCATGATAGGCTTCCCCAGACCGGAGTGAATCGGCCCGTGCTAGGTGATGTGCTCCGCGCTCGCCTAAATTTGCGCTTTCATAAAAACTCTCCATTTGACTCATGTATTTCTTATGCAATTCACAACACGACAACATCATCATTTATTATGTCTTTGACAAATGCACTTCCAGCAGATGCTGCAAAGGCTGCAAAGTCTGCCTCTCACATCTTGGCCACTCTTCCGGCTGCTGCGAGGAACGATGCTTTGACTGCCATTCACCGAGGACTTTCTGAAGCAAAAGAAGAAATCCTTGCAGCAAATGCCCGAGATCTCGAATTGGCAAAAAAAGCTGCTGAGAACGGAGAATTGAGCTTGAGTATTGTGTCAAGATTAGATTTGGGAAAGAAGGGGAAGTGGGAGGATATGCTGAAGGGCATCTTGGATGTTCGAGATTTAGAAGATCCTGGTGAGTTTCTTGCATCTCAACCTGATTCTGGCACTGACACAACGTCGTACAGTTGGGAAGGTCACATTACGAACCAAGCTTGATGATGGTTTAACTTTAGAAAGAGTATCATGCCCCATCGGGGTTCTCTTGATTATCTTCGAAGCTCGGCCAGAAGTCATTGCCAATATTGCCTCTCTTGCAATTAAGTCTGGCAATGCAGCAATTTTGAAAGGTACGGTTAAACTTCTGGATTACGAGTAATTGCTGATACATCTACCAGGTGGCAAAGAATCTACAGAATCATTTATTGCTATATCAGAAGTTATTTCTGCCGTACTTAAATCAACCAAGGTTCCAAATCCTGCAGTTCAGCTAGTCACTACTCGAGACGTGATTCCGCAATTACTGAGCCAGGAAAAGTACATAGATTTGGTCATCCCTAGGGGCTCGAACGAGCTCGTCCGATACATTAGGTCCTCGACGAAAATTCCTGTGCTCGGCCACGCGGATGGCATCTGCTCTCTGTATTTAGAGCATACGGCAGACATTGAAATGGCTGTCAAGGTCATTGTCGACTCCAAAACAGGATATCCAGCAGCCTGTAACAGCGCTGAGACTTTGTTGGTTGAGGAAGCAGCTCTACAGACTCTGCTGCCCCCAATAGCACAGGCGCTATTGGAAAAGGGCGTTTCGTTGCGCTGTGATCCAGCTAGCAAGAAGATATTGGCCAACAAGCTCGATTCGCATTCCGCAACCATCTTACAAGATGCAGAGGAGATTGACTTTGATACCGAGCATCTGTCTCTGGTACTTCCAATCAAGACTGTTAAGTCAGTCTCTGAAGCCATTGATCACATCAACCTTCATGGGTCACACCACACAGACGTTATTCTCACGTCTTCGTCAGAACTCGCTGAACAGTTCATGTCTAGCATTGATTCAGCTGGCGTCTTCTGGAATACTTCCAGTCGAATGGCTGATGGCATGCGATTCGGCTTTGGTACTGAAGTGGGCATCAGCACGAACAAGATCCACGCTCGAGGTCCTGTCGGGCTTGAAGGACTGATGATCTACAAATATAAACTTCGTGGTGGTGGTCACGTTTCAGCAGACTACGGAGAGGCCAAAGGACAGAGACGGTTCAAACATGAGAAGCTCTCTTTCTGATCAAATCCTCCACGGAAAAGCAAGCGTCTCGTTGGCTTTGAGTACAAATGTTCCGTCGAGGAGAGGATGTTGACCTCGGAATGACTTGCTCACGCCACCCATTGTCAAAATCTAAAACCAATAGTTAATACGAAATCGTTCCTCAGCGTCCATTGCGACTCACACCACGGGAAGGGGTTTTAAGGGTTCGACGGTCAAGATATCCAAGGAAGTCTCAAAGGAAGCCTTCGATCCTAGTGCTCAGAATCCTATTCGTGTCAATGTGGCTATCATCCAACTGATAAGCCTGTGTTGAATGGAAAATATATGTGTCAGCACCACAACTTCTGTTTTGACGCCAATTTAGAAGTGAATGGCTACTCTATTGTCGATCATCGGGTACCTCCTTGCTTCTGACTGAAGGGTCATTTCCGAGGTACCTGTGATTAGAAGCTTCAAAGAATTAAATCTTTGGAAGTACGCGAACTCTAGTTTCAAACAATGAAGGAAGCACTCAGAAGCTCAACCGCAGGGTGTCTGAATGGTGTTGCCCGAATCAATCGTACTTATGTGCTTGTAATTTATATTGTCCCAACCTCTTACAGGTTCACCACGCATGGAAATCTACGGTCCTGGTGGTCTGTTATATCAATGAAGGCAACCTGAACCTGCAACTTCTATCTACAAGCTCTAATAGGAGCCCCCAACAATATCTTCACGACATCTAGCTAGTATCATGTTTCCCATCCTATCTTACTTTATGCTTCAAATAATACTTGTAAGTATTGTATAGCACAAGCTGGGTCACAATTTTAGGCACGGACCAAAATAGTAATTGCGACCGGAAAAAACAAACACACATTCGAGAAACAGATCCACACTCAGGGCATCAAGTCTGAAACGTTGCCACAGAAAGCCCACCGCTAATATATCCTGACCTCAAGCATGGGCAGAGAAAATACTTTCATGCTGTTGCCCTCCAGTTAACGCCGACGATAATCGGCTCATATTCGTAAGGCCGACGTGGACCCCTATGGAGCCCTGAGACGTCATCCTTTTCTTCTGGAACTTTTCGGTCTTTGTCGAATAGGAAAAAATACTGGGGAGTATTGGGTTTGCTGATAAAGACAGAGACTGATGGAAAACAATGAGGTCAGGACACCAAATTGTGCTGGGGGGCAAGTCTGCCATATCAGCCCACTCCCTCCACATCAAGAGTGAGTATATAAGAGAGTAGTCCTCTGTTGGAAAGGACAGAACCTTCAATTTATCTCAAAGAACAAATTCCACACATTCATACTTATACATTCAGCATAATGGAAGCCATCAAGAACAAGGTTCAAGAAGTCTTCAACTCCCACAACACAACCTCAGGAAATGGCAAGACCGTCTTGGTTACGGGAGGATCTGGGTTTGTTGCAGCACATGTTCTCAACGCCTTCCTCTCACGCGGCTACAACGTTCGCACCACAGTCCGTTCAGAAGCGACAGCGAACAAAGTCAGAAAATCTCACGCCAAATACCTTGACAGACTTTCCTTCGCTATTGTTCCCGATGTTGCTACACCAGGTGGACACGATGAAGCCGTGAAGGGAGTTGATGGTGTCATCCACACAGCCTCTCCATTTGTTATGAACGTCGAAGACAACGAGCGGGATCTCCTCAACCCTGCGATCAAAGGCACAACCTCAGTCCTGACCTCGATCCAGAAACACAACCCAACTGTTAAGCGAGTCGTCATCACCTCTTCATTTGCCGCCATCCTGGACTTGACTAAAGGTCCTCGACCAGGATACACCTACACAGAGAAGGACTGGAATCCAGTCTCCTACGCAGACGCAGCAAAGAAGGAAACAGATGGCGGTACCGCATACTGTGCTTCCAAGACCTTCGCCGAGAAAGCAGCATATGAGTTCGTCGAGAAGAACAAGCCCAACTTCACAGTCTCATGCATCAATCCACCTATGGTGTATGGGCCAGCAGCACATTCAGTCAACAGTCTTGATCACCTCAACACCTCTTCAGCCGATATCTACCGCCTCATTAATGGTTCCGAGAAGACTGTCCCAGATACAAGTTTCTTCGCATGGGTGGATGTCCGAGATGTTGGAGAAGCTCATGCTAGAGCTTATGAGCTGGAAGAAGCTGCAGGACAAAGATATTTCACAACTGCAGGTGGTTATACCTACAACCAGATTTGCGAGATTATTTTGAGGAACTTTCCAGAGCTGAAGGGCAGAGTACCCGAGCCGAAGACGGCAGAGGAGTATCCAGATGTCTATGCGGTGAGCAATGAGAAGGCGAAGAAGGAGTTGGGGATGAACTTTAGAGATTTGGAGACAAGTATTGTGGACATGGTGAAGGAGTTTCTCGCGCTGGAGAAGAAGAGTAAGGCATGAAAAAAGATTCGGAGAGATTAATTGTACCACTAGATTAGACATGATACACCATATAGATAGGTGATAGATTATGGGCGAATGAGAGGACTTCGAAAACACATGTATCAATCCATCGTTAGATCATAGATATATCCTGATTAATTGATTCAATTTTTCATGTTATAATGGACGTCTTGCTTTCCCGAGAGGAGATGAAAACGCCAGAGAAATAGCAAATTTTAGAATATATGGACAGGCAAAGGTAAAAGTGCATACCATCTGGGGAGACTCACAGATTGTAAAGGTCGGAAGAAGTTCGAACTTTGAAGCTCGAGGCATTGGAAGTTCCAGTATTTCGCCAGAAGTGTCCTACGTCTAAGATTGCTATCGAGCTCATAATATTATCTATTTTCTCCTACCTATCTCAGCCTTCAACCAGCCACATTTTCAGCGACCTTCTCTCCCTCCGATCCGAGCTTACCCGCCTGTCTCTCGGCCTTCTCGTCCTTGACCGCAAATAACTTGCCAATGGCCTCAAGACTAACATTTCCTCCACTAAACACCAAGCCTAAATCCCACCCATCCTCACCTCCTTCCTTCTCCACAATCCTCCTGAAATCCTCGTTGAATAATGCAACTGCCAATGGGACAACCGCACTCGGTTCAACCACCACTTTCATCCTCTCCAACACTAGCCTCAATGCGTTCTTGATCATATCCTCTGAAACGCTGAACATCTGCCTCACCAACTTCCTCTCATAGATAACAGACCAGGGATAAGCACCGACTGGTGTTCTCAATCCGTCAGCAATTGTCAAGGTCTTGACAATCTCAATCCGTTTCCCAGATTCAAACCCTCTTTTACAATCATCCGCGCCCTCAAACTCTGGTTCCGCACCAAAGACTTGAATCCCAGTACCCTCACAGCTCAACGCAACACCAGAAAGCATACCACCTCCACCACAAGGAGCCATAATCGCATCCAACCCCTTACCTCCACTCGTGCCATTGACAGCAAAACTACACTTCGGCTGCGTCTGCCCTTTTGTTCCTCCAGAAGCTATCATTCTCTCAACTTGTTCTTGCAACTCCAGGCCGAGCGTTCCTTGTCCTAACATAATGTCAGGATGATCGTACGGCGGCACTAATCTTGCACCCGTCTCTTTAACAACATCCTCAACGACAGCTTCTCTTTCAACGGATGTGGACCCGCTGAATATTACGTTTGCGCCGTAGGATTTCGTGGCTGCGATCTTCGAAGGAGTGGATATTGTAGGCATCACGATGTGAGCTGGGATTGACATGGTGCGGGCCGCGAGGGAGAGAGCTTGCGCATGGTTTCCTGTGGGTGTAGATTAGCATCCTGTGCTAAGTGTACGATTTCAAGTTACACATTCAGAAGAGAACAATGTTGGAAAAGGAATTGGTAGAGATTGGGAGATTGACAAGTCAATTGAGAACAGACAACAAGGGCAAGATAGTTACCAGAACTATGTGTAACAACACCCTTTCCTTTCCCACCATTCTCCTCCCACCCTTCCTCTGCCATGAGTCTTTTCAAAGCATGAAAAGCACCCCGCACTTTGAAAGCTCCCACCTTCTGCAGATTTTCGCACTTGAACCATAATCTTATGACCGGTCTTGCAGGCTCTTGACCTACCCATGGCGTGTCTGCCAATGCTTCGGGGGATTGAGGAGTGCTTGCGAGCTCGGTCAGAGTGGTATTCGTCAGGACGGGTGTGTAGTGTATATGCTCTTTGATGAGCTCGTGGGCGGCGATGACTGAGTCCCTGGTGAGAGGAGGGGACTTTTTGGGATCTGCCATGCTGACAGTGGTATTGAGCTTCGAATTGATGCGTGCGAATTGTGGTTCATGTACCTGGAATTTGTGTGAGTAATGTTGCAGAACTTCGGAGAAATAGCTCGTCTCCGCAATCGGCAAGGTTAGCACGCGAGTCAATGAGAGAGAGGCAATTGGTAAAGGTAGAGGTATAAACTTTTGTTGCATTCCAGACCATGAACCCCATAGAAAATATCCTTGGGAGTATTGTACAATTCGCCAGATTTTCACTCCAGTATCAGATAGAAAGCCCTCACATCGCCTGCCCCTCACTTCTGGTTCTCGGGTCGGAGAGAGCTGTAAAGATGTCAGTGATGTTTAGAAATACTCAGGAAGTGACTCACCGAACAGCCTTTCCTGCTCTCCAGATTTCCAAATCACGGATCTCCTTCATCTCCTGCTCGTACTTCTCACGGTAGTCCTTCTGCGAGTTGAAGGTGAGCGATCTCTCGGTCTCCTTTCCAGTCTTGACAGAGTCGTAGAGATCGTTGAACACAGGCTTCAAAGCATCCTTGAAACGTCCGGACCAATCAATGGCACCACGACGAGCAGTTGTAGAGCAAGCCTCGTACATCCAGTCCATACCGTTGGCACCAATCAATGGGTATAAAGACTGGGTAGCCTCCTCAACCGTCTCGTTAAAGGCCTCGCTGGGAGAGTGACCTTGCTCACGGAGAACCTCGTATTGTGCAAGGAACATACCATGGATACCACCCATCAAGCAACCACGCTCACCGTACAAGTCGGAGTAAACCTCCTTCTCGAAGGTGGTCTCGTAGAGGTATCCAGATCCAACACCAACACCAAGAGCAATTGCCTTCTCCTTGGCTTGGCCAGTCACATCTTGGAAAACGGCAATGGAGGAGTTGATTCCACGACCCTCACGGAAAAGAGTTCGGACAGTTCGTCCAGAACCCTTTGGCGCAACGAGGATGACATCGACGTCAGATGGGACATCGACCTTGGTCTGGTCCTTGAAGACAGGCGAGAAACCGTGGGAGAAGTAGAGAGTCTAAGAAATAAGCTTTGGTTCGAAAATGCAGATTTTAAGGATGTGACTTACCTTTCCCTTGGTGATTTGGGGCTTGATGGCAGGCCAAGTCTCACTTTGGGCAGCATCAGACAGCAAGTTCATGATGATGGTACCCTTGGAGATAGCCTCATCGACATCGAAGAGGTTCTTGCCTGGGACCCAGCCGTCTTGCTGGGCATCCTTCCACGATTGACCATTCTTTCGTACACCGACCACAACATTGAGGCCCTGATCCCGCATGTTCAATGATTGCGCGTGACCTTGCGAACCGTAACCAATGATTGCCATTGTGTCATTCTTGAAGAATTCCTAGCCCATTGTAAGTATGTTGATCGATTATGCGGTGAGGTGAGTAGGTACTTGGAGCTTCGCAGCAGGCCAGTCAGCTCGCTCTGAAGATATTATTAGCTTGAATGGAATTAACTAAGGTCGAGAAACATGCCATATACATCCTCCTTGACACCAGCGAAGTCAATGGTCTTTACACCTCTGACTTGTTGAGCTGACGCAACAGCAGCACGAGCAGCAGTTGGTCTGGCAGAAGCATTGAGGGCAGAAACAAAGGTGCGACGAGCTGGAGCGCTCAATTGCTTTGCCAAAGGCGAGCGAAGCGCTCTTGAGAATGTTCGGGAGGCCATCTTGTGTTGTGGAGTGGAGAGTTTGTGAGGGCAGAAATGATGCTTTTATTTGGGATGACTGGTTTTAAAAGTTTTGGCTGTCGAGCCGACCATCGGCCCCAGGCGAAGGTCTTGGCACTCGATAATGCATGCGATTAGGGACATTCAGCAGAAGGAGGAGTTTGGGCAAAACCAATTTTATTGGGAAGGAGAAATCTCGAACTTTATCTATGTCCTCCATTTCTAATTGTATAGCACTGAGAATTCGAAGAGGCTTGGTGAAGTATGCTGGAAATCAATTCTACCTGCCAAAGGCACGAGACCATGTATTTACTCCCAATTCCACTCCATCCACGATCAAACGCCTCGTTATGCCATAATTCTCGTAGCTGGCAGATCTAAGTGGCATTTGCCTGGTATATCATTTCCTCATCCTGCCTCCTCCAAATCATTACCTCAAGACTCTTTCGAAAGTTTGGTTCTTAACTGTCCCCCCACCCATAGAAGATCGTACATTCCGCTTGAATCCTTCTCTGTTCGATCGCAAGTCCTCTGCGGCTTCTTTGTTCAACGGATCGGAGGCATTTGGCTCGAGGAAAAGGAACTAGAAGTATAATCAACATTATGGCCCCAATATCAGTCCCCATACGCGCATACCTGTAGACCAACGATTATAGCGTTCAAGTTCAAGACTGGCTTCCAGTCCTCCCTCAAGATGTTCAGGCAGACGTTCCCCTCAAGATCGATGTTCGGATGGTAGATCTTCTGCGTGCACTTGACCTTGGGCGCCTCGTGTGGAAAGTTTTGGCTAATCGCGAATGTGAAATGGAATCTGCCACCCTTATACATGCCTTCGTCCGGCTCGATGCTGAGTTGGAAGTTCAAGATGTCGTCGGGATCAGGAAACTCGGTCTTCATGGTACTGGGTAATGCAAGCTCGGAGAGATCTGCATATGGTCAATAAGTTACATGCAACGCGGTAGACGGCGACATACCCTTTTGAACTCGCAGCTGTGCAGCGGTCACCTTCTTCTTCCTTGTGCCTGCAGCAGCATCTGCGTTGGCATCCTGCTGCTGCTTCTGTTTCTATATAATAGTCAGCACTGTGCGCCGAAGCAGAAGCGGGATGATGCATACCATAGACCAGATCTTCAACATCTTAACGGCCGCTGTATCATACAAGCTTTGAGTAGGGTTGGCAGAAGGTTGGCGGCAAGGAGACAATATTTGTAAATCGAGGGGCTAGCGAACGAGTGGCAAAGGACAAAGGACAAAGGACGAGGCTGCATGTCCCACCTCATAAACACGTCACGATGAGGCTTCACCACGATATCCAGCGCAGCAACAGGAAAGGAAATGTTAGTGGTAGGATTCTGGATGACGGAATTATAGTGGCGGGCAGAGCCGAGTTTCGCGAAACCCATCTTTCTGCCTGATGGCACCTGATCGTGAGCCACTACCTAACAGTTGTGTTCTCTATTGCAAAACATCAGAAGAGCGCATCCTTGCTTCAAGTTATTCACTTCTGGTTCCCTTGAATTCACTTTGGCGATGAAGTCGCAGCTCATAAGTATCACCATTTGTCCTAAATGCAATGCATAGTCATGGAGTAGTCTTCAGATTCTTTAATACTTTGGTATTTGCTTTACAGGATGCCGTACTGTGGACTTCATATCGTACCTTGATTTGCAAGATTTCTTGGCTCGTCACTGTTGCAGGGTTGTCAACCATAGATGCACGGCTTTTGGGACACGTTCAGCTGGCACTGTTGGAATTCAAATCAAGTCATTGAGCATCTCTGCTCGAAGCCCCGTTATCCTGTGAGTATGAGGATGTGTTTCTGATCAGCGACAATTAAGAAGACACAAGGTTGAAAGAGATACCGAGTATGATGATTTGGACGTGCTGGGTGCTCCTTGAGGAACGGTCTGCAACAATGCCTCGACGAAGTCAGTATCCTTGACGATGTTTATAGGTACTGCATTTAACGACAACAGGAGGAGGGAGCTGAGGATGTTTCCCATGGGTTGGTACCATACAAGGAAGGCATCATCCTAGGAAGCTTGCATGAGCGGGGGATAATGAGCCAGGCGCATAGTCGTATTTGTCTGCTACATTTGGAGAGCTCGTTGCATCCACCATATCCACCACATACTTCCCAGGAGGATATCGAGAAGACTTCTAGTTTGGATCTCTCACATCGCGTGGCGGTAGTTATTCCGATTTATTCCTTATCAAACCCTCAACACTTACAACGTTTCCACAACGAGGTTGGGATATCTTCCCGACTTGAACCTGACCTTGAGTCCTAATACTCCATCTTACTTCTACTCTCCTCATCTTTGTGAAGAAAACCTCTTCTTATATGCCCTTGGGTCCCTTTCATCAACAAACGCAAGCACTACAGGGGCGTTTGCAATTTCCCCACTCTCAAAGTTGAGTCTAACACCAAAGATATGGCTATTATCCCCTGTCATTGTCCATGAACCCGAAAACCATATTCTTACCGCCACCAATACCATCCATCCTCTGGTCGGTGGAAGTCACAACAAGTGGCCGTTATCACTCGTAGCCATCCAAACAACGAGCACAATCACCCCTAGCCCCAAAGATCAGTCAGTGATCGTCTAACCCTACAATGATTTTTTCAGCAGTGGAACTATAACAACAACGACTGCATCTTGTACCGGAGCAATCAAACACTTTCTTCTGGTTTATCACTAGAGAGTACCTCTTCCATTGTTGCTGAAAGATGTCGTATCTAGCCTGGACAGCGAATGCACTTTGCATCAATCCGATGTTATTTGTGCTTGAAACTTACAATCATGTTGTTCTGGCAAGAGATGATTGTCCCTCTTCGAAGAGAATATCTGAGAGCCGAATATGACAATCTGATTTTGGGATGTAATTTCAGATGGTACTTCTTTGAGCAGGTTCCTTGGAACATTAGTGTAGTAGATTATATAGAAAGATGCTTTCTAGGGTGCAATGTCCCACGACCTTTGAAAAATTGAGCGAAACAGCCGTGGGAAAGGGTGTGATGCGGGACCCCAAATCAATTGCATCGTGACTCTAGAAGGTCAGCCTAGAGTGGTTCAAGTCTAAGAAGCCAAGACGGAATATAAAAGCCATATCACACCCATCGACTGTATACCTTCCGCGGATAACTGTTGTGATGATGGATGCGTTTCTAGTCTCGGTTAACTCCCCCTTCTCGCGGAATATCTCTCGGTTCGCTACCGCATCTAGCAACCTCGCTGTGAACAAGTCTCCCAACTTCCTCCGAATTCAAACGAGCACCTGGTTGATGCAACAAAACAGCAAAAAATTCCAAAAGCAAAAAGGAATGTTGAACAGAAGGGGATTCGAACTGTACATCATCAGCTTGACGCGCGCACAAATTTTAAATTGTTCATCACTCACCCCCTGCAGGTTTCCCTATGAGAATACGCACTGATTAAATCAGCGAAGCAGAAGCTTGAGTCACACGCCATAACCACTCGGCCATCTGATAAACGAGTTAGATATTGATCAAAAACCAAGAGGTTCAAGGGTGCTAACCTGTCCAATTATGCTTCAAAATTTCGGCTTAACGAGTACCTTTCTTACAGTGTGTGCTGTTCTGGCTTGGACTTGGAGATTTATTGGGTGAGTAGCCGAGACTCGTGGAAGGTGTGGGCAAAAGTGGGGGAAGCGGTCGAGACGGTCAGAAAGGTAGTCATACTACCAAAGACCCAGTCTGGAAGTCCTAAAGATGCTATTGTCCCTGGTTTTTCGAGGCAGCAGAATATCGGGGCTCAAGGCTCATCGAGCTTGAGAAGTTACTGGAAATGATCCTTCTTATCTACTCTGAAAATTTCATGTCTCAATGTCCCACCATTTTTGATCTATCGACTGTTCTCGAGGCCAGCCACACCAAAAATGCTTAGAAACAGGAAGGATAGCTCATTAGCGGTTGGATCAAAGTGAGATGTCCCTATAAAGTCGCTCTAAGAGTTCAACTTGGAATGTGAGGTCTAAGTTTGGAGCTTTGAGTCTTCTACCAATCTTAGTGTTCGAGAAAATACGGGACTTCAAGCTGGAAACTCCTTGCGCTCGTTCATATATGTCAATGTCCATCGAATCCAAGGACATTGGTTGAAACAACGAGCAAAATCCCAGATCCAGAAGGACAACCCCAGGACAAGATAGGTTTTTCGCCCAATCCACTCATGGCTCCCACATCAGCAGTAAACAATTCAATCACCTCAATACAGGATTTGCTTCCAGGTAGGGTATTCAATTTCTACGCCTAGTAAAACAACAAGAGGCAACGAACCAACCATCATTTTCTTCTCCCTCTCTCATCATACCGGAAAACAGTCAACGCCATTATGTGCAAATGCAAGCTCCTGCCGTCCACATGATCTTACAAGAATGGTCGGCCACTCTTCCCTTTCTCCAGAGCCTAGATTGCTCAGAGGTTCTCAACGTTTTAGCGACGGGTAAAGCAGCACATGATACCAGAGCGTCCCAAGAACCACACGCATCCGATGAAACGAACGCAAGACAAGACGGCCGTAGCATAAAGGAGAATCGTGAAGAATTTCTGTGTACGGACAGCCGCAGTGTTGGAGGTCTATAATTTGTTAGTTAGCTAAGTCCAATACTGGAATAGAATGCACATACCCCGAAACCAAACTTATCAACACTATCACTCGTGATAATGACGGCCAACAACGCATTTGAGAAAATCCAGGAGATCAGAAGCTTGGTTCTGAAAGACTTGTATGAATCATCCAGGGTCTTCTTCTCAATTTCAACCTCTGGGACGAATGGCTGTAAAGCACGCTTGACCGTAGATTCGAACTGACTATCAATGTCCTCTTGCGGTCTGTCAATTTCTTCGATAACAGCTCCCTTCCCGTCTTCCTTCTTCGTTGTCGCAGATGGCAGAGCATCGGCTTTATCTGAACCTTTGGTACCCCAGGAAACATCATGCCAATTGGAGAAGGCATAGACCATGAGGATGTTGATGTAGGAAGACATAAGAAGCAGATACTGGCCAAAGGAGTGGAACATGTGCCATGGATCAAGGTACATGAAGGAGGCGATGAAATACAATCCAAAGGTAGCCAAGAGCGCGATGATGATGATACCACCAGAAGCTCCGTCACCACCAAAGAAACTCTTGAAGAAATTGTCGACACTGTCCGTTTGGATTGATGATCCGGTTATACCACGAACAGCCAAGTACATCGACAGAACAATCAGATAGGCATTGATGGCACCGAAAACGACGAAAGATATCATGTAGGTGACCTTGGAACCCTTCGGCCTGTTTCCGAGAGCAAGAATGAACTGCACAAGCAGGAAAGCCAGGTAAAGGTACTTGAGAATCGTGTTAATAATCGGAGTCGCGGTATCACCAAATGGCCACCCATGATGCTCGGCGGTAGTATCAGATCCGGCAGTAGGTGTTCCAACAAGATCCATGATGACAGTAGTGGTGAGCCAGAAGGATGCCAAGGTGAACCAAGACAAGATAAGAGAGAAGGTGTTGTAGAGGAGTTGAACGTGGAGGAAGAACATGCGGACCAGGTTGTGGCCAGACTTGTACATCCTTCCAAAATGCATGACAGCGTACATACTGGCAGCGAAGGAACCGTTCAGCCATCTTCGACGTTGTCCAATGAACTCAGCCGCTCCTTCGGGGACATCGGTTTCTCCCTTTGCAGCCTTGATATATGTCAAGTGCCACTTCGATCCAGCTTTGGCGACCAATTCGAAACACAGAATTCTGTCTTCGGCCAAGAACATGTTCTTCTTGAAAATGTTCATTCCTTCGATGCCCTTCTTTCCCAGCTTCTTGGAGAGGGTATGATCACCGTGGAAATATTGCTCGAGAGGGCGACCCATGATAGCTCGGAAACGGTAAGCTGAGAAAGCACCTGGCAACACACTAACATATCCGAAGGACGACTCCAGTGGCTTATCGAGGATATTCGAAATCTTGTACTCAAAGTTCTGCGCAGCAACCAAAGGGTTCAACAACTTCCGGCCACCCTTTCCCAACATTGCGTGGATTTCACCGCAAGCTCCTCCAAGGTCTTTATCATTGTAAAAGCCTTCCCAGAGAGATAGCAGTGACTTCGCACCAGGCTTGGTTCCAGCGTCAAGGAGAATGCAAACTTCCGGATTCAGCAGACGACCGAAAGCATTGAACAACCATCTGTGAGAGTTGATCTTCTTGCTGTTTTTTTGCTTCAAGCAGAACATCATCTGCACAGGAGGCAGAGTTGATGGGCCCTCATCCGTAGGACGAATGAGCTGCTGGTTCGCTGTAACAGACAGCTGTGTAGTATACTCGAAAATATGGGCAACAGTTTCCTTTCCATCGACGTCCTTCTTCATGACACCATCCTGGTAAACACCAATTGTTGCCAGAACATCCAAAACCCCCTTGTCGCAGGGATCAATACCATCGAAAACGAGACACACGACGATTTTCTGCCAAGCTGGGCCACCAACATTCCAGAAATCGGATTTCTTAAGGTTGACAATATCGCGGATATTTTGCATGACACCGTGAAGTGTACGAGCTGTGAGATTCTTATCTTCGTTATAGTATGTGACTGCAATGAGCAACTCGGTGTGTCGATTATACATTGCGGGTCGTAGATTGTAACCGTTCTTGAGGGTAAATTCGTCAGGGTCGCAGGTCGCTGCTGTATATCGCATGGTATTGAACTCCTCACTTCCAGCCTCCAAATCGGTCTTGTACTTCTGCTGAATGGCATTCTTGATGGCTGATGGCACTGGATGATCAACACTCAAGACAGTGCCTTGCACAAGCTTGACCTTTCGGGTTGCGTATCTTTTCAGTCCACCAGTTGGGGCTTGTCTTTGTCGCCATGCTTCGGTTGAGCTCGTCTCGGATCTGCTGTATGGTGATTGTGCTCGGGCAGGATATGGATTGTCTTCGAGTGTATGGCCATACTCAGTGCTTCCAGCATATTCGCTGCTGTACGGTGCTGGGGCGGCGCCTCCTGGGATGGCGTAGGACTCAGTCAGACTGTATGCCGATACTGGTCTCACCGGTGGAGTGCCAGTCCTCAAGCCGCCTTGGTCGTAGGGACTGTGAAATGGGCCGCCTGCAGGTTGCTGTGTGTGGAGGAGAGGCTGATTTCCGTCTTCGTCGTCTTGCTGAGGAGGGATATGGTACTGGTATAACGAGTTAGATGACGGTGATGGAGATTAAGATATTAACGGCTTACGCTATTCGATGACGGGAGGTCCTGGAGCTGGTGCTCTCGAGGATTGCCCCCATTTCCAGGGGGGTAGGACATATTGATGCCTGTGAGTTACTGCTGGAGCGAGAAACGCGAGATGGGTATAGGAGTGGTGTTGTTGATTCTACCCGCTGTTTCGGAATGCAAAGCAGGGCAGCGTTTTGTCAACAGAATGACGTCGCCGATGTCCTGATTCTAGGACGGCGATGCGAAAGGTGTTTTGAGAAGAGAAATATTAGGGTTGATCCAAGGTTTTGTACTTAGGATGAAGAGAGTGGATGCGAATGAGGTGAGATTTGGGTCTGGCTCGCAGAAACGAATTCCACTGTTTAGGGGGAAGCGGGTTTGACTTTTACGAACCTCCCCTAATACGCGAGACAACGGCCTTAACACAGCCTCGACGAATGAAGTGAATCACAACAGGGTTGGGATGGTCTTTCGCAGGCTTTCATCAGGAGTTGCCGATACTGCAGCGAGGACCGTACTTCTTCAGCTTGCCACAAGTAGAGAGCTTCCAACTTCCCCTTTTCTTTCTCTGGGTCCTACAAAGTTGAGATGCCTTTGTCAGGTCGGATGACTTGAAACATAGCGTGCTGCTGCGTCTTGGAATATGGGGAATAGATCGGCATGTCATATCACAACAAAGACATCACGAACATTCACAACTTTGGGGAAATTCTTCAATGAACTCTACTATCTTGAGTCAACCCTTTTCACATATTCATGCGAGAACACAGTCAGCTGCTTGAGGAGGTGAGAGCTGTGGTGGGCACGCAGCAAAACAACGAGAAAAAAGATGTCTAAAAATAGCTTCCCGTATTGGGGAGCTCAAGGGGGCAGTGCCAACCAGAGAGCTTCCAAGATTTAAATAATCGCCATGCTGCACCCGGGACTCTGTCATCAACGAGGGAGAAACGTTGGGAACAATGGTTTCGTGCATCAATTTCCGAAGTGGTGGAACGGTCTAGCATACAACTTCCAGGTTTGGAAGAGGGTCGATATTATTCAGGGGACGGCTTACACCACGCGAACCTCTCCAGCAGCTTGTGGTACTCTTTCTTGCCTCGTTGTTCCTGGCCACTTCGATGGAGGGTTGAAAGAGGTCATATTGTGCCCGTATGTTGCCTTGGTGTCTTTTTATATCTGGAGTTGCTGTACTATGTCGCGTCGCTAATGTGGCACTCGAGACTGCATATTCGTCTTAGAGATGTATTCCATGTGAGAATATTAGATCCGTCTTTCCCAAGTGGAAAGAGGAACTCGTGGGATCGTGGCGTTAGCGTGTCAAGATCTCAAAGACATGCTTTGTATGGGTGGTAGATCACCTTCTCTCGCTCTGTGGGTTGGAGGATGGAGAGCTTTCTTTTGGGAACACGGTAGGAATACGAATCGTTCAAACACTAAGATTCCAGCGCCTCGAGAGGTTTTCATCGTTCGAGCTGGTATTTCAAGATGATAGCCTAGGTATGCATTGGCATCGTCAGGAGTCGCGCGATCTCTGGTCACATATATCCTCATGTTCTACAACATATGGTAAGTATCGAGGGACAGCTTTCGAAAGATAGAACATGGTTACTGGCTGTGCTCTGGCATTATGATACCATGCAGCAAAATATTACCTACGTAGGGATGATCAGGATATCCCTGGCTGCCAACTTGCGTGTCAGCAACCTGGCCCAAAGTTGTAGATTGAACTACAACTTCAGGCGGAAGAGAGTTTGATTCTGGCTCTAATCGTCTGTCGTGCTTCGATATACTTTGAAGGTCACATCCTTCTCCATCAGCAAGATGGCCTGGTGACCTCCAAGTCAACAAGCATACCTAGTGACTAGCACAGTACTGATAGGAGACACGGTTCGTGTTCATGTTTGTTCGTTTGTTGCCGTGTTTCGAATTACGATGCAAAAAAGGTGAGACTTTATGTAACAAGGCCATCCCTAATCCAGCAAAACGTTTGATTCCACGAAAGTGCTCATCAATAACCTGTTCGAATAATAATAACAAATAATTATTACAGAGGAAACTTGCTGGTGAAACTTAGGACAAGTATCTTCTCCGCACTGTTTGTAGGCAAAATTAATCTGGAGCTCTTGGCCTCCGGTTGGATGGTCAGCATAAACGCCTCATATCGCTCCACCACTCGTCCCTGTTTGGTCCCTGTGCCTGGCCAGCGGTCCCACACAAAAGCTAGTCTAGCCCCGGTGTGCTAATTGCGCTTCAGCGATCGAGGCCAAGCTGATCATCTCCTGCACCCGCACCACAGTACCCGTCAACGAAAGTCTCTAGCAACGACCACGAATCCCCTCATCTCATCGTGAAGGTGTCGCTGGTGTCGAATACCTCGCCTTCGATGTTGATGTAGGCGTGACACATCTTCTCACCACCACTCACCAGAGCCTTGCTCGATTACGTTCGCTATCCATTCTTCCCATTCTTCACCCACCTTGCGACCGTAACCTATCGCTCCTCCGACGATCACGGCAAGCCGCATCTCGTCGAACATTTCATTTCTCTCAGGCAGGATTCTCGCAGTCACGAACTCGAAGTCATATCAGTGATTCAGCTGGTTTGGCAATTCTCACGACCCACCTCGATCATCAACACGCTCAGCCTCAATCTGACAGATTCTTCACGACCAGGTGCTTAATCGAAGAACGTCCATCACGAAAGAACTCAACCTTCGATTTCACTACGCTCACAGCTGGAGGCATATTCTATTGATAATTGCGACCGCTCAACATGGCGAACTATGGCACAAGTCCGTGATTATCCGCCATGATTGGGCTGCTTTGGCTAATTGAGATACAGTGCCATTTGAATCCCTCTTTCGACGATGCGTGACTGGATGTGGAGATGCTTCGCCAGCATGCCCTGACTGTGCGAGCAACGAAATCTGCTCTCTTGTTCCTCCTACTTGTGACGCCTGTCAACATACAGTATGCGTTGCTTCATCCGCAGCCCCATCGACCATCAGTTCATCCTCCAATTCATCAAGCTCTGGACCAAATGTCGGAGCGATCGCTGGCGGAGTCATCGGAGGAGTGGTAGTGGTAGCGGCAGTGACATATCTCGTCTGGAGATTCTGTATCAAGACCAAGAGACAACAATATGAGCAAGAGAACTGGGGCGAGGAGCCAGAGGAGACGCTACCGGCCGAGAAGGATTTTGCCATGAGACGAGATGCCAGGGCATCAACCCATACGGTCGGCTCCATTGCCTCAACAGTGTTGACTCGCGCATCCAATATCATCCAAATCGCCTACATTCCTGGTGTCACCAACCGTTCAGCTCCATCAACACCTGGTCTCCTGGTTCCGCCTGTTCCTCCAATTCCAATTGCACTCTCGGGTCAAAGCACTCCACGTTACGAACAAGAACATTTCTTCATGCCTGGTGACCTTCGAGACTCGACATACTCTGGAGTCAGTGACAGAACGTCGTACGCTCGGACTAGTGTGGCTTCGACTATATATGGCAAGAACGCCGTTGTATCTCCTGTTCCGGCTCAGACTGTCATCCGTGGCAAGCCTGCGCTGGTTAGCGTCAAGTCCAACGGTAACAGCTCATCCGGAGACCTCACGCCTCCGGTTCCAAGTGTCGATTATAGCAGATACGGTCCTCAAGGCCCTCCAAGTCCAGCCTTCAGTGTTGGGTCAACATTCCTGAACAATGCCAATACTGCAACTGCAACCACCGTACGACCGCAGGTTGTTCGAGTTGTCAGTGCTCCAAAAAAGGCTTCTCCTACACAATCAATTGCCGACGACCTCTCTCCTCTTCGAAGCCCTCCTACTCGAGACTCAAACGCCATCACCATTATCGACGACACCCCTGCTCTTGAGCAAGGTCCTTTTGGTGATAGCCAAGTACACCGCAACAGCAACAGTACCTTGAGCGCTATCATCGAGGAGGCTCAGGCCAAAAAGGCACAAAGGCAGAGCCGCACACCCTTCGGTGATGAAAATGAAGTGAAGGAAGGATGAGGTCTCGCTGGATGACGATCCATATATGGCGCTCCCCATTGAAGTTACCCTGTGATATGACACTATGATTCTTTTGTTTATATTATACTACTTGAAAGGCGATTGGGATGGCGCAAGGATTCTGGTGATATCCTCTGGGAATTTACCGGATGTTGGGAGGCTTCCCTGATCCGCGTCTTTGATAGATTCAATGATAGCAATGTTTTTTTCCATACAATAGTCGCGTCACTTCATTATAGTGAGACTCATATTCCTTGGAATCAACGTTGTTATTGCATCCTTTCCTATTGCTCCGTCGGCATTTGTATTCAAGTTACTATTCTAAGTTGAACTGAGGCTCTTCTGACCTTCACGGCCTAGCACTTATACTTTAAGCAGTGTAAAAATCGGTACACTCAACGTCTATCTTCAAACATGTCCGTCTGCGAGGCGTGGACAGAGATTGATAGACACGTACGGAAGTACAGCTGTTGTTCTCGCAACGAAGGATTAAGCAAGTATGGCACCCGGTTTCGAAAAACGCGACACAGCAACAGCATTAAAGTCCCTAGTAAGATAGGCATTTGGACAGCCTAGATTCGAGTATGGGCTACGCTAGAGGACCAATTCTAATCTGAATTAAGCTATAGAGATTCAGGCCTATTATCTTGATGCCCTAAGAGTCCAGGAACATTATTTAGTCTATGTTTATATTTCTGTATACCAATTGTATCGGGCATCGCGAGGTATAGGTCTGTTATCATTACCTAAATTATCTTACTCTTCTCCTTAGTTACATCTCTCTAATATTCTCTCAGTCTCTTCTTAACTTCTTGCTTCATCTCCTATACCCGGTCCCACCTTATTGCACAGTAAGATTTCGGCTTGTGCCATACTTGACGTGCCCATTAAAATTTATTATCCAAGGTTGTTCTATATATCACTTTAATTTCTTTTGCAGCTACTAAGACGGTCGGCTCAGCATATACAGCAACATGCTCGATGATAATGTTCAACATTTCCCATCAGATTTGAACTACAGAAGTATATCATCAGTACATACATGTCTTGTCCTTACTACCATCACTATCTTCCCGATACAGACCACCGTCTCCGTCAATAGTTTTCCCGCATATCCATTTTCCCCTCAGGACTACCCCGCGGGCTTCCCCAGATTACCAGAAGGTCTTGCCGCAGAGTACCCTACGTGCAGCTCGACATTGAGCCCAACACTCTGATCCACTGCTCCGAGCACCATGATGCTGCCTGATGACGAGGATAAAACCCCTGAGGAAGTCATCGGCACGGGTGCTGCGAAGTTCCTCTGACATTACCCGCCGCTGATGCACTTGATTGGACAACGCGTGGAAATATATCAGCAACAGCCATTGCCAGCTGTCAGGCTGCATCCAATGCATCGCAGAATGGCTGCTGGGTATGAAGACTGAATGCAAGCATTTCTATAACTATCTCCCTGGAGACGATCCATTGCAGTGCTGGAGCTGTCCAGGAGCCCGCCAGTCATGTGACAGCTACTTTGTACCTATTGTTTTGGCCCAATCCCACACATTGGCTCTGCTTGGATTTGGATGGCCACTCACGACGCATTGCAGCACTAACACATTGCAGAAGCTCAGGAGTACGGTCGGGAGTTTGGGGCCTGCCGTCGTTTGCATCCGTGGTGAACCCTCGACCTGTGAGCATCGGTTTTTGGCCGCCGCCGGGACGCTGCTTTATCCTGCAGGGTGGCTCTCTCTTTCAAGCACAAATCTTGCAGCTGCGTTTGCACAGTACTTACACCAAATGAGCAAGCCTCGTTCTGTTTTGCAGTCATCAACTCCCGCGCAGTTATCGCCGTCGCTGTCGCTGTCGCTGTCGCCGTCGCTGTCCCAGAATCAGCTGTTCGAGCTCGAACTTCCAGACCTCGCATCCAACAGCATCTACTCTAGTCCCCCACTAATTACCGCGACTAAGTCCAAGGTCGAGCTCTGATCTGCATCAACACCGTCGAGGAAAAAGCCCGAGCAATTCCTTGCGCCCAAGACCACTATCGAGCATTTTGCACGCAGAAGATCGACTGAGTGTTGCTCGAGGAGCCTTCTCAACTTCCCAGGCGGCACAACTTCGACGCTCGTCCTATCTACTATCTCCCCACAAAAGGCCAGAACCATTCCTCCACTGCAGATCTAAGACCTCTGCCGAATAGTGCAGCACGATACTTCGACGCATCGTTTTCTCGTTACCGGCTCCTGCGATTCAATCCCCAGCTGTCAACCCTTTGTCTAACGCCCATACGTTCTCACCTCATCCCTCATCATGGCGGGCAAGATGGTACTATACAAGCTGGTGGTGCTAGGAGACGGAGGAGTGGGGAAGACAGCCTTGACTATACAATTGACGCTGCAGCATTTCGTTGAGACTGTAAGCTCTGCCATACCTGCTATTCTGATAAGTGCATTGACTTATACAAATTTTTGCTACAGTATGATCCCACGATCGAAGATTCATACAGGAAACAAGTGGTGATAGACGGGCAGTCATGTATGCTGGAGGTCCTCGATACTGCCGGACAGGAAGAATACACGGCCCTGAGAGACCAGTGGATCCGTGATGGGGAAGGGTTCGTCCTAGTATACAGTATTTCCTCCAGGTCGTCCTTCACACGAATCCAACGGTTTCACAATCAGATACAGCGGGTGAAGGAGTCTTCGTCCTCATCGCCATCATACCCAGGTTCGCCAATATCTTCAACAGCTCCTTCAGCCCCAGTACCTATAATGCTTGTTGGAAACAAGAGCGATCGAGTCACGGAGCGAGAGGTATCAACTCAAGAAGGCCATGCCTTGGCACGAGAACTCAACTGCGAGTTTGTTGAAGCATCAGCAAAGAACTGCATCAATGTTGAGAAAGCATTTTACGATGTGGTCAGACAACTACGCCGCCAACGAGTGGCCATGAGCAATATGAGAGCGGGCACAGGTCAAGGAAAAACACGAATGGGAACTGGAGATATGGGACCAATCCGCGACGAGGGCCGGACATATCGCAATGGGGGGAGGGCAAAGAAAGAAAGGAAGTGCACCATATTATGAGAAGGCTCTGTTTTGAGCCATCGCTGGTCTGATTGGATGTCGGGGCATGAACGACGTTTCCGGCCATCCTCTGGCAGAGGCTTGAGGCGTCTGCCCACCAATTTCTCTTCTCTACGTGAAACTTTCCCTGGCGATTTGTTTTCAATTTCAAGCTGATTCGGCGAATCTGGTTTACCAAAAGAGTGGCATACGGCGTACTTCATGAACCGACGACAATGCACTATTCTCGAGCGCTTCTACATACACAACGAGGGCACGAGAAGAGCAATGGACGCGATGTTCATCTTGTCAAGCGGGTCAAGGGTGTTTCCGGCGTACGATGATATATTCTTTTTCCTGGATTCAACACAATCGTATCTCTATTGCGACTCTGTTGCGAGCGTTATCTACACCAATTTTTACAGCCATTTTGAAAGGACATATCTGGTAGTGGCACGAAACTTCGAAAGGACATGTTGGTATGGCTGGATACTGAATGGAAATGGGATCAAATGGATGGACGGGATGGATGGATGGGTAGCTTGGGCATGCATGGAACTGAGAGTTTGGGAGAGGAAGAAAAGATGGGCAAGACTAGCCAGGTGAGATAGGAATCAGATGGTCAGAGGATCAATTGTCTGTCTGTAAGACCGGTTGGGAATGAGAATCATTTCACACATCCATCATCTCATCTCGGAAGTCCACATTATTCCCATTCAAGCATGTGATGTGAAGTTCTCAACTTGCAAGATCACCCATCCCACTCTTGACCGAGGCGGGCGCAGCGCACAATCTTCTAAACTTTCTTCGCAGTTGGAAAAAAAAAATCCGCAAAAGAGGTGCAGCGGGCAAGTACGCATGTGGAAAGGATTCGTGACCCCACTGTTGCAATCACTTGTAGCATTTTCTGCATGAAGGAGTCAGGCACCCGCTTTCTTCTTTTCCCTTTTCCCTTTCCCAAGCATACCAAGCCACTCTCCTTTTTCCCATTCCCCAATGTTGGAATCCTTTAATGGAACCCCGAGGGGTCAGGGGTGAGGAGAACGGGAAACGGGAAACGTACATGTACGAGAAGTGAGTAGTTCCTTGGGGTTTTTGTTTGGGGAGTATAGTACTGCTTCCTTCACCTTCCCGACCGGGTGGGAGGGCTTGGGGATTTGCAGTGGTGGTATGGCGCAGCGTGTATGTAGAGATATGTAGGTACGAATACGGAGGTAGATAGATTATGGGTCGGTCTTGACGCTTGGGGTTGGCGTTGTCAGTTAGGGCCCAGGTTTGTGGTTGGGGTTAGGAAGGGTTCGGGTAGAATTTGCGCGGCAGTATCATACGGGAGACGGGAGGGGACGGGTTTTTCTGGAAGGTGGTAAGAAGCGTTATTGAGATAGATTGTGAGGTGAGATTTCCTCGCATGTTTGGTTGGTTTGGACATACGAGAGTTGGATGATGAATTGGTGGAGGGTTCCGAGGTTGCTCAATTTGGACATTTGGAATATGCTTAGGAGATAGTCACATCTACTGTAGGTCTTCTGACTGTTTGACGTCTCAATTTAGGTCTCTTGCTTCTCTGTATGCAGTCACGACACATCTATATACTCTGCTGAGACACTTCTGTTGTGATATCAAATCAGTACAAAGGTACAATGCTCTCTGTGAACCCCTCATGAAAGTCAATTTCCTTAGTGCTCGCTTTGATAGGTAGCGACAACCGCCAGCTCACGGCAATGCACTTCCTAGTCTCCAGAGGCACATCTCACTAGATCTTTACGAATCTAGCTCTACTGCACGAGATGGGGAAACCCCGACAATGGTTTGGGGGAGGCGAGTAAGCGGGGTAGTCAAGCTAGAGCTCGGGGGTTGGCGGCTTGATGCGAGTTGAGGTAAGGTTGAGTTACGTAGCGAAGACGTGTTTTAATATGATAAGGCTATTGTCGGCGAAAGTCTGCTATGAGGTGATTCGATCTTCATAAAGCTGGTGTTATAGCGAAGCGTTTGAGAATTAGCTTGTGGACTTGGCCGAATGCAACGCCAAGGAAAGCTGCGTGCATATTAGATACCAGACTCTCAGACTACAAACTCAATTGACTTGAATATAACTTTGCAGCTCTCAAGAGCCTCAGTAACGTTCCAGTTCAAGAGGCTTGGATGGCCCGAAAGGCCATGGGGCACGGAGTAATTGAAGGAACAATGGCGGTTGACCTGCCTTTCCAGGACGCAAAAGCACATGGGTTATTCCCGACTTGACGGTGAAGACAGGCACGGGCTGACAGCTTGGGATTCAAGATCCAACGGTCCTTTATCAGATAACAACGCCTTGGGTATCTTATTGTCGTTTGAGGGTGGGGCTTGAAGTGGGGGATTTGGATCTCAAGAGTTGAGGTGTACTCGTACATTAGCTCGAAGATAGCTTCGATGATGATACCTAATCCGACAACCAGTACGTAGCCACTCAAGCCCTTCAAAATTCTTGAAAGAAGATTCTTTCGCTCTCGAGTTCCCACCGCTAGAGATGGGATTCATTGTCCCATGCAGATTCCTACATGAAGGCTTGACGACAAACCGACGGTTCGGTTCTGATGTCTGATTTCGTACAAGATGGATAAGAATCAGGGGTTCAGTAACTAGTTTTAGGTGAGATCGCCGTACTCTCTGAGATTGGGCTTGAGGCTTATGCTGGTGATGAGTGATGAGTGATGAGGACGCCTTTCGGACCGTGCTGAAGGATCTGGATTTGACAGGAAGCCAAGTGTACTGGCACGGCACGCTGCGTGCCGCCCGATGTTGGACACCGGCTGATAGGAACGGGAAGCCGAAATGTGGGATGTGATACTATGCGGATGTGCAGTACTGAAATGTACTGCTTCGGATTCGTTCTGTTGCGAGCCCAATGTCTCGGCGAGTATGGGCATTGCTCAATATGAGCCAGAGACTGCAGGAATTGGGTCGACCATGCAGTAGCATGTTATAGAGACTTGACTGAACATATTGAGCTATATTAGAGCGAGGTATTTGAGGTTGCACGCGCTTATTTCGAACATGATGTTGGACAGGTTCCCGAAGATCTGGGACTTAAGTCGGCACTCGTGGTTGCAATTGGGAGGATTGAATGACTGCAGCATGCGGAACGTAGTTGATCAGGCTGTTACCGATTTTACAGTCAACTTTGATGTATAGCACACTGTCATATAGTCTGTCAAAGTTGCAGGAAAGGCAAGCAAAGTCTCAATAATGGAGATGATATTGCATATCAAGCTTGAGATATTCTTGGTCTACAAGTGTTCGATGCCGGCCTCGATGCCCGGTGTGATCATAAGCAAATATATTCCTTTTCCACCATCCACTGTCTTTACCAATCAGCAGTCAGCAACCTCCAACATTACCATTTCCAGGACCAGATGACCTTCTCGAGTCAGTGTCCAATAGACCTCAACGAATTTTCGAAAAAGGAACTCGAACTGGTCTAAGAAGGGACGAGACTCTCCATCTTCCACAACGAAAAACATAAAAGCTGCAAAGAGCTGTTTTCCGTCCACATCACTGGCCTGTTCCATCGTTTGTCCAGAAGCATATGCGCCTAGGCTCTCTGCTGGCTAGCCGCCCGCCTGTCTCTTGCATTGCAGAAAAATCACTGCGTCTCTGCCCTCAAAGCAGCGCTCTGCCAAGGGTCGGCTACTGACCGGCTTCCATTGGTCGCTTGCTTTGGCAACGCGAATGCGCATGTTGCTGCATCTGCAAGACGACCAGCGAGAGCGAGGTACCTAGGTAAGCTTGGCCGACGTTGAGTGGCCTGCAGGCCTAATTGGCCACGTGATGCTATGCTCGTCCGAGGGGTCGAAGTATCGGAAGGAATATGCTGGGGAATGAACAGGCCATTTTGCGAGACTGGGAGACTATGATGGATGAATTCTTACCCAGTATCCTGAAGAGGGGCTGACGGTCCGGAGGATTGAAGTACCACGTACGTATTCCATCCCTAGCCTCGGTCACACAAGGGTCCCAAAGATACCACAGGAAGAGATGTGGTGAGGTGCAGAGTCAACGGGCATGCACGCATGATGGGCGATGGCATGCGCTGGCCGAGGGAAGACCAAAGGATGACCGAATTACCGAAAGTAGGATCGAGATCGAGATGTGTCGAGCTGTCTTTGGTGATCTTGTGCTCTCTGACAAAGACCTTCAGGGTGTAGTTCCTATTCCCTTGCTCCCATTCCCTTGGCGAAGAAGAACCGGACTTGAAATAGGGAGGCGGGTTCGGTAAGAGACCCGACAGAGTCGAATACAGGCTATTATGAGAGGGACGGCCCGAATGATGACTCTATGCGGGGTACCGAGGGGTTTTAGCCATCTTGCATGGAGTGGTCTAAATGCGACTTGTGATTTCTCTATTCCCAATATCTGATTGATGGAGACTCACAGGAGGCTGAAACTTATTCAGGACGTGACGTGGACATCTTCAAGTCCCCTTATTCCCGTCACTTCGTCCCCGTTACCAGTATATTGTATTTGATATTTACAAATCTGTCATATTGCATGTCTTGGCCATCTGGAACTTGCATTGCTTTCTTTTCTGTCGTTCCCTATCTGGACTGTTCGTTTATGTACATGCTTGCACCTCTTCCAAAAGAGTGAGAAGGGTATGCAGTGGAACTGTTACGGCTGAATTGGGAGCCAAGATGTCATCTAGCAGTGAGATTAGTACTTACCGAGCAATGTTGCACAGCATGGTGGCTATTCTAAGCTGAAGATACCAGAGTCTTGTTCGTGTTTCAAGGCATGCACACAGCCTACCAATGATGTCCTTGTTTCTGAGAGTGACATTTGATCTTCTTCAACCTTAGTACTGGCTTTCGACATCTTATGGTAATTCGATGTTAATGGTCAACCTAGGTATGAATGCTCCATGTGATCTTATTAGTAGTATTTACTCGCCCCTTTAGCATAACGAGCATGTCCTCGGTCCCGAGTTGTGCGTGTGTAGGTATTGTGAAGCGTTGTATGGCCTCGCTTATGGTCGGCAACGAAGTGACAACGCTTGAGCATCCTAAACTTCGTCCCTCAACTCCTACTTCCAGCTCCGAGTATCTGGCACTTTTCCAGCTGCTAGATTTCCCATCCTCAAACCCATATTTACCCCCCGAGAGCCTACGCCAACCACAAGAAAAGAACAAAACCCGGCGCTTGTGTCCTTGTGCTTCGTTACCTCGCCACCAGATCCAGCACCTCAACCAACGGTCTTCCCTTCCACGTGCTACACGCGATAATCATGCCCCATAGAGCACAACTACCGATGCTGTACTTTCTCAAGTTCTGGATACGGCGGCAATGAGTGTTGTGGTTCGGATTTAGGTATGTTCATGTGACATCCGCGGTTCAGTCCACCGGGCTAGCACATGGATTGTAGACTGATACAGCTACATGCTTTCAAACCTTTCTCAATGTGGTTGAGAGCAGCGTATTACTGTATCGAAGAGTGGATGTTAGTAGCGAGAGCTATCGAACACAACGTTTCAGGTCACCTGAATCGTTGGACGTGTTACTGAGAAGGATGTGGACTTCTTATGAGCATCCCAATTGGGTTCTTGCTGCTGTGCTTATAGCTCTTTACATGCTGGTGGTGAATATGACAACCTGACTACTGGAATTCTCAGTATTGTCCACGCACAGATCTCTTTGGTTTTAGAAACCTAGGCATTCCAACTGAATGAACAAGAACCAACTCCCAGAAATACTAAGTCTTAACACGCTGAAACGTGTTATGCTATTCCCAATCTCACTCCCGTGAAGAGATGTTGACCAAGTACACCAGTTGAGGATATTGTTTGCTTTGAGCAAAACAAGCTGGAGGCCTGGATATCAAGTGATTCAAATCTGGCTTCTCATCTTTCACTCAAAATGATCTCCATTCTATCAAACTTATACACAACCCCGACCCCAACCCTGACTTTCTAATCTCCACTTCATCAAACCGCATCTTATCAATAACCTTACCTACCAGCACAACTCTTGAAATATATTCCTCCATTTCTATATCCACAAGTAGCCCATAAACTGGACATAAACATTACATGCTCCATTCATCATGATCCAACTTCTCCGTCCAACATCCCTCAACAACCAACACCTCACAAGACAAAGTATAAAACATGCAGCATCATACTTTTAAGCTCTAGTCTCAAGTTCAAACGAGCTCGAGGAGAGTAAGTGCAATCAGAAGAGAACCAAAGAAGATGTCATCTCGCCTAGCAGAAAAAGGAGAAGACGTAATCTTACATTCGAACCAACAATACGAATCCAGACAAGAAAATATCGAAGACTCATCAAGAGAAGTACGGTACAGAGACGAGTTACAAGGTCTTTGTCTCATTTGTCTCATTTGCCTTAGTTTTCTATCTACCAACCTAGTTCCCTTTATTCTGGTAGAGCACTTTCTATATCAGGATTGAGATGTATGTTCTAAATGAAGTGACGATGTAGAGACATTGATGACAAGCTACTAAGCAGACGTCGGTTCTAACATGAATATTCGGTCGCATATTATGAGAGAAAGTGTCGTGAACACCTTTCGATGGCCACTGTTATATTACTGTTATAGTTGCCCATAATTCCAGATCCTGCTTGCCTCATTTTATGGACCAATAGCCCACCGCAAATGCAAAAGGCTCCCCAGCCTGACCACCACAGACCCAATACATGCTCGCTTTTCAACCCCCACTCCAATGCCCCATCTATCAACCATTATCCACGCCTCGCTTTCCAATATATACAAACCCCACCATTACCATTACCACACCACAAGAAACTGTACAAGGATCAAGCAACAGGCTTCGTATCCGAAACTCTTCCACCATCTTCCTCTACATCCACAGGATGCTTATCCAGACTCTCATACCACTGCACCACGCTTCCGATCAGGAAACACCAACTTCCCCAGAAGGTTGCTAGGGAGCCTTGGTATACGCAGCCACTGTTGGCGGCGGCGAAGCCGAGGGCGCCGCAAAGTGTGAATCCGATGCCCTGTGTGATTATTAGTTCGGAAATTCATCATAGCAACCCTCATCAAGTTGAGTGGAGAACCTGTGTCGAAGGCTATCGAAGGGACGAGGAGAAAAGTAGAAGAATGACATACACCAATCAGATTCCAAGCCCCAATATGCCAACCAAGTACTTTCCAAGCAGGTAGATACCATTTCTGTTGCGTCTCAAGCATGAATAGTGTTCCCGATACGATGAATCCTGTTCCACCAATGACTTGAGGAAGCCAGTATGCTCCATTCTGGGCAGCTGTTGAAGTGAGGCGTGAGTAGATGGGTGGTAGTGCCGTGAAGCCTGAGATCCACTATATGGGGAGGAGTCAGTACAGGAAGAGCTGGATTGGAAGAGGGCGCCGATGGGAGACGAGTGAGACGATGATCAAAAGCAACGATGAGACAGTGAGACTTCTGGTGTGATCCTTGATGGGACATGATGCTGACGCCCGAATAGAGTTGGGTACAGATACTGACATTATGGATGCATACTATAGCGTTCAAGACGACGCAGATGCGTAGACATGCATCCCTTCAATCTCTCTCCTGCAACACGAGTAGGCATGTTTTTTTGCCTTCCCAGAAAGACCAGACTGAGCCACGGCACCTTGCGGCACCCAAATCACCAGCTCCCCTCCCTCTTTAGGGAAAATTCTTTGTTCTTATCCTCTTACATTAATGTTTGAATCTTCTCTGAAGAGGGAGGGGAGGTGGTAATTTGTGTGCCGAAAGGTGCCGTGGCTTAGGCTGATCTTCCTGGGATGGCAGAGGAGATGAGGAGGAAGGAAGTGTGATATTGCTGTTGACTTGTGGAAGGAGTTGTGAGGGGTAAGTGGGAAAGTTGGGCTGGTTGTGGTATTTGGGGAAGGAAGTGCTTGGAGAATGAGGCGACACTACCACGATAGGAAAGACCTATGGCAGATGTCTGGACCTTGATACGTATTGCACATTTGAAATCAGAGCTGCGGGCATACATTGCCCCCAAAATGTATGGAAGGCAAAGACCACAGCCCTTCTTTCTGGAGTGGGGTGCATCTCCTGCTGCGTGTTGATGGGAAAGGGTAGAAATGATAGGACGACTTACAAATACAGTTGCCCCAATCATTTGGGACAAGCAAGCCAGGAATCCTACCTCCTTGAAATAATGCGTGCGCAACTCATACCAAGTAGGCCACCAAGTCCACTTCCTCTTATCCTTGGTTGTTGGTTCATGCATATGTTCATGCTCCTTCTCTATTCTTATCAGCAACCTTGCATCTTACCTCCCACACATACTCACCACATGCTTGAATTCTTCCTTTCCCAACCAAATTCCCTCTATTCTGGTGATGATGTTTACACCCATCAGCCTTAACCCTCAGCATCCTCCCTCCCTTCACCTCATCCAAGACCTCCTCAACCGCCCACCCAAAACAATCCGCTCGCTCCTCATTCACAGCCTCAATCATGAGAAATACACTTCCAATCTCGAATATCGTCGCGCCGATAAAGGCTGTTATACCTCCCGCATTCGCGATCTCGCCTGGGAATTCGGAGGAGGGGAGTTGGAGGGGAAGATAGACGAAGAAGGCGTTTATGACCCAGACGATGGAGCCAAGGGTGAAGATTATGGCGACGAGGTAGGAGACGTCCCAGATTGGGTAGGAGGTTAGCATGCGGAGTATGCCTTTGAGGGTTGCGACGAGGGTGGAGGTAGAGGATGGTGTGAGGTAGTTTGCGTTGCTGTCGAGTTCTGGGGTTACGAGGAGTGCGTGTCGACCTGTTCAAGTCTTGGTTAGCTTTTGAATTTACTAGGTGGGATCGGAAATTGAGGTATGGTACCTTTTCTATTGTCTCTCGTCCTGAATAGCCTCTGTACATCCTCTGCGCGAATCTCGTCCTCCTTCTTCGCAGTTCTAGTCTCTTTCTGCTGCTCTTCATTCGAATCCCCATTCGCATGTCCGTTGGTATCGGCAGATCTATTCTTCTCCTCCTCTCCATTCTCCTGTCGCTCCCTCTCCTTCAAAGGTAGCGCATACCTCCTGACCGTCGGATTCAAGAACGCAAACGGGCCATAGCTCGCAATCGCGACTCCTTCTCTAACATGTTTCCCTACAAAATGTGGTAGCTTCGAGGTCTCAGCATCGTGCTTCATAACGGAGGTTTGCCAAATGAATGATGACCAGTCCGACGCCAGTAATTAGTAAAGTTGACCGTCGCGGAGAAGTGGAAGTTTTTCTGCCTCTGTTTTGACATGACGCAGTGTTGGAGGGCTGCCAAGATTTGAATCAGCGGAGAGACAGAGGCTTGATTAGGCTTGGCAGGGACCTGTTTGCGGGGATGGGCACGGGACGAGTGACCAAGGCAAGAATGCCGTGATGTGAATGGGTATGAGGGAATTCTCATGTTATCAAAAATCGTGAATTCTTGAAGCTGTGTTTATTCTTCTATATCATCAAAAACTTATGAATACTAGAGATCTGAGGCAAAATGTCTGTTCAATACGACATCATCAAGACTCCACCAAAAGCCCTCACTTTTGATGTATTCGGCACAGTGGTGAGAATCGTGACTTATACTCACATGCGAAAAAGACATATAAAGCTCTTCTTACATCAATACAGGTAGACTGGCGATCAACAGTAACAACAACACTCATCCGCACCGCCTTAAACAAAACCTCTTCCTCCTCCCGCTCCTCATCTCTCTCCCCTTCAACCCGCGCCCGCCTCACCCAGCTCACAGACACAGACTGGGCACAATTCGCCCAAGAATGGCGAAACAGCTATAAACACTTCGTCTCGACCTTCATCCCGGGAGAAACCGAGTGGAGAGATATCGACACACATCATCGTCTCTCTCTCATCTCTCTTCTCGAGAAATGGGAACTAGAAGATCTGTATACCGAAGATGAAATCACGGAACTAAGTCTCGTGTGGCATTTTCTTGATCCTTGGCCAGACTCTTCGGAAGGATTGAAGAAATTGGGGGACAAATTCGAGACTAGTACGTTGAGTAATGGAAATCAGAGTCTTTTAAAAGATCTAGATGAACATGGAAATCTTGGGTTCAAGAGGTTACAGTCCTCGGCAGATTTCAAGGCGTATAAATCGCATCCGAGTGTTTATCTAGGAGCTGCTAAAGCGATGGGGTTGCAGCCGGGAGAGGTGGCGATGGTGGCTGCTCATTTGAATGATTTGAAGGCTGCGAGGGGTGTGGGGTTTAGGACGATTTATGTTGAGAGGGAAAAAGAAGAGGATTGGAAGGTAGATAGTGAGGAATATCAAGATGCTAAAAGTTGGGTTGATGTGTGGGTAGGGAAGGACGAACAAGGCTTTGTCGAGGTTGCGAGGAGGTTTGGGTTTGAGTAGGCGTAGGGCACGGCGTTTGAATACGGTGCTTGAATGTTTGAGAGAGTTAGCTGATTATTCGAATGCCGTGTTGTGAGTTGGAGGTCTGAGATTTAACCTTTGTGATGTGCATGCTTGACTCTGTTGTTCTGCGATTGACGTTGTTGGTTCGGAGTCTGGAGGCAGAAGATGCTGGGTTGTCGGCCCTATGTATTCATCCTATTTTGAGCTCCAATGCACGCTTTGACTATTGATAGTTCGTTCTTTATGTATGAATGTTGTCTCTGTTGCGGTTCGCTGCATGTGCATGTTTAGGCTGATATCCTACCGGTTGGAAATTATTTGAAAGTCTTGATGAGGCTCTCGGCATTATCCTGGTTGCTGGATATTTAGATGCTAACAGCCTGGTTTTAGTTTTCTTGAAGTGACAACGGCGTGATCTTGAACGATGGAAATGGAGAAAGTAGCCCAAGAACCTGGTGCTCACAATTAATATCCTTTGAGTTAAAGATGCTGACTACAGGGAAGAGAGTGGGGTTGCCGTGTTGAAACGCTCGGGCATTTCTTTCGAAAGCGGCTTGGGAACGGTTCGTAATTTCGGGGATGAAGCCCCCAAGCCTCATCGCTCAAGGATTAGCGAGAGTCGGGAGTCTCAGTTGAAGAGAGGATCGTGAGGTTGTCTGTGGAATGCTTGCTGTTCCAGAGGTCTGGAAATGATACTGCTGTAGATTGCATACGATTCGATCATTGAGGGTCGATAGAGCTACGGTACAGGGAGTCAATCGATCAAGTACTTTTATCTGCGGCAATGTCTTAGACTCTTAGTTGACCCGAAGTGCCCGAAGCATCGGGTGGGGAGGCGTAATGAGGTTTGGAGGTCTGGAGGCTTGGAGAAGCTAGAGTGGCTTGCATAAAGCTGAGAAGTCAATTTGCACAAGGACAGCTGACGAATGAGGAGGCGTCATTCATCGAGCAGAGAGCTGGAACTGCTTCGCCTCCAAGCCTGGGGATAGCAGGCTCCTAAGATTGAGGATCAAGGATCTTTGTTATGCTTTTCGGACGATGATCATCAGGGAATTGATATATCAAAACACGTGGAGGTGAAACATCAACACCTTGGGACACCGCGAACTCTCTTGACGAGGCGACTGGGAAGTCGAGGTCGAGAAAGATTTGAAACTTTTTCTGCTCGTCCGCGTGTTGGTCGGGATAAGCTTCTGACGTTCAATCTAAAATAATCAAAGTTCCCGTGGCTTGGAAGAGTCCAACATGCAGCTCTCTCAGAGCCGGTCACATCACACGCATATGGAGTTACGGATCACACCTCGGCCGTGTAAATTCCTGGTCCGAATTGCGAAGCACTTTGAGGCACGATTCAGCTCGCAAACCCATGAGAGACGCAAGCGAAGGGGCGTATCTCGACACTCGAAGCAAGCATGATCGGCCGTTCCGCAGGATGCTCGTCGTGAACCTCGTCCTCGTCCTCGTCAATCGTGAGTCGGCTGAAAGCCCCTCATGTGCGCCGTGAGCCGTTCGTGATCTGCCATGATCAGTCGTTCACGCTCCAGCGGCCTGCATCGCGACACCACGATCCCGAGTCCAAATCTTCAAACTTCAGTGGCTCGAGTGGTGCCACTAATCGGCACGGCCCAGTATTCATCCTCTTCGTTAGTCTTGTGGCGCGCTTCCTCAAACACCTTAGGGGATGCTCTAACCGCAAGTAACCTGAATCGCTGCTCATCCATTTAGGGTTTGCTGGAAGGAGATTTGACTTGACCTCGAGCTGTCTGGCTTCTGAACTGTGCTCCTGCTGCCGGTGTCACGAGTGGCCGTCACACATCTTGGTCTTTGCTGCCCAATGGTCTATCGACGGGGACGGAAATGCCTCAAATGCTCAGCCTATCGTCGCTTTTCTCCTTCAGACAGGCCCATGAGTGGTGGAGATGTCAGGACTGAGGATTTAGGACCACCGATAGATAGGCTCACAACAGCCACTTGATGTTACTCTGGCTGTTCCTGAGGTCACTCCTATCAGCCATGCTTGCTGCTCGGCTTTCATCCGAAACCTGGACGATTGCAAGGACGAAGGATCGCAGTCCGTCACATCCCACGACCAGTCTCGGCCAGTCAAGAGCCCCTGAACTGGAGGACGGGCGGACTTCCCGAGCAGTTCGCAGTGAGCCCTGTTGCATCTGGGATTCTGGGGCCGTCAACAGCAACCTGGATATCTTTGTGCACCGAGTCAGCACCTTGTGGATAGAATTGTGGAAACCCGTCCGATCTGTTCAAGCTTCAGTGAAGGCTCTATTGTGCTTCCTGCTGGCAGCGGCACGTACCAATACTACTCATATTGCGGAGCGTTCTCGTTCGTCTCTCTCAAGTGCCTCTTTGTGCGTCCTCGACTCCTCGCGTCAAGTTAACCGTGTTTGTGCTCTCGTGCAGGTCGCATGCATCGCGCATGTTGCTGCGATGCTGTGCTGCACAGTCCTAAGTTGGCTCCAGCACTCCTTGTCGAGTTACTTCGTACCCGCCCTAGCACGCTTCCACTCTAGCTCCAATCCTGCCATCCTCGACTCCCACTGCGACCCTGCAACAGGACCTCCACCTTCATCAAATTACACCCACTTATTACCCCCCGACGACATGCCCCTGGACTATCCTGGCTCTACCCACGCCCTAACCCGCAACGGGCGCAGGCGTCTGACTGGCCATAACCCAGCAGCCGGTAGGCACCTAGGGTAGAGCGGTAGGGAAGACGCGTGCAGAACGGCTCCATTGTATAGAATTATTTCCCCATCATACTGCGTGCTTCATCTCGTCCTCGTCCTCTCCCCCCTCTGTTACGCGTTCGTTCAGTCGATAGTCTCCCCTCACTTGCGGCCTTGCATCTCTGTATTCTTCTGCTCCTGCTCCTGCTGTGCGACGAGACCACGACTGCAATTGGTGTTGAGCTTGTACTCGAACCCGCCGGCCAGCCATTTTGCGAGGTGACACTAGACGAAGTCCGCCGTCATAAGTATTTGCTTTTTGCGATTCTGATATACGGGTAAGCATGCTGCATCTGTTCTCTAAACATGCCATTCGAGTCCTACAATGCCTCGTCCGCTCGTGCAAAGACCGAGACACATGGTCACCACGGTTCCATGGCTAACAGTACGGTGGACAGTTATCCACGAGAGACACCAAGAACCTCAATCACCGCCGCGTTCACGTACACTTCTAGCGGTCTTGACGACTATCATTTGTTGTCTCACTTGGACAAGAAAACTTCCGCATCTCAGACACGCCTATCCTGCAAGAGTGCGCATCAAATAGTTATGAGTTACGAGAGACAGCCGTAGTTCAGCTACCATACGAGAGCGGACGAGGCTTGATAGAACAATAGTCTGAGCATGGAAATACAGTAGATAGTAGGCTCCAAATTTTGTGGATTATCTTCGAACAGCATACGCAACAATTGGAGGTGTCTAAAAAAGGTAAGTCAGCGTCGAGGCCCAAGCACAGGTGGAATATCCCCAGTCGTCGAGTTCACCTGGCTGATCTCTACAATAGTATTTTCTTGCGATTGTCTACTTTTTGTCGCATTCAGCGTCCTTTTTATAAGTGCTTCTGGTACGCATCTGGTATGGATTCTCCAAAAACGCTCCCCCGCGCGGCTCCTGGGATCCTTGATCTCTCGAAACTTATGTACTGACTTATGTCCAAGCGCTCTCAAGCCATTGCATTGTTTTCATCCCGATTCGATTCATTGCCGATCCAAGCAATCAAAATCATTCCGAAACGGTACGAGGACGCATAATCCTGGGATTATCGCAGCAATATCATAGCAATATTGGATCGTTCAAAGTCCCTGAACAAACTTGAACGAAACAACACTCGATACAACGACGGACCGCAGCCATTGATGTCGACCGCGTAGACGAGACTCGAGAGAAAGGTGTGCTGCTTCCTTAAACCAGCCTGGATTTTTCACCAGCCGATATTATGAGGGAGTGGGAGACGGAGGACGAGTATGCTGCGGCAGCAGCAGCCTCTCTTCCAACACCAACCGATACGCCATACCGAACCCCTTCGCGTGGTTCTCGAAGATCTTCACGACAAAAGTCTATTTCTCCAGGGCCGTCCTCATCGCCTCCGCCATTACCATCAGGAGAGAAAGCAAGTCGTCGAGACTCTAGGGACGTGACGAATGACGAGAGGTGAGATGATTGTGCTTGTGCTTGTGTGACGATTTTATACTAACACTTGTCGCAGCATTTCGATACTCGACCCACGACGTTTCACTCCGACCCTTCATGCGAATCTAGTTTCCGAAATCCTCGCGCTCCGCAGAGACCAAGAAGAGAAGACAAAGACGATTGAAAACTTAGAATCAGAACTTCACGAGACGCGAGGGGAACAGGAAGAGTTCCAGAACACACTAGTGTCTACTTCGAAGGAGAACCGATCATTGAAGCGGCAATTGGCTCTTCTAGAAGGAGGAACGTCTTCCGCGCTTTCTGAACTCGCACGCGAACGCGACGAAGCTATCGACAGCCATGCAGAAACAAAGAAGAGGTTGGAGGGCGCACAAAAGAAGATCCGAGGTCAGGAGGAGGATTCCGACAGAGTACATGAGCTGTGGGCGAAAGACAAAGACAACTGGGAAGAAGAGAAGCGGAAGCTCGAGCGGAAGGTTCATGTGGCAGAAAGCCGACTGAAGACAGTCCTGGAGGAAGTTGCTGCTTCCTATGAAGCAGACCAGCAGAATGGTCACCTAGAACCAGAGACTGAGCTCGAAGAAGCCTCCAAAGATCCTGTACATGGCCATGGAAGTGATGCAGGCAGTATTCGTACCATGAGCATGACCAACAGTATTCGATTTTCCATGCTCAATGGACCCAACGGATATGGAGGAACCAAGCTCAACGGTATGAGTCTAGCGGACGAGCTGGATATGGATGAGGACGAAGAGCAGACGGATTATGATGGCCGCGAAAGCGTCCTCTCGGTCCGTCACAAGCGCACCCAGAGTCGCGAGAGTGTCATGTCGAGGAACCACCGCCGTAATCAGAGCATCGAGAGTCTGATGCGACCGGGTAGTGTAGCTCGTGGCAGACTTTTGGCTCAACAAGCAGTGTTGGACAGACTCGAAGGCGGAATTATGGAAGACGATGAGACTGCTCCACCACCCAAGGTCGAATATGTCGATAGTGGAGTTCAATTCTCGCCTCCTCCTTCGCCGACTCTTGCACCTGTTCAGGAAGTTCTTTCAATCGTCGAGACTGTCCCAGTAGTCAGTATCAATGGCTCTCCCAAGATCGAGCGACAGCAAGAGCCTGCTCATCGAGAATGGGAGATCGAGGCGAACCAAAGGAGGAAGCGCGTGCATGCGAGCCCGGCACTGATTATTGAACCGCCAGCACCATCTTCGATGGTGTCTGCAGCATCACAGACTTTGGATGATCCTTTGAGTCCTCCACGAACGCCTATATCTCCTACGAGAGCGCCTCCACCTCCACCAGCCGAGGATAAAGTGCGCGAGATGACTTCAATTTCTACACAAACAGACCTTCCCGAGCCAGCACTGCAATCTCCTACTCGAGCCGCTCCACCTCCACCGATTTCAATTCCTTCAATCCAGCTTCATCCACCAAAATCAGCTCCTGCTACGCCACACGAACCTCTGCTGCCTCAGCACTTCAAGGACGCTGGGTGCCAGGTCTCCATGCAGGTGCCCATACCGACGAGATCGATTTCCATACAAACGGAAGAGATTCGAGTTGATCAGCGGATAAACCTGCTCCCACCCCACCTTCAGCCTTCCTCAATATCCTCCCAGCCGCCATCTCCCGAGCCAGATGCTGACCAGAACAAACGTTTCTCCCCTATTCCTGGCAATCTTCCTCCCAGGAATCCTCGTCGTATGACGAGTCGCACAAGCTTGGATCGTCAAATCCCGTCTTCGCCACCAGAACCAAGCGAGACGCGTGACGCGTACCCGGGGAACAACGATGATGGTCCAGTTTCTAAAGAAAGGACTTCCATTCGACGTCCTCACAGAATTAGCAGCTTATTTGCAGGCTTTGATAATGCGAGCTCGGACGATGCAGATGATTTCGCTGATGCAGACATGAGCGACAACGATTTCAGGACTGCTCTTTCCGCTCCAAAACCACAGAATGGTGCTCCTAGGACAAATCGACGAGTAACGTCAGGACCTACATCCGTTCCCGAGCACGTGGAGCTTTCCGAGACCTCGAAGCCCTACCAAAGCAAAGGAATGAGACATGTCGCTCATCAGGATATGAATGGCGAGTACTCCCTACCAGCGGTTCAAGCACTTCCACCGAGAGCTGGAAAGACTGCCGTTCGTCAACTTGACAAGCCATTGACCCTCGTTACGAACAACAGACCCAACACAATGCGCCGAGCTGCATTGATTCAGAGTGGTGTCGCAGCTCATCAAGGTCGAGCTCGGAGCCCCAGTCTCCCAGAGCCCGTCAAGGAACCACCATTTCCGATTCCTACCAGAGCCAGCTCGAGGAGACCTCCAATCAGCGCGAGTGCCCCAAGTGATGGTAATCGAAGCCCAACTTATGGACGTGGTTTTAGTAACCGAGGCCATTATCGTGCAAGCAGCATTCGAAAAGTCAGATCTGCTGCTGCTCTACCAAGAGGTGGACGAGCTGCTCGTCGTCAAGGTAGTCGATCACCACCACCTATGTCAGCTTCAACAGAAGCTCCTGAGAGTCCACAGTTGCCTCCAATGCCAAACAATGATGTTACCACTCCTCGTTACATGAGGGACACTGGCAGCAGCAAATACAGATCCCATCAGAGACAACAACCTTCAACAAACACTGCCAATACTAGCAACACTGCTAATACTGCAAATACTGCAAACACTGGTAATGGATCTGTCGGGAACCAGGCTACTAGTGTTGTGGATGCCATCGCTCAAACTATGGTTGGAGAATGGATGTTCAAGTATGTCAGAAGACGAAAGTCGTTCGGTGTACCAGAGAACAATGGGATGGAGGGTGACAACGCTAATGGTGTTCGTCACAAGAGATGGGTATGGCTTGCACCGTACGAGCGAGCTGTGATGTGGTCCAGCAAGCAACCGACATCTGGTTCTGCCTTGATGGGCAAGACTGGACGCAAGTGTGAGTTTGTTTTATTGCTCGAAGCTTCGAATACTAACATTGATAGTGACCATTCAATCCGTTCTTGACGTCAAAGATGACAACCCACCACCCAAAGGCTCAGCGCCACTTTTCAACCGCTCCATTCTCATCCTCACCCCAGCACGAGCCCTCAAGTTCACAGCCACAACCCCAGAACGACATTACGTCTGGCTAACGGCTCTCTCCTTCCTCGCCCACTCCTCTCAAGCCGTACCCGAAATAGTCCAAGCACCACTTCCCGTTCCCACTGTTCCCGACTTCGAAGTCCCTCGGCCACCTAATCGTCTCCGCAAACCCGGCATCAGGGACTCTATCCGTGTCGCCAAAGGCAAGACAATGTTAGCCCGTCAAGGACCAACCTCTATTCATTCCTCACAGCAAGATTCAATTCGAGAAGCAGAGTCTATATACTCAGGCCGCAACGAGACTCCAGACATTGCAGCCGATCCACCTGTTGTCCCTCGCTTCACTGATCGGGGCAAAGATAACTTTGGTCCTCCACCTGCTCACAATCGCAAACGATCCAACACGGGCTCAAGAGTGCCTCCTCCATTGTCATTTCGTGGCTTCTCAGGCCCAGCTTCATCTGGTCACGCACCTACATCATCCACCGCCGGCCTTTCCGTCGGCACAACCGGCTCCTCTGACATCTACAACCAATCCCAACCCTCATCCTCCATTGCCGGAACAGCATTAAACATGTCCTCCGGCCGCTCTTCAATCCGTACATCTGACGCCTCCGGTCGACCAACAAACAACTTCTTCGACGCTGTAGGTACGATGAGGATGGAAGCTTTCATAAGTCCTATGGCATTGAGCCGGTTTGACGATTATCCGAATGAGCAGGACGAGATGGAGTTCGTGGGTATGCATAGAAGAAGGAGTAAGGAGAGGAGGAGGAGGAGGAGTAGGAATCGAGATAGTCTTTATGGGAGTAGTAGGGGGAGACCGAGCGAAGATTTCTATGGGGGGAGTAAGACGGCTGGGGAGGAGGAGTATGGGAGGTTTGATGAGGCCGGGGGATATGATCCTTTTCGGGGATTCTAATCCTCTCTTACCTTTTCGATTCGTTACTCCGGTTTTTGGATGAGAGATATGTACGCTCGTTGCTTTTGGCTTCTACCTTTCTTTAGTCTATGTGTTTCTGGAAAGGGGAAAGAAACGGCGTTATGATTTGAATGGGCCTGGCTCGCGCCTCTGTGGTACCTACCCCAGGGTTATGGAAGGAAAGGGTGTATGGTTGGAGTAATGTATTTTTTGGGGGGGGATGGAAACCCGACCCTTACCACGCGAGACGCGCTGTTCTGTTCTATTCCTTTGGTGTGTATGTATATCTAGGGGGTCTGGGGTGGATTTGATTTGGTTTGGGGCTTGAAATATGGATGGGGATGGAAAGTGGGAGGTGTTCATTCTAATATTGAGCGAGCAAGATATACCCTGTTGTTGAGCTGGGTGTTAATGGAGGAGAACTCGTTGGTTTGGGGTTTTTGTATTTGTCCTTGAGGAATAGGATGGTAGATAGTGGTTAGGTATGAGGAGATGTAGATGAGATGAAAAGAAAAGATATTCTATCTGGGTACTGTGTTTTTCTTGACAAGTTTGTGACACTGATGCATTGTCAGATGAAGGGAAACGAGGCAAGTGCTGCTACTCTTGTAGGGTTTGTCAAGTTTGCTATTAGGTCTCGACTATGTATTGGAACTTTGGGATAATTGTTTGTTTTTGTCTTGTGACTTTGCTTCACTCTCACCTGCTCAGCTTCTTCTGTATTTGTCTTTCTGTTCATCTGCTATGCCTCTTTTGTTCCCTAAACTATGTTCGAGAAACACAGAAGTTGTTAACAGCAAAAGGAAGTTTAGTAATAGACAATAGGAGGAACAAGTAAGGGGAGTCTTTACACGATGAGTTGGTGTTATTCTTCGTTACACTTGAGAGGTTGGTAGAGGTCATCATTGATTGTACAATCCAAAAATGATGCAGTAGTCTTGTTCTTTACTGCACTTTTTAACACCGTTAGGTACTAAAGGTGTACTTGATAGTCTTTGCTCACCACTTTCCCATCCTATGTTTTCAAGATTTAGATATAACTAAACCTTTAGATATTCACTACACAAGTCTTCACTAAGAGAGAGAAAGGAATGAGTAGATTCACTACCGTCTTCGTTCATTCACAAACTTCATCTTCTTGTTTTCTACTTTTTAAAAGAGTATAAATATTCGTCTCTGTCTCCGTCACGAAGACTGCAAGCATATCCTTCCTACCTCTCGGATATCTACAGAGCATCAGCCATCAATGTAAGCTTTTGAAGCCTTGGACGGAGTTGAGTACTATTGGAGATGATAAGAAAGATTAAAAATGACAATAGAGACACACAAAACGGCAACGACTTTTGGTGCAAGGAAAGACTCTCTGAATACAACAGTGACGCAATTTTGAATATACTTTGCAAAACACGTATCTGTAAAAATAGTAATGGATCTGTACTGGATTTTTAGCTTGTCCTACCTTGGCTTCAAGTTCACGATCCGAGCCATGCAATTGTTGTTGTGTTTGTGTTGGCAATCAGAGATGGAGACATGCTTTATACCCACCTGAAGGAGTAAAGTGCATTCCATGACAAATAGATCGACACACTTTGATACTGCTCATGAAAGTAATTCTGAATTTCAGTGTTTGACTTTCACTCCAATGTCAAAAAACTGGACGGACTTTCAATGCTTTTGTAAGTATCATTTGAGACCAAGCGCTTGGCTTTCATTTTGTTGAGAAATGGCTGGACAGACTTCAATACTGCTTGTTAAAGTGATCTGACAATCACACTGGATGTTTAGCATCTACGTCCATGACAAATAATTGGACGGACTTCAATACTATTGCATGTTTGATTTAGACTGAAGGCTCAGCATGCACTTCCGTAACAGACTTGCATCCGAGGGCAAGGGGGAGCTAAGCTCCCCCTTCGAGTAAGTGTGATTTTAGATTTTCAAACATCAATCTGCTCTCCTGCCATTACATCGCAGCATCCGTGGCAAGTACAGCGGTTTCTTCCCTCACATCCCGCTTAGGCTCTTATCAAATCAATTGAACTCGCTAGGAAGGAGCTCACGAGGTGAGCTCGCCTCCCGCGTTTGAATCTATATAGATTGAAATAAGCATTTTTTAGGCATCGACAAACCCAACCAACAAGCTGACTCACCAGCCGCGGGGGAAGTAATCACCTTGCTGCGTGAGATGGCGTACTTGATTCAAGACTTGTGAAATGAGGTTTCCCACTTCAGGTCGCATTGGTGCCTCTATCTGGTACACAAACTATATGGGTCACATAGGTTGAGTAGTAAAATTGATGCAAGCTACTGTCCTTGAAATTAATACCTGCAATCTAAACATCTTAATGAGTTACGACTGGCCTCAAGATTCGGCTGAAAGTCACTAGATAAACTCTTCCATTAATCAAAGGCTGACGTGCATGTTGCATGCAGAAGATACTTAGATGAGACCAGATTCTTGAGACTACTCATTACTGACGCAGGTGCAATTGCTGTTGCGAGGAGAAGTGATGCCGTTCTGGGAAGGGGCAGGGTCTCAGCTTGAGTATAAGCCCCCCCTCGAATTCTTCTTCCCCACCATTTCTCTTCTCTTCAACACAACAATACAAACTTCTTTCAACCCATTCGACGCGGCTGCATGTTACAATGCAAATAATCAAGTGGTACCTCACACTTCTCTGACATGGAATAGTCTCTGCAATGCTTGTCTCATCCTCAAACCAACCCCATCCTCAAGGCTTGATTACGCAGGAAGCACTTAAAAGCCATTTTCGGTATTTGATCCCCGCTTGGGTGCAACTTCGTTTTGCGGTTTCTTGTCAAAGTCCCAGTACGAATTAAACTTTTCTAATTATGAAATATTAAGCTGGGTGCTTTCGTTGCCTCTGACTGCCTATGATATTGGCGCGCCAACCAATGTAATAGGAAGGAGCTCCCCCAGCTTTGGCGAGTTCTGTTGAGTTTATTACCAATCCTCTCATTTCTTCTGCTTTGAGGCTTGGACTCGGAAACATTCTCTGTCATAACACCCTCAATGGATGCCAATTGACATAATTTTCTCTATGCTGCAGTATCTTTCTTACTGGCTGCATATCTAACATCGATTGTACTGTATAGGAGGCTTTACACTTCAGCTCTATGCAGGCCATTTGCGGAGCTATGAGCAGGCCTGATGAAGTGCTCAAGGAATGGAAAGCATGCCTATTGGCAACATTCATGACCTTACCTAAGTGGCCCTCTCTCTGAAATCGTCACCTTTTGCTGAGTTTCCTTGGGAACAATACTATTTTTGTGGGTACCACTTCCCATGAACGAAAGTCAAGTGCATACATCAGCAGCTCAGCCTTGCCGCAAACCTGATATTGTCTCCTAGTCAATAGTAGTTTGACCCTGCTGACTACCTGGAGCGAGGGCATAGATCGATGGATGATAGCAGTGTAGAGCATAGAAGCCAAATCTTCTCAACCACGATGTATTCTGCGGAGAAATCGATGCATACTCTCTTAGAAAGAGATGCTGATCCTCAAAATTGTGCTTGGTATACTTATCAAAACATTTCTTGGTCGGTCCTTGAGGTCTGTAATTTATGCACGTGAGCTTTTGAAGTATTTGTAAGATACTTGCCGACGAGCTGCTTCAAACCTCACTCCGCGCCGTCTCCTGCTCTCCATCATTTGGCCATTGGAAGCTTAGCTCGTTACCTGAAGTCCAAACTGCAAAAAGCAGGTCTGAAGAGTGCACAGTGGGCAGGAGTGAGATCGTGGCCTGAAGCTCTCGCTTAGTGGAATAGGGGCAAGCTTGACCTTATGGCCGCCGCTGCCTAAGTTGTCAAAATAAAGTGGACCACAAACTTACATAGGGGTTGTGATATTAAGAGAGCATGGCAAGTGGTATTGAAGTCCCAAGAATAAGCATTTTAGGCCTTAGGGCTTGGAACAGTGGATGAGCGAAATCGAGAGTCTGAAATTATGCTAGCCAAGGTAGGAAGAGATACGCTATAAAGGGAAACCATCAAAGCTGTTTAGAGAAATTTTGACGCTTAATGATGAGATCTTACCAGGGATAGCAACAAACTTGGCACCGATAGAGTCTCTTGAGTGAATCTGGTGAGTTATAAGTCGTGCTTGTTGTTTTTGTTTCTTTATAATTCACTTGTTGACAGGAAAGTATTCACATCTTGCCCAGTTAGAAGTCCGACCTAGTGCCCACACTGGGTATATCTAAAAACCCCTGCGTAAAAAACTTTCGATCTTTGGCCACATCGTAATAGTCGACATCGTAATAGTCGACATCGTAATAGTCGACATCACCACCTTTCGATTCACACTTTGATTTATACTTCAATCTGTCTGCTCTCGAACAATACGATACCATCACCAGCATCAGCAGCACCGTCAAGGAGTTGACTTAAGAGTATTACACGAGAGCATAGCACTTGCTCTGATACTGTGGTATATGAGTGGTAATGAGCTCGACAAACTTCAAGTTCGGAAATTCTGCTGTCAACTGTCTGACTTCGTACAGATAGTGACATATATTGACAACAATCGAGAATTTGTCTTGCAAGCAACATCTTTGAAAAGCGAAAACTAAGATACTCTCAGTCCATTTCAAGGTTGAAATAAAGTTGCAGAACTCGATTCAGAAAACTCTAGCGAGCTCTATAGATTACGCCTCCTCACTGGTCAGGCGTGTTGGTACCCAGGGTGCCATGCCAGATCTGCTGGTGGTGGTGCTGGTAGTGGTGCTGGTGCTGGTGCTGTTATGTTGATAGAGGTACGAGAAGGTAGCTGTCGTTATATACCCAGGACAAGCAACCAGTTTAGGAATTCTCCTCAGAAAGTGAATCCGGTCGTGCTACGCTAGGCTCCTTCAACTTTGTCAACGTGGTCATTCACTCCTATTTTTGAACCTATTCACTTAACTGACAGTCCAAGCAATGACGCCAAGGCCAGAGAGATATAGAGGCAGCATGCTGGAATGGGCCTTTCAAAGTCTCCTCTTCTGATGGATCTGGTGGTTCGAAGGTCACGTAAGACAGATATCACATGTAGTCTGGGGCTGAATGACATGATCATTGCATCAAGCTGAGACCATAATGTTGCTAACATTGATAGACACTATAGGGACAATTGTCATATCTCCAACTTCCATGTATGAAATGATGAATAGAAGTTGACAACAGCAGAGACTGGCGACCAAAACTGGGGAGCTTCATGTCTCAGAGAAAGCTGGCTTCAACCAGCATTCAAGCATAGCATGCAACAGCATATTCTTCACTATGTGATAGATCATTACTCCTGGTTTTTGCTATGATATATACTTAGACATATTCAAAGCTGAATATATCGGTCTGTAATAAGAATCTCAATGAACACTAAACAGAACAAAAATGATAACAGCAACATGTGATACAATCCGAGGCTCATGCACCTACGCGAAAGAGGCATCAACAGAACTTGATACCTAGGTAGACTTCCTTGATCAGATCACGAGTGTCAGATCACGAACTCAACGTGTCGCATCTCCAAACAAGACAAACGGAGCATCATCTTCCCTCTCCCATCTGCCTCAACGACAAGGCAAACAAACATCCTCACGCCCATTCGGTCCAGCCTCTCAGCCACCGACACATCACAATCTCGCCTCTCGGCATCTCCCTCGGCGGCTCTTGACAAGCAACTCTTCCCGGTCCTCCAATCAATCCACCAACCAGATTCCTCCTCACTCAAACCTCAGGCCTCGAAAGAAAGAAATTTGAGAATAGGTACCCCTGCATTAGATCCCGCCCCTGAGTTACCTTACCCGTCTAACCACATCCAGCAGCCGAAAGGAAAACTACCCAAAGGGGAATAACGCCAGAGTCTTAAAACAGCCATGAGTCGAGCGAACCCATTTCAGCGGGTAAAGTGAAGGACCTCATTTCCGGTTTTTCTTTGGGGGTCGGATGAGTTGCCCACTTTGATTCCTGTTGTTTCCGGTCTGTTGAGTTGAGTTCAGTGCGTAGTACCGAGGTCTGTGTGGTGGCTCTGGTCGGATGCTGGAGAGGGGAGGGTCTCCCTCAGTTACTGTTTAGAAGCGCCAAAGTCAGTGAGGAAGTCAATCAGACTCTCCCTGACATGAGTATTCCCCAACCTTCCTATCCTGCAAGATGACTTGTCCTCTCCATCTCTCCAGACTACAGTTCAGCCACTCTCATCATCCCTCTCCCTGCAGAAATACCACGATACACAATAATCAACATGCGACGAACCTCATCCCACAAGTCGTTTCACCCAACTCTCTACTCCCGATCCCGAAGCAAGGGCATCACGTCTCGTCTCGTCTCGTTTCGTTTCAATTCGTTTCAATTCATCAATCAATCAATCGTTCATCTGATCTCCAACCCCAATTCCAAGTAGATGAATTTATGAACCAGCTTCCCCTCATATCGTTCATTGTCGCGTACTTAAATCAACGACATATCTTAACTTCCAAAACACCAAGTTGGGATTCCGGAAACAGATGTATAGAGTTTTGTAAACGGAACAAATGTAGATTGAATAAGGAGATAAGGTCGGGAAAGCCATCGTGTAGCATCCAGAAATTACCTCGTCCCCCATAAATCAACTCTTCTTCCCGCAAGACATCAAGATTAGAAAGTATCACATGAATCTATTTCCATCCCGACGCGCACCATCTCACCATCTAGACCATCTCATGTCTCTAACAATCACACTTACATCACTCCCATCTCTTATCACTGTCGAAAACCATAAGTGATGCATGCAGGTGATCACCACACAAAACCGATCAACTGCGGAGGCGGAGATGAGCATGGGAGACATGAAGATCTTTCTGGGGAAACCTGATATCTACCCAACACTTTTCCTTCTGCAAATCATGCATCGGCGCCCATCAAATCAGGAAAAAACATCCTCTTCACACGGAGGAGACCAGAAACAGAATAGTAGAAAATTCCGCCGGGCCAAAACTTGGTCTCCGAGCAATACTGCCACCTCAATTGCAATTATATAGAATACTACATTTAAGATACAGCATTGAAACAGAAAGATACATCCTGTTTTCTCATTGAAGAGACCAATAAACACTCCCAGCGTAACGTCATTATATATTCCAAAACCAAAAAAAGTCTATGATATGCCGACCACGAATTGAACACGAAGTTATCCCCAAAGGAACGAATGATCAGGTGGAACAATGGTCTTTTGTATTAACAGTCTTGGAAAGGTGACATACTCCAAAAACATTTGACAACATTGTCTCCCGACACCTGAACGACCGCACACTTCGGGGTATGATTGATATGAACCTGGATCTGGATCCTCGTGTTGAACTTCTCGCGAAGAACAACACTCTCGACCACAAGCAATTACAAGAAAAGATGCGAATCCTGCACTAAGACGTGACTCCATACGGCAATGCGACATCCATGATTATATCCACTCCGACAACACCCCGACCATCCCACTCCAATCGCTGTGTCCTTCCGTCATGAATTACCGATGTGTCGCTAAAAGGGAGAATCGTACGTTCGTGACTATGGGATCAGGCGACTGAAGGCGCTTACAAGAAGTAAGCAGCGAGACCGAGAACACCAGCAAGGGAAGCGCCCGAGAGAGCGAGCTTGTCGGCACCGTTGGCAGAGATCTGGGATGGGGTGGCGGTAGCGGAAGAAACGGCGGCGGAGGTGGTACCGACTGAACCCTTGGTGGAGGAAGCTGCGTAGGTGGAGGCAGCTGGGACAGTGGTGTTGGCGTACACTGGGGCGCTGGTTGGGGCAGCACTACTGAAAGTCAGTCAATTTGTTGATCAGCTGCATACAGAAACAGCATAGGGGTACCAGGTGTTGCAGTACACTACGCTCGAGGTGGTAACTGGCTTAACGACGGTGCAAGGGCAGTTGGTGATGGTCAAGGTGGTGGACTAGATCATGTTAGCTGTTGTTCTACCAGTAAAGAATGACCATTGAAGAGCGATTTGAAGTCTCTCCAATATCCCATCCTGGGGAGTGATTTACCTCAGTAGCAGTGTAGGTGATGCCGTTGAAGGTCAACTCAGTGGAGGCTGGGCAGACGGTGGTATAGGCAGTGTGGACCTCGGTGGTGTACACAACAGTTCCGTTGTAGGTGGCTGAAGCAGCGGCTGCGAGAGCAGAGACGACGGCGAGGGTGGAGAATTGCATCTTGACGGTTTGTTTGGGTGGTATTATTTACTTGGAAAGTAAGGTAGTGGGAGAGGGAGGTATTAGGTTGTAGGTTGAGGGAGTTTGGACGTTGGTTGAACGAATGTAAGTGACTAAAAGTCAAGGGCTTTGATTGTCAGAACGAGAGTGGGTGAGGAAGGAAAGAGGAACAGGTGAGGGTGGAAGAAGTCGTTATATACGGAGAGTGCGATGGCGGCCGGTTCAGCAGGGAGGTGTGGGCTAGGCCTGCGCCGTGGCAGGCTTTAGAGGCTGACGGGAACAGGGGTAAAATGCAGGCACGACGGAGCATTGGCCGACCGCTGTAAACATTACCCAAACAGCGCAAGGCGGACCAAGCTACCACTGCTCAACACGCTGCAATTAATTTGCTGGCGAGAGGACAGTCCGCTGGACGTGCTGGGCGTGCTAAAAAGCACCACAAAATTGGAGCTCGCTGAGAGCTCTTCCCTGGATATGTCGTACCGCTGAGCTTCCAATTCCAGATGCATTCAGGGGCCACGAACCTTGCTTTTAACCTTAGACGGGCAGCACTGGCTTCACCGAAAGACCGCTGCAGCTGGTCCTTCAGTGCTGGGGCAAGCAAGATTCTCCATCTGTCCAGAAACCTAAAATATCAAGACAGAAATTACGTCCAGGTGTGCCTTCCAATGCTGTGACGCATGGAGAAAATCGCTGGCTGTGATGCTATTCCGAAAGCTGTAAAGACTTCAGCCTTTTCGTCCCATGGTACGTCTTCATTGGCCCCCTTGACTGCCAGTTGGCTGTTCCTGCATCGCATTGCAGCGGGCGCTCTCTAGTCAGGGGCAGTGTGACCATTGGCATTTGGCACGAGCTGCCAGACACTAAAATTTCAATGGCTCAACCGCCATCCATCCACCTGTCGCTGATTCAGGCTCTTGGCTAAATTGGGACTTCATATGAAAGACCATCATTTCGCTTTGTTCGTGTAGCATCGACTCATCTAATTTTGCTCGATGCATGTTGGCTAGGCGGCTGTTTTGTTCCTGGAGCTTCTTCCAGCTGGGACATGAGAAATGGATCGTGGTTACTGTGCAATGCAAGCTCGTGTGGATGGATATCTGAGCATCGCCGTTGCAACCACACTTTTCAGGGAAGACGGGTGAGGAGAAGGCTTGCTGGGATATTGAGATAACCCTGTTCACCGCGGCCACCATCAGTCGACAAATCATGCTTCGGTCTTTGCACGCTCGAGGCACGCAACAACACACATCGCAAAGTTCTTCTAGGATCAAGGCTCTCATGGCGGCGGCAAGACCTAGCGGAGCGAGTCACTTCGTCATCGCATGTGAAAAAGGGCGTAAATAATAGCTTTTGCCGATTCTGGCGTTGGACATGACATGGACATGGTTCGAATGTCGGTCTCTAGAGTCTAGATGTTGAATTTGCAGCGGCATCGAGAAACACCCTCCCGCCTCCAACAAGCTTGAACTGCAATCCCACCTTGACAGCGCAAACCGCAAGTCTTCAGTCGTGTCACCGAGCTGGCTGCCGGCTTCGGTGCTGCAACCCCATCGGCCGTTGTCTCACAGAAATCTCGGTCTCTGGAAAGCAGCCGGACATGAGAGATCTCGTGTTGTTCCGCATCAAGCCACCACTCTCAGTCTTCTCGAAGCTCGAATCCAGATTTCCAAGTTCCCCAGACTTTTTGATGAGTTTAAATCTCTGGTTGAGCGACACATCTCCACTGATCTCCGTCCAGATTGGAAGAAACCATGTTGTCTCTCCTGGGTTGTTCCGGAGCACATACATATTCGACCTGTGCGTTCCCTCATTGGGCAGCTGGTGGATCACATCAAATCTCCCAGAAGGAAATTTTGCTGGCAAGCGACCGGCCCAGCTCACGGGAAGACTCCGTGCCCTACTCCTCCCTCGGCCTGCTCCCCCGAGGTTGCTATTCCTGGTCATTCGATAGATTGGTTATTTCGCTTTGCTTCTTTTCTCGTATTTTGCGGGGTGGCGAAAAGACTGCCAAGGTTTCGACACTTTAGATGTCTTGGACTCCGATTTGATTATTTTGCGTGCATAAGGTATCGCCGTCGCCTCCTCCTGACTGTCAAGGAAATCTGTAGGGACCTCCGGATTCCTGCGCAAGCGTGAATTGTCGTTTTCCAACTAAAATCCTCCGGCGATGTCCTGGCGCCAGGTACGCGCGGTCAGCCGCGGGATCGATCAAGATTTCTCTGGAAACTTTGATAACCGTTTCCAGATGTGGTGCGCCGGCTTCTGCTAAAAATCGCATCGTCGTTGCGACTATCAATGGCTCCCGTTCGCTTCCGGGTCTCGACTCTCGAGCTGACTTACATCCTGTTTCTTCTCCTTTCCCATCTCTGATAAGCATTTTAGTCTCGTCCTTCACTGTCGACACGTTCAAGTCCACGATAGTACCCAAAACCACCAAGAGCAGCTCCTCACCAGCAGAGTCTTGGGGTCTGGTATATTGCCACACGATTCCTATCCTTTGGCAGACCATCGACAAGACAATGGAAGCCCTTTCTTGATGCTAGAGAAACGAGAAAAGATACGACTGCCCTGGAACTTTGAATACCAAGGAGAATGTGGACTGTTAAAATGAGCGAATCCTGTTTGTGTGCTGGAGCCAATACTATTAGCTTCTGGAAAGAATGGCACGCATCGGAATGTAAGGAACTACCTGTTTTGCTTCCCACGCATTGCGCTATTCCATTGTTGATTGCGTTGGTCCTTTCTCCCACTACTGCGAATGTATGTGCTGCCTTCGAGGTTATGTGAATGTTCGAGTTTGAGGTGACGATGAAAAATGAGCCCCTCAAGAATTAAAACTGAGCGAGAGGAATGCATTTAAGCAGGCACTACCACCTCATAAAGTAAGACTCGGTGCTATCTCGTGCAATGCATTGCTCACAGTATGAGCTGCATATACCGATTTCCCTCAGTCGCGAATTGATATCTGTTCACGCTGAATTACTGAACTTCTTCTCTTCCTTTGACTTTTGCATGAGTGTTTTCAGACCGGCGAACCATACAGTCCGAATTGCACACGTTTGACGAAGTTTCCACAGAGCTGTCGATATGTGTCGAAGACACATACTATTTAACTCATAATTTGGAGCCTGGCAGACCTTGACCTTCTGTTCCTTTTATCGAATAATCTAGCATTTCACTTCGGTCTATGTGAAGCATAATGTCCGTCATAGGTTTGGAGTCATCATATCGAAGCACAACAAGATAATTGACTTCTAGTGCATGAGTACAGCTGATTATGACTGACAATAGAAACGTATCTGTGAATCCGGCTACAGATCCAAGGACGGACATCTACACGACAAAACCCATTCATGTTCCAAGTCTTGAGTTCCGTCATCACGAAAGGACCAAGGTATTTGACTTTCATTATAGACAGCCTCCTCTCGCCATTCATAAGATTTCTCCTTCAGCACGAAACCCGACGCGCAACTGTGAGGTCATTTGAGCTCTCACTTCGATCTTGACTGAATGGACCATTTCCGTTTTATTTTACTTCACATACTAATACATGTCAACTGCGTCAATGCCTCAGTATGCACCGACTGTCTGGAGCATATATCGGATGATCATCACGGACACCAGTATTCAAGCTCTCCATGTCACAATGCTTCTCTGACATAACAAGACCCAACAAGAGCTTCTAAAAGAAAAGCACCAGTCTCGACATCTGAGTTCGATTGCTCAGGAGAGGTTTTGCTGCATGCCATGCCTGGCCCCTGGCCTCTGCTCTGATGTCCTTTCTACATGATTCTGATCTGTAGATGCCACACAGCTTCTTTACTAGACATTCATAAAGCTTTTCTACAATCTCTAAATTTCTTCAACAAAGGGCTGCAGTGACGAGGTATGAGATTTGGACAATATTTAAAGTTTACATTGCATCCTTGACGCCTGCATCCACGTTGGGCAGCTGTCAATCCTTTAACGGCGGAGTTAGAACACTAGGTGCGGACATGTCGCTCATGTCAAAGAAGGCTCAAAATGGAATAGGTCTTGGTTCGAGGGCTAGGCGTGTATGTAGGAGAAATGAGGATCAATTGCAGGTATATCTTGTCTTGTTGTTGCAACGCTCACACTTCTCAAGCAACTATTTTGGTCCCTGCTTGCTCTTGCTGCTTCCGAGGGGCTCATGGCAACCTGTGTTGTGCAGCATACCTAGGTATCAGAATCCATAAATATCGTAGACGTATCGAAGCTCCTCACAAAGCGAACCATTGACCAGTTGAACATTACGAATACCGCTTGAATAGGATTGACAGAAGCGATTCTCGGGAATTCGCATCCAACCTTGAATCAATTGGTCTATACTCTTATGCTACGTAGAATGCTTATTTTCTAAGCTCTAATAATCCTCATGATTCCACGGAGACAAAGTGGTGATGTCCATCGGCGATAATATCGGAGAAGCGGTTTACCGAGCAAGAAGGGAGCTTGGAGTGCGGGGAAGATTGGGGCTCCATCATTGGGTGGAGCTTACAATTGCATCCCCTCAACACAGCATTCTGGGCGGGCCATCCTCCAGCCCGAAACCATAACCGGGGGAGACCCAAGCTACCCTCGTCATACAGTACAGTATAATTGTTCAAACTTCGCTCACTTCCTAATTGCATCGAAGTCGAGCAATTGTCTTTTCTCTCTTTCCTACCGCGATACCTGGGTATTGATTTGCAGCACCAAGACAAGCAGGAAGACGGGCTTGTTTCACTAATTGGGAGCAGCCGAGAGATCATAATTGGGACAAACAAACCTTGTACATCCCAAAAGTAAGTCATAACTTAGCCCCTGCATCAACCTCTACTCACTCATCCCAGCATATCAAAATGCCTTCCCATCCACAAGACGAAGTCCAACACCACTCTCTTACAGACCCCGAATCATTCTGGGCAGAACAAGCGTCCCATCTCTCCTGGCACAAGAATCCCAGCTCCACGCTCACCCGCACATCGAAATCCCTAAAGAATGGCATTAACCACGACCATTGGGAATGGTTCCCTGACGGCGAGATCTCGACATGCTACAATTGCGTTGACAGACATGTGGAGGCAGGAAACGGCGACCAGACAGCTATTATTTGGGATAGTCCAATCACGAACACAAAGCAAAAGATTACATACAAGGAATTGCTGAAGGATGTGGAAACATTCGCAGGAGTGCTGAGGGAAGAGGGGGTCAAGAAGGGAGATGTGGTTTTGATTTATATGCCCATGATCCCCGCCGCCTTGATCGGGATCCTGGCTATCTCACGACTTGGAGCTATACACGCTGTTGTGTTCGGTGGATTCGCACCTGCGTCTCTGGCTCAGAGAATTGACGCTTCAAAACCAGTTGCGATCCTCACAGCTTCATGCGGAATCGACGGTGCGAAACCACCCATGTCATACAAGCCGTTTATTCAGGATGCAATCAAGCAGTCATCACATAAGCCCAAAAAGACTATCATCTGGCAACGGGATCAATTGCGATGGGACGCGGTAGACAAGAACAATGGAGAGAGGAACTGGCAGCGGATGGTTAAGAGCGCAAGTAGCAGAGGTCTGAAAGCAGATTGCGTGCCCGTCAAATCGAGTGATGGGGTATACATTATTTACACTTCTGGAACGACAGGACTACCAAAGGGAGTTCTTCGAGAAGCAGGTGGCCATGCGGTAGGACTCCATCTGTCAATCAGCTACCTGTTTGGCATTCATGGACCAGGAGATGTGATGTTCTGTGCCTCAGATATTGGGTGGGTCGTAGGACATTCGTATATCTTATATGCACCACTCCTCACGGGTGCAGCGACTGTGCTCTTCGAAGGCAAACCAGTTGGAACACCTGATGCAGGTACATTCTGGAGAATCCTCGAAGAATATAAAGTCAACACTCTTTTTACAGCTCCCACAGCACTGAGAGCCATCAGGCGGGATGATCCAGAAAACAAGCTATTCAAGGCGAGAGGCGAGAGGGGAGGTCTGAAGAACCTACAAGCTTTATTCCTCGCAGGTGAGAGATCAGAGCCAAGCATAGTTACTATGTATCAGGATCTCCTGAAGAAATATGGCGCAAATGGAGCACAAGTCATCGACAACTGGTGGTCTTCAGAATCCGGGTCTCCAATCTCAGGTATCGCACTTGTCCCTCACGCTGGCAAAGACCGGAAAACGAAGAATCGAGAAGTCCAACCACTAGGTATTAAACCTGGAAGTGCTGGAAAACCGATGCCAGGATTTGATGTCAGGATAGTTGACGATTCTGGGAAGGAGGTTGAGAAAGGCAAGATGGGTAATATCGTGCTCGGAATGCCACTTGCTCCAACTGGGTTCAGAACTCTCTGGAAAGATGAAGAGAGGTTCTATAAAGGTTATTTGAAACGATTTGAAGGTCAATGGATCGATACTGGAGATGCTGGGATGATTGATTTGGATGGGTACATTCATGTCATGTCCAGATCTGACGACATCATCAACGTCGCTGCTCATCGATTCAGCACAGGCATGTCCTCTTCTTCTTATCGTTATGTATCACCGCAACTGCTAACCTTCAGATACAGGTTCAATCGAACAAGCCATCTCCTCCCACCCCACCATAGCCGAGTGTTGTGTAGTCGGCATCCCCGACTCCCTCAAAGGCCACCTCCCATTCGCATTCATAACTCTCTCCACACCCACTCACCCCGACTCCGCAATGCCCTCCCCAGAACTCTATTCGGAAGTTCAAAAACTCGTACGGACACAAATCGGCGCGATAGCCAGTCTCGGAGGTATGATACAAGGTAAAGGCATGATTCCTAAGACTAGGTCGGGCAAGACGTTGAGAAGGGTGTTACGGGAGTTAGTAGAGAATGCGGTGCATGGAGAATTTGACAAGGAGGTGCAGATTCCTGCGACGGTGGAGGATGCTAGTGTGGTTGAGGTGGCGAGGGGGAAAATTAGGGAGTATTTTGAGGAGAAGGGTGGAGATTTGCATAAGGCTACTGAGGAGAGGGCAAAGTTGTAGGTGCCGGTCAGAGGGTTGGGCGTATCTGGTGGGTGTGATTAGATGAGCTTATGGTAATGATTTAATGCTTGACGTATCTGCTCTGCTTGATCTTACTTCCTTTTCTGTTCCACCTGCAATTACAGCAGATCCTGAGGCTTGGAAAGAATGCTACCACGTGCTATGTATTTTCGAGATCAAGAGAGCTATGTTCCTGTTGATTTTAGGTAAAGTGAACGATGGCGCATGAGTTTATGTTCATACGGTATCACTGCCAAATCTGAGAATTTAATAGTCGAATCTCACTCATTCTTAGTCATTTAGTGTCCGCTGAATAATATGAGGTTCCAAGCCATTCTTCTCAAGGAGGGAAAAGGGCATTCTTCGTGGTATTCAAACATTATCCTAGTCAATGGCAATATATCGTCTGAAAGATAATTAGCTCAAATATAGCTTGATTTATCAGAAAGGAAGTTGAAGGCAAGCAGTTGTCTGAAAATGAAGTGTAAAGCAAGAGACTGCAACTCTTGATTCTTTGCAATGCTAGCTTTCCAGCAAGATTTTAGAGCTTAAGTTGCCCATCAAGTATGTATCTTTTACTTCTTCCCGAAGTAGAAGGGACTCAGCAAGTGCCTGCCCGAACTAGAGGACCCAAGGTTTCGCCGAGTAGAACCAAAAGAAAAATGCTCACAATCTCGCTGCCAAATCTCAGAAGGAGAAAGAAAATACTACCTACCCTCTTAGTTGTTGGTGTTTCGTTTATTACTTGCAGACCGGTGGCTTTTGGTCTGTTACTTGGTTGATCATTTAATCAATTGCTTTGACCTCTTCCATAGACTTGAGGGAAGAGGTAGAGGGTGTGGAGGAGCATGCCTCAATTACTTGGGAGGTTGCCTGATAATGTTAGTCAGATTATAACATCAAACCAAGAGTAGGTGAATCTTGACAGCGAGACAGTGAGCTTAATGAATAGGAATTGCTTGTTTTGCTTTATATAGGGAGGCATCTCGGTTCCAAACTCGGAAGGTACAAGTTCTCAAGACGGAAAGAGCGGACAGTGTAGTACCTATGATCGCAGTGATAGAATGGCATTCGAAATCTTGGTCTGAACCTTCAAGGTCAACGTGCCTGGCACGACACCACACTAGACTCTGATGGTAGGCCCTGTGGGAGCCTTTGAGAAGGGTCAAGCTCTTGCGTATCCACTCTGTCGGTGGACCCTCCTTCAATCCTCCTCGCGAATATACCACGGCAAGCGAGTGGGTGAGCCAAAGGAGGAACACTATCAACGAGAGAATTGTGTGCAGCGGAAGTGTGGACTCGGAAGAGACCGTTCTCGAAGTAGCACGCCTCCTGAAGCCTCGACATTGTCAGAACTGGATTGTCGCACTCGTCCACCTGTTGGAGAAGGACGGCTGGATTGCGGCATTAAACGTTCGCCATGTCAGAAGCCAATGTCCGTCTTTCAAGTGAACATATAATATATCAAGTTCTTTCCCGACTAAGACTTCAACAGAGCACCTCTGCTTCAGGTGAGTTGTCTCATCTTTTCGCCTTGTTATGCATTGCCTAAGTCTTATTCTTCTTCGAAGAAGAAGTAATGATCATCAGGTCCGTTGAAGTGCGAGTAGATTTGGGACTTTCAACCAAAGAGCGGAGCGCGCCAGCCAGTGGCGGGAGGGAGTGGCGGCCCAGGGCGGAGGTCCTTAACAAAAGTAGAGGAAAGTAAAGGTCATCAAAGTTCGAGTGGACTTAGGACTTTCGACCCAAAAGTAGAGCGGAAGCGCGGAGCACAGCCGCAGTTGCAACACTATTTGGAGTTGGGAAGGAAAACAGTAAGGAGGATACAAAGGCTGAGATTGAGAGCTACGTAAATAGGAAAAACAAGGGAGACACAGAGCACGGGAAGAAGTGGAGCGGCACCCAAGGGCAGAGGTCTTTGCTACGTGCAACAAAAGTAGAGGGAGTGAATGTCGTTAAAGTGCGAGTGAACTTGGGACTATTAACGAAAAGCAGACCGCACCAGGCAGCGGGAGGGAGCAGCGGGAGGGAGCGGCACCCCAAGGCGGAGGTCTTTGCTACACGCAACAAAAGTAGATAAAAGTGAATGTCTGTCTCAAACTTGGACGAGGCCTAGGAGAAAATACTGAACCAAAAAATGAATCGGTGCTTACAATCTCGCTGTCGAATCTTGAAGGGAAAGGGGGCTCACTTACTTGTTTGGTTTCAAGACTGGATCGATTGAGCCAACTGATGTGGGTTTTGGCTTCGATAGTGCTGCAAGTTATTTCATTATTGCTGGTTTTATTTGATTGTGAGCGTAGAATCCGAAGACTCATATCCCACGCCGGGATTGAATTGGTTGACTATCTCCACCCCAGGAGGGATGGACTAATAATCTTAACAGGTTCCCAAGCTTGATAGACCGTTCTATTATTTTCCGTCGAGGTGCTCGAGCCTGAGAATTGCAGACTCGGCTGAGATAGTTGAGATGGTTCTATGGTATGTTAGTTGCAATCACTGAATGAGGAGTGCGTATTTCATTCTATATAGCAAGGAAAGGGTCCTCGCTTGTATAGTTGAAGCTTTTGAGGATTTGTGCAGTAGAAAATGGATGTGTATAACCTCCTTGCTTTCAAATTGAAGAGCATGCCACAATACTGTGTAATTGGAAGGAATTCTGATATGTTGCTGGCCCGTGAATATTCAGATGAATACATACAATGTGGACTGCGGGACAACCCCGACCAGTCAGGACTTTGAAAATCTATAGAAAGTGCTTCATGCCATTATCGTGTCGCAGATGAGATTTTGGTCCACCCTCATGATGCAAGATGACACCCACCCTTCATCCCTCATCCCTCATTCCATGTCCGCCCCAACGCCAAACGATAGACTATTCGACTTATAGCTTGCTACCAACCAAGCTCCCACCATCAAGTGCGATAACAGCACCATTAACATAGCTTCCCGCCCTCCCACTCAAGAATAAGCAAGCGCCAGCGACATCTTGTGGAGTTCCGATCCTTCCCAATGGTATGCCCTCCTTGATAGCTTCTCCAAAATTCTTCAAAGTAGCTGCCATCATCTTCGACTCGAATGGCCCGCATGCAAGTACGTTGCTCGTGATATTCCTCTTTCCCAAGTGATTTGCCAGCACCCTTGATAACTGATGTAGACCCGCCTTAGATGCCGAATATGAGAAGGTCTCGAGAGAAGGAACCCGAATGCCGTCCACCGATCCGATATTTATAATCCGTGACGGATCTTCAGGTGTACATGCTGCTTCGAGGAGAGGAGTAAGAGCTTGCGTAAGGGTAAACACTCGTGTCAAATTGAGTGTAAGGACTCGAGTCCAAGCAGTGTCTGGAAATTCATCGTACGGTGCTCCCCAATTCGACCCAGAGTTGTTGACCAAGACGTGGAGTTTCGATTCGCGTTTCTTGAGCTCTTCGACCATTCTCTTGCAGTCTTCTAGTTTGTAGAAGTCGGCTGGGATTGAGTGTGCGCTGCCCTTGCCTTTGAGATGTAAGTCTGGGGCCGAAGTGAAGAATGGAGGGGTTGTACCAAGGGCATTGAGCTCTTTGCAGGCTTGTTCGCATGCTTTGGCGTCTCGGGAAGAGATGTATACTTTTGCTCCATTTGTGACGAATCCTTCGGATATCATTCTGCCAATTCCTTTAGCTCCTCCAGTCACCAGGACCACTTTGTCCTAGATGGTAGGTTAGCATTTCGTGCCATGTTTTGGCGGGTGATGGGTATTTCTACCTTAACATTGAAGAGGTTGGAAACATCCATTTTGATACAATTACAACAGAGAAAGATAAATGGAGTATCAAGAAAGAAAGAATACTGGCAGAAGCTGCAACTTTGACATCACATCGACATCCGGGGTAATGCAAGTTCAGTAAGCTTGAGATCTGAAGAGCCGAGGCATCGCCGAATGGGGACTAGACTGGCATTAAGCATTGCTTTGAGGGGTGCCTCTATCAAGATGAACCACGACTTCGGCTTATGGAAGACATGATTTCATTCCGCAGTATGACAGTCAATCTCCTTCAGCAGAGAATCATAGTATCAGCTCTCTCCCAAACTCGTTGATAGGCTACAGCATCTCGCAAGAGCCCTTTTATCGGCAAAGAAAACTCGCCTCACGCGCTTCAGAAGGGCACACTGTTCCTCAACCATTCGATGCACCGCTTCACAGCTTCAAGACGTGCATGAGGTGCACGAAAGAGACTACATGACACCAATTCAGTTGCAAATCAAACTTTTCCAATCATTGTTTGATCACCAAGGACTGGTCTAAGCCTTCTTGAAGTTCTGACTTTTTGTGGAACTGAGTATTGCTGAACAGTTCCTATGCTTCGTTATAGACGAAGTACATTTCCTTATTGTTTCGTTGATTCCCCCTTCAATGTTTGGGATGCCCAATATTTCATCCCTCAGTTTCTTTTCCATCAAAGTCCTATCCACGCTTTCGGATGATCATCCAGCAAAGTTTTCTAGCTCTCCTTGCTTAGAGAGTGACCCCAGATTGCGACCTCGCTTGTGATCAAGAGCTTCACTGCTTCTGCAGAAGACTTGCTTCTCCGACCGTCAGTGAATATCTCAAGCCTGAGATTTATTGCCTGGTACCATCCTGCTTGAGTGACGACTTCCCGAGATACTCAATCTCTTCCTCGCAGAGACGATTTTTGGTCTTCGATACCTGTGGACCTCCGATATGTTTTGTCGCTGGGAAGTGTAAATCACAACTACCTAGGTGCTTCAAACACGTCCTACGACACACGCCAATACTACGACAACTTCTCATCCATAACCAACCTCCATCTCGGACCAAACCTCTTCATAGCCCAGACCACCGAAACAGCACTTACCCAACATATAATCCCAACAATGGTAAACAACCACCCATTTCCAATAGCAGTAATAATCGGCCCAGCAATAACACCACCAACACAACTAAATATATTCCTCACAAAATTATTCACCGCCACACCAGAACTACTTTTCTTCGGCATAAACTCCGTCAACATCGTCGTCGCTACTCCAAAAATGATCATCGATCCTACACCAAAGAAAAAGTTGGCAATCATAGGCACGATCCAGATCAGGCCTTTTTCTGCAGTCCATCCATACCAAATCAATGCTCCAGGAAACATGACTGCAGCGATCCATGCGTTCTCTCTCATTCGATCTTCTGGTCTGAAGACTAGTTTTCCATTCTCGTCGTAACGGCCAGCGGCACGGGCTTCGCGGTGCATGATGTGGTCTACCCATCTTCCTCCGACGATCGAGGCGACGATGTAGCCGACTGAGTTGGGAATATAGAGGAGGCCGAGGATTATGACGGAGAAGTTGTATGGAGGAGAAGAGAATGTTTGCTGGATTGATATGTTGAGAATGTAAAGTGAGCCGAAGGTTACTGAAGCGAGGTAGACTGTGATTAGAACAGCGGGAAAGCGGAGGTAGGCTAGGACAGAGAGTGGGTCGATTATACAGCGTTTGAAGATCTTCGCAGCTTTCTTGGTCTTGACATGAACGGATTGTCGGGTTGAGATACGTGTCAATTGCGGTCGGACAGCTCCCTTTTCCTCAACCGGTGGCGAAGGAGAGGGATGAGTGTTTTTCCTGGAAAGTGTCTCGGGCAGGAAGAACGTAAGAAGAACGCATAAAAGACCACCGTAAATGACTTGGAACCATTGCGTACTTCTCCATCCCCATTTCTGACTCAAAGCCCCACCGATGATAGGAGCCAGTAAAGGTCCTAGGAGTGGACCAAGATAGAACATCCCCATGGCTCTACCTCTTTCTTTCACCTCCCAGATGTCAGCAATAGTACCGGCTCCGACTGCCTGGACGGAAGCAGAGGCTCCACCACCGAGCATTCGCATTACTATAAGCATGGGCATCGTGGTTGAAATAGCCGAGATAATGTTCCAAAGCACGAAGAGTGTAAAAGAAGTGAGATAAATAGAACGACGACCAAGAGTTTCCGAGAATGAGGACCACCAGAGAGGGAAGATAGACATGCTGAGCATGTATAAGGCGACAGAGAGGTTGGCCTCAGTGGAGCTGGAGTGGAGATCGACTGTCAATTCTGGAAGAGCAGCTGTTTGGGTCGGTCAGTTGACTGGACCTGGGCCATTGAAACAATATCATGGAGTGGTCCACAATGGACAGAAATACTTACGTAGAAGTATAGCAGAACCTATAGGGGCGGCGGCGGCGGCAATGGCGACTTGAAAGGTGATAAGCCATTTCGTGGTGCGGGTGTAATCATATGGTCTCTCGACCTCCGGAATCATGGTAAATCGAGCAAATAAGCCTCTCCGTTTCGATCGTGGAACAACAACAGCATCTGGGTGATATGATGAAGAGCGAGATTTTGTTTTCGTTGCTGGAGTATTTGTGCTTGGATCTTCTGGAACGGCTTGTATGCTGTTATTGGAAGAGTTGGAGTGTATTGAAGAGGTATCTGTTGCTGTTGCCGACCTAGAGCGAGAGTGCTTTGTATCTTCTAACTCCTTGTCGAAAGCTGGTGTCGAGTCTTCTTGGTCTTTTGTGGTAGAGACACTAGGGTGTTCGATTGGTGTGTCAAAGTCTTGAAGGACATGTTGGTTGAGGGAAATGTCTCCCTTCTCGGGGTCAACCATCGCTGAGATGTGCTCAGATCGGGGACAAATCTTTCAAGCTTAAGCTTATATTTGAGAATATAGAGGTTCCTATATATTTGCAAGTGCGGAAGCCAATAGCAGAAGGGTGCGAACAAGCGATATCGGGTTTTTGCTGGCAATGGTGGGGTGCTGGGGTACATATATTTCCTCTCTTATCGAGATGAGACCGGGCAGGAAAAGAGAGCACAGAGAGAGCAGAGCAAGAGAAGAGACGCTATGCAGCTGTACAGGAGGGGTCTCTGAAGGCGGAGGCATACAAGAGAGATGAAAATGAGGAGTCATCAAGACAGGAGAGAAAAAGGAAGAGAATGATCGTCAAGGTCCATGTATTGTATATCTGGGACAAGCAACAGACTAAAATCTTAGCCCGGTCATCTCCCCGTTTCTCATACCTCAACCGCCTTTGCCAGGCCGGCATAGCAGCAAGAGAGTCAGTCCTCGTGAAGGTAAGCCTGACTGATGCTGCTCTCAGTCCGCGATTCGAAAACGACTTGTGCCTGATCCAATTCGATGATCGTCCAATCTAAGCCATCAGTGAGACTCTGTGGCGTTGGGTTTCCCCCCATCTTTTGCGAGTTGCAAGGCGGAAATAAAGTGGTGCTCGTAGAAGTCGGCATCTCGGCACGTCGCTCGCTTATGGCACAATCTCAAAGCGGAAAGGGGGGTAGTTTTGGAAATCCACTTTGATTGGTACGGGATGAACTGAGAATGGCGGGGCACCCTCGCACGAAAACTGCCCCGACGCGTTGAGTTCAAAGGTTGTTGACTTGAGCAACTGGGTCGAAATCAGACATTTCACTTCTGAGTCGCAGGCCTCACCATTTTTAAAATAATCACACTCATTCGGGTAGAGTTGGGGCTCTTCAGACCTCCCAACACACATAAGTCCTACCGTATCAACACAATCCTCTTATTTCACCCCTCCACAACCACAATGGAGTCCCTCGAAGACATGCAGTCTCGGCACCGCAAAGAGCAAAAAGATCTGCAAGGACGCATAACTCAGAAGAAAAAGAACACGTCCAAAAAGACCCGCAAAGGAGTCAACAGCGAATGCGAAGACCTCGAGCGCCAGCTTAAGGAAAGGCAGGAACACGAACTTGCAGCCCTAAAAGGCGATCCCGAAACAGAACCGCTCGAAGACGATGAACCCACGAACGAGAAACCTCCCGAACCAACAGCCAACGGCGCAGATGAAATAGCAGACAAGCTAGATTCGACAAGCATCTCCGAGCCGGCTGAATCAGAAAATGGCGACACTTCCTCCTCGCAACCAGGCAAGAAACGCAATAGAGCAAAAGAACGACTTGCCCGCCGCGCTGCCGGAACAGCTGCTTCCATAGAATCTGCGAAAATCGAGGCACAAAATCAACCCGACATCAAAGAGATCGAAAGGAAAAAGATCGCGACACAAATTCAAGCTCATGGCTTGAGGGAGAGATTGATTAGGCCGGACGGACATTGTCTGTTTTCTGCTGTAGCAGACCAACTTACAGAAAATGAGATACCATTACGAGCGGATGGAGACGAGGCAGAGACAGATGGATACAAAACAGTGCGAGGAAAGGCGGCTAAATACATGGAGACACATCCTGATGATTTCGAGGGCTTTATGGAAGAACCATTGAAGCAGTACGTGGAGAAGATCAGAGACACGGCGGAATGGGGTGGACATTTGGAATTGTTGGCTTTGAGTAAGGTGTATGGGGTGGAGATCTGTGTGGTACAGGATGGACCTATGCAGACAATAGACCCAGGAGATGAGAAAAGAGAGGATGGGGGCAAGATCTGGTTGGCATATTATAGGCATGGATTTGGTCTGGGAGAGCACTACAATTCTTTGCGGAAGGCTCCTTGAACGCTGGAAGTCTAGAAGAATACTGTACAAGATCCTGTCTTGGGTCATGGATGAGCCCACACCGATACCCAATCCGTCACCTTTCCCTCAGCGTTGTACCCAATATCATGCGTCCTCTCCGGCTGAAAATGCGCAATCCTCACCAATCCACTCTTACTTGGGGATCCCAGCTTTTCCTCCAACAACTCGCCATTATCAGCATATGGTAGATCCTCACAAGGTCGTGGCAGATGGGCCATGTATATCTTGGGAGGAAGAGCCCATGGAGGTCCACCAGTAGATGGTGGCTTGTATGTCGGGAACTCGAGACATATCAAACGACCTGATGGAGCGAGGAGGGAGTTGAGTCGTTGCGACCATGCTGGTCTCATGACTGGTGGTAATGCAGACAAGAACTGTGACAAATCAGCTTCTCCGACTCTCAATAGGCTACGCAATCAACCAAATGAAATGGAACAATTACTGTATAATCATAAATCAAATCAAACTTCCCATCCCCATCAAATCCCTTCAAGAAGTCATCCTTAAAGAGGTCTCCAGAGATCCAATTCACACTACCCCTCTCCACACCCTCTTTACTCGCATAAACACTCTCTCCTCCCTTTTCCTGTTCCACCTTCCTCGCTCCCCTCAAAGCATTCTCCGAAATCTCCAATCCAAACGCATCATACCCAAACGCCGCCAACAGCAGAACATCATAACCCCTCCCACAACCCGGTACCAAAGCTCTTAACCTCCGACCGGATGACTGTGATGGTAGCAAGTTCGAATGAGAAAAAGAAGTACTTTCAAGAGGAGAAGAAAGTAGGTCGACGAGTGCGGGGGAGGGGAACCCTTTATCCCATGGTATGAAGTTTTGTTGCCATAGCTCGTCCCATTTTGTGCCGTGCTCGGTTGTTCCTTGGGCGGTGGAGAAATGGGAGAGGAGACGGGCTCGGGCGTCTGTTGGTTGGTCTGGATTTGACATTTGAAGAAGTTGGGGGTTTGGTGGTGTTGATGGGGCGGATGTTTTTGGGTTGGAGCCGGGAGGGTGCCGAAATAGGAAGGCGGGGTAGTGGGGTTGATTCAATGACGAGTTTAAAGTGCGTATCAAATGGAGACATGCGTTTCTTTAATAGGAGTTTGTGAGTTTTGCTTTATAGGCGCATAAAATCTTGGAACTCTGTTCCTAACTTCATGGTATGGAATTGCGTTGAAATACAGGAATTTGATGATGCCTAGTTTTGAACACTCAATATACAAGTGCCCATGTCACAATAGCAATTGAAACATTTTCAATGCAGTAGACACATTCGGCATGCATTCGATGTAGGTACAGTAGTGCCCTGCCAACAGCAGTTCCATAGCATCCATTGCTCAACCACCAACCATAATCATCCCCAGAGAGTGTGCCATGTAAATAAGCCCAACCCAGAAGTCAATGCACCAAAACGCCCAGCTCATCATTCCCAATCATCCTCAATAATCCGAATCATAGTCAGTGTCATCATTCTGGAAGCCGCTGAGGTATTCAGCTCGCTGCTGTCCACTCATATTCTCCATCTCCACCGAGGGACCGTGTCCTTCCCATCTCTTGTTCTTCAACAACTTGGAGCGAGCCTGAGTAATATACTTTTGCACCTCGATCTTGTTGAAATGAAGGGTTCGTGGGAAGAAAGATTTGATCCTGTAGCCCAGGCGACGGCCATCTTCTCTGCCCTCTGGGGTGTAAGAGCTCGAGGATCGGAGCCTAGATGGGAGCAACAGTCAGTAATACTTCATAGACTTTTGGCCGCGAATAGATCGAGAACTCTCGTGGATTGGATGAGTTTCTATCTCAATGCTTACATCAGAGAGACAGTACCAAAGGTGGCCCGATGGATCTTGTAGAACTTCTTGCAAGTTACTCCAAAGCAAGCGGAATTTACAGGGCAGAGAAGATCGACGATTTTGAGGTGGATCTCTGGCGGAAGTTCGATGAAAGTGATGGGTTTGTGAGCAACTGACAGCATCTTAGCTAGAATCTGTCGAGGCATGATCAACGCATACACTTCGGAGACTCGGCGGACTCAGCGGCGTTTTCTTCTTCGACGTTGATATTTTTGATGTCTGACGAAGTATCAGCTGTCTGTCATTTCACATGGATTAGGTTACATAACATGTTGAGTGGAAGCACTGCTCTGGCTGAATTCGGCCATGACAGCGACAAGGCTTGATACACAGAGATTGGCGACAACAGGAGTCACTACTGCATCATTGAGAACAGTCTCTGCCGCAGTTGGCATCTCAGCAGCCATTGTTGACAGCACTCGGTCGAGCAATGTGGAATATTGTAGTCATGGATGTGGTTTGAGATGGAAGCAGAAGTGGAAGCGAGCCAGAAATGCCGGGAAATAAGTATTCAATTTTGACCTCGAATTCAACACACATATCAACTTCGTTATCAGCTGATGAGAGGACCCTCCAATAACGCATGCTGACCGACGATTTCGAGGTCATTATTGAGAGACTGTCAAAACACATGGGTATGGATATCACCTTGAAGGCCATACATGCTCAACGACAGACTATCCCAAAGAAGGATTGAAGGACCTACAGACATTCAGTTGTCCTGATGCTACCAGAGTACTGTCTAAAGTTCTGGGAAGACTTAAAATTCAACATTGCAAGTACAAAGTGGCAAAAGGAGAATGCTGAGTAATTATTCTATATTCTCTGTAACTTGAGGTGTGTCTGCCAGTCGCACTGCCCTCTCAAATGTGAATACATATTTCCGGTTCTTAGTCTTTCATCAGACATTGTACTTTTTCCCTTGGGGCATTGGAAAACAGGCAAGTGCCATAATATTCTGGTACTATTCCTTTGTGTGTTCTTCCCTCCGTCCAGTATGATGTTTGCGTTTTGCTCTGTTGATTGAACCAATGCTGCTCAAATACAGATCCAAAGATCTTCGACATGCATTCGTAGACTGTGGGACAAGGAAAGAGTATTTGAGTAGCATGCGACCGATGTATAGAAATCGTTGTTGATGTCAATTTCTTTTCGTGGTGCTTAAGAATACTCTAGGAAGCACTCTAGGAAGCACTCCAGTGCTTGACTAGGAGATGACGGTGCCGTGGATTCCGTGTCGATTCCAGTGGCATTCTCAGATAAGATGCTCGTGGCCGTCCATGTTTCGTGCTATTGTTGTGTTCGAAGCCATTCAAGGGAAGGAAGGATGGACGAGAGATGGAAGTATCTCAGCTTCTCGGCAGCATAGAGATACGAGCCCATTGACAACACAGTCTGGGTCCGGAGTAATGTGTAGTATTCATCATGTAGAGAGAGCATAGGCGTCTCACATTAGTCGATTAGCAGATAATTTTCAGATATGAAGGATAATGTTTTATTGGTGTTTCCGCCTCGATTTCCAGGCATCAACCATCAACCCCTGATCAAGATCTTCATCTATAACATATCTGATCGAACACAACCAAAGCCCCACGAATCCCAAACTCCTGCACGACTTTGAACGTTCACACATACTCAGCGGTGACTGTATCATACTAAGGGAGATTAGTACTATGTCTCTTCTCATGAGGAACGGGAAAAGGACTTACTCGTTTGCCCATGACCACGAGAACATACTGAGTTGAAGCGGACCTGTACGTCGCCTCGATATAACCTGACATACAATAGTACATCAATCCGTCGGCCCGTTTCTCCTTGCTACCTTCAACGTCTTTCTTCGACAATCCCTGAAGGTTGGCTTCCAATGTCACCAGGACCCCAACACTTTTAATTGGGTGAACAGGAGCGCTCCGGCTGGTGTTATCACAGTACACTTCCATTTCGACGGACTCAGGTTTACCCTCACTGACTGGGAAGTCCTGTTCAAACTCGATCCTCTTGGGGTTGCCCTCCCTAACAGCTTCACCTTTCTTGATGAACCATTCCATTGCTGGAACACGATATATTCTATCAGTCTTAGACCAGTACCTAAGCACAACCGGTCAGTTCTTTCCCTCGTTTTTCTGGAGTACCACTTAGCCTTACTTCTTGTTGTCGTCGTGTTTAGTCGCGTCGAACTTTGCTGCCAGTTCTATGCCATAGTGCTTCCTTGCAGACCTTGATACCACTCCAACTGCAGCAAGTTCTGCCTGTGCGTGGCCAAGACCCATCATTACAGCGCCACGAACTACAGCTGTCCATGCATTTCTGACCAAAGATCGTGTCAGCGAGTGTCATTTAAGTAGGCACATTCAGTCTGGAATTGACAAACAATGATAGCAGTCGAGTTATTTGACTCACGGTGGCTGCATGACTTCAACCGATCCATCCAACTCGGCTCGCAGACGCTCCTTCAGATAGCTATTCTCCCCAAAGCCCCCAACAAGGAGCACTGCTCGAATCTCTCTGTTGGAAATTCTGATTTGTCCTTCCACAAGATCAATCACCTCCGATATGACAGGCTCAAAGATCCTTTGCATCTCTGCAGGCGTGATCAACAGTCTGCCTCTTCTGATCCCAAGTCGCTCGTTATTAGCAAGACCTGGGACTACAATGGAATACCCCTCCTGGTTAGACGTGGATGGCGAATATTGTCTTTTGATCTAGTCCAAGTCAGCTACAGTTCTCAAATGATAAGCATTTACTCACAACAAAGTCGAAACGTTCCATTGCCTCCGATAACAGTTCAGAGTCCCATCCGTCCTCTCCCCCTAGCTTCGCGGTCAAAAATTCAGCGAACCTGCGATTGAGGAACGTTGAACCACAAAGCCCTCCGGTTCCTGGTGCCGATTCTTCAACTTGGAGTGCTGGGTGAAGCTGGGTTATTGTGTAGGATATCAGATCAACGGTCCCTCCGCCTGCATCACAAAGGACAAAACTATCACCAATGTTCAAACCATGCGGGTCAAGTCCATGGAGGGCATATGTCGCGGCTGCTTCCTGGAGTTTCATCAGACCTGAAATTCTACCTGACTACTTTGTACTTACGGGCTCGGAGACCAGCAGCACATTTTTTGTGCCACTCAGACCTGCTCGATTTGCTGCTTGCAGTGTTTTCTCTTTCGCTTTTTCAGACCAGATGGCTGGCACCGTTAGACAGTAATCGATAGGGATCGTGCGGAGAATGGAAGCTCCAAGTTTCTGCTCTAGAGTATACATCAAGTGATGGTGAAGAGCAGTCAAGTATTCAGTAGTCAACGACTCAGGAGAGTTCTGTTCACTGGGATCAATTGACTGGTTCCCAGCAAGCCCAAGTTTGAACCATTTGTGACGTTCTGTGGTTTGAAGCTGGGGAATTTGATATCCCCACTGCCTGCCTTCAGGTGCGTATCGAAGCTCGGTTGGAACTTTATCCATCGTTTTTCCTTCGGAGTTGTTTAAACTGGTTGGCCACACATTGATGACGGTCTGTTGATCTGGCTGTGGTTGATTAGCTTTCATTTTCGCTGTCCCAAAAAACAGAAAAGAAGATTCCCCATACTCTTCTTGTCTCGGACCACGCAACACCAGAAAAAGTGGTTCCGAAATCTAAGTCATGTCAATTCTATACCATGTTATGTGTTCAATTTGTTAACAGAAGCTTCAAGAGGCACCTACCTATCCCAACCACCAGTTTTCGTTGCTGTCCGCCCAATGACAGGCGAGCGAACGAGCTTTCCATCGTCAAAGGCCGGGAAAGGAGGTTTGGTGTCAGCGAATTCGAATACTTCTGGACTCTTTGCTTCAAATTATTATCTGGAGTGTGCGATGATTCCGTCTAGGATGGTAGAATGCCTATGAAAGCTTGCAAAGTTGACGAGGCTGTGGGGGCTTTGATTGTATATAGGCTGTGTCCAGTTGTAGAGCCTCACCTCACATGTCTCCTATCACTGAAACAATATGCGGCAGGTCCATTCCCAAAAGGGATTACATTGCATCTAGGCCTGTCGTCGCCCGACTGCTATGTGTCAGGGCGTGACGCCCTGTGCGAGTCTCAGCGTATTCGTTGGCTAGAGATGTGCAGCCAGCCTCGAATGCGACCTCAGCATAGCCCTCTTTCTCAGCACGCGATATCCAAAATAACTGGCGCACAGAAACGTATACATGAACCAATTAATATTTCTGAGCCTTTGGGACATTGAGATACAACGAGCCTAAAATATTATATAATGACTTACTCAATAACAATACTTTATTGTATCCTATGCCAAACTCTTCGCTACTAGAAGCTTAATGTCCTACTGTTCAGGGAACTTTGGTGTGTCGCTCTTTGCGGACTGCGGGAACCTAGGTGTAGCTGCATGATCCTGCGCCATGAGACGTGTTCGACTTCTGCAGCCGCTGGGACTTTAATCAGAGCCTTCCCATGCTTTTTTTCCTCACCAGCCTTGGCAAGGCCCTCTGCTCATGCCAACTACTGTCTACTTCCTCAGAGCCTTCTATGATTCTCATTCACACCGACCTTACCGATTACCAAGAGGTTGATGATGGATCCACGTACAGCTCTCCCAATCTACGATTCGGAAGTAGATGGGAAGTCTACAAAGAGGACGGTTACGATACTAGACAAGACTGAGAATTTCCCCAGAGGTATGGCGAAGTCCCTCAAAGACAGAGTCCCGAAGTTGATTTTGGTGAAGCGGACAATCCTCCCCACAGCTCGGTGTATGTGTAACTCGGACCTTGGTGTCGTTCGCGAGATAGGACTAAACTATATCAGGGAGCCTGCAACAGCATCAGCACCTTCAAAATCATCTCAAAGCTCAACTGAGATGCCTGGCTCTCTTACTGCTGCATCAAACTCAGAAGGGTCTAATATCTTAGAAGCTCTCCGGGCTGAAGTTGATGAAAAGACCAAGAAGCTTGAAGCCTCTGAGGCACACTCAAGAAAGCTGACAGCGCAAGTCACGAAACTCCAAGACGATGCTTCTCATATTCGCTGTCAGGAGCTTGCGGACCAAGTCAAAGAGCTTCAAAAGAACCTACAAGACGCGCATGACTTCGTGTTCACCTTGCAACCCCGGCGTCAGGTGATTTCACCAACGGAAGCTGCCGAACACTTCAAAGCTCTTTGCTTAACTGTTGAAGAGTGGGTACAAACCAGGTTTGGCGATGTGCTGGATGAGTTTGACCAGGGAATTGCTCTTTCAAAGAAGGACCTCACCCCAGAAAGAGTTGAGAGGTTCATGTCGTTGATATCTAAAGCCGGACGTCGTGCGTTTCAGACTCCAAACTCGGACGAGTACAATATCATATCAGCCATCATGGTATTCCTATGTCGGGAAATATTCGAGAGAAACTTCTGGTGCCCGATCGAAGATGGAGCGATGCTCTTCCTGGACGGTATTGAAAAAAGCATGCAAAGCCTAGAAGATAGACGAGGCAAGTCCCACCATGATTGGTACTTCAGAATCCCGTCTAATGATTGGTTTTATACTCATAGATTTTGTGGCCATAAGGTCTTGGCACAGTGAGACGCTGATAGCAATTGCAAATCGAAGCAAGTTCGGCCCGCAGCGACAAAAGCACATGAAGACTTTGACGACTGACTTGACGCACATACTCAGCATCTTGCTTCCCAAGGTTGACAGGCCAGAGCTTTATGCATCTCTCAAAACATCCATCATTGAGCCAGCCACTGCTTTGGCACAGAAGTTCCAGCTTTCCATTGACAAGTACGAACTTCAATGGACATCTAGCTACCCCCAGACGGTAGAGGAGAGTGATGTCTCGCTATTCGATTGCGTGACAACATCAAGACAAAACCTAAGGTTTCCTGGCGCTCTTCAAAACAGACACATTACGAACCTGTTCGATGTGTGTCCAGGACTCCATTATCACGGTGTCAAGGCGAATGCGTATGAGGAGCTCCAGGTGTTGATCAAGCCAAAGATTCTCGTCGCTTCTACGAAACGGGAGGATGGACCTTATGCATTTCCTCCTTCCCGTCAAAATCCGCCTGTGACACTACTAGGGTGGCTGGAAGAAACAAGTCAACCGAGAAAGCATTACGGATACAGGTTCATGTCATAGTCGGAGTTTTCCAGTTGTGCTCAACTGCATGTGGCTTTGGTAATATCCAAGACACATCCAAGAAAAGGAGGGTAGAAGACAGAGGGGAGAATGAAACCAGAGGATCCTACTGCACAATATATCTTTTAACGGTCTCTAACAACATATCGAAAACAACCATATGTTCTGCTTATTTTATTATTGTGGTAGATTATTTGTATGAAATTTGCACCTCTTATGATGTCGGTCATTCCCATATTTATCAATCTGCTTGTGATCCGCCAAACAATCCCAACAGAACTGTGCGCAGCACTTTATACCTTGAATCTCATCAGCCAAGACTGCTCAAGACGGCATACATCAAGCCATCGTGGAGCGCCATTGAAAAAGGCGACAACATATCGACAGACACCTAACATCTGCCACCATGAGTTCCCCAAGCCCCCAAGCAGAGCCAACAGAACTGATGCCGGCATTTCGTGCCTGAGCCAGTCAGCCACTTGATCCGACTGATATTCATCATGATGCCGGATGCCGCTTCCATTCTTCCAGCACCACATAGACAATGAGATTCAACTTACAGGTCATGTGCGAGCACCCTTGATTCTTCTCGATCGGCCAAGAACAACCCGGACATCTCTTTGTCGTGTTCTTCACAGTCGAAATGCTCGCTTGCTCCTCGACTTGCCTCCTCGACACCTCCTCTCTTTGTCTCTGTCTCTCTTTCTCTTGTCTTTTCCTTTCCCCCGCTTGTTGCTTTCTGATCTCGTCCAATCGTCTCCTTTCGGCTTCTTGTTGTTGATGTGCTCTGGCTCGGGCTAGTTCGGCCTCATGTTTCTGTCGCTGTCTGTCCTCCTCGGCAATCCTCTCCTCTTCCTCCCGCTCAAGAGCGCTCTTGAACCCCCGCGGATTTCGCAACATCTCATCGTACTCATCGCACGTCAATCGTTCATGCCAAGCGACCCCGTGCTTGAAACATGATTTGAAGCCACATCTCAAACAGCGAATAATAGGATGAGAGTTTCCTGATGCATGTAGTTGTCCGAATTCGCAAGATGGAAACGGACACCAGATGAAATTCGAATCGGCTCCTACTGCGCTTCTAAAGGAAAGCTCTTCGTACCGGGCGAACGTTTTGGGATCAGCGAGACGTTTGATATCTTCGTAGACGAGCGAAACGTCACATTCTGGACATTTGATCTGGTTCCATATTTTGTTGTCGAGGTCAGCCTTGATGCATTTGGCAATACAGGGAGTACAGATTGAGGGTGGGTGTGTGCAGGCGTGTGTTATGCACGGTGGAGGCGACATGGTAGGCGTGAAGTCCTCGATGCAGATGGTGCAGGCACTTGGCAGAGTTCTTCTTAGAGCATCTCCAGGCAAGCTTGCAGAAGAGCTAGGGATTGTGGCGGAACGGATTTCAGTAGAGAACTCGTAGAGTGTTGACGAAAATAGCGTAGATGCTGAATTTTGAGGTACTTGACTACATTGTATATGTTAGACGTCGTTTTGATCTAACTTGATCATCGCCACTTACCGAATGCTCGCAGCACCGAAGCCCTCAGGAGAAAATCCGGATGTTACTGCTGGATCGCCATTCCCAACTCCGGGAGATGCTTTGTCTTTGCTTGTGCTTGTATATGTAGAACTTGACTCGGCATTCACAGCACCCTTTGAAGCATTTATCCAAAGTTTCTCTGCTTTTCCTGATATAGCTCGCTGTATGTCTGGATCAGCATTCCTCATCATCTCTTCGTAGAAGTTGAGAGCTGCAACTTGTTCAACCATCTGGTCCTGATATGATGAGGCAACCTTTTCTGTCGACGCAACCTTGGTTGTGTCCACGCCATACTGAGGGCCATAAAATTGTATATCTGTAGCCCCATATATATTTTCAATTGCATCACTGACTTCCGATGAGGATATCGATTGACACCGAGCCCAAGATTCAGGGTCAAGCTCCTGCGTATACTGAAATTCAGGCATTTTCGACGATGCTGGGCTGGAATGCGTATCCATACTGTTGGCAGACTGCTGGATCCTCGACCCCCGAGGCGAACTACTTTTCACAAGACTATACAAAGTAATTAGCATGTATGCATGCATTGAACACAATCTGCAAGGCAAAAAGAAGTAGACCTTTGTGTTGCAGCCTTGTCCTCGTTCAAGCCGCTGTACGACCAAGGCTCGTCCTCAACAATAGACCAAACAGGATCTTCTTGAAAGCTGTAGTTTCTCGACGAAGCGGCTAGGTCTTCCTTGTCATCTCTGCGTAAATCGCGCTTGCTAAAAGATTTGAAGAGTCGCTTCATGTTTGAAATATAAGGAAGATGGTGATCAGGCTGGGGAGCTTGAAAAAGAGCAGGGCTGTCGCTCCATGCAGCTGCAGTGGCCCGCGGAGCCTGCCAGAGTTACAACGCATCGGTATGCCGAAGTGAGACCTCAATCGAGACCCCTCTGTGTCCTTTCTCTGAAACACATCAGAGTGGGAAAATGTGAAAGGCTGAAGGTACAATATCTCAGCGTGACTGGTACATTTTTGAAAGGGTAGACAAATGCTATCTGGGGCGACTGATATTGACAGGCGATGGGGTTTCGATCGAAAGATCCAATGACAGTATTTTGTATCAATGATGTGATCTGGTCATGCTGCTCAAGAAGTGAGACGGAATTGAAAGGTAGTTTTATCAGAAGGTGTCGGATATGCAATGTCGACCCGACTGACATACATGAAAATTGTACTCCATTGGCCCCATAAAAGCATTTTGTGCACTTGACAGATCGACTACTATCGTGGGACATCAGCACATTGTCCATACTGTATGTACAGAGAACGTGCTATATCCTGATGGAAGAAACCTTGCCGAGTATATCTGGAGCTCCGCAGCTTTCTTTGCCACATTGGTTGATAGGAAGTGCATTCTCTACAAGCTTCATTTCAAAGCAGTGATAAGGGGCTATTGTTCCTCTTGTAGACTTGCCACCGATGTCCTATGATGAAGAGAACGAATTGAACGGTTCCGGGTCGACATATTTGCGGAGCGGGCAGCATGCAGAAGGCTGTAAGAAGAACAAGATGAATTTGCGGAAGGTCGAAGCTGACGCATATAAAGAGGTGAATTAATTCAAGACACACTAGGTGAAGAGCATGGGTATGCTTGCTCTCCTTGGATGTCGATGTCTTCCTCGAACTTTCGAGCGAGGCGCCGGTGGGGCGGATCTTTCCGCAACCACAGCAACCTCGAGCAAACAAACGACCACCATCAAAGTCTTCGATCTCAAGACCCTACTCATCGCGAAAGCATCCTCTAAGATTGCAAATATTAAGACATCTAGGATTTTACCACTGATTGAATGACAACCATCTCGTTATTCTGGTATTAGGTAAATACTCATCCCTTTGCTCCACTCTGTCGCGTCTGAATCAATCTCCCAATACTCGACAGTCTACTAACATCTCAGATCATCAGAATATTCGCTAGCATCAACTACTCTGGTACAACATGCCAACGTGAAGAGTGACAACGAGCCTGCTCATGGAAATATCAGAGGCGACTAGAATCCACATCTCGATCCTTGCTATACACCAACGATTCGAACTACCCTTTGTGGATGTATTCAATCGCGGAAGTACCTTTGGGGGTCTCTTTAGACGTGCTCGTTCCAAGCATAGCCTTCACGATTTGAAGTCGACGTTCTAGGAGACTTAGTCTTTATGATTCGCAGGAACGATTTTCCAGCAGAGATGATTACAGATCTTCGATTATATGGGTATTCTTTTGCAGAAGCATACATTAGTTGTGATGCAGGCATCCACACAGAGCTGCGAGCTGAATATCCGCAACCAAGCTCATACAATGAGATTGTATTTTTGACAGCAGTATTCGAACCAGTTGTTATGAAGCAGTCTTTCATATGGATTTGAACTTTTCCCCTGATTTGGATATAGCAGACTGCAGCTCCCTTGCACACTTTCCAAGCATTCACAATTCAGATACATGTATTGCACTTGTTTCTCACGAATCTGGCCTATCCACAACGGCCAATGACGCTTCAGTCCGAGACAGTGTTTCCATTGGCAGAAGACAATGCTGGTCAACTAGGCCAGTTCAATGCCACGATCGAGCAATTCTTAAATGCCAGAGAAACTGAGGGCAGCTGTAATGGTCAAGGCCCTGTGAGTGTTACCACTCGGGCTGGTACAGTAAGAATGGCTTTGCCAAGAGACGTTGCCACAGCTTGGGAAACATTGTGATAGTTCTGCCATGATATTTTTTACTTTCAGTGAAAACTTGTATGTTTTGCAGTAGGCATTTCAAAGTCCCAGTTCTCTCTGAATCATCGAGAGATACGGACTTTCATTTGGTCATGTTCCCGTGATGAAGACCCCAAAAGCCTCCCGTTTCACGCTGCCTATGTGTCAATTGTGCAAGACCTTTTGACTGAGAAAAATTCTCATGGCTGGCAGCACTCAGCTGAGGTTGCCAAGCTTCAGCTAAGCAGAAATATTAAACTGGACTAAGCCTTTTCTCTTACTCCACATTCAGCCCTGTCAGCATAGTCGTTTTCTGTTCGTCAACAGCATTTGTTAAAGATTCGAATTATGCAATGCACCCATTCGTGAGCGCTACAAACAGTAATCAGACCACTGGTGCAGGTTTTAGCTCTCATCACAACACAGCTCCAATCGTAGGTCCGTCTACCCGACTTCGAAGGGAAGCTGTCATAGGGTGAATCTTTGGACTGGTCACCCACTATGCTGTAATTCACGAGATCACAGACCTAGCTACTAGCCACATATTATGGGGACCTTTCCGTTGGAAGCTTGACTCAAAAGCAATATCTGAACCTTTTTCGTTAAAAGGTGAGCTCTGTCCATCAATTGGACCTTCGAGCGAAGCAAAGTGCAACACAACTCTCATAGCACCTCGTCCAATATATTCCATATCATCTAAGCTCAAGTTCGCCATGTTTTAACAGACATTGGGGCCTGCCTATTGTTTGTGCCATTGGCGTATTGTACCACGAACGTTTTGGACACCACCGCAGTCGATTCTCAAGTCATCCTCACCCAATCCGGCGTCGATCTCTCCTTCTCTACCAACCAAGACTATGTCGAGATTCCCGCCAAAATCAACGCTGGAGACTACTTCGGGGCCGTTTGGGCCCGTCGAGGCGCGAAAGCTTGCAATGAAACTCCATTCCCTCTCAACGACGGACACGGGTGCTCCATCACTTTCGAATGCCACAGTGATGTTCCATGGGCCACCACGAATGGCATGGTCTCAGCACTCGTTGGGACTGTCGCCAAACAGCAGGGGATTCAGGAACATACCAGTGAGAAACGACGTATATGTACCGAGTTCTGCGAGCCTCCGAAAAGGGGCTGCTGTGGATGGGAGTCTCAGGACTTTTGGACGACAAAAATTTCTAGGACAATGGAGATTTATGCGTCAAATGTGGATACGAACAGTGGTCAGGGGGCTTTTGAGGTACACGCTAGATTGCCCGAAGGTGGAGAATGGGTTGTGCAGGCTTGCTAAGGTTTTAGCCGACTCTTTGACTGTTGTTGCTCCATTCATGGGACCAGAGTTGGCGGAGGTTGCGGTGGCATTTTCTGTTACTGCCGCGGTGATTACCACTGGCACGGATGCCGCTTGTTGAGGCATGGTGGAGAACAGTGTGCCAGTAAAGCAGTGATGGCTCATGACCAGAGGCGAGTGACACGAGGGAGAATAGATACATTCATACATACGAAGTAGTGAATCGATTGGCATCAAGTAACACATGCTACATGACTTCATACCATCTAAAAATAACAAAAAATTAACAGAATTGGAATTCAGGACTAGGACAGACAATACAGCAGCTCAGCATGCTTTACACATCCTACCTCGCATAAGTGCCCTCGACCTGATCAGCTCGATTCTCTCACCTCTTCACCGCCTCAAGCGAACCCAGCACGAAGCACGTAGCTGTGGGTGAAGGACATGTTCCACAAAAGGACTGATCACAGGTTGGGATCCAAAGCCATTATTGGAATGGATTGATGAAAGTATGCTTGCCATGCCTAAACCCATTATTCATTATTCCAAACACAAATGCCTATGCTTATGTACTCGATTCCCACGGCAAAGAGAAAGTCCCAACCCATTCCTCAACCTCACTTCTCAACTGCAAGATCTCGCTCTCATTCTCACCCTCACCAAGATACTCCATGAACGCCTTTACACTTCCAGGGTTCTTCCTGTTCTTCGCCTCAGCAGCCTCCTTAGCAGTCTTCTGCAGTCTCTGGGTAATCGTAACTGCTCTGTTCACGACATCTGCCACACGAACGAAATCCTCTGGCTGGAAACCTCGAGTCGTCATGGCTGGTGTGCCCATTCTCAGTCCACCTGGCTTCAAAGCTGATTTGTCGCCCGGAACGGTGTTCTTGTTGCTTGCTACTCCTACAAGCTCGAGCACACGCTCTACACGTGCCCCATCAACGCCTTGAGGCTTGAGATCAACGAGCACAAGGTGATTATCTGTACCGCCTGAAACGATAGAATATCCAAGCCCTCCTTTGTCTTTGGGATCTCCCAATCGCTTGGCAAATGCCTTCGCATTCAAGAGCACCGCTTCCTGATACGCTCTGAATTCTGGGCTCTGGGCCTGCTTAAGAGCGACTGCCAGTGCCGTGATAGTGTGGTTGTGAGGTCCTCCTTGATGTCCGGGGAAAACCGAGGCATTGATAGGATCCTCGAGATTATACATCTCCTGCTCGTTAGTCTTTGGGTTGACTTTCCGTACTCCTTTCCTGAAGAAGATCATAGCACCACGAGGACCTCTCAAAGACTTGTGCGTGGTTGTAGTAACGACGTCCGCAAAATCGAATGGAGTTGGGACAACCTTGGCAGCTACCAGACCAGATATATGTGCCATATCAGCTAATAGATATGCCCCGACCTTGTCTGCAATTTCTCGAAACCGCTGGTACTCGATCAGTCTGCTATATGCGGATGTACCAGCGACGATAATCTTTGGTCTGTAGAGCATAGCCAATTCCTCCAACTTGACGTAATCAATGAGACCTGTACTCTCATCTAGGCGATATGGTAATGTTTCGAAATATTTGGAAATGGCAGAGATCTTCTTGGTAGGTGTTTGGTACCCATGAGAGAGATGTCCTCCGTGTGGTAGATCTAAGCCCATTATGCGATCGTGTGGGTTCAACAGTGCCGAGTATGCGTAGAGATTGGCAGGAGATCCAGACAGAGCTTCATGAAATCAGCAAATCTCTTGACAGTGGCCATGGATATCATACGCTGAACATTGACACCCCATTTTGATTCTTCCACTCCAAATGTTTGTAAAGCGCGACTCTGACATAACCGCTCTGCCTGGTCAATGAACTCGTTTCCGCCATAATATCTTGCTCCTGGGTAACCTTCCGAGTATTTATCTGCGAGGGCAATCAGTTGTATGAATCACCCCACTATGGATCTAGCACGTACTTTGCATAACACTTCCAAGAGCATCAAGGACAGCTTGGGATGTAAAGTTTTCGGACGGAATGAGGTTGATAAAGTGCTTCTGCCTCCGCTTTTCCTGTACATTTGTGAATATTCAAAGCTCCCTTCAACATATACGGTGTGATCATTACATTTTGGAGGATCGAATAGATCTGGGGATCGGCATGCTCTAAGTCGGCAGAGAGCAGCTGTCAAGACAGTATTAGCACAATATCTAAGTCTGGCGGGAGTATACAGATATACCTTCTGCTGCGACTCTGCCGTCATCGAAGACGCAGCTCGCCTCGAACTACATAACGGCCTCGCCCTTCCCACCGCACCTCTAGCCAACGACCGCGAAGCTCCTTTGAAGAGCGACATGATGACTACTAAGCACTGTCAACCTCGGAAATAATCTCAAGACTCAATTGAACGTACCCTCGCTTCGTAAAGTGCTTTCTCGCGCGCTCGGAGCTGAAATCAAGTTCGCAAGAAATAATGGACTTATCCCCCGCCACACGAATAAGGTTTAGCGCCGAGTCCTCGCCTTCGATAAATACTAGCCTCGCGTGGTCTGAACTTCCTTTCCTCTTCACACAACTAAAGCGGAATTGATGATTGCCTATACGACAGGTACAGCTCTGGCCTTCATGGCGGGCGATGTTGTTATGTCTCGGGCTCACATCACCACTCTTCGAGAGACAATGTGAATATATCTGATCCGTCACTGTTGGTTGTGATTCTTCTTGAAATTCGTTTCTCGTTGACTTCTTCGACCTTCATACGCTAACTTGCTTGATCATTACGGTTTGCAAAGGATACATAGAGGGGAAGGGCAGAACACCTGTGGTTTTGGTTCTGATTTTGTTTATGTTGCGATTGCGGGGATGTGCCTGGGGGAAGGGGCGTGCACTTTGTTGCGTACTGATTGTACATAGCAGCTAACTACTGCTCCGATGGGTGCGGTTCGCCATGGTTCCTGAGGTCCTGATGGCTTATGTGGGGTTTGCGTTGGAATAGATGATCCTGATTGCATTATCTGTGGCGGGGAAGTAATTTGTCAATTGGACTCCCTCTGTGGTGTTAAAATCTTAGAAATATGATAATTTCACGACTTCACGACTGTTCGAGCATGCAGAATTCTTGTTGCAAATCATGGTACCATTTCCGTAATGCAATAAAAACGAGTCAAAGCAACCGGCCTGTATTTCCATCAGACCTTTGCCAAATACACCCCGTATGCTGTCACTATCAAATGAACCTGATCTACTTCTCCTCTTCCTCTCCATCACCGAACTGTGCACGTTGCTTGGCGACCACTCTCTCTTGCTTTCTCTCACGGGCAGCCTTAGTCTTCGCACGCTTGGCGTCCATCTCCTCCTTCAGGACACGCTCGCGGGCCTTCTCAGCCTTGGCTCGGTGGATCTGGTATATCATTAATTCATGTTCAAATAACCTCCCTTTGGCTTTTCAACTTACGTGCTCAACCAATGCTCGCTTGTGCTTGAAGGTGTTACCCTTGCTGAGGTGGTAGAGTTCATGGTAGAGGTGCTTGTCGATCTTGCCGCTGGCACGGTACTTGACTAGGAGACGTCGGAGGACACGGAGACGGCGCATCCAGACGACTTGGCTGTGAATATATCAGATTATGCCCTCAAATCTCGACCTAAACCACTCCGTACCTTGGCATACGAGCATCAGAGGTACCCTTCCTCTTACCAAAACCACGGTGTCTACCAATTCTTCGTGCAGCTGTGAGCTCTCGGGCGCGAGATCGGGAGTGCATGGTGACGGGCTTTCGGATAATGAGGCCATCTGCGACGAGCTTTCGGATGGTTTGGCGGGAGTTGGCATTGGAGATCTCGCTGGTTTCATTGGGATCGAGCCAGATCTTGCGTTTTCCGCAGCCGATGACGCTGGCGGCCAAACGAGTCTGGGTGGTTAAATTGCTGTAGGGGTGTCAGCTTCTGTTGATTCTGTTGCTCGACTGGAAATCCTAAGCATCCATGACGCATCTTCGTTGCTCCTGCGCAGACTGACTCCGCAACAGCTGAATCCTGAGGACGGGCGCCGATGTATCGAGGACAACAGAAGGGAGACAGGATTTATCAAAACTTACACCATCTTCACGGTTGCCGGTGGTCGTCGTGATGGTCGTCGTTGGTTGTCGATGTCTAAATTTCGAGATTAGGGTATCGAAAAGAGGAGTTGTGCGCGCTAACCTGAATGCACTAAGCGAATGGATATAAGCCGCATCACGTGAGATCAACCGTGCCCCAGAACTCAACCACCTCGCCCTTCCAAGAAGTGCTCGAGAATTGCAGCCGGAGTAAGAAAAGTCAATAACTTTTACACTTACGTACAAAAGTATACACAACGCGGCGCAATTAGCTCGAGATGATCTAGGGATCGAAGTGATCGGGTCCTGGCTGGCACTTTTTTCTGTCCCAGGTCAAGGTAAGACTACATGTGTATATGCAGTAATTCAATTCATCTAGCTATGAATACGCCAAGGGCAATGCATGCTTTTGGTAACCACTTTCCATTTTCAATCGTAACTCATTTACTCATCAAAAGCTCCTTCACCAAGATCAACTCTTCCTACACTCCAAATCTCCTTCTCATCATCGACCTCATCATTAGAAAGTCCCAGACCACCTTGACCACCCTCAGCCTCTTTCCTCTCTCGAGCTGTAGCTCCCAAGCGCAAAGCTACGCGTTTGAAGTAATCCTGCATGCCTCGCTTCTGATTTGGTGGAAGTTCCTGTGAGGCAATATACTTGTCAAATACTTTGCTCTCTTCATCGACGACGTTGAATAGGGCCATGAATGCCGCTTCGGCAGCCAGTTTGATGGGAATGATCGTGTCTCGAACGCTGGCGAAGATGGGCAGTGCGAGTAGTGGAAGATGAGGACGAACAAGTTCCATGTGTTGTCGACAGACGGTACGCACAACTACCAAAGCAAGTCTTCGAGTATCTGCGGAGTTTCCGGGCTGTATGAGATCCGCGAGCCTTTCAAACAATGGTTTGATTGTCTCATAGTCACTGCTATGGGTCTGGGCAAGAAGATACTTTCCAGCTGCCAAAACACTGTTGTCTGAGATGAAGTTCTATGGTTTGTTAGGTCAAACACTACAGTTACAAAGGCTAAACTTACATTCTTGTTTCGCATGCCTTCGCAGATACTTGAAGGCAAGCTATCGGGAAAAGCGGTTTCGGGAGCCTCAAGCAGTACAGCATTCAGTGCTAGCACAGATGATTGACTAAAATGGCTTGGCAAGACTCTGTTTTTGATCAAAACAGAGGCGTTCTCTGAGGGCACGACTTTGATCAAAGCCCCGAGCAACTTGGCATTCGTGATAGCCATGGAAACATCGTTATCTTCCGGATCAGTATCGATCAGGTTTAGTACGGCACTGCGAGAAGCCTCGCTCATATTTGCACCAGCTTTGCTTATGACCTCGTACAAGGCCTTCAGCATAGCATTGCGGACACCAGCATCAGATGTTCTTGATCCAGTGACCAACTCGGCGATAAGAGGATCAATCCGAGGGGTAAGTGTGATCAGTGTGCCCAAGGCCTTGGCGGCTCGAGTTCTCAGGACCTCGCTTGATGTATCAGCAAGAGATTTTGCAAAGGTTCTCTGAAGTTGTGGTAGGAAAGGTTTCAAGAACGTTGGAATCTTCTCCAGGAGGTTGTTCAAAGTCAACAAAATTGCTGCCTTGACATCGACAGAGCGTTCGGAGACCACTCTGATCAGCGGCCCTGTGATCTGAGTGACGAAGGGCTTCAAGGCATCACCGCTCGTACGGTCAACGATATCGGAAATGCCAAGAGCAGACTGAGTTCTTTGCTCTGCAGTACCATTCATCAAGCCTTGCAAGAAAATAGGAAGGATGGCGTTGATACCCTTCGGCAAGCTAAATCCCGGAAGGTTCGCCCCAGGGACACCAACGTGTTGCAGGATTTGCCGGGTTGAGTGCACAAGAGCCTCCATTTCTTCCTTCTTCAGATGCTTAGTGAATTCACTCAATGCGGTCCAGGCAGCCTTAACAACTTCCCGATCACTATCATCAAATGAAATGAGTAAAGCTCTGATAATGTCTTGGTTGTAGCGGGAGTAGTCAACGGTGGCAGCCGCAAAGAACTTTGCGAGGTGATAGTCGGTGGCTGCTCTCTTGCGGTGGTCATCATGCTTTGATAGCCCAAGTAAGACACTCATGGCTGTGTTAAGGCCATCGAATTCATCAATGGAGAGCAAGACCGTGTCGAATGACGCGTTCAAATCTGCAAGCAGCTCCTCATCCTTGCAAGAGATTATGTTATCCATAAGAGCATTCAAGATTGTAGGCAGTCGTCGAGTCATGGCACTCCCAGCGACTGTTGACAAGGATGCCAAGGCTTTGGCGTTGAAAGCTGATATCGGAGACGTGGTCAAGGTTGGGATCAAATTCGGTAGGATGATATTAGATCTCGTGGTCTCTGTGAGCAGCGTTAAGAGGGCAGACAACGCATTATCTGCTTCCTCCTCGGTTCGTAGAAGATTCAGGAGATATGGTAGCACCTGATCGACGGCCCGCTTGCCGAGAATTTGTTGTAAAGAGTCGAAAGCTTCTGCAGCAGCTTCTCTGACTTCCTCATCGGAATCGATAAGTGCTGTACGGACGACTGAGATAAGAGTCTTCTCATGGTCCTCTAGAGCTTCGGGAGACGCTGATGAGATCAATTCTCGAAGAGCAATACAGATTCCCTGCTTGGCATCTGTATCTGTTGATGTCTGCAGACCTTCTTCCAACGTAGGGAGCAAGCTCGATAGAACTCCGTCGCCAGCTTTTCGGATCAATTCACCAAGAGCATTACCTGCAATAACTTTCTGCTCCATGTTGGAGCTTCCCAGCCTGCGGATAATGAGTTGGGTCAATGTTGGGATGAGCTCCTTGAGAGTTCTTGGGCTGGCCACCAGAGCTTTCCAAACGTTGACTGCAGCAGTTCGAACCATGCCAGAAGTATCGCATCGGCAGATGTAGAGAGAGGAGAGAACCTTGTTTCTCTTTTCTTCGCCAAGAACTTCCAGCAATGATGCACCTGCTTCTTGCGCACCTTCCTCGACTTCGTCCTGCTCTGTATTCGCGTTGATGCCAGTCAGGTTGAACAACAAATCGCCGACCAATTCCACAGAGCTGAGACGAATTCTGTAGCTGTCATCGGCAAGACCTCGCTCCAATTCGGGCAACAGCAAATCAATAGATCTGGTTGCGAAGTTCTTGACTAGAAGACGCCCAGCTCGAAGGGACGTATCACGAATAGACTCGACGTCATCAGCAAGCCCAGACAGGATTGGAGGAATAATTCTGCTGAGATAGCTTGCAAAGCCGTTGCCGAAACACACAGGCAAGAATATGAAGAGGGACATGAAACCCTCGCGAACAGAAGATTTGGCAGACGCGACATTCTGCAGGATAGTAGGCAATGTCTCTTCCAAGCGGCTCGTTCCAAGACCGGCGAGAACTTCACTAAGTGCTTGAGCAGATCCAAGTCGGTCTCCAGCGCCAGTATCTGACTTCAAAGTCTGCATCAAACCTGGGATAAGATCTGGCAGTGCATCTTCGCCAAGTTTCTCAATAAGTGATCCGAGAGCTTTCGAGGCTGTAGCGCGCGTTGTGGGCACTGGATCGACGACAGCAACTTTGAGACCAGCAACAAGAATTGGTAAATGCGAAATTAGATCTTTTCGCTCGGTCAAATGCGCCAAGCTACCAATTACCTGAGCAGACTTTCGCTTCGTTGCTGAACGGTCCCCAAGACCACGCTCTAGGATGCGGACCACAAGTGCAAGGGAGGGTGCGTCCAAGTAGTGAACAAACTGAACCTTGATGAGAGATTCTAAAGCGTCGTCCGTGTATTTCGTAGGGTCACTAAGAGCTTTGAGTAGGACATCTACCAGACTCTTGATTTCCGGATTGCTGATGACCTCACCGAATCGCTTCAAGCTTCGATTGGCTCCGAGACGGACCTCTTTGTGACTGTCGTTAAGCACGCCGGTTAATGGCGGGATAATTTCAGGCAAGCTTTGGGCTAATTGTTGAGGATCAAGATAGGCCATGGCGCCCAAGAGATCGCACGCTCCCTTCTTACTTCTCCACTGCTGGTCATCGAGTCCTTCCAAAAGTGTGGGCAATATCCGCTTTACACCATAGGAGCTTAAGCTTGCAAAGCAGGCTTTGGCAGCTGCTAAGCAGCCCTCACGCACATCAGCGCTAGCGTCGCCAAAGCTGGACAAAAGCTGGGGAACAATCAGGATAACATAAGGCTCGAAGTTTCGGCCTAGAATCGTTGAGAAGAGTTCATAAGCCAGCAATGCTCCTTCTCGATGATTGACGTCCTTTTTGTTCTCGATGCCGGCTTTCAAGGTTGACATGATCCGATATTCTCTCAGAGCAGAGATACCTGTGCCGTGGACAATACCTGCAAGACCATAAGCAGCACCACGTCGACCGGCATATTTCTTGGCATGAAACAAGCGATCGAGAACATGTTTGATATAGTCTGGTGTTCGCTCCCGAGAAGCGCGGACGAGAGGTGGCAGGCACTCTGCGACAGCGTATTGGACAGCTTCAGATGGAGTGCTCAAAGTCTCCAACAATCTCTCAACTACCTTCGGAATTCGCGAGTCTCCTGGCTTCAGATGGCGCGCGAGTGCACCGTACATGATGATGACAGCTTCATTTACACGATCCGCAAACTCAGAGCCTTTGTCTGGAGCTTCGAGAGATTGTTCAAAAGTCTTCATCAATTCTTCCACCTTCCCTTTCCCGTGGAGCGCGATGATGGTGGTAGCTGCCTCTACCATTTCTTCTCTGACATTTGGATTTTTGTCGCCAAGCGGCCCGGCTTCAATCAGGAATCGTAAGAAATCGTCAAGTAGAGTGACCTCAAAGAGAGGGGCTAGCTCTCTGAATGCAAGAGCAATACCATTTCTGGCCTCCCAAGGATCTGAAAGGTCCATCTTCCTAGGCATGCCGTATTCGTCGAGCTGAGGTACTCGAGGTTTTGCCAACTCTTGATATGAAGACTTCAAGCGTTGTAAGAGATCTTGAAAGGTAGATGGCTGTATCTTTACAGCTTCGGCTAACGATCTTGCTGCCGCTCGTCTTAATTGCTTATCAATACTCTCAAGGTATGGTAGCATCTTGAATGGGGAGTCTTTGGAAATAGTGAATTCGCTCTCATCCCATATTTCGCGTCCAAGCTCAACATTTTCGACCACATCATCGTGGCAGGCAAGCCATATTTCGTCTGAGAAGTCGAGTTCGCTCATATCAATCTCGGAATTGATAGATTGCAAGACTGAGGATCGGACTGAAACTTGGGGAACGATTGCGCCTCGAGCAAGGATTGCTATTTCTGCATCGCTTATATTTGGGGCGATGCAGCGACAGAGATCAGCCAAACAATCCTTGATTATCTTATAATGCTGATTATAATCTTGCATGGACGATATCAAGACAGACAGTACTTCCTCGCGAGGTACTAGCACATCAGAACAGGCATCTGTATGATGAGACAGGAATTCTAAAGCAAGAACTATTTGAGCTTCTGCGTCGTCACTTTCTCCGAAGCCTCTTTTTTGTAGGACCAAAAAGACGAGCGGGAGAATGTAAGTCAATGAGACTGTATCAAAAGGTCTTTGCTCTCCTGAAAATCGAAGTCGGTACAACACCCTGGTGACCAACGTGCCTAGAGGCTCTTCTTCAAGATGTGCTGGAAGGTGTGGAACATTCAGAGCCCTCAGAGTTGCAATACCTATGAATGGTCTCAAAGCACCAACTCGGATAGGAAGTCGTTCAGCGCATGCAATGTATGCATTTGGAGCTGCATTGCCTGTGATGAGCCCTGCACCAGCCTTGATCACATACACTAATGCCTTCACCGCCGGTCCCATCCAGAGACCTGCTTCTGTGGGAGGTCCAGTTGCTAGGCTGGTAATGATACCAAAACCATTGAGGAGCTTTGCTTCAAGATGTCGAATCTGTAGCCGGATACCAGCTTCCTTCTTTAATTGAGCATTGATCTTGGCGTTTTCCTCTGGCGTGAGCTTTTTTTGTTGGCCTTTTTTTTGAGCAAGTTGAGCTCGAAGTTCTTCTTCCCATTTCAAAGTGTCGTAGTCCTTCGTGTTTTTGTTGGGTACGTAACTCTGGGATTTGGAAGCAAGTACGTCTACAAATGCAGTGCCTTCTTCGGTTCTGAAGATAGCTGCCTCTGTCGGTCCGATGTTTGCTAGTTGAATCGAGTCAAGATCTGCTTCGATGAGCTCCACGATCCTTGGAGTCATGGCGTCTGGTGCTACAAAAGCGAGTTCAGCTGTTGCCTTAAAAGCAGCTTCCTTAACCTTGTCTGACCGAGGAGACGTTGCCTGTATTCAGGTCGGTCAGTCGTCTGATCAAAGAGAAGATTGCGATATACTGACCTTTTCATCAAATCTAGTGCATTCGAGTATCTGCTCTATCAAAGCATCGCCAGACTCTCTTGCCAGGTTACCTGGATCAACCTCAACTTTGAGACATAGCTGGATCCAACTCACTCTTGGTAGCAATTCTGCTCGGGACAAAACAAGTAGTAATACCATCTGCTCCATCCTCACCGACTGCTCGACCTGGCCATTGAGCTTAGAAATCTCTTCTGAGGATAGACAAATCGACCTAATGACGTGGTGAACGTTGTTGTTTTCCGTCTTAGCCATAACTGCAGCGCTGTCTTTATCGCCCGTCTCCACGGAGTCACGCCAGCGCCATAAGCCTGACACAATGACTCTAGAGATTGCCAATGGATTCTTGAGATAGAGTGTAGATAAGACATTCGAAGCAATCTTCCTGACATCGGGTTTGACGGTAGACGAGCATATACAGAATATGATGGCTTGAGACCAAGCAATAGCACCAGGAGAAAAACGATTGAGGGTGATGACTTCGCTAGAAATCGACGCCAGGGCCCGAAGAAGCCATTTAAAATCATCTTCGCTTGTAAGCTTTCCATAAATGCGTGGGTTCAGCAAGAACGATGGCTTGGGCTCCATGACCAGTGCTTGTCTTGTGATTTGGGACTTTTTGAGAGCTGCGTCGACCTTGTTATTTGATGCGCGTGAAAGCTTCGTGGGAGCGATAGCTGTAAGCACAAGCGCGCTGGTGACAAGGCCAGACTGAGCTGCCGCCAGAGCATTCGTCGTGATATCTTGCCAGGCCTCCATCAGAGCTGGAATCGCCGATTCTGCAAGTTTCGATAATGTTCCTTGCAAAGCCTGATCGTTACTTGTGGCCCAGAACAGCTCACCAAGTCGGACAGTCCACAGCTTCTTGGTAGGGACCTTTTTGTCCGAGATGCCCCTGGTGAAAGACTCAATTACAGACTTATCAAGATCCATTCCATTGTGTATACACCAAATCAGGTAGTGGACGAGTGCTGATGTCTCCGAAGCAAGAGCTGCCTCGTTAGCTTCCTTACCCGCGACAGTAGCAAGGGCTGGAGTAATCTTGGTCGCCGTCACTTCTGAGACGGGGAGTACGGCCAACATTTCAGCATGATTGGCTCTCAAATCAGCAGAGGGCAATTTTCCAGTCTTGAGAGGGGTGAGAATCTCTTCTGCGATCTGAACAACGCCATCCTTCTCGGAACATTTTGTGGCAGCAGCACGGAGTGCTGAAAGTGCTCCTTGGCGTATAACTGGGTTGGTGGACTTGATATTGGAGAGCAGAGGTTTCAGAAGGTTGTTCTTGAGAACACTTGTCAGGTCTATTGAGTCGGGCAGCGAGCGGAAGAGTGGTGTGAGGAGATCGTTAAGCACGATCTCGGGTGCTCGAAGCAATGCCTTCTCAAGAGCAGGGACGACCTCCTTCTCTAGGTCCTCCTTTGTTGCAAAATTAGCGAAGAAGTCATGCAAAGCATTTGACAATTCAGTAGGTATCGGGGTCCGCGAGCCGACTATTTCTCGGACATAGAAACCATAGTAATACGACTTCTTATCCGAGAAGAAGTCTTTCATCTCGGGATCCCTTGCGCATGTTCCAGCAATTGCCCCAAGCATGATGGCATTTTTTGATGAAGGCTGCGAACCTTTGGACGAAAGCTTTTGAATAGCTTCCTCAATGATATGTGGTCTTATTCCTGCCGCCTTCCATTTGACCTTGTCAAGAGAGTCGTCTGCCTCAGAAAATGCTCTCCGTAACCCACGCCAGGTAACACTCAAAGCACTATGCCTGACATTTTCCCGCGAAGATAGTCGCACGCATAGTTCCAAGACCCGGGCATGGCTTTCAAGTATTTGGAGGCCCCAAATTCCCCAATAATCGGTGCCAGCTATCTCCTGTAGCAGCGTGCTACACCATTCCACCAAAACAAACGCATTGTTTGGAGCGATCCCCGGCTTTAAAGTCTCAGCTTGGAGTGTCTTGACGAAGTCTGCCAGCGCTGGGGGAGCAACGCCGGCACGAAAGGTAATTCTCAGGCATTTCTCAACAGCTCGACGTGACGGGCGATCGCGGTAGAAGGGGTATGTGCTGAAGAAAAGCTGCAATAACGGAGGGAATAGCTTTGGGCTTATTTCTGCTCGAAGTACTTTGTCAGCAGAGAAACATCAATCAGGAGTAAATCTTAAGGGTTCCGAACCATTCTTTGAGAGCCTCTCCTGCAAAATGCGCAGATGTTCAATCCGCAGACTGGTGGATGAAGAGGATAAGGCTGCCTTGGTCGCAGTGAAATCCAGGTCCACTGCCCCCGTTCCGTTGACCTCCACCTCAGTCATGTTGGAAATTCGAGTAAATGGTCATGACCTATGTATGGTTCGCTTGTCCAGGTCCAAGTCGTAGGTGCTGGTTGAGCACGTTGAAAATATGGCGTTGTCGATTGATTTTTACGCGATTTTGACCATAGATTAAAAAGTATCCCCAGCGTCATATCATCAACACCCCGCATTCGATTAAATATTCAACAACCACAGCACAATATCACAAAAGCGATACCGCATGGCTCCAGGAAAAAAGAAGAAGAAGCCGGCCTCGAATCCCGCGAGAGGCTTCGCAACTACATCTATTGCCTCGAAGCCAAAAGTCGAAATAGCTGAACCCGAGCAGCTACCAACGCCTGCAGCAGAGCTACACGAAGCGGCCAGCCACGTGGGACATGCAACAGATGCGCCTCCAAGTATCGAGAGCCTGCAGAAAGCAGGAAAAGATATATCCCCCGAGGAATTCGAGAAGCAGTTGGAAGAGTCCGAACTCCAGATTCTAGTGGAGAAACATGCACAGAAATCTAAAAGAGATGCTCTTCGGCAGAAGACCAGGCTGGAAACCGACCGACGAGTGCTCAGAGGGCAGGCAGACAACCTGATCACAAGGAGATGGCTTCCACCGGAACTCATGGAAGAGATCTTGGATCTCATAAAAAGTGAAGGGCGCTTTGCGGGGCAGGCGAATGACAATATCAATACAGCAAAGCAAGCATCAGAGGAGGAGCTGACAGTCCGTCTCTGGACCCTGCGGCAGGCTTTAGTTGGATCAGGCTTCAGGGAAGAGAAGATTATCCAGGCTCTGCAGTATGTGCTTGACATTGCGGACAAGATTACCTCTGGAAATAAAGATTCAATCTGGGGCATGGAAGAATGCTTAGATTGGCTTGCTCGAGAATGTTTACGTGAGGAACTTCCTGACTATGAAAGCTGGCAAAGAAAAGGAGCCACCTTGCCAAAATCTCAGACAGGTCAGTATTGTAAATTCTCATATGGCAATCATACTAATCTTCCCATCCTAGAAACCCCTATGGACAGCCCTCTGCCATCTGGAGCAACAACACCTCGAGCCGAATCTGATACGCGACATTTGGGCCTCGGAAACTCACGGGCTTCACAATTGGAGAGTCAAAAACCTCCCATCAAGAAAGTTATCCCTATCGATGATGATAGCGACATCGATCCGGACGATCTCCTGTCTGCCTATCTTGACTGCAAGACTAAGTTATTTGAGCTGGAAGGGCCAGGATCCAGACCAGCCACAAATGGATCTCATCCTCGGTCGAAATCAGCGCCAACTCCCTCAAAGTCTCGTGGCAAACCGAATTTTGCTATAGACAAGTTGAACAGAAAGATCAAAAAGATCCAAGACGACATTTTATTTGACCAGTATGTTGCTAATCAACAGTGGGAAACCCGGCGAGTGCTTCTCGAAAGAGAAGCTGCTCAACGTCGTGCTGTTGAAGGTGCTCATGACACCAGTGACGAGTCCCAAACGCTGGTTGACTCAGATGACGAGGTTGGTCAGGAGGCCGCTAAAATGGCTGCTGAAATACTGGAGAGCAATGAGAGCGACGATGAGACTGCTTTAGCGGATCTCTTTGCGAGCCTGCCAGTCAATGAAGTTGACCCTCTTACTGGAAAGAGTATCACGGTAGTCAATGGGAGTAATGGTGTGAAAGTTACGATTCGAGATTTTGGCAAGTGGACTGGCGTGAATCCAACAAGAGTGCTCGAGGAAGCATGTCGTGCTAGGTATGGCTGCTATACCGCTAATGCGCTATTGTGAGTTTTGCGCTGATAACAATAGGGATTCCTCTGTCAAGATTCACATGGTATTGGTCTCTGACTCAACGTACTCCAATCGGCACACTTTGAGAATTACATGGTCCAGAGCGCAAGATCTTCAGCCATCATCCCCACCACCTGGCATCGAATGTCACTCCACAGCAAAGTGTGAAACGTTTACCATGACCTCCATATCCACGCCTGAACCCAAGCAGTCCGAAGCTTTCATCGCAACTACCGCGTTGTTTCTGCTTTTCAGCTCTTCGGGCAAAGAAGACAAAGTGTTCCTACGTTTACCTGCTGTGTGGCGAGATTTGTGGACAGAATTCGCGGAGACCAAGAAGGAGAAAAGTGATGAAGCAGACCGTAGTGTCATCCGTACTTTCCGAGATCTAGTCCGCGAAAAGCGAGACCGTGAGTTAGAAGATGGTGTTTTGATCCAAGGCGCTTTCAAAGGTCGTAATGGTGCTCGTCCTCTAGACAGCAATGATGATCCCAGTACAGACAAGGCCAACAAAGCTTCGCTCTCGCCAGAGGCATACCAAAAGATTTGGTTCGACAAATGCAGCACACCCAATTTCCAGATGATGCTTGTAAGCTCGCTTCTTCTGGTAGCAATGCACACAGACTGACGTGCCTTTAGCAATCCCGAATGCAACTTCCAATGTGGCACTTCAAAAACCAAGTCCTGGAAGCTATCGAGAAAAACCAGGTCGTGATCATTTGTGGCGAGACTGGATGGTTAGTTCGAAACATGACATCCCGATAGCCTGACAAAACTGATGTTTCGGTGTAGTGGAAAGAGTACTCAAGTTCCTTCATTTATCTTGGAGCACCAGCTCTCACAGGGCAACCCATGCAAGATCTACTGTACGGAGCCTCGACGTATTTCTGCTATATCTCTTGCCCGGCGTGTCAGTGAGGAGCTTGGCGAGCGAAAGAACGATCTTGGAACCCAGAGATCCTTGATTGGATATGCCATTCGACTCGAATCTAACACATCAAAGGAGACTCGACTAGTCTATGCTACCACAGGTATTGTCATGCGAATGCTTGAGGGCTCAAATGACCTCCGAGACATAACCCACATTGTTCTAGATGAGGTCCACGAGAGGACGATCGATAGCGACTTCCTTTTGATTGTGCTTCGCAAGCTTATGGCTAGACGTCCTGATCTCAAGGTCGTTCTGATGTCCGCAACAGTCGACGCGGAGCGATTCTCAAAATACTTGGAGGGCGCGCCTGTGCTTACAGTTCCAGGACGAACTTTCCCGGTCGAGGTCAAGTACTTAGAGGATGCTGTAGAGCTTACTGGATATAATCTTGATAATGGCCAGCATGAGAAATTCCAGGATCTTGACGACGATGAAGCTGAGATTGTTGACTCAGGCCTATCTGCCGAAACTAAGGCGGAGAATTTGAAGGCTTTGCGAGGCTATAGTGCCAAGACTAGAAACACTATTGCTCAGATCGACGAGTATCGGATCGAATTTGAGCTTGTCACGCAGCTCCTCGCTAAGATTGCTACTGACTCCCGGTTGGAAGATTATAGCAAAGCAATTTTGGTATTCCTGCCTGGTATTGGTGAGATTCGACAGCTTAATGACATGCTTGTTGGTCATCCCGTTTTTTCATCAAAGTGGTTCATTTACCCACTGCATTCAACAATTGCAAGCGAGGATCAGGAAGCTGCTTTCCTTGTACCTCCTCCAGGAACGAGGAAAATCGTTCTTGCAACCAATATTGCTGAGACTGGTATTACCATACCAGATGTGACCTGTGTTGTAGATACCGGAAAGCACAGAGAGATGAGGTGAATGTTTCTGCTATTGCTGGTGTCGAAATATGCTCACATTCTCCATCAGATTTGACGAGAGAAGGCAGCTTTCGAGGCTTTTGGAAACTTTCATTAGCAAGGCGAATGCTAAGCAACGTCGAGGAAGAGCTGGAAGAGTTCAAAATGGCTTGTGCTTCCACCTCTTCACAAAGTATAGACACGAACTTGTAAGTACTTTTGAATTACTCAAAAGTCTCTAGTCTACACGCACGTCCGTTAACGACATTTAGATGCCTGACCAGCAAACACCCGAGCTCCTACGTTTATCTTTGCAAGATCTGGCTATCAGGGTTAAGATCTGCAAACTTGGTGGCATCGAGGAGACTTTGAGTCAAGCCTTAGATCCCCCGTCCGCTAAGAATATTCGTCGGGCGGTTGATGCGCTGATAGATGTCAGGGCGCTAACTCCTGGTGAAGACCTGACGCCTTTGGGGACCCAATTAGCAAGATTGCCCTTGGACGTTTTCTTGGGGAAGTTGGTACTTCTAGGAAGCATATTCAAATGTTTAGATGCTGCTGTCACTGTTGCTGCTATTCTATCTTCAAAGTCGCCATTCTCGGCGCCTTTCGGTGCCAGACAGCAAGCAGATACTGTGCGCCTGGCATTTCGCAGAGGTCAGTATCAATTGGCTCTTGATTTCCTCACTCTACGAGGTCTTCCGAAATGCATCACTCTTGCTGATATGATACAGGTGATTCGGACTTGTTGACTGTGTACAATGCATATCTAGCTTGGAGACGAGTCTGCGTTATAGGGGGCTCAGAATATCAGTTCTGTAAAAAGAATTTCTTGAGCCAACAGACGTTGGCCAGTATTGAGGAGCTGAAAGGACAGCTAGTATTGTGCTTGGTGGATTCCGGATTTCTTCCTCTAACTGAGGTGGAGACTATTTCATTGAATAGGTACGCAGCGTAGTCTCATCCTACCGATGTCGTCAGTGCTGACCATACCAGATCTCGATACTCCAGTAGACGTCGGCAATTCTTTGACATTCCTCAACGGGCCAACAGCAATAGCGACAACGATGTCATCACAAGCTCCGTAATTGCATGGAGCTTTTACCCAAAGCTACTTGTTCGAGATGGTAGAGGCTTCCGGAATGTTGCCAATAACCAATCGATCAGTTTGCACCCGTCGTCAGTTAATAAGGGCCATCCTGAGCTGAAGTGGCTTTCGTTCTATCACATCATGCAAGCGAAACAGTAAGGAACCTTTCCACTTTTCTAAGTACAATGACTAATTTACCCAGATTCTACAATGCGCATGAGACCACAGGGGCAGAGGAATTTGCCATCGCACTCCTTTGCGGCGATGTTCGTTGCGATGTAAGTTCCTGCTTTCTCCTACGAGGAGATTCACACTAACATCGATCAGATGTATGCTGGGGTATTCATTATCGACGGTAACCGCGCCCGGTTCGCTGTCTCTGACTGGAAAACCATGCTTGTGATCAAGACACTACGTTCACGATTACGAGACATTTTGACACGGTCTTTCAAGACTCCAGGAAAGCCCCTGACTTCTCAGCAACAGAAATGGATGGATGTCTGGCAGAAGATTTTCTCGGGAGTTCAGGAGATCAAGGATAAATAAAAAGCATAATGATTGATGGATGGTAAGCACATACAGATAGATTGCATAGACCGGCGTTGTGTGTCTTTTTGCATTTGGGGCATGGGATTATGAGCATTGTTCTTGGGGGGTACGGTATGGCATGGTGTTCACAAAAATCTGATAAGTACATGTGGATACCTTCTCGTGGACATAGAGAAAGAATCATCCTGTCTATGAGTATCAACGAGTCAAGTCACAGTTTCATTTGTTGCATTCCTGCAAGAATATACATTCTAATGCTCATCTATGTTAAGTATCTTCTGTCAGAAGGTACGTAAAACAGCCCGTTCACTACCAATAGAGTAGCTCTTCACAGGCTAGCCATGGCCCAATGATCAGGATCTGAGACAAAGTTGACCTGTATATCTAGTCATAACAAGAGGTTGACGAGTACGCCTTCCTTCATTCCTTTCTTCTCTCTCTATCTGGCGATGTGCAAAGCTTGGACTGTAGCTGAGGAAAATAAAGCTCAAATTCCTGTTTTGATTTAACATCTTATTCTATTCAGGAGTCTCAGAACTGTCGTAGGTGTTTCCATACATAAAACTTCGCATGATGGATGATGAATCATGATTTTAATAAGAACAACCCCAACTTTTGAACTCCGGGAAGACGTATATCATGAAAGTAACATCCACCATGTATCCCTTACCCCTAATACAAGGTGCACCTACCAACCTAACACCTCCTCAAAAGTTCACCAAAGAACACACCATTCACCATCCTCCCACCCCCCTACCGTCCCCCTTCCAAGCAAAAAACATCTACAAAGAAGAAATTAACAACTTTCTGTCCATCCATCCATCCATCCAAAGTGAAATGAAAGGAATCAAAAGCTCCCTGAGTGAAGTGGTTATCACGCATCTCATGACTAGCTTAGCTAGAACTTGAGATGCGACCCCGAGTTCGAATCTCGGAGGGGTTTTTTAAGATGAAGTGGATCTGGCAGGTGGACACACCGGGTGGGTTTGCTCCATTTGTTGGTTGGGGGTGCTTTGGGGAGTGCGGGGGGTGGGAGAGGGGGGTTGAGATTTGTTTTAATGAAGACTTTGGAGTGGAGGTCACGTCTCACGTCTAGGCATGTCGATTTGTAGATCCAACCCCAAATTTCTCTGGTTACTCCTTCGGCACACCACGACGCAGTCATTGAATTGATCAATCTCGCATTATCTATTTTTGGGTATCGTCTTTATCCTATTTCTTACATTAATCCTATTCCATTGCTGCCCTCCCCAATACGTTTCCTGGTCACACCGCTCTCCATCCGTTCCTCCCTATAATTCACTTTATGTCACCATCCCCAACATCCAGTCTCCAATCTCCAGTATCCTCAACCATCCTACTCCATGCCACTATCGAGAATCTTCATATTCGGAAATTTCCCCATAATGAAACCTCTCAAGTCTCTACTCATGGGCCCTTTCACAACCAAGATGTTACCTTCTTCCTCAATTGTACATCCACCCAGCTGTGAATCCCGCAAGAACTCGCGGAAGTGTCTGAGGGCCACAGCTCGCTTAGGCGGAGAGCTGAACTGGATTCTTGTGACTTCCTGCGAAGTGGTAGATGTAGGTGTGTATGGATTCGTGGTAGGGGGCTGGACAGGGTAGGAAACTGGGCCACGCTGAATCGTGGGACTGTACTGTTGTTGCGGTTGGTGGAAGTGGGTTGGGGAGGGAGAGGTGGATGTAGATTGGCGGAAACGGTCTACGGTGGGAGAGTTGCGTGATGGTGGGGCGTGGACTTCAAAGAAGTGAGAGAGATTGTTGTTAGATGGTGCCCAATTTGGTGTCGAACGGCCGTTGAATGATTGGTGGTGTAGAGCATTGCGAGTTAGTGATGGAGTTTCACCGTATGAAGCCGAGCCTGGAGTATTGGATAGTGAACGTGTGCGTGCTGGGGTCATACTTGCTTGACCTAGGAATGGACCAGTAAGACTTTGGCCAGCCAAGACGTTTGGTGGAGGAGAATCTGATCTTGGTCTCTTTTGTCCTTGCAGGGTTGGAAAGCGAGAATCTGAAGGAGAACTTCCTGATTGACCTGAGAATGATCTAGAGGGTCTATGACCTGTCGCTGGGTGCATCTTTGCTGGAGTGTTGTCTCTCTGTGTTTGAGTTGAAAGCAGCTGCGAAGAATGAGTAGGAGTGAGGTCAGTACGAACAGTTGAGGGAGCTCCATTGGAAGGCATCTGAAATGAAAACCCATTGCTGACCGGGACAGATTTCACAGATCCAGTGCTGAAGGAACCACGGTTTTGCTTCTTTGTAGGTGGCGAACCATCTCCTGGACGTGGTGTATATCGAGAGGTCACAACGCCAAAGTCAGGTTTCTTGGGAAGAGAAGAGTGTCCTTTAAGGGTTGAATGGTTATCGCTTGCTGGTGTGTGCAACACCTGGGGAGTAATTGGAGATGGTGTAGGAGCCTTCAACGGCTTGTTGGGTGTGACTTTGATCTCCAAGGGCTTTGCTACTTTATTTGAAGTAGCGGGAGGAGCTTCTGAGCATCCCGCTGGTGTGGTCTCGATGTACGCCGATTCGGGTGTAACTTTGGCATCCAAATGCTTAGCTAGCTTGGGGGTAAAGGAAGGAGCGTTGAATGACGTTGCTGCTGTAGTTCCGATGCTCAATGGCTTGACGGACTTGGCAGCTATAAGCGGCGGATCATCCGAAGCCTGTGGTACAGTGGCTGGACCACCATACATATCATGGAGCAACGAGTCAAACTCCCCATCCGAAATGTCTTGCACTCGGGTATTGGAGTAATCAGCAAGGCCCACCGGCTCTTCTGAGGCGGCTGCTTCTAGATAGTCGGGAAGCTCGACCTTGATCTCAAACATTTGCTTCTTCATGGTCTGGGCGTAGCGCCTTGGGAAAGAAATCATATTCACGTCCCAATCAACTTTGAATAAATAATCGCAAAAAGTATACCATTCTTGCATGTTGGTAGCGAGAGGATATCGGACACTGTCGAGCGCGACGTGTGGATGTTGTTTTGGTGTATCCTGGAGCAAGTGAGGCTCATCGCAAACGTGGCATATGTTATCGATGTTTGCCATCTCGTGGTTCATTTCGAGGTCGTTGGCAGGTTTCGAAGTGTTATTTGCGGTATTGGTGCCGAAGTCCATGTTGCTCCTTGCCATCTTGTCGAATTCGAGGTTAGGTTTTGCGCGACTAGATATGGGAGGAACCAAGGTCATCAAGTTGTCGGCTGGTGTAGGAGATGATGCTAGTTCGAGTCCTTCCATGTACCCCAAGGTATGTCTGCGCCTTCTAGGATCTTTCTTGGCTTCGATAGCTGCGTTGAGATTTGAATGTTGCGAACCGTTGATGGCCTTGACGTCGAGCTTGGCACCTTTCAACTTATCCTTATTGGCACCGCCAGAAATGGCTTGTGCCTTAAAGTACTTCAGCTGCTTTGAACTGAAAACTATCTTATGCTTCCGCGGCGCAAAGAATGTACCGGAAGGACCGACAGCAGGCTCGAACATCTCTGGATTAGGGTACATTCTTAGATCGTAAACCACCTTTGGAATCTTGATCACTCCATTCATCCACTCCAATCCTCTTTTATCCCTCACTAGAATCGGGTTTACAGATTTTCCATCGCAGTACCTCGGGAAGTGGTTGTCTCGTATGTTCTGACGAATGCCGCCAAGGATGTGATCCATGTTTGTATACTTCTTGGGCTTCGAGGACGCCTTAAGTGCAGACTTGTGGGGGCTCTGGGGATGTAATCTGTGTGGGTAGGAGGCGCGAAGTTGGATGGAGGTGGTAGAGATGTGGTAGCCATTTGATCTGAGCTGTGGAGGCGTGTCAAGAGAGGTTTTGGTGCGACTTTGGAGAAACTTACAGATTTTTGGACGACCTTCGAGATGTATTGGTCTTTGTACTCTCCATCTTCGTCAGCCATGTTTAATGGTCCAGAGTTATTATGGCGAAGTTTGTAGTCTGACTTGTGTGCATATGTTGTACTGGTTATTTCAAGCTAGCGAAAGAAAGTGCCGTTACGAGATAGGCAGGACTTGAATATTCAAGGCCAGGAGCTTATAACACAGTTGTTGAAGAGAAGGGCTTGGTGTTGACTGGCTTGCAAGAAGAAAAACATCCCGCGTTGTTGGCTGATAGTGTTGTTGACAAAGTTTCTGGGGTAGGTATGGACCATGGTTCAGCCTTGTTGATACCGACGTCAGTCTCCAGCAGCAAAATGAAAAACAAACAATTTTTCTGTCAGCCACCAAAACTTTATGGCTCTGCGCATTCGATCACAGCTTGAGCTATTCTTTGTCGACGGAGAGATTCTCTATGAGTAAGTCACGTCTCATAGTCAATGGAAGTAGAAAGAGGCTTCTGCCGAGTGATTTGCATACTCGAGACCACAGAGATCAAATATCTGACACTTTGAGCAGAATCGAAGGGCGAATCTCAAGGAAGTGCAAAATCTATGCTCTTTATGACAGACGACAATGTATCTGGCTGGGAGTTTTGATGGAATGGCTTCCAATGAATATAACAAACGATGTAAGGCAATAGAAAGGTGACTTGCAAAGAAAGCAGAGCAAAACTAGGTGCTTCCATAACGGCGGAAAGGCCGGCAGTTGATTGTGATCTCATTTTGCTGCTACTGTCAAGGTTTTTTGTGAACTGACTGCAACCACCTTGACTGACAACAGCGTTGCATATGCCAATTTCAAGTCGAAATCACCTCTCAGCATTTCTCAGCATGAAATGATCGTCATACAAATCACATTTCCATCTCTGTTACTAAGTCCTGTGGCTGCTGAAGCTTCCTCCAGGTCATAATGTCCTCCAAGCTTCATCCCAACCAATATCAGATCGGTATAGCATTACTGACTTTTCCACTAAGCTCGACCGGAGCGCCTAACATCCTATCATTTTTGTTAGCTTCCGTCTATCAAGATGATGACTTACATATCATCAGTTATTATACAGACTAACTTCTTTCCTCTTTCCGATGCACAACAACCACAGAACAATGAAGCCGGCCAGCAGATGACCTATATCAATTCAGCTGATGTCTTGACTCTTCTGATATGATGACTAACAGCCAGAACGATTGCAACTCCGAAACCAATTGTAGGTCCCACGACCTTACAATGACATGGGTTCTGATCTGTGCCACATTGAAAGCATACCCACGGGATCCCAATTGGTAGACCGGCCATGCTGGTCAGATAAACAGACTTTAGGAAAGGTTGGAGTGGATAAATTTTTCAAGTATTTGGGGGAAAGTTGATTTAAGCATTGGTGCTCATCATTAGCTGCTCATCACTGTTCAACGTGACGCAACTGCCAGAATCCACCAACAGAAGCCGGTCTTTAGCGTCCCAGAATGAAAAGAATGAAATTTAGCAATGTCTACTGTCAAAGCATATCCCAGCTTCAGACGTCGGCATCAAGATTTGGCTTTGATAAGCCTATTTGGAGACATGGAGGCTCAAAGCTCTTTGGCGTTGTGGACAATGCGGCTCTTCAGGCAGTCAGACGAAGCAGGGAAGAAGAAACCATGCAGCCAAGCGTGCGGCCAGGATATCTCCAACAGCGGCAGCCTGTCCTCTTTGGGCCTTGGTACTCACGACCGTGACTGCCCATCTCTGAACAGTGAATCACAGGAAGTGTCCGGTCCCAGGAAAGAGCAAGAACGCAACTTATCCCTTCTCATCATAGTGCGGCACACAATTACAAAAGCCAAGCAATTCCCTCGCACAACGAATTCTTCGGAATTATCCAAAAATTCGAACATCCAGCTTCAAGCGTTCATCAGCCATCAGAGACCAGCCCGCCACGTGACTGGCTCCACCCAAAAATATTGCCAGTCAGATTATCGCAATCCAGACGACGCCCAGCCAGAATCTCAGTGCATCGCATAGCATCGCATCGCAACACCACGCCCCTTCCTGCGAGGACACGCCCCCGGTGAAAGAGCTGTCACTATTGCAAAGCGACAGCGATGACATCACCGCAAGCCGCAGCCCTGGACCTCCCGCCAGCAATTGCGACAACACTGATCGACACTCCTCGCTCTGCGAGAGACGAATCCAACCTCACCGCCGAGGCTGAGGCTGAGGCTACAACCCCCGATCTGCAAGAAGAACAACAACCAGATGAATCCATTCACCAGCACGCAACACCACAACCCCCAGAAGACAATGGAAATGGAGTGGTGGCACCAAATGGAGCGGAACCACAAGAACAAGGGGAGCCACAGAGCAGCGCTGATAATGAGCTCATGCACAACTTCACCCCCTCCCAAGTCGACGTGTACAATGCTGCCCTGGCTCTGGCTAGCCGTGCCAACCTCCTCGATCAACCTTTCACGCAAGACCCCAACGCCGAATCTCTCTACCCGACAATCTTCGCGGAGATGGATATAAGCGCTTTGACCAGTATGCAGATGGCACTCCAACTGAACGGCCAAATAGACCAGCAACCCTACAACGACGAGGACGCAGAGGATATGGAGGAGCCGGTAATTGATCATCAAATTCAGGCATTCGCGAAGCTTCAATTCGATGATGGGGAGTACTTCATGAATACCTTCTCAGTCGAGTTGGGGCGGGATCAGGTTGCAGCAAAGAAGGCATTACGAAGGGAGCGAGACCAGAGCAGGCCTCGCAAGTCTGAACGTATCCACCCAGCAGCTACCAGCGACTGCGGGGGAATAATTGTGCCCGCAGACGAAGAAGGAGACGCAGCGCACAGGTCCAAAAAAGGAAGGTCCAAAAAGGACAAGAGCAGCAGAAAGAGTCAATCCACAGATGGGAGCTCTCTGCCTTACGTAGAAGGCCAATACCCGGTTCAAGTGCAATCCCAACGTCTCGGGGCAGACACAGACGCCATCCCAGTAGACCCTACCTCTCTCAGGCCTCCAGCACACGATTGTCCTTTGATCGGTATTCATCCTAAGGAAGGCTGGTGTTTCAAAGCATACAAGAACATTTCCCGAGTTCATGCCAAGATAGCCTACAATACCGATACAGAGTACTTCGAATTGCATGTTATAGGTCGTAATGGCGTCTTCTTGAACCATGAACTACGCGGCCAAGGCTCGGTCCACCGTCTCAGAGACAAAGACCGCTTACAGATTGCTGGTATCGACTTTGACTTTCTATTGCCGACAAAACTCGCTGCAGGTAATGGTCATGGACATGACCAGGAAGGAATCAAGGATAGTTATTACTGGGGCGAATCTGGCCAGGAAAGTTTCCATAGTGATCCGATTTTCAGGGATGCACGGGGAAAGGAGATGAACACCGATCACTCCCAGGAAGTACGTGCTGGGGCCGACTCCTCGAGCGATGAAGAGTCGGACGCTGAGGGGCTTTCAAATGAGACTCAGGACCTTGAACAGCCAAAAGCCTTAGCCCGGAGTAAGCAGGTAGTTCAGGAAGAATACGAGGAAGACGAGGGTGAAGAAGAAGGTGATGATTGCGATAACGATGATGAGGATCAAGATGATGATGAAAACGATGAGGATCAGGTCCTCGAAGAGTTCCCACGGCAGCCTGTCGAAATAAGCGCCATTCCGAAAGCTAAAGGGTCAAAGGATACCAATAGTCCGGATGCACCTAAGAGGAGGGGGCCGGGCCGGCCGCCTAAAGATGGCCAAATGAGTAAAAAACAAAGGCAAGAATTGGACAAAAAGAAAAACGAAAACGAGGCGGAGGCTCAAAAATCCGGGCTCGAAACACCTGCGGGGCCGAAAAAGAACAAAGTAGGCCGGCCACGAAAGTACCCAGAAAAGGATCCGGAAGCTGAGAACAAGCCAAAGAGGAAGTACACCAAACGCAAACCCAAGGGACCACAGGAAGGAGTTGCAGAAGAAGCTGGATCTGGTGGCGACGGAGCCGAGGCGAAAGTCAAGAAGGAAAAGCCTCCCAAACCACCTCGCTCGCCATCACCTGTATACGACAAGGAATCCCTTACGGAGGAGCAGAAGGCGAAACCTTCAGAAAACTACGTCGTTATTATCTTCAACGCCATGTCAAACTCCAAACATACAGAAATGGGTCTGCCTCAGATTTATAATGCGATCAAGCGGATATATCCATATTTCTCTGTGATGGTTGATACCAAAGGATGGGAGAGCAGCGTCCGCCATAATTTGTCAGGGAATCCCGAAGTCTTCGAAAAGGGCGAAAAGGACGGCAAAGGCCATAAATGGCGATTGAAGCCTGGAGCCTCGATAGAAAAGGAAAAGAAGAAGAAGGTATCTTCTGAGCAGCAGTTCCATGGCCAGATACAGCCTCATCAGGTCATCCATCAAGCTCCGCCATATTACGGGCAACATTTCAATCCTTCAAATGGGGCGCCTTATTATCCTGGCTACCCAGTTCCTCCCCATTATCAACCTGGCCAGCAACCCCATTTCATGCCTCCTGGTCAACCACATCAGCAAATGCCACCTCATGGATATGCACCGCCGCCGGGCAACTATCCTCCTGTACCTCCTTTCGCTATGTCATCTATTCCACCTGCGATAGCTGCGCCAGCAACACCAAACTCCTACAGCTCCCCTTATGGACCGAAGCCTACAGAAACAAATACCGCTCAATCGAATGGACCACCGAACAACGGACCTCCAAAAGATAGCCAATCTCCTGCTCCAACGAACGGCATGCCTCAGAGTTCGAGCCAACCGTCTCAGCAGCCCCCGAGTAAAGCATCGCCTCCAGCAATGGGACCTCAGCTGCCGCATTCACAGCAACAATATCAGCCTCAGAATCAGAATCGAAGTCCCTATCCCCCACAGGACCAGGCTCCTCAATATCCAAATCAGCATCCTTACTCAGCCCAGCCTCCAGCACAACAACAAAATCACTACCCCTCACAAAATCAGGTCCCGCCCCCACCTCAATACCGACCACCATTCCCACCTCAGAGCCAAGGGCCGCCGCAGGAATTGCAACACGCGGCACCTGTCACTCATTCACAGGCGCCTGTGCCTATCACTCAAACCACATCACAAACATCACAGCCTCCTCCGACACCGCAAACACAGAATGATTCTGTTCCAGTCCTTCAGCAACCTCAGCAAACTCGTCAATCTCCATGTCCCACTCAGGTATTGCTCCCCGAAGTAGAGGAAAAAATTGAGAAGATGTTCGCCAATTTCAAAGAGCTTGTCAAGGGTAAGATGAGTGTCAGACCGGAGATCATCGACTCCACCCTCTTGCTTCTCAGAAGAGATCGTGACAAGGCTGTGCCAGATCCAAGCTGGTCCGAACAGGACCAAAAGCAGGCACAAATGATTATAGAAAGTCTACGCACAGCGCTATCTAGCATCATTGGCTCGGGTTTCACTGCCGCTCCTGTACAGAGAAGCTTCCAACCGACTGGTCCTCGTACTAGCGCTCCATCCAGGTCTTCGCCAAATGTGAATGGCAATAGCAGGGCTCCAAGCCGACCTCCCTCTGTCGTTTCTCGACCACCAATGTACACGAACGGGAGACGCAACGAAACCGGCAGCCCAACAATACAAAAGCCAGCAGGTGTCGCCAATGGTGGTGGTTTCTCAACTCCCCTTTCTGCTTCGCCTGCAGCTGCTCCGGCTCAAATTGCCAGCACGGGCTCGCCTAATGGAGCCAGCGCATCAGCAACACCAGCGCCTCCTGCTCTAATGCTAGAACCAGCGGTGAAAATGGAGGACCCCGCTGTGGCCGTGAAGACTGAGGTACCAGTCGACGTCGAGATGGCTAATGGCAATGAGCAGCCACAGCAAACAGCGGGACAAAAACGAGCGCGTGAGGATGATGACCTGGCCACTGAGGGTCAGGAGAATGCTAAGCGTGTCGCCGTGTAAACACAATTTCTGGGCCTCGCCCTCTTATCGCAGGTTCTAAGCACTGCCAATTGGCACTGCACGCATGGGCCGGACCGAATTACGAATTTCATTCTGCACATTGAACTACATCTGGCGTACTAAGGATCTTGCACACTGGGTCATGTTTGTTTGGGAACTCTCTGCATCAGCAGCATGCATGAACATGGGAAACACGGCATCGGCATGGTTGGCGTTGATCAAGGGAATGGCATGATCTGGCGTTCGCATCTTACTGCTCATCCCTGGCGTGGTATGGGAGTGGCTGGAACTGGTGCAGTGGTTCATGTTTATCGTTTTGGTTGGGTAGATTGATGTGGCTTTTTGCATTGTGTACAGACGGTTGCAGTTGTTGGGAATGCATACTGCGTGTGAGGAGTAGAAATACAAAAGTATTTGCGATCAATGAGATGGTGTCATCTAATCTTTGCTTGTGGTATGTACTTGTCGGCACGAGTGTGCCGTTTGAGTTTCCTGCCGTCTTCTTCATGTTGTTGATTGGTAGGTAATGTTTTCCCTCCAATTTTGGATGTTAGCACTGTCTGGTTTGCTGACTTGTTATGTGGGCTGATTGTCAGATTGATCAATCGACTATCATTCGGTGATCGTCGTGGCCGAGTGACTTGCCAAGGTGCAACAGACTTTCTGGCCTTTCTTGCTTCAGTACTTCAGCCATTTCGAATCAATTGTCGGTGGCCATACAATGCTATCGCAAGGTAGCTGCTTATGCTGTGACCGACATTCAATGTCACTGGTTATTATTAGGTTGTGACGCAGATTCAGTGACGGCGTAAAGTTGGATCCCCTTCTTGAGTGTCCATTTCCATGTTTAGCTTTGGTGTTGTTATGGCTGTAAGAGTTTGACCGACACTGAGGAGGTACCTTGACGGCATTCGGGGGCGACGGTACATCGTCGGCTTGTGGATTTGATGCCCATGTTAGAGACCAACAAGAGCTTGGTTGCTTGAACAGAGGCTGGTATCTATGGAACTTGCTTGGTTGTTCGAAATATACACACAGATTGGGGTCATTTGTGCCGCTGGATGTTGGTTACAACGTCGATAACTCAGCTTTTCAACAACAAAATTAGCTAGGCACCATCGCGACCTGGGACATTCACCTCGTTCAGGTTGTCGAAGCCAGTGGCAGGATCTCAAGTGAACGAACGTCGAGTGAACTACCAAGAAGGTGGCATTCACCTCAGTCATCCTTCTCATCCCATTTCATGCACGCACACCTCGCCACTGTCACACAACATATGACTGAGGCTGCATGCAGCATAATCTCGGCGATTAAAGAACGCCGCATCAATACCTCATCTCCCCAATATCGTCAGCACCTACAACGCAGGGCGAAGCAGACGGCGATATTTTCAGATAGATATTCGATATTGCCCTCTGTATCGCCCTGATGCATCCTGCGCCAGTGTCCGGCTTCGGTTGTCAGCACAATCGAGTGATTGGAGCCCTCGCCCTGCCACGTTGTATCGACATAACTGGCAATGTAGAGGACTCGACGGAGACTCAAAAGAAGGATGTACAAGACGCAGTGAGACGATGAATGCGGAAGCTCGAGTCCGGTAATACCTGCCAGGTTTTTCCGTGTACCCTGCTCGTTCACCGCGTTCAGAGATGAGCTGTGGAATGGCGATTTGTGTTCCAAACCCTTCCCATCATCTGCTCGTGGTTTTGGTGTAGATATCAGCAGGGCGTTAAGGAGCCGCTTCGGTCACGGAGTCCGTCCTCAGCAGCCCCTTTTTGGGTATCTCCGGACTCCCTACCATGTGCCGCTCGTACCGAGGAGGACCACACAGGACTCTCGTATGTGAAGTATAGTCGCACTCTCGCCCAGCTTCAATGAGGCTTTTGAGTTTCCTGAGTGAAAAAGAATGAAATTTTCTAACGTCTCCGCGACCTCCTGGTGTTTTAGCCTTGTGTGTGTGAGGTGATAATACCTCATCACGTGTAGAAGAGAACTTCCTCGTCACACGTCGGTACTCGGTGTATGACAGACACGCTATTGCTTCCCGGGCATATTGAAAAGGTTGAGAGGGAAAAGCTGAACAATGAATTTGTCTCCGAGGGGGACGGAAACATGACTGCAGTGAAAAAAGCCGCCCAGTCGAAACGCAGTTTTGTGTGCCGAAGTAAAAGCTTCATAGTTCTTGATTCTTGGAAAAAATGTCTCCTGACAGCAATACTGACTCCTTAGCAAGCCTTGTGGATGATCTTGGCTTTTTCTTATATGGTGAGGCTTCATCTGGCCCCTAAACCGTGCCATTTCTTCGGATGGATGGAGCGTCAAATTTGTTCAAGGCGGGCTAAGATGCCATCTGTCCCTACCAACAGGTCGTTACGAAAAGAATCAGACGACTCTGTTCGCGAGGCGAGGGCTTGTTGCGAGAATGATGTTGTCGGTAAAGGGCGATCCGCAAAGGGCGATCAATCCTGACAACTTTCTCGGCGACCTAGATCTTTGCTGAATGTAGAGAAACGGCAGAGAAGGAAGGTAGATTATAGTAGATAATATTCCATTCCTGTTATGAAGGACCTCCAAGGCGGACGGTTGTGAAATGGACAATTCGATGCGAGATCTTGTGAATTCAAGGAGTATAGAATTGTCCGAAACCTGGTTCCCAGTGGATGTCGTTGATCGAAATCATTAAAGGAAACCGCGGCGACGATCGCCGAGTTACTCCAAAGTTCCAGATCCCGAGTACAGTGTAGATCCGGATGATCAGAATCCGTTATCTGTGAATTTCTGGGGATTGCTTCTAATTCACCGTAATCACTGGTAATGGGTCCTGCACAGAACAGGACAAGGCCAGTAGCTTATATGCACGACAGAGACTGTCGTCGAAGCGAGTCCAGACCCCTAGATGAAAATAGACAGCAGAGATGAGTTCGTTTGGAATTTGGTCCTCTCAAGGTCCTCGCTTCTATCATCAATTTGCGAAGTTCTTATGACACGACCCCATTGAAGCGCAGTGGCTATTTACTTCCCAATTAATGTGTTCCACGAAAAGAGGAATCGACAAGCACAGGTATCTTGAAATGCATGTTAAGGTCCGAGCAGCAATTGTGACCACTGAAAACAGGGCATGGCGCCCAGAGCCAATCATGTGCTTTGTGGATCGTCCGCCTCACCAGGGCGGTTTCTGCTGGACCTCCCAGAGTCGAGCATACGAGAATGACATCTGCCTCAGGAAATTGCACACGTTGCTTTCCTGCAATGCGAGGTCTTGAGACCAGGTTCGAGACATTGCAGTCGGTTCTACCTGCATGCTCCGAAAGTTGACTGGGCCGCTCCCGCCGCTCACCGTCTCCGTTGAGGTTGGCACACGCCACATGTAGACCGTATATAAATCTGCTCAGCCTTCAACAGTGTTGAGCGCTTGTGTTGAAGACGCCTGGGTATTCCTAACCCTCTGTGGAACTCTTTGCTTTTCTCATGTATTTGTATTGTTAGCTGATTCACACATCCTCTCATGGCTTTCGAGAGAGAGAAAAACCGGTACTGGATACCAAACCTGGACATCAACAAGAATGTCATCATTCAGGAAATACAATATTATCTCGGCCCCGAGGCGACTGCGCGGGCCTTTACACACCAGGTGCCCTACTCGGACACTTATACTCAACGTCCATACTGATTCCGCAACCAGGGCGAAGATGGATTTCTCATAGTGACACCTGGAGAATGCTTGACCGATGTGAGCATGAACGATGTAAATCCCAAGCAAAAGTATTGACAAGAGAGCAGGAGCAGATTGACGATCTTTGTCTCAAGTCGTTGGAGGTCTGGGAGAAGAAAGCCGCAGCTCGGTCAAAGAAAGAATCCGATAAACAACTCAAGCGACCACTTCATCGGCCAGTTGTCCTTCCTCGAGGCTCGAAAACTTCGGACTCCACCAGGAATCGCCGCCACTCTGACGAACGAAGCGATGGGAAGGGACGGCGTCGGTCTGGAGAACGAAGATATGATGTCAGGTATTGAGGATTGAAGGGACATCTTGAGAGAGAAACAATTTGAACACATGTTGGGATTTGGAGCTTTGGTGCTGTGGTTACAAGTATGCAGGCCAACGGAAGAAGTATAGGAGTGGCATCGTTCATGTTTGATCATGACATAGAGAGGAGGTATAGGCGTCGTGCCGCAGCGGTTGCTTGCATGCGCATAGCGAGGTTTGGAGCTTTGGTTTCTGGGTTTTTATTAGCTTTCGACTCTACTCATACGTTGCTGATAGTCAGAATTGATATTCACCTCTTCCATTATTAACAATCTGAGGCAATGTGTGCCTCTCGTCTCGGTTATCAGGTGCTATGCCCACTTTTGCTGAGGTCCATGCCAAATTTGCCTTGGATCGAACACATCCCGCCCCGATCCTATTGGCAGGGAGAAAGATCGTCGAAGCCTTACAGATTCCTGACATTGAAGTTGAGGCTCCGAATAAGATTGTCGTCCATGCCATGGCGAGGCTGGCGACGAAGACTTTCGGGCATGGGCTTAAGCAGACTTTTGACCCATGCCACGCCGGGCCCGAATGTGGGTGTAACGGCAACAGAAGTCCGACTAGACGTGGGATGTCGATGCGCGATTTATGTCTTGGCTTCATTATGCTGAACATCGTCGTTGCGATTCGTTGCCTGAAATGGTCGATATTTTTGGGGGGCTGCTCGGACTGGAGAATTGGGTTCTGGTGTCATCGAAGCAAGGAAGGTATACTTCCTAATTCGATCATGAATGCACGTAGCTATGAGATTGGCAGAGCGTTAACGACAATTGAAAACCTAGAGGCATACCCGAAAGGAGACTGTGTACCTGAGATGGAAGGGACCAGCCAGATATGTATCTTCCGCCAATGTCTATGACTGCGTCTACTTTCGCAAGAACAATACTGTCTCGAATAATGTGTTGCGCCATGCGTCCTTCTTCCCAGATCCAATTCATCTTGTAAAGCTACGCAGCAGTATAGATCCACGATCGAGTGCTTGGCATCGCCTACGTCGGATGTGTCCACCATTAACCCATGCAACAGTGGTATTTGTGATCGAACAGCTCGGACTGTGTGAAGGAGACGGTACTCGACTAGCCAGTATTGTACTTCCCAGTCAAACCACCCAGTCAAACCAGGAATCGGGTGCATGTAGAATCGACGACTCAAAGACCCTGGTCATCGTTCGTGATACCATCTCTCCATTGAAATCTCCCTTGAGGCTGTTTTCCTGATGGGTGATCTCGTTGTAGTAATGGGCCTGTGTCTATCAGAGATTCAGCTGTTTGGTTAGCATTCTTTAGATATGCTGGGGAGGTCAGAGTACAGACTAACCATCCTCAAGCGCATCAATAAATGCAGTATACTGGCTCAAGGCGTCGGACGACATAATCGAGCTTATGTCTGGCGTCTGCTTGCTCAATGAGGCGACTGGCACTCAATCCAGGGGCAAGAAGGTCCGTGGAGTCACCATCCCAAGCACATCCTGGAATGGCAGTCACGATCAGCAACGAGTCTCCTCGTCTGAAAGTACCCATATAAACAAAACCCCAAAGTCCTATTTTTACTTAGACTTCCAGGCCGCAACCTTAAGCTTCGGAAAGTTTCCATGCAACTTCGCTGCGGGTCTTGAGAACTTGACCATCATTGATGTGGCTGTTCTTGGGCATTTTGACCTCTTTCATGCCATTGCCAAGGAAACATGCTGATTTCGTACAATCTGGGCAAGAACACCAGAGATGGAGCTCGCCCACCTTCAACGCTCCTGCTCCTTCCACTGCTGCGTGGTTATATAGCAGAGTCCTTGCCCCGAAATCACTCTTCCATCTTCCAAACCAAAACAAAGCATCAACATCAACACATCGATACAATCATCGATAAGTCATCAGCTTTTGCTGCTCCAACATCTTTCGATCATTGTCATACATCGTACATTGAAAGAACTCTCGACATCATGCATTCTGCACTCCCTCTCCTCTTTGCCATCGTCGGCTTGGCGAATGCTGGCAAGTATGGGTATTTCGGTACCAAACTCGTACGCCTCCAGAAAACCCCTCAGCAGTCCAATGATCCTGCATTCGACTTCCAGACAGATTATGTCTACGCTACAAATGGTAATGTGCCTCACTTCTTAACGTTGAGGCAAGAGCTGACCTTGGTAGGACTCTCGATTGGGAATGTCAACTCTCCCAGCATGATTTTCCATATCAACGGCGGCAAGGGTAGCAACCTAATTACTTTCACCGACTTGACTCCCACAGGATGGCAGAACCCATACATCTACGAGAACAAGACAGGTCCTATCAGCTTCACCATCCCGCATTCAGCCTCCGGCATACCATCAGATGCGACGTCAGTTGGATTCGACAATAATGGGTATGTCTCTTCACCATATCATAGCTCAGTGCTAACCTTCTGGGTAGTTTGATGTCTGTGAAAGGGGAGAACAAGTTCGTCGGATGTCAAGACCAGGCGCTGAAGGACATGAAAGTCTTCAAAATCATTTGGCAAGGTGGCGAGGCTACACCTGATGGCTTTGAGTGTACAGAGCCGCTCAACCTTATGCTGGATGATTCTGCTGCAGCTTCTTCAATCGGATCTGTCTTGGAGTCTGGGGTGCAGACCGCTCCACCAGCTTCTCAAAGCTCTGACACCTCAGCTTCAGGCCCGAAGATTGATATTCCAGCGTCTTCTACCTCTATTGTCTCTGCTTCGACCTGCCGCTGCGGACCGAAATGTGCCGGACAAAGCACTACAATCCCACCCCCAGCTTTGGATTCGACCTCCGCATCAACATCTGAGAGTATTGAAGATGACACAGATGATTCCTCGGCACCCTATGCCTATACTGCCTCAGACAATGCTACGACATCGTCCACAATACCAATCAGCCCAGAATCAGGAGATGCTGACAGTGCCGCAAACTCAACTATCAGGGCTTCATCGACACCTGTGCAGCAGGTTACCTCAAGTGCTCTCCGCAACACTCTCACATTGGGACTCGTTGTGGCTAGTGTCTTTGTTGCTGCTTGTGCTTTGTGATCCAAGTAATGAATGCTGTCATGTCCCTTGCGTTGAAGTTGGTTGAAAGGAGACACCAAAGTGCTGGTGCATGGTGGTTGCAGTATTGTCTATGGAGTTTATTGTTGTTGTTCGCGAGGTTATATCCGACATTCGTGGATGTGTTGTTTAGGAGTCTTTTGGTGACGTTCGAGGCTTTACACCCAAAATCCATGGTTCGGCTGTCGTATGGGTATGAGTAATAGACAATGTAATTCTTTCTTTCATAAACCACATGAAGCCTCATCATTCCTCTTGTGAGAAAGGCTCTGCTCGTAGGCTTGCAAATCAAATGACTCCGATGACCAAAGCACGAGCGCTTGGACGTTGACGGTTGCCCTCTCTTGACCAACCTGCTTGTTGTCTGTGATATACCCCATGACATTCACCCACTGCCCTATGTGGCTTTCATGGGACTTCATCGTTGTCACAAGAAGGTTGACATCTACTTTTGCTTGCAGCAGTTTGCCAGGCGGGTGGTTATGCTCCAGAGTAAGAATTGCCGTTTCGGTCCTGTAGTCCGTGATACTATGAAACCTTCGAGTCAGCTCAATCCTTGAGGTATACAATGATCCAGTGACACGCAAACAATGGTATGATAATAAGGTTGCGGGTTGATCACGTTGCGGGACGTGGTCTATTTGAAACATAAACTTATTTTAGAGGGTAATCAAAGCTTTGCCAAGATCATAATAACAGTGTACCTCGAGCCCACAACCTATATAAGAAACTAGTAGAAAGCATTCCATCTGCTCAATCTGCATGTAGGACTGTCAAGGACGAAAAGATTTGGGACAATTCGCCATCAATATTTCCCGATTCGTATAGGACACTACCATTATAGCTTTCGGCGACGTGTATATCACCATCAAATATGGTAGAAGCAAGCAGGAGATATCAATGAAAATGAAGCTCACCATCCAAGAAAGCGTACTTTGGATCCAGGAGGAAAGCTGTGGAGATCAGAGAGTAGAGTCAGGGTTGTTGGAACGGGCCCATTCTGCATGATGAACGAAGTTTGGGTGAACTCATCTCTGGAAAAACTATAGTCGAATGAAGGAATTCAGGTGGACATCAAGAAGGCTGAAGCTCAAAGGCTGTCAGCCTGGTGAATGTCACGTGCTGAGCTAACCTCAATTCGGGGCACTAGCGCGCGTCATCGTGAGTGAGGCACTTGATCATTCAAGACTACAGGCAACCAACTAAGAAGACTTGAGATCCGCGTCACAGTCCTACACCACAGTCTCACGACATCCAGCGATATACCATCTTGGCAGATCCTCATAAGTCCTCGGCATCATATAGGGTCCTTTTGTCCACGATAACAGACGCCCCACCATCGCCAGCCTTCCGACAGGAAATCAAACCTCAAGATTTTGATTTAAAGTCCGACTTGGATTTCATAGATCTACCAAAGAAGCGCAGCATATCTGGGGATCCAAACACATCTACATCAACTCTCCCAGCCCAAGCAACAACTCGCACAAGATGTCCGGAGTGTGGGGTTGGTTTGGGGGACAGAGTGCCCAGAAGAGAAAGGATACCCCCAAGAATGCCATCCTAGGCTTAAGATCGCAGCTGGAGATGCTGCAGAAGAGGGAGAAGCACTTAGAGAATCAGATGGCTGAGCAAGATGCAATAGCAAGGAAGAATGTGAGTTCTAACAAGAACGGTACGTAGCTACCCATTCCTGCCCGGGCCTTTGATCCTACTCTCTATGGCTTCATACCACTAGAGAACCATCTCGGATTACGCTCGCAGATGCGCATACAAAGTTCTGCCCTGACTAACATGTGTGAATAGCTGCCAAAGCTGCTCTGCGAAGGAAGAAGCAACATGAGCACACCCTCGAACAAACCACCGCGCAAGTAGCCACACTAGAACAACAAATATACTCGATCGAGGCGGCGAATATCAACCGAGAGACTCTTGCTGCTATGGAACGTGCGGGCGAAGCTATGTCACAAATTCATGGCAAGCTCAATATCGACAAGGTGGATGAGACAATGTACGTCCTTCTCAGAGTCCTTGAAACGGGAACGACGAGTGCTGACAAGAATCTAGGGAGAAACTTCGAGAACAGCATGCGTTGGGTGAAGAGATCGCCCAAGCCATCACAAGTGCACCTATTGGTGAGCCGATCGACGAGACTGAGTTGGATGATGAGTTGGCGGAACTAGAACAAGAACAACTGGACGACAAGATGTTGCAGACAGGCAATATTCCAGTGTCAGATCAGATCCACAGACTGCCAGCAGTTGGAAATGGCGAGAGTGAGTCAAGTGCAAAACTTTTGTTTCAAGGTCTATCTAATACTGGTTCAGTCAAAGGCAAAGCGCCTGTACACGCTGAGGAAGAAGATGAGGAAGAGGAGCTTCGGAAGCTGCAGGCTGAGATGGCCATGTGACGTGTGATACCTCTGACCGGTCACCGCTCTCTTTACGATCTACCAAGACGACTCTTGTGTCTGGGACCTGCATGTTACTAGGGGTTTGGCTGCTGGGATTCTGCTCTGCGTTATTAAAGATTCCTGATCCACTTTCTGAGCCGGCGTTTTAGGATCTGCTGTACATCTTCAATACCGAAATACCTCTTTTCACACCGACAAAGATACACTGATACTTATCGTTGTTCTTTCATGTACTTTCTGTTTGTATCACGTGTAGCTGACCGCCAACCTGGAGTCGCCTCGTCGCCAAGTAATGCATACGGAAAGGTTTCCTGGGGCATACTCCACTTCTGTGATATCGATAGCAGCACGGCGTAAGTCTTGAGTCAGAGAGATGCGCACAGTGAGCAGTACTCTCGGGTTCCGAGCTGGTTTCCATTTAAGCCCAAAGTCTCCCAACTCCCAACGCAGATTAAAAATAAGATTGATGAAGCAAGCCTTCTATGTCACGAGCCCGCTAATTGACCCCTCGGTGGCTTCTGCCGCCATGAAACGAATATTGCAGAGCCTGACAACACAGCGACGTCGAACTCAGTCATCCACTCTGCCCCATGGCCGCTCCTCCGAGTCCCGTATCCCCACCCTCTTCCATCTTCCTGGTCCAGATTGGAACATTCTTTTCGTGGTGCAGCCCACGGTGGCACTGGTAATCCGCGAGCTATATAGCTCTATTAGCTTCGACCAGGATCTTAGGACGAGGCAAACAAAGCGAACCACGTTGCAGCGCACCGACGTGCACCTAATGTACGAAAGCCGCGGCCAGCGGGAACGGGAAGCACTCGCGATGCAGACTCTGCTCGTTCAAGATGCTCAGCACCCAGTAGGAATAATATGCTCTTTTTCCAACCAACGAGCACCTAGCTCAATGCAGTCGCCATGGATCACACTATCTCGAGGACATAGTATGCATGTCGGCCAGCGAGACTGGAGACATTTCTGCTCCCGGGTAACCCTTTGTGTGTTGGCTGCAGCGTTGGGCAGCATGCCGCATCAGCAGAACTTGCGATATCGCGAGCATGGCCAACTTACGATCACCTCGAAGACCACTGAAGTGCGACGTGGCGCCAGTGCCTCCGGGCTGACCAATTGATATCGAGCACGATATTGATCACTTGCTCGTCGAGTAATTCGGTCGTGGGGTATCTCCCGCGGACGTGGGAGGTTGGGTGAGACTTTCCTTCCGTCGTCGCCTCGTTTGATGCCAATGATTGATGGTTTCTATTCTAATTGTCTGACTTGATCGTATTTTCGTAGAGAGACTCATATTCTGTTCTACAATTACTCACTTTGTGATCAGTTCTTGTTTTTAGAAATTTCTGGAAGCCCAATTGAGCGTTTCTTCTTTGTTTTGTTTTCGGTGGTTATACAACCTTACCACTCGACCTTTTTCGGCCCATTGGGCACCCGCATACTGCCGATACTTTCGGGTTTTGACTGCCATGGGAGAAGGTAATAAGAAGCAGACCTAATTCAATCGCTTCGAAAATCTTCCGATTTTGTCTTCAAGCAAAGCACTCAGTATGGACGCCGTTTCTTTTTGTCCTGTACGGACAAAAGTTAACTATGATTGGTCGGACGTTCAGACCACAGAGTTCCAAGTACAAGAACAGAAATTCGAACTTCAGACTGCGAAATACGGGAAGCCAGAACCATATCCGACCGAAAAAGATCTGGAGCCACTGGGGGAATGCAAGGGTGCAGACCGATTGCAAGAACAAGTAATATGTCAGTGTATATTTTCATGCGTCTTCGAACAAATATGTCGAGGAATTTGGGACCTGACTTCAATACAATCTCCTTTTCCGGACAGCAATTCTATTTATTGGACAGTTTCAGCCCTCAAGTGGGACGCAAAATTCGGTCAAGACTCAATTGTGGTCCTAGGCTCCACTTGACTCTATATCAGACCAGGATGTGCACCCTAGCCTATACAGCATTACTGACAACAAATAGTTGAATCAGACGAAGAGGAAATACAAAACGAACCCCCTCCCCCGCCACTTGAAGATCCTCCGTCATCACAAACGTCGATAGACAATAGTATGGATCCCGAAATGTCCGGAGGTTTGGTGGAAGAGGAACAGACTTCTATACCACCTAGCGACGTACCAGATCAAGAACAAGAGGACTTACCGCCTCAGACAGGAGATGAGGGCGGTGACGGTGACGGTGACGGTGAAGAAGGTGAGCGACCTTCGTCGTCGAATACAGTACATTTCGCTGAAGGTACAGCTCCCGCTGCCATAGAAGGAAAGAACAAGAAGAATGGGAAAAAGTCCAAACGAAACGAGAAGGTGGAAAAACGAAACGAAAAGAAGGCCGGAAAGGGCAAGAAGGATGCTGAGCCAGATTCGCCGCCGCCGGCAGCAGAGCCCGAGGAAGCGACGATAGATGATTGGGACATGCCAACGAAGGGCAAAGGGAAAAAAGGGAAGAAGGGTGCCAAGGCAAACAAGAACGTCGAACCAGAGATGCCCTTATCACCTCCGCCAGAGCCGGAGGAAGCAGTCGCTGATTTCCCTGAGGTTGTAAAGGGCAAGAAGGGCAAAAAAGGTGGCAAAAACAACAAGAGTGTGGAGTTAGATTCGACGCCGCCGGAGACAGAGCTCGAAGACAAAAAGGGCAAGGGAGTCAAGAAGAATCAAAAGAAGGACAAGAAAAAGGGCAAGAAAGGCAAGGATGATGACGAAGATGTTCCGAAAGAGGAGGTGTTGGAAACTACTCCACCACTATCAGATGCTGATGCTTCAACACCAAATGATGAACCCAGTACTGAGGCAGCTGTTGCTACTAATGCCCCTACTGAGAGCGAGCCTACTACCGTGGTAAGTTAATCTTTAGGTGCCTCAAGACTTTGGACTGATCAGTGATAGGTCGAGGATGCGCCGCCTTCCGTCGCGGAGGCGTCACCCGAAAAGGAGGAGGAAAAGCCAACTGAGAGCGAGACTTCTGCAGTTGTTGAGCCCGAAGAGCAATCCGCTGCTGTTGAGGAGAGCTCTGCTCCAGCGACGGAAGCAGAGCCATCAACGGTATGTCATCGAATTACCGATTCACGAAGCGAAATCCTGACTCCAACACAGACAGAAGACGCACCTGTTCCTCAGGAAGAGACGACGGAGCCAGTGGTATTTTTCCATTTCATTGACGATTGACGTTAGGATTCTTTCATGCTAATCTGCTTTAAGGCCGAAGAAACTCCTGTCGCTGTAGAAGAAGAGAAATCGGAGCCTATTGTGAGATTCCCAGCGTTCTGTATTTCTTCGTTTGTAAAACATGATATTGATGTCTTAAAGGTCGACGAGACCCAAGCTCCAGCAGATGATACCCCAGCGCCAACTAGCGAAGAGCCCGAGAATTCAGAAACAAAATCTGACGAGACGCCTGTCGAGACAGCTGATGCTTCACAGCCAGAGGTACGTTCTTTCCAGTGTGTATTAAAACTCATCAATACTAATTCGTTGCACAGTCAGATGAGACGCCTGCAGCGGCAGCTGAAGAGGGTGTCAAAGAAGTTGTAAGCTTCCCAACATCTTGAAACCACATGGCGTAGAGGCCATATCTGAAGAGTACATTAAACATTCACTAACTATGTACAGGCTGATGAATCCGCCGTGGCGGATGGAGAAGACGCCCCTACAGAAGTTGTAAGCACACCATATCTTTCTTTGTTTCACGTGGCCAATATTTAACTTAAAGCAGGCTCCAGAACCGGCAGCTACTGAGTCGATAGCTAAGCCGGAAGCAGAAGTATGTCTCATAAACTTCCCATGTCATCCCAGTGTCTCCAATATCCCGACGCTTTCCAAGGTTTTTGATAGCTTGGAATTCCGGGCCATGGGACTTGAAAATCATGTGATTAGTATCTGACGTTAAGCAGGCTCAAGAACCTGTAGTAGTAGAGCCAGCAAAAGCTCCCGCACCAGAAGTAAGTTCTTCACTGCCTTGAGCCGTCTCAGTGATTCCAATAAGCCAGAGTGTTTATTCTGTCCTGGGATACTGAGATTTGAAACACGTGACACGTCTCACACTTCCAACTCATTACTGACGTACCTAGGTTAAGGATTCAATACCCGAAGTTGCCGCTGCTGTCGTTAAGCCTGATTCTACACCGTCGGATCCCGAGGCTCCAGCAGAGATTGTCGAGAGCGAGAGCGATAGTGTCCAGAAAGAACCCGGGTCTGTGGTCGACACAACGCCCGATGTCGCTGAGCCTGAGAGTGAGCCCAGTTCAAGCAACGACCCTGATGAGAGCAAGGAAGGTAGTGCGGCTCCTAATGAAAGCACTGAGGAAGAAACTTCCACTGACCAACCACCACCACCGGATGTGAGTAATAATGCCACAGGCGACGCACCGGCCGGCGATGAAAGTCCAGCGAGCGAAGAGAAAACTACAGATGATTCGGCTGAGCCAGAAAGCGCCGTCTCAGAGCAAGAACCTGTCGTTGACGAGCAAAGCACACCGGACGAGGTTGTCTCAAGCAGTGTTGAAGAATCGCAGCCAGAGAAGAGCAGCGAAGATACAACTCCTCCGCAAGAGGAAGAGAGCAGCGATGTGGCTGTGACTGATGATACCAAAGAGGAAAACCCAGTCGAAAGCGTACCAGAGACAGCGGTAAGCTTATTTCTACTTGGTTGACGTCTATAATTTTAGCTCAATGACTAATGCTCTACAGGCCGAGGAACAAGCCTCAGAAGAGCCCAGTACTGCCGATGCGGAGGGTGATAAAGCCCCAGAAGCTGGGACAGTGGTGAGCATTTTGCACTATAAGTAATCATTGGCATATATACTGACTTTCAAAGGCCGAGCAACCATCATCGGAAGACTCCGCGGAGCAAAGCAAAGAGGCTGAACCAACCAGCACTTCGGAGGCACCTGCTGAGCCTGAAAATGTTTCGAAAGAAGAGGACACTGTCGTAAGTCTTCTGTCGCCCTTTCCATCTAAATGATCCCGATGTCCCATCTGTCTCTACACATTGATATACTAATTATTTTCAGACCGAGGAAGCAACCCAGGAACCAGAATCTGCTGCTGTCGATGAGCCCTCGGTAGCCCCAGAGGAGTCTGATAGCCCACAGGAAGTGGAAAAGGCCGTAGACGAGAGCGCTGATGTCGAAGCTCCGCCAGAGCCAGCTGTAAGCAATGTCCCTCTGACATTGGGACTCTCATACCCTTGACGACAGACACTAACGGTATCAGGCCGATGATGCAAAGGAAGAGGCTCCTGCCGAAGCAGTAAGGACTTTGTCATTGATTCAGGTACACTGATAAATATGAGTTATGGATATTGACAATACTACCAGGATGAGACGAAAGAGGAGTCTCCAGAAGAGCCAGGCCCTGTTGACGCACAAGTCACAGAGGCCGAGAGCACAGAACCTGCTTCTACTGAGCCGGAAAGCGAAAAGGTTACAGAAAGTGTTGAAGAGCCAGTAAGTTCTAATCTTCTTTCTCTATTGACACGTCATGTCTCAGGCTTTTTTTCGAGGCGGTTCTGGCTATACAAAACCTCTCCGAGTGTTGGCAATGCTAAAGCTCTGCATTCAAACTCCCTTTCATATCTATGAGAAACATAACTGGGCGATAATTGCTAACACATCCAGTCCGAGACTTCTCCACCCGAAGAACCAGCCTCCGCGAATGAAGATTCTCCAACAGAGGACACCGCTACTGCGATAGTTGAAGCAAAAGTAGAGGATAGTAGCAAGGACTCACCGGATTCCGACGAAGCCCCTCAGAGCGAAGACACACTGGAGCAAGCTACAGAAAGCCTCCCTGTTGATGATAGTGTTCCGGACACGAATGATAAGGCCGTTGAGGAGGATAAGAGCGTGGACGCGCCAGTCGAGGAGAGTGCTGCTCCTGCCGATAAGGTCCTTGATGATACACCCGCCAGTCAGCCGGAAGAGACTGTCCAGAACGAAGAGGAGGTCGTTCAGCCAGAAAGCACTCCAGATGATGCACCAGCCGAGCCAGCAAGTGACGATGTGAAGGAGGACGCTATCGATAGCACGGAAGCTCCTGAGTCCACGCCAGCGGAGCCCGAAAGCAGTGAAAATGTCGCTAGCACTGAGGATAGCACCTCTGACGATACAATTCAGCCAGAAGTTGAAGCCAAAGAGCAGGAAGTCCTAGCTAGCGACGAGCCTCCGCCCGAAGCAAGCATTGAGGAAGAAGCCAAAGACGCCCCCGTCGACTCTACGGAACCTGAAGGTTTAGAGACGATCAGTGAGGAGCAGGGTGAGGAGCAGAGCAAAGATGACGAAGTCTCTCCGACGGACGATACTCCAAGCGACAAGGACGTGGATACTAAAGTCGAAAGTGTCCCCGAGGATGTCCCCGCGGTCGTAGAAAATGTCAAAGAGGAGGAGATTGTTCAAGATGCTCCTGAGAGCAGTGAAGATGCGCCTGCTGCCGAGGAGAGCCTGGATCCAAGGCCTGAAGACAATGTCCCAGCTGCAGTGGATTCCTCTGAGCCTGCTAGCAACGATCAAGGCGAAAGCGAAGAAGCTGCTAGCGTTGAGGAAGTTAAGGGGGACGACCAACCTGCTGCTGAGCCAGAGAGCGTCGAGCCTGCTACCGAAACACAGGAGGAAGATCTGCCAGCATCGACCGACGATGCACCGGTTGTCGACGACAGCAAACCGGAAGAACCCGTAGAAGCTGAGCCCGAAGCCAGTGAAGCTCCCTTAGCTGAGCCTGAAGTCACTGAAGCTGCCGTCGCCGAAGTCGAAGAAGACAAGGAAGACTCTGCTCCGGCAGAGGCAGAAGAGGCGCCGACTAGTGACTTACCTGCTGAGAGTGAGCCGGCAACCGAGGAAAGCAAGGAAAACGACGAGTCTCCTCCCGAGGGAGAAGGAGAGGTTGAGACTGCCCCTGCGGAAAGCGAGACTGTTAAAGTCGTCAGCGAAGACCAGCCTAGCGAGGAAGCTGTCGAGGCCGCTATCGAAGAAGCACCAGCCGAGAGTCAGGCACAAGCCGATTCTGAGCCAGCACCGGAGCCAGCACCTACTGAGAGCGAAGCTGTTGAAGCTGTCGAGGTCCCAGTCGAGGCCGAGGTTCCAGCTGAGGATGCCCCTCTTGAAAGTGCGCCGGTTGAAGAAGCCAAGGAGCCCGAACCTGAGGTCGAAAGTACCCCAGAAGTTGCTGAAGAGGTTAAAGAAGTGAGGCGTTCAATTCACACTTTTTGTAACTATAATGTGCTAATATACAAGCAGGCCGAGCCAGAACCTGGGGTTGAGAGTGCCCCAGAAGTCAATGAAGAGGTTAAAGAGGTAAGTCGTCGAATTACCAGTGCTTTTGGCGTTATAATGTGCTAATATACAACTAGGCTGAACCAGAGGCTGAGGTCCAGAGCCCTCCAGAGGCCGTTGAAGAAGTCAAAGAGGTGAGGTGTTCGATCAATACTTTTGGAGCTTAATGTACTAATATGTTATTAGGCTGAGCCAGAAGTCGAGGCCCCAAGCGCCCCAGAAGTTGTCGAAGAAGTTAAAGAGGTAAGACATCCGGTTGTTCATACTTTAAAATTGTGGTGTGCTAATATAAAATCAGGCTGAGCCAGAAACTGAGGCCCCAAGCGCCCCAGAAGTCGTCGAGGAAGTCAAAGAGGTGAGGCGCCGATCACTCATACTTTTTGGAGCTACAACGTGCTAATATACTATCAGGCCGAGCCAGAAATCGCACCACCAGCAGAGGAGGTACCCCCAGCTATTGAGCAGCAAGAGGACGTTCCTCCGCCTGCTGAGAAGAGCGAGGAGCAAGGCGATAGCTCTCACCTTGCCGAAGCAGCAGCTGCAGGTGCTGCTGCCCTTGCAGCAGGAGCTATCGCAGCTGAAGTTCTCACTAAAGAACCGGATACTATCCTAGAAGAACCGGGCAAAGACGCCTCCCCAGCGTCATCCAAAGAAGGTCGACGCCGCCACCGCTCATCTCGACACTCTCATTCCTCTTCTCACCACAGCCCTCCAAAGGACATTCCGCCAAGCACTCGAGACTCACGTCGAGATTCTTTCCGCCCAGATTCCTTCCGAAAGCGTCGTGAAAGCGAAAATTCAGTCAAGGCGCTCTTCAGCTCCTCCCCCGCATCACCTAAGAAGCCAAGTCGACATGATAGTGGTGTGAGTGCAGGTAGTGGTACCAGCTCCCACGGAAAGCATCGCAAGGACCGCACACCTGAAGAACAAGCTGAGCACGAAGCCCGCAAGAATGCTCGACGAGCGGCTAAGCACGCAGCCGATGACAATGAGAAATTCAACAAGTCCATCCCATCCGAAAGCGCCGTCGTTGATGACGTACCTGGAGATGTTCCAATTTCTGCCGTTCCTAACAGACGATCTTCTCGACGCCACAGTACAGCAAAGACTGTTGGCAGTCAAGGAAGTGGCGACACTGAGAAGTCGAAGAAATTCTTGGATTTGAAGGGTGAGAGTGTGGTTCGAAGCCCTTTCATGGTCGACAAGGAGCCGCATTATAGGGAGGAGAAGGTTAAGACCATTGTGAAGGAGAAAGGACCGATCATGGAGAGACCAAGATTCTCGATGGAGAACGAGAGGCCAAAGATTGCTGAGAGGACGAGATCGACTAGAGAACATAAGAGTCACCGTCACAGGGATGGAGATCGCGGTGATCAAGACAAGAAGCACCGAGATGAGGAGGTGAGAGAGGCTAGGAAAGCGAGACGCGAGTCGGAGAAACAGATGGAAATTGCTAGGACTCAGGTCGCCGAAGAAGCACGAAGACAGAGGGAGAAGGATGAAGAGGAACGACGTTTGAGACGCGAAGAGCGTAGAAGAAAGCGTGAGGAGTTGGAGAAGCTTGAGCAGAGTGTCAAAGATCCAAAGGATCGTCGTGGAGGAGATAAGGAGCGCGGTGATAGGCCTCGAGAGCGGGAGAGGGTTCATCGCCACCGCCACAGACACGAGAAGGAGGAGAAGCCTAAGGGTGCTCTTAGTAGCTTCTGGTCTGCTGCTAAGAAGGTGTTGTCCTAGAGGAGCACGGTGTGATGAGGAATGGTGATGACTTCGGTTCTTGACGATGATGTTATGGATATGATTGATGGGCTAGACGAAGGGAATGGGTTTCGGATATGATGTTACGAGATATGTATGATGTCTTATATGTATTTTGGTAGGTATATATATGGAGGGATGGGGCGTTTTGTTTTTTCATGAGCGAACATTGTGTAATTTTGTTTGTGTTTTGTATTTAGCTTTTGTGTACATGCGAACGAACACTTTACGACGGCTGCTCTCCATGTGCCTTGTTGCAAGTGATATTCTCAATAAGACATAAAGAGGAACAAACACGAAGGATACAGCTATGTACCTTCGCGGAGGACAAGAACTGACCTTGAAGTTGTGCTGAGATCGGAAGGCAGGGTCGTTCCAATACACTGGCATCCTCGATCCAATTGCAATACCACGAATCATAAGTGACCCGATCAGCTGTGCCTCACCTGAGCAATATTTTAAAAGTGAAGTCCACGTCCTTTGGCTCCAGGTCGTAAGGCTGCGACTCCGTCAACACCATATAAGATATTTCGCGTCGCGAGATCTTTAAAAAACCAGCGTTCCCCCAACCACCCATCTTGGGGGATACGTTCCCGCACCTCAAGCAGCTTGGGGTGCGGTCAACTTCCTTCGCAGACCTTCTCACTTCTTCTCCGAGTACCTCATGTGGCCTTTAGGGGAGGGTACGAACGAGCGCCGGAATCCGATCTCTGGACAATCGTATTAAAAACAACAAAATTCTCTCGACCATTAAAACCGGTAGAAGGCGCAAGCCGTAGGGACGTCTAGCTTCTAGAGCCTTACCACGACAATTCCCTTCAATCGTCATGCTTCCTCTTCGATTGCCAATTGGGGTTTCCTCCAGTGTCTGAAGGCCTTATGGGATGGCACGAGCGAACGTCTGGAATCCGATATCTGGGCAATCGTCAACAAAATTTACAAATTTCTCGACCTTTCAAAACAGATTAAAGGCGTAAGCCGGTAAGGAGGTCCAGAGGTAGTTGGAACCTTACCACGACAGTTCCCTTCAGTCGACATGCTTCCTCCTCGATTGCCATTTTGGGACACTTCACCAGCAGTCACGCCGCCGCAAGCGAGCCAGTAGGGAAGGCTGACCCCGTGCCTTCTCGATGTGTACTCACTGCATCTTTGGATTTCTTCTTGCCCTCACGTCACCTCTTTCACTCAGCTTCATCCTCTCGACTCTCCTCTTCTCTCCAGCGACATATCTCGATACCTTTCAAGGAGTGCTCGCTAGAGTTGGTTGCCATCAAGGTTGGTCTTCTCCTCTATCCCTCGATGTTCTTATATTAGTAGTCACATTCTGACTGTGCTACTGTCGTGTTTTTCATATCTACATTATTGACGCCGCAGCCATAGGATAGCACCGCATCTCAATAGGTCGAAACGAGTGCTCATTGAAGCTTATTTTCATCGAGGTTAGTCTCAAACATCTCTTTTGCAAAAATCCACATCTCAAATGTCATGTCTACGCGCCTATTGTGTGTTATTTGCTGACATTGTGCCATAGAACACCTAAGACAGACTACTTGCCTTCCTATGATGCAAAAGCTCTTGCAGGTCTTGCACCATGGCATCTGACGTGTAAGTGACTTCATCACGACGGATTTTGTACACACCTTCCAAAGAGTACTGACCTATGTATCGCAGTAACCCCAACACTGCCGCTATAGGCTGGCGCCAACCCACAACTCCGGACCAACACGCGTTATTCTACATGGTCAGAGGTATAGACAAGCGGGATCCCTCGGTACTCCGCCCTCCATTCAACCCTGCTACAGACTATCACACACCCGGTTTTATCACTCTCCATCAGGAATACCAGCTGATCGTTTAGTTATTCAAGAAGGATCCCATGACCTATAAGACACAGCACCAGAGAGAGAAACGGGCCGTAGTACAGGCAATAATGAATGACAGCACGAGGATTGCAGGCAAATTGCGACAATCCATCTTGCGAGGTGAAGCTCGAATCATTGATATTGAGCCTCCGCAAATGCGACACAATCGCGTTGAGCGACCAATCTCAGATCAAGACCAAAGACTTCTCAACATGGAACAAACACTAGGTCAATTAGTAAGTGCCTTAAAGTCTGGGGATATTGTCAAGGATGTCAATGTGAGGATCACAATCGATGGACACCAAGCCATCTCGCGGGCTTCAACTGAAGATCTAGATGACCAACGTCTACGCGAGAGTTTCAAGCGTGTTGATCAACGATTCAATCCACCTTTGCAGACTCTTGCTTCGGCGAAGTTGTCTGCCGAGCTGTCATCTGTTAATACCACCATCGAGAATATGCCCTCCAAGCACCTATCAGTCAATTATAATCATGAACGTAGATCACATCGCGAGCAGATGCAAGCATCCCTAGCATCCACTCCCATTACAGCAGAGCCTTCTCACAATACAACAATCAGAAACAAATCCTCTCAGCAGTCTTCCTATGAAAATATGGACATAGCTCAATCACACTCCAAGCAGATCCAGATATCGCCTTCATCCACTCCTCAGAATGGTCTTCCGCAGAATGAATCTTCACGTCCTGGTAGCTCGACAATCCTCACACCAGGCACTCGGAAGCCAGACCAGCAGAATTCTAAGTCTCATGGCATCTGCAAAGCTTCCCCTACAAAACCCATAGCTGTCCATGAGCAGCCATCATCCCAAGAAACCACAGCCAAGAATCCTCAGAGTCAAGCCAGGGCTCAAGATCAGCCGTTGGGCGCATCAACAGGTCCATCTTCTGCATCAACATCAAACACAGATTTCCAAACCTCTGCCAAGCCGAGCAGGCCTCCCAAGCTGACTGGGAACCTTTACATAACAGAGCCAATCATACATCAGCTTGAGGAATTGCTTGACGTGAACTGCTGCCTCAGTGGCGCCGTCATTACTGATATACTTGCACTGTGGAATCAACCCGACGCTGATGGGGTCAAGATACTTCACGCAATCCCAACTGAAGCATCAAATACCCAATCCGCCTGGTTGGAGAGGGCAGCAAAGGAGATTTTTACCCCAAAATATTATCGATGGCTTCTCCCCGTTAAAGCAGGTCTTGACTGGACACTGCTCGACCTGAATCACAGAACAATGAGTGCTAGAGTATACGACTCTTTGTCGGCGCCAAGCCAGCTCAAGGAGAAATGTGTAGCAGCTGAGGAACGGCTGTTCGACGGTGAGTACGTTCCGTTTGGCTGGAAGTGGGAATATGGACCTTCACAACGACATGAAAATAGCTACGATTGCGGCATCTTTGTCCTGCATCACGTTGAATCCCTCTTGGATAATGACGTCCCTGATACTGTCATCATCAACCCGAAGTACCATAGGTTCAGGTACGCCAATATGTTGTTTGATGGTTATCGGTTCACTTTGAAGCCAGAAACAAAGACTAGGGCCTTGAGATTGCTACAAAACTTCTTCGAAAAGAATCAAAACCTGGTTCTCGAGAACGATCATAAATGGGCGATTATCGGTCAAGGTTTCGGTCAAGGTTCAGCCGTTGGTCAAGGCTCAGGCCGCACCCAGACGTTTCCACTGCAGATCACCGAACTCAACAACCATGAGTTGATGGTTATTGATGGCTATGGAGAAGAAGACGATTACCAAATTATGGAAAATGAAATGGGCAAACAGGTTCTGATGTCAAATTTGACAACACGAAAAGCTCTTGCAGAGACGAATTCAGGACAGAAGAAGGTCACAAGCATCCAGGCTCTTGCTCCTAGAACTATCTCTACATCCCGAACCTTAGAGCTAGTCCCAAAGCGAGCAGTGTACGAGGGACAGCATTTGACAAGACAAAGTACGGCATTGAAAAGAAAGCGGGAGCCAGGCATTGATTGCATCAAGTCGGAGTCTGATTCGGATGATGTGCTTCTGGAAGATCGTCGATTTGACCTCCCTGCCGAAAGAAAGAGTAAACTTGGGATACTGGTCTTAGGACACAAGCGAGCCAAGACTAGTGAGGCAGCACTTGCTGACAATGATGTTGAGGAAGCAGCAATTACTGAGCCAGATGAGAAACTTCCGATGGACACTCCAAGAAGAGAGGGCAGGACTATGTTCTGGTATCTGTATACTCACTATCTTAAGCGGACCCATGCCTCATCAAAATGGGGACAGAACTGAATCGAGAGGCGAGCTATGAGCGAGGGGTGGTATATGGATGTTGGAATGTTGAGCGCTAGATCCGATAGATGCGGTCAAACCTTGCTTTTAGATTTTGCTCGGACTTGCTGGCTTACTCGAGGATGAGGTAGAAATCTGCTCCTACTGGCTTTCGCTTACTATCAAGCTGGTGGGCCCAATACCATGAGCATGTCTTCTCCCCAGCATTTGTCATGGTCATCCAGATAACTCAAACCCCAAATGAACAATGATCTCGACAGTGCGGCTAAAAGGACTCGCTATATGCAGGCTGCTTCAAATTCTCGAAAGACAATACTTTTCCAAAGCCCTCACAAATGTGATGATTGATCTGCAGGAGAATACCGCGGATAAATAGAACATAAATCAAGTTACATAATAGTACACAATCACACAACATCGAGGTAACTTGTTCTTAATGTTAGCAATAATTGTCTGAGCTACTTCCTCAAAGCAGATCCCACCATCCAATTATCGTACTTCTTCTTCCTCTCCTCAGGCCATTTGTCGCAGTCGGACTCTCCAGTCTTTGCACGAAATCCTTTCTTGTACCACTTCTCAAAGTCATTCATAGAGACCTGATAAGTCTTCTGTCCGAGATCATTGCGGACCTTCTCCTTATATGCCTCCACCTTCCAACGCTGCTCCCTGCACCACTCGGATGGCATGGTGTCGTTCATAAGCTCCACCATTCGTTGTCGTTCCCTCTCCTCCTGTTCTTGACGTGATTCTCCCCTCTTCATCTTGGCCATGGTGGGTTTCAAACTCGCAACAGACGTTGGCTTTTCCCATTGAACGCACTTGTCGTAATCCATTTCAAAGCCATTCTCGTCGTACGTTGGCGATGCATCGCGACCCTTGTCAATACAATTATGGATGTGTCTGAAAGTATCCTTCTCTGAACCTCGCGGATGTTCTTCCTCGTACTTTTCTGCTGCTGTCTTGCGCTGCTTCCTTGGCTTCTCTTCTGGGACCAGTGCTTGGGCGTTGGTATCCTTCTTGTCACGTAGAGCTATATCTGCGGCTGTGAGACCGATGCTGTGGGCTGTGATCTCGATATCAACAGCTTTTGGTTCTTGTCCATGGTCTTTCTTGACTCGCTCCCGTATCTCTTGGACTCGGTCGAAGACGTGATGGTATTCTTTCATCGTGTGAGATACGTTCTTGGTGATTCGTCTGCCTTCCTTCTTGGCTACCCCCAGTCTACATATCGATCTAACTCGTCTGACAAACAGGGCACTTTATCTGGGTCGTACATTGAGAGTATAAGTGTTGCCATAGGGAGAGGGACGCCTGCAAGTTCTTGGAGGGTCTTGATGGCGGAGTTGATACCGTCTTTCTTCGTCTCGATCTCGGAAAATGCTTTCTGGGTCGTCTCTCGAACCTGCAGAGCAGTATTGGTCGAGGCTGCTTCTCCATAGGTGGAACTATAAACCTTTGCGCGACGTCTAGATCAGAGTTAGAAGGAGCAGGCTATCATATCAAGCAACTTACGCTCTCCATTCGACGAGAACAATTAGCTCCGTCTTCTTAATGAAAGCGTTGCCTTCCTTCTTTCGTAGTTCAACGGTTTCGGGTATAGCATTCAATCGCATACCATCAAAAGGCTTTGCTTCCTTGGATGGGTGGTTGCTAAACTTTCTCTTGGTCTCTATGTCCTCGTAGGTGATACTGTCTGGGGCGTACTTTTCCTGCATATCGGCGGTATTGACTCAATCAAGCATTCCTCCGAAAATATTCAAGAGGAATTGATAGCTTCTAGAGTGTGTACACGGGACCTCGATAGGATCATCTCGTATATTTACATTGGAGGACGCGACGTAGGAGCATGACATTTGCCAAGACAGAGGCCAGAGCGCGTTGGGGACGCGTAGATCATGGACCCTTCGGGAGTGAGTGCACGCACTGTTTGTGGCCATCTTCAGTCGGACTTGCAGCACCGCTATGGTTGCACCTTCGTCACGAGAAGATGAATATTCAACTCAACGAAGACCATCTTATTTTCGAATCGAGGTTTCCGATTGGCTCTCTGACTCGGCGGACAACCCTCTTTCCTGCCGCAACAACGAGCATCACAAACATGACAATGGTCGTTGTGGAAGAGCACCCGCGAGGAAGACGAGATACTTGTGAGTTGCACTTGTCAGATGAGTGCTGATGGCGGCGAATTGGCCAAGATCGTGAAAGGCCTGAAGGGGCTGGGCGTAAGCTCATTTACCTCCATGTCCATGCTACTGAGCTATTCACAAAGCATGGGAAGTATACATACTATCGGAGGATATTAATGACGGAGAATGTTACTGAACGTCGAAGAGAATGGAAACTGTTTCGTACAGCAGCAAAGGCTAATCCTGTATAACAGGCATGTATGGTCCTGATCTCCCTACCCAGATCTTGCCGGAAGTCCAACTCACTCGAAAGTACGTATCGAGAATATCACTGGATATCATTGAGTATCACAGAAATGGTGAATCAAAGGAGTTACTGTTGCAGAATCGTGTTACATTTTACATACGGGCTCGTCCAAATCACCAGTTTTGAAGTTCAAATCTCCTTCACAGCTCCTACTTCCGCCAATCCATTCTCGGATGTCTGTAGACCTCCTCTGGTGCCTGCATATGTACACGACCGAACCTCGACTCTTTGCCCTCGGCATCCAATACTTTGATTTGTTGTAGCTCAACGGCCCTTTGTCTATTTTCATATATCCTTTCATTCTTTCCCAACTGACTCCAGAACAAATCACGAAGTCGGGTATCTTTACGGCGACGCTCCTCGGCTTCATGTTTCGCTTGCAAAATTACTTTGCGACGAGCTGAGAGCCGGCTGTGGAGATATACGATACCATGGCCAAGGGGAGAAAGGCTGACGATTACTGCAATCAAAATACCGATACCTGCGATGACTCCACGACCTGAGATTGGAGGAGAGCTGTTGTTTGTTGCGGTCGAGCTGATTCTGTTGGTAGGTTCTGCTCGTGCAACTACGTCGACGAATGTGTTGAAGCCACTGCCTGCAAAATTAGGGATCGTTGCAGGGTCGGAGAAGTCAAAATGTGGAATATGTAGGAGTGCCTTTTCGTAGATGATGTTATGCCATTTGCGAGCGAGAGCAAGAACGCTGGCGGTGGCCTGGGTGCCTCTTGGACATGTTCCAAGCGCCCATGCAAGTTGTCTCTGTGTCGGAGGAAGGTGTGCTTGAGCTGGAGGCGTCAAAATGTTGAACTGTATATTTCGGAAGAAGTTGTCGCATGCTGCATGGTCTGAATGGATTTGTATATTTCCGGGCATAGCAATCGGTGCCATGGTCACTGATCTTGCAAATGGGTGTTTCGGTTAGAGAGGTTGTGAAGCTTGATGCGAGTGTAGATTGGATGTGTGAGTAAAGACAGGGAGAGTATGGGATATGGGATCCTGATAATACTCAATGGGTTGCAATCTAAACTGAGCCAAAGTCTGGTACCGCCTCCCGAAGCTAATGAAGTATCGAATTATCTTGAGTCTCTGACTGCGTGCTTCTAAACCCAAACAAGATAAGAGCTGAAGGTCGCGCTTTATGATTTTCTTTCTTCTTTTTTCATTAGGACACACAGGATGTTACCTGCAACCATATATGTGCGCATATAGTTCTTGTCTGAATCAAGTGACAAGCCCCTTTTCTCTCTCGCTTACTGTGAGATGTACCACGTGACTGAACATCTCTGTAGCATGCCCAGGTGGACAAGCTTTGTAGGCTATAAGCAACAGTGAAAGGTACCTCGATATGTCGTCAGATAAGATTAATCAGATTATTGAACCTTAACGAAAAGACTCTGAGAGGAATTGAGTATAGTAAGCTCGTCGAATAGACTTTTTGTCCGGTCACTTTAGCGTTCTCCGCATAGAGCCGCAACCACGGATTAGCATCACCACTGGCACATTCGGTGCCAAAACAGAAAGGACGACACCTATATGGTGGTTTCGCTTTCCATCGGCATTCATATTGCGAAGTGCAAAGTAGAGATTTGCATGCCCAGAGCAAGGATAGAGTACGGGACTTCAGAGGCACTACCTCGAATCTGGAGGTTTCAGACTATGTCCAGAACAACTCGAGGCATCAAAAATCATTGCAGCGGTACGGCTTGCATCGGCATTATATTCAGACGTGCAACAAAAGTTTCTGTATGCCTAGACACAGGATAGGGTGCAGGCCGGCCCCAAACTTGAGTCTGCCTAAATTTCCATCCAGATGCACCTCGGTTCTGATACAGCTTGGCTCAATCGGCAATGAATCACGGGCGACCAACAGAAGAGGTCCTGTCACAGATTGGCTAAATATTGTAGCTTCTGGAAGTTGTGGACAACAAAATGCGTTGGCTAGTGTTGCTGCTCTATCATATTAGGGTCAGCTTCAGGCTTTGGAAAATATCTGCTGTATAGAGGCCCTAGACAAGGCAGGAAAGTTCTGATCAGTTGACAACCTTGCACATAGCTTTTGACTACTTAGAGCTCGATAACGACTGGATACTTTGATATAGTGCGGTCCACAGACTTTCAGCTAGAAAATTATTATCAACGTCCAGTAAAACTAAATATCTGCCCAGACGTTGAGCCGACCTACAGCTTGAAAAGACATGTGCAATAGCAGCAATGCCATATCTAATTAAGAGCAGATTCACACTGTGTTCACAATGCAAGCTTTTCGATTCGCCATAACTATCGAGACTTTTGAACCTGCTTCCTGGAAGCGAGGTCCTCGTAACAAACAAACGCTCGCTTAGGAATGCGATTTGCAGCAAAGGATTTCGAAGGTGGTTGTTGTTGAGAAGCGGACCAGGCGGACTCTCTCATTCATTGCAGTGCATAGCACTTCACCAGTTGCGAGATCTGTTGTCCGAAGCAATGGCACAATTTACAGCTTTGCGAACATTGTTGCAGATCGCAGTCCTCAACAATTCGGAAAAAGACTATCAAGAGCGCTTGGGACATCAACAATTTGGGAATTTGCTGCAAATCGCAGTTCTCAACAATTGAGAGAAATTGATGTCAAAAGCTTTTGAAACATTCAGAGTTTGGGAGCTTTGATGCAACAACAAGCTTCACTGTTTGCGAAGTCCCCTTCCCAAGAAGGTGACAAATACATGATGGTCATCACTGAGCCGTAACATCTCCAGTCGAAAGATGGCACATCTGCTAGTATACGAGCGAGGGACGCAGAAAGCAACGCAGGTAAGTGACATAGACATGGCAATGAATGGTATCGAGATAGTGACAAAGATATGTAGCCTCGCGCCTACGCGAGCAAGTGAAAAAGTATAGAAATGAAGCACAATATATCAGGAAACGACAATACGAGCAGGTCATTTTACAGGGCAGGACATATATACAAATTGTACAGTATACCTACACGGCTCCTTGCAGTCCCCACTACTTAGCCAAGAACTTTTGGAACGCCTTATGATCGATCGTGATATTTCCAACAGCCTTCAACTTCTTCCTCCCCTCCTTCTGCTTCTCTAGCAACTTCCTCCTCCGACTGATATCCGAAGCATGAAGCTTTGCCAGCACATCCTTCCTGAAAGGCTTGATTGTTTCTCTTGCCACAATCCTTCTTCCTGCTGTAGCTTGGATGACAACCTCGAACATCTGTCTGTCGACATGCTCTTTGAACTTCTTGACCCATTGTCTCCCGATACGTTCGACCTGAGACGTGTGTACGACTCGAGCAACGGCATCAACAGGCTCTTTGTTGACAAGAAGCTGCATCTTGATGATGCTGCTACGTCGGAAACCAGCATCTTCGTAGTCGAGACTTGCGTAACCTTTCGTTGCTCCTTTGAGCTTGCCGAAGAAGTCGTCTACGAGTTGTGCCAGAGGTAGGTCGTATTTGAGGATGACCTGTGTTGCCGTGAAGAAGCTGAGCTCTTTCTGATCGCCGCGATTGGCTTCGCAAAGCTCAATGACCTTGCCAAGGTATTCTTCTGGGAGTGTAATTGTTGCAGATACATATGGCTCTTGGAGTTCAGCTATCGCCTGTTTCTGGACATCTGTATCGGGGAAGTCGGTCGGAGACTGGATGACTTGTTCTTTTCCGTCTTGCCAGAGCACTCTAAAGGGCACGGTTGGTGGTGTAATGATGATGCTAGCGCCATGTTCTTGTCGCAATCGGTCTTCGAAGACAGAGCAATGAAGTGTGCCAAGGAATCCCAGTCTCCATCCTGCTCCCAATGCTTCCGAAGCCTCTTTTTGCAGTGTCACACTTCTGTCGTTCAGAACAATCTGGTTGATCGAGTCTTCTAGGTGGCCAAACTCACTTTGGTCAACAGGAAATGCAGACACAAAGACCATAGACTTTGGCTCCTCAAACCCAGGATATGGTTCCACTAAGTGTTCAGACCCAGCAGTTGTGTATGTGTCTCCGCTCAATGCTTCCTGACTCTTTTTCATACCAGGATTGAAGTAGATGTATCCAACCTGCCCAGCTCTGAGAATGCTTTGTGGTGTCTGGTCTGGATACATGATTCCAACTTCACCGACAAAGTACTTCAAACCAGTCGCAAAGGACACAACCTGATCGCCCGCTTTTACAGTCCCATCAAAAATTCGCACCAGCAGGATAACACCCTTATAATTATCATACCAAGAATCCACAAGCAGTAACCTCAACGGCTTCTTGTGATCTCCCACTGGTGCGGGAACCTGCTTTATCACCCCAGGGAGAATCTTCTCCACATGCAGTCCTGTCTTCGCAGAAACCAACACCGCATTTTCCGGCTTCAATTCAAAGGCAGTTTGCATCTGCTCCAATGCCCTGTCAGTATCCGCGCTCGGAAGATCAATCTTGTTGACCACCGGCACCAACACCAATCCTTGACTGAAAGCCAAATAGAAATTCGCAACAGTTTGAGCCTGTACACCTTGACTTGCATCAACAAGCAACAATGCTCCTCCACAACTGGCATAACTCCTGCTCACTTCCGCTCTGAAATCCACATGGCCTGGGGTATCCACAAGATGTAACAGGTAATCTTCTCCTTCGTAATTGTATAGCATAGAACATGTCTGCGCTTTCACCGTAATTCCTCTCTCGCGCTCCACATCTAGCTTGTCGAGGATCTGTTTATTTCCACCTTTCTCAATCGTCCCTGTGAGTTCGAGAAGGCGATCGCTGAGAGTGGATTTCCCATGGTCGACGTGCGCTACGATGCAGAAGTTTCGGAAGCGTTCAATTGGTATCGCCTGTATTCGACGCTCAAGGTCGGACACAATTTTCGAGGCCGCGGCATGGCGTGGTAGGGAGGTTGTGAAGGCTCGAATGGGGGAGAAGAATTGGGCCGCATAATGGGATCGAAGATGGCTAGGGAGCCGCAGCAGGGAGGAGAGAGGACATCGCTGCATAGAGACGGCAATGTTGGGAGTCGGAATGTCCAGATACTTGCTAGCTATTCAGCTGTTCAAAATTATCAACCTCGAGAGAATCGCGTTCGGCGACGCTAGCCGATTATTGCCCCGCCAACAATATAAACACCACTTCAACATATCACGAACTTTGACCATACCGTCGCAAGAACAGTCGAGACAAATCAAGCAATCAAGATGTCTGCCGAACGAGAAAAAGACAAGCCAAGGGCTAAACTCTCCTTGAAAGGTATGCTCTCCGCAAATCATTTACCGACATCTCTAACAATAATATAATGCAGGATCCTCCAAGCTGGTCGCAGAATTCGTACGCCTCACAAATCTCCCACCAGCAGATCAATACTAACAACCACAGTTCAACTACTCCATAAACACAATCCTCTTCCAGCGGGGCGTATATCCAGCCGAAGACTTCACCGCCGTCAAGAAATATGGCCTCACCATGCTGGTCTCCTCGGATGACCAGGTAAAAGCTTATATCAAGAAAATCATGTCCCAGCTCGACAAATGGATGATAGGCGGCAAGATCTCGAAATTGGTAGTGGTTATCACGAGTAAAGATACGGGAGAGCATGTTGAGAGATGGCAATTTGATGTGCAGATCTTTAATAAAGGGAGTAAGAAGTCGAGGGAGAAGAGGAGTGTGGATAAGGAGAATGCGGCGCCTGTGTATGTACAATACTCTCTTCCGGAACAGCAGGAGAAAGCATGAAGAAATAGGGGAAGCGAGAAGCTTGTGCTAACGGTCAACAGTGATGGATCACCAGCACCTCCCCCTGAGAAGACCGAAGCAGAGATTCAATCCGAGATCCAATCCATCTTCCGCCAGATCACGGCCTCAGTAACCTTCCTTCCACAACTCGAAGGCGACTGCACATTCAACGTCCTTGTATATGCGGATGCAGACTCGGAAGTACCAATGGAGTGGGGAGACAGTGATGCAAAGGAGATCCAGAATGGAGAGAAGGTGCAATTGAGAAGTTTCAGCACGAGTAATCATAAGGTGGATACGCTGGTCAGCTATAGAGTTGGGTCATGAACATTCCGGAGATGAACCATTTATTTCTTTGCCAGGAAGGGAGAGGTCTGGCGTTGGCGCTATCGCGAATGCCCGAGTGTATGGGTGAGCTGATAGATGGTCAGTGGAATGGCTGGAGTTTAGCACGGAATCTGTTATGTATTTTACGACTACTTCGATCGATACTGGGAACTGGCTTGGCTACTGGGTTGGGGTCATTGTATGATTTAGCGTCCCTGACAATTGTTTGTAATAGCTGGTATCATACAAATTTCTATCATACCTTCAAATGCAAAACGCCAGTGCTATGATACGAATGTTATAATACATTAATATACAACACGCCTCCAAGGTCTCCAGGTACGGAAGCATATCAAAGAAGAGCTATCGTATATCTCTTCTTCTCAGGCTTCGAAACTTTGACCGGTACACGGAGGGCATTATTCATCAACCACTCTAGGTCCCTGGTTCGATAATCTCCATCCTCTCTCCACTTCCTGTCAAGCTTGAATGCTGTCCATAGCTGCGCCTCGAAAGGGATTTTGGGTCCGACAAATGGAGCCAACCGAGACATCTTGACGTCGACCCAAAACTCCTGTTGTACACGTTCCAAACACTTTCGAGGATAAAAGAGCTTCTTTGCGAGCGCGCCATCAACATTGCCGAGTGGCTTAGACAGAGGCAGCCAATTCGCTGGAAATGGCAAAGTCGACGTTCCCTTCTTTGCTGTTTGACCTCGTTCCAGTCTCAAGCCCTGCTGGTCCGGAGGATCTGTGGTGCTATTCTTGGGGGAGGAACAAGACTTTAGAGGATGCTGACCCATGTAGGGACCGTATATCACAAATCCAGCCCAATGTTTGAAGCGTTTATCAGGTGTTTTGGGGGGATCTTGGACATATGCCGCGAGAATGCTATGACGAACACGATTTCGCATCCTAACTGTAGTGTTGCCTGTTAGACAAGCATACTTCCAAATGACCTTGGCAACATTGAAGCTGCGCATCGACCACGCTAGACTGAAAAGGAGTCGGAAAGTCTCTTCGTCTGCTTTAAGATTCCAACTTTGGGGGATATTTCGCATGAGCTCTACGGCACCGTCCAGATTGTATGTTTGTTTGCAGTGATTGAGAATGGTGTTCAGGGCGTACTGGTCTGGTATGATGAAACGAGAAGCCATGAAGTGAAGAAAGTCCCAGCATCGAGATATTAGTCCTCGGGACCCAAGCTCGTGAAGAATGAGATTACCGCTGTCCACGGAAAGCCAGTCTTGACCATAGCGTGTGTCCAGATGTGAGATGAAAGTCGGTAGGTCCTGGTCGGCGCCGAGAGACAGTTCGACTTCTGGTTTGATCAATTGCATACAAACATCTTTCACAATGGACTTGTGGCTCAATAGTCCCTTGTGCTTCATTGCATTTGCTGCATAAAGTTTGAGTCTGAGTTTGGCCAAGGTCATCATGAAAGCAATCCAAGTGTGACCATTAGGCACCAGTCCTCGCCGGAGCATCAGATGCAGAATGAAGTCGAAATTGTGAAGATCTTCTTGTTTGGCAGCGCCCATGAGCATAATGTTGAAGGTCTCCGATGTAAGTGGCAATTTTAACAACTCCATACGAACAAACAACACGCGAACATCCTCAATTCGGTTGTGCTTGACCAGATGTCGAAGAGCCTCGTGGCATGCAGTTCTGGTGATCGCAGCCTTACGAGCTCCTGTTGGCTCTTTGAATAGATCACGAAGGATCTTGAAATGCATGTTCCAGTGGTGATCTGCTGTCTGGCCCATGTAGTTTGGGAGTTTGGTAGCTGTCAGAGCCTTGACGTAGTCCAAGAAGGAAATGGTCGTCCATTTCGCAGGTCTTGCAATTTGACTTGGTAACGCGGGCTTGCGTTCATCTCGGCTTGTAGAAATCACCGAACGGGTTTTCGGTCGACTAGGAGCAGGACGAGTATCAGTAACAGTATTTGATGGCAACTGGCGAGCAGGGAGGCGATGACTCTCGGTTGTCATAATCCTAGCATCAGGTGCTATAAGCAGGATGTCTGCAATGGTCCTGCTGATGCCAGTCTTGGAGCTAGACAGGATGAAAGCTCCATTGATATCTCCATTGCCTTGACTTGGACCTAGCTCGACGGTACAGCCATATTTGTTCCCAATGTCCCAGATGTTATTGTCCAAACCAGTGATGAACTCTCTGGCTGCCTCCGGGTGCACAACGACTTGAATCTGCCGCTCGATCCTCTGTCCATGCTGTGGCGTATTCTCGAGCAGATTATTAAGAATTATACGCCAGTCCGGTATCCAGTCGCCTCTCTCCTCTCTTCTGTGTTCCTGATACTCCTGTCGTATAACCTGAGCATCCAGTTCTGCATATTGTCTGTGCCTGGCAGCTGAGAGGATCTGCTGCACTGTTCTCTCGACATCTGCTAAGGTTGAAGTAGGATCTGGAGAGTCGGTAGGCGTTTGGGGAGGGAATATAATGTTGCCAATAAGAGCTTCAGAGCCAGAGTCCTGCTTGGATGGTACCCTATACGAAGCTGTGTTGGCAGACTTTTGCGTAGGCGTCTTTGTAATTGAAGGATTCGGTCTCGGTTGTGTTCTTCGAATTGTCGTGTTCAGGTCGGGTGCAGCTCTGCTAGGCACCGCTGCTGCTGAGGAAGAAGTTGAAGAACTCCTAGCCCATTGCGGATAGAGGAACAGTAAAGGCTCCCTGGGAGTCGAGACTAGACTGGCAATCGCTGCGGCCTTGCCTCGTTTCACGATACGACTTCCCAGGGACATTCGCTATGATTTGGGCATTGTGGTTTGGGTATTTTGTGTTGTTGTCCGGATTCGAGAAAACTATTTTTCGGCAGCAACGCGCGCAGCACGACAAGGGGTCTCAGTCTGGCACGTGATATCGTTCCCAAAAACAACCTCGAGGCGATAAACACAACTCGAGTCACTTGGGAAAGCAGGAGACCAAGTTGTTGTCACTTTTACCGATCTATAATACCTGTTGCTTGTCTGGACGATTCCAAGCTCCCAATCCCCGCTATGCACTGATGTCCATCCCAATTTCCCAAACGCCATGCTAAGATACTACTCCTTCGCCTTTCCCTTCTCATCGATAGATTTCGATGCTTTGGCTGTCTCGTTGCTTTCGTGCTCATCACAGTCATCCATGCCAGCCATTTTATGCCCCCAGACCTCTTTCGGCCCACTGCCGTCTAAGCCAGCCCATCGATCATCCCAACCGTGGTTCTCGTCAACGGCATTCGTAACACCCTTTTCCGCCATGCCTTTGACATCAGACCAATACTCCAGGCGCTTGACCTCTTCATCTGCGTGATGTACAGCAGCTTCCAGATTTTCATACCGCCGCTTGATTGCAGGGTCAATCTCCTTCCCTGACTCATCAGTCGTCTTCTGCTTCTCTGCTGCTTCCATGCAGATCTTCAAAAGGTGCGTAAGAAGAGAACGGCGTGATGCCTGGAATATAAACATGCGCATGATATCATGCATGTGATCTCTCAGATAGTAAAGGTCATCGCCACCGTGCTCGATGAAGCTCTCCACAGCTTCAGTCTTCTCTCGATCGATGCGAGCCCGCCGGAGTGCCTTCATTAGTGCCCCAATGTCGGAAATATCCTCCGGCTCCAGAGTCTCCTCATTCTCTTTCCTGGAATAGGAGCTCAGTCTATGCCGCTCACTCGCTGGTTGACTGGAGTCACGACTCCTACTTCTCTCTGGTGCCGAGTGTATAGTAAAGTAATCTGGGTTCAACATGTGAACATTATGGTTCGAGTAACCAGCATGCTTCTTAACTCGTTGACGAATCCATGCTCGGCGTCTGACAAATGAGTTCCACCACTTTGGGCCATGCCATGAGAACTTTTTGGAAAAGGCAAAGGAGTATTCCCAGCCGTCGTCATCAACGTCGTTCTCCTTATTGACTCTCCATTCCTTCCAGGCCCATTCCCATGATGGATCTGGGACCTGGGCATTCGTAATGTCTGTGGGACTTGTCTTATGTGCAACATTGGTCCAGGGTGATGGATCCAGGTTTCCAAGGGCTTTCGATGAGAATAGAGGCATCCCACATAAGAATCCTCCACGTTGGTTTTCGTACAGGATGTCTATCGCAGACTTCGGCTCCTTATGCCCTTTGGGGCCTTTTGGGCAACGAGGCTTAGGTGATCGGCCTCTTCCCTCCTCAGAATCTTCCTGTCCATTCCCACCCTCATTATCTGCAGGCCCTGCATCCTCGTCTTCAGGTTCGTCCTCATCTGCGGCCTCGCCATTCCCACGCTTTTGGTACTTGCGATACTTTCTTTGTGTTATCTCTTTCCGCAGACCCTTAGGCGTCGCATGTTTTCGTAGAGGCACATTGCTATGTCGTCTACCGGAAGACGAATCCGAAACCTCTGGAGAGAGTTGTGTTCCAATGGGCGATTGACTTCGAGAGGGTTTGGGGGTTGTTCGCTTCGTCCTATCGATGAGTTGGATTTCGTGGTCGAAGTCTGCGTCTTCTAGAGGAGCTGGTCTTCTGGTGGATGAGTGCAAAAGAGACATCCTACTGTTGTTTAAGCATCGCTGATTTGGTAATCGTCCTCAAAGCCGCCAATGTGCATTCGAAAGCAACGCAGCTGCTAGCCTAGGCGAAGTATGTGATTGTGTGAGATCCTGGTTGGAAATCGTAAGAATACTAGAATTGGTAGGGACTACTATTTTCTCAGCTCCCAAAGGAGCTTATTGGTTAGCTTCGTGATTACCTTGAGTAGCTCAACGATTCGTAATTCTAGTATTAGTGCTCGATAGCTTTCACAAGCTTCCAAGGTTCTTAAACCTAATCTGGCGAATGATCGCACCTGCCAACTTTAACGGGGCATAGAGCTCAAAGAGGGAAAGCCGCACAGCCACAGTGGTCCCAGCAGCAGATTTCTTAAGGTTTCAATGACGTCGCGCGGTTGCGGGGATGAGAGGCAGGCAGGAGTTCCAGCCAATAATCGTACCACCTGCCCAAGCTTAGCCATCTCCTCAAACCTCTCCTTTTCCGACCTTCAACTATTTCCGAACACTTCAAAGTCTCTCCACACAAGAACGCAGCTTCTCACGTCAAGAGATACCTTTTCAATCACATCACAATGGCTCAACGCAAGTCTAACACTGCCCTCTACCTCGGTGTTGCCGCCGCAGGAGGAGTTGGTTACTATTTGTACAGTGCAGGCGGATCGCCCAAGGTAGCAGAGAAACAATTCGAGGGTAAGCAGACAATGCATTCTTGTGTCACGCCGAGGTACAGTATGCTAACAATCAACAGCCGATGTCTCCAAAGCGTCAGCCAAGGTCCAGGACCACTTGCCCGGCCGAACAACACAAGCGCAGAAGGAGGGCGAGAAATGGGCTTCCGTTGCCGGTGCTAAAGTCGACTCTGCTGTAAGTTGTTCTCTACCTTTTTTTTTTTTTTGGTTTCGGGCTATGGTCTAGGCTCTTCTTCAGCTCTGCTGTGGTTCAAATTTACTGCTTGCGTCATATGTAGAGCATCATCGCTAACGCCACTGGTGATCAGGTTGAGAAAGGCCGTGCTGAGCTCGCAAAAGCTGAGGGAAAGATCGATCAATACAGAAAGGAGGCTGGCACAGACGCAATGAAGAAGATCGACCAAGCAGACAAGAAGATCGAGGAAGGCGCTGCGAAGGCAAAGAGCGGCATCTCTTCATGGTTTGGTGGAAAGTAAACATGGAATACTTGTAATGGGACTGGTGGTACGAGAGGATGATTCATGAATTCATGATGCTGCGAGATTTTGGGGTGGTCTTGGTCTCCTGAATGGGCTGTATAATACCAATGCTGATGATAACCCCTCTTTCGTCCGGAGTTTCTGTTTTCAATTGTTCTAGTGTGTATACGTTCTCATCCCAGTATCCTGCCTTGGTTCTTGGATACTCAGTGGAGCTAAGAAGAAACAGAAACATTAGTCTGCACTTAGCAAGCGCCCTAGACTTCATGACTTCTGCCTCACAGTGCGATTAGGATATACAACAGGGTATGCTGTTGATGGAAAGTAGGTCCTTTAAGTACGATATCTCGAGGGAAAGTCCGAGTAGCACTTTCTAATGGTCATCATAAATACCTCATCCAGTAGGTCCCTGGTCACACGAGAGGAAATTAGTCCAGGACAGCCTTACAACACTTTATAAAAACACTCTATATTCAACTCGTTTGGCGTTCGAAGCTTAATTGGGAAGCAATTTGAGCCTGCTGCTCATCGTTTTTTCTTGCGTGTGTTTGCAGCAGTCTTTTCTCGAGATCTCATGTGAGCTTTTCGGTTGATATTTGTGTCATTCGATGCAGGCCATAAGTGATAAATTACCTCAAGAGATCGGCAGGCTCTGGCTCGTTTGAAGTGACTTCCGAGCCACAGTATCACATAAAGCTTTGAACGAAGTGCTTACCACTAGAGCATGAATGTCATCATGCTTCACTTCCAGTCTATTGGTCAGCTTTGACAGAGGTCAAATCAAAACATGAAGCAAATGTTAGCAATGCTAGCAAAGAAGCCAAAAATGTATTCTAGAGACGGCAGGACTCGAACCGGCGATCCACAATCTGAAGTCAGTCTGGGGGTAGGGACCCGTCGCAAGCGTTCGGGTGCTCCCACCAGATTCCCAGACTAATAAGTCTTGTGAGCTTTACCCTGTCTCCTGTCTTCATTTGTTGAGCGAAAGTGCTTATTCAAGCTTATCTAGAGTTGGTGGGGAGGGGTTTCTAAAAGAAGCAGGAACTGTCTTCAACCTCACTACGGTCGTTGCCCTTTCCAAACGCAGTCCACCTCGCTTTTCCTCTCTACAAGTGCTTGAGGAAAAATGCTGCAGCCATGAAACCTTTCATGAGGAGACAAAAGAGGATAATCTTGAAGGCGGCAGGATATGAACGACTCACAATTGGCAGGCAGGGATGGAGCCCTGCGATATTCAGGAGTGCAGAAGTCACCAACAAGAATTCCCAATGCAATTCTTCTTGTGGTTTCTACAACCAAGCTACATATCGACTGGTTGAGGATACTGTGCTTGTTCAGAAGCGTCAAAGGGTTCCCAGCTTGAAAAGCAAATGCTCTTCTACTTTGAAGATTTAGGGATTAAATTTTGAGGCACGAGACAGTGAGAAGCCAATATGAATACGTATTGTACATAATACTACAATAGTTCACAAGTATTACAAAGCTTTGGATTTACTCACTATGGCCCGCAGATTCTCCACAGCGTCCCTGGTTGACACATAACCCTCATGATCAACACCCAAGCAATCACGATCAATAGTCTCTGCTCTCTCCGCACACTCTAACGCATCCTCGAATCTACCCAGCTCCTTATTTATCCCCGCGATATGCATGTACCTAGTGACGACAATCAATTAGCAAGAAGGCGCATCACATTCCATATCCATATCAAAGACAAGGAAGGTATGCTTCAACTCACGTGCTAGACACTTCCCGCCCTGTAATGCCAACTTCCTCCAACATCCCAACATACTTCAACGTAGCTACGAGCTCCCGATGCCGATATTTCTCTATTCCATTATCGAGGCCGTCTTCATAATGTTCCGCCATTTCCATAATCTGCATTCTTTTTGCTTCTCCCGACCTCCCTGAAGGTGAATCCAAATCACAAGCTGGACATCCACACTCAAATCCATAATCCTCTTTCAATTTCCCTACTCTCAAATCCCGTAGCGAGCCAATCTGGCTGAGATAACAAAGGCTGATCTCCTCATCCTTCTCGATATCCCTAATAGCGTGGATATTGAATCTTCCGGTTCCTTGACTCGAGTTCCAATTCCCTTGCGCGTTTGGGATGCAGGCATGATTTATACGTGAGATCTGGTGGAAGATAGCTTGTTGAATGCCTGGCTCGGAGAGCATGAATGAGTTGCTACGCCAGACGTTGAGAATGTTGAAATGTTCTAACAGAGAGTTCTTGGATTTGGTGGGAACTGGAGCATGTGGCGAGGTATTAAGAAATGGGAGGCTGCTGAAAAGTGATTTCATAGTGTACCATATTGCCTGGCTGAGTCTCATGAACTTCAGTTCGTTGGTAACATGACTACTTAGACCAAGCAGGTTCTGTCTTTTGTTTGGAGACAGTAAGCGAGAGAGGGTGTAGATATCTGAGCTGGATTGTGTAGGGAGAAGTGATAACAAGGGTCTTTCTGAGAAAATCCGTGTCCCTCGAGGTATCAGAGATTTGGCGAAGACTCCGAGACCTTTTGGCCCAGCAGATCGGATTTCGATCATCGACGAAAGGGGGCGGTTTCCTTGTGACAGTTGGTACTCGTGAGCAATTTGTTGAAAGGGGTGAGGTCGGAGTTTGCGGAAATGTTCCGATGTCTTGGCAGTGGCTTTCGGAAGTCGACTTTGGTGAATCTATCCTTTTCTGTATGGAGGGACTTCAGGAAAAAAGAGGTAAAAGCGAAGCTGTTCAAACTATCATTCTCTTGCTCCCTATCTGAATATCGAACGTTTCAAAGCAAACAATCTGGGAAGAGATACAGTTTCCGGCCTAAACTTAGGGTAAAGCTTGCCCCACTTATACACCCCCACTTCACCTCGAGCTCCTCTGACTCAAGTCAACAGCTTCATCAACAAGACAACAACCTTCACATTCTCAATAGAGGAAGTAGAAACCTCAAGCTGTGTTTAAGTCGGCTTTATATACGTGTATTTAACTTTGTTTTGATAGTCAAAACTTGTAAGCACCGATCTCGGAGAGCCTCCGGTAGATCCAACCTCCTTCACATCACTTGTGTTAAGAGGAATCCTTACTCCCCTTCTCCACTCTCTCCTCCTTCTATCTTCGTTTCCAACCTCTCATCCTCAAAACCAACCGACTCACCAAGTCCAACATGGGAGCATTCTACGAAACCATCCCCGCCTCCCTCCACGAGTGGATCCTCAAACAAAAAGTCTTCTGGGTAGCCTCCGCTCCCCTCTCCTCCGAAGGCCACATCAACATCTCCCCCAAAGGTGGACAATACTTTGGTGTCTTGGATAATAAAACTTTTTGGTATATCGACCTCTCCGGTTCTGGGATCGAAACACTTTCTCATCTCCATGAACCTGGGAATGGGAGGATTACTGTGATGCTTAATGCCTTTGAGGGCCCGCCTCAGATTGTGAGGTTGTGGGGAAAGGGAGAGGTGTTGGAGTATGGGACGCCGAAGGTAGGTTCCTCTCGTTACGGGTTGTTCTTTTTAGGTCCTGGAACTAATGTGATTGATAGTTCAAAGGCTTTGTTGAGGAACACAAGATAAACGCTATAGCAGGAACCAGAGCCATTGTCCTCGTACATATTCATCAAGTAGGAAGCAGTTGCGGCTTCTCGGTTCCAACGTATGATTTCAAGGCATTCAGACCTACGCTTAACGACTTCTTTGAAAAGAGAGTTGCTAGTGAGATGAGTGGGAATAAGAAGGATGGTATTGAAAGGTAAATCTCCTTCTCTCCAATTTCTCCCTTTCCTCTCCACTTTCCCTCCTTTCCTCGAAGCCACATATACTGATATCAACAGATACTGGGCCTTCAAAAACTCCGTCTCAATGGACGGGCTCCCAGGCCTCAAACGCGGTGTAGAAACAGGGAAAAGAGAGAACGTGAAGCCGATCAAGAAGATGGTTGGTGCTTATGCCCTCGAAGCCGGGAAAGGACCAAGAACAAAAGAGGGGCCATTAGTGCCTCTTTGGAGCCTGATTGTTGTTATGCTTTTAAGTTTTGCTATGGGAGGGTTGGCGAGTTTGTTGGCTGCTATTCAATTGGGGTTGCTGGCGAGATGATCGGAGGGGTTGTATGGATTGTTGGACTTATAGGTTGCTGGTCTGGAGGAAAATTGCTGAATGCTGAAGGACTATGGTCGCTGTTACGTTGGTAATTAATGGTGTTTTGATGTAGGAATTGGCGTTTGGCATACATTGAACGAACTGGGATGGTTTTCACGAACTTGTTACAAAGTGGTGGAAGTAATAGCACCGAAAGGGTGACTGCAAATTGAATGGTAGACACCTGAATCTTGCATGTATGGATGGGAGACTGGACTACTGAGCGAGATACTTAAGCACAACTCATGTACTCGACAAATTTGAAATTTATGTTGATGAGAAATCGTCTGGGAGATCCTACAGCTCTTGGGAAAGTGATTAACGTTCAAGGTAGAAAATGGCACAGTGCAATGTTCAAACCACTTGGGACATTGATCCATCCATGTTGAAGGGATTGGTAACAGCCCAAGAATCCACACAACCTTGGTCTCTGGTCCTCGTTTCGAAATACAAGGTCTATCTATACTTGGCCCTACAATACCGAATATCATCGTCTGGCTACTATATTTTCCCGTCTAGTCCGATATATATCCACATATCCTACACCTTCTTCGGCGGCTCCTTACAAGTCTTCGGCTCCTCCCACGGCGCTTTCTCAACCGGCGGCAACGACCCCACAATCCTCTCAACCTTTACCAACACCGGGATCATCTGTCCCGTACTCAACTTGAACGCTCTATGACCCAACACTGTCCACATTAGCTTCCACCCCTTCCCGTGGGACATGAAAACTCACCTCTCAAAATACTACCAATCTCCCCTGAATGACTAGAGATACTAATATGCGTATTCCCATCATGCGAAAATATATCATCCAGAACAACTTTCGTCCTCTGATCCTGCGCTTCGGCCGTTTCTCTCAGCGTAGCACTCCATAGTGTATCATTTTCCGCGAATCCTTCCTCGAATGGCCAGTTTGGGTAATGTTCTCGGATAACAGATTTGCTATTCCTACGATCACAGGTGTGGACTCCGATCACTTCTCGAATGAGTTCTTTAATCAAAGGTTTGAATGGACGATCGGCTGCCAGAGGGAGACCGCTGAATGTGTGTTCGGCGGTCTGCATGCAGCGGAGGAGAGGAGAGGTGTAATATGATTGCGGGGTCTGGATTTTTTGATCCGTGATAAGGGAGGACCAGAATTTGTTGGCCTTTTGGGCTTCGGCTATTCCTTGGTCTGTGAGGAGGGCGTCGGACCAGGTGAGGGTGCCGTTGCCGTCTTGGAGGGACCAGTAGCACTGTGTTTGTTAGAAGGATTTGAGATGAGAGGGGATTGAGGGTACGGACATCCCAGGCTTCGGTGCCGTAGAAGGATTCTGCTACGTTGTGGTAGCCTTGGCCGTGGCGGCCCACTGAATTTGTAAGTGAGAGCTCGGAAACGGTATGAGAGGACGAACTGTAGAGAACTTTGTATTGGACGTTCGAATCGCTCTCATCGTTGAGATGTGAGACCTTCCTATCGAATCGCTCCCATTGGCTTTTCTCTTCCAAGTCGGCATCTGTGTCTGTATCATAGGCTTGGATTTTCAGCCCAAAGTTTTCAGTTGCCTGTCATGATTAGCTTCTATTCGCAAGAACTCGAATATATATTTTGGCAACAGATGCTTTGCATTATCATATCAGAGATGAGAAGAAACCCACATAATCAAATGTATTCGGATCTGTCCGCTCATCGTCTTGTTGAAAATATCCCGTGACCGTGGAAAACTTCAAGTAATGTTCCTCTGGCTTTGGTGACTCGCCCATCATGACAAACAGGGCAACAACCACAGTAGCGAGGAATAGGATTGGGCTAAGAAGTCTGATGAGCCTTCGTATTGGAAATGTAGGCATGGTTGGATCTCACATGAGGAGGTTGATACCGCAAAAGCCTCGCGGCCTTCTGCTCTTGTCTATCGCGTCACCAGGTAGGAGATGTTGGGTTGCTTCAGCCATATGGTAACTTTCAAGATGCCATTTCGATTGCAAAGTTTGGGTCCTGGCCTAGTAGTTCTGGTTGGTGAAGAGGTCAATGTCGATTTAGAGATTAACGTTTCGCCAATGGAAATTGTCCGTGTCTCAACGTGGTGGAGACACGCAAATCGAAAGACAGCCTCGCTTGCCAAGACTTACAGAAGTCTCTATATTGGGTTTAAATATGAGGCTACTCGTAATCTGCACAACAACATGTACCACCAGCTAGCACATGCTAATGGCCCTAAGAAGTGCCATAAAGGTAGAATGGCTGAATGAGACCATGTCACATGACTGTGGCTGAACACCTCCGAATGGTCAAGCCACTAAGTGACGTAGTGGAGAATGCACTGCGAATCCTACCCCACACGGAGCTTTGTGGATTCTTTGAGCATCTCATGACAAGTGGTAAGTGCCACCGAGCTACTCCTGAACCAAGAAAGCCCGAGTCAAAACACGCAATGCATGAGGAGAGCCAGCCATGAATGATCGTGAACAGTTGAAGCACAATAATGAGCATTGTTAGTAGAATACGTCATGCTTGTACACCAAACGAAGCGGAAATTGCAAGATGGAAGAACACGGAGCAAATGCCCTTTGGCCGGCCGACGTGATCGAGGTCTCCTCCAAAGCCCATGCCGCTGGAGGTCGCTTCCCACCCACACCCCTGTCTCTGCCTTGAAAGCTCCTTCCAGTCACGTCATACCCCTCCTCCTCACACGCTTTCCAGCCACAGTCGAGCTCTAGCCCAGATTCGGATTCACCCTTGTCCCACCTCCCATTAAAACCTCGCTGTTCCTTCAACTCTACTTCTTCTCCCATCAACACCATCAACCTGGCATCTACCAAAGCATTTGAAGAACCACTCAACAAACTCTTCGAACAACCACACACTTACGCAATCATGTCTCTCCACTGTATGTATCCTATTATGTTTGCGCGAAGCTGAAAGAACCCAATGACGACATTTGTTTGTTTTCTTTCGAGTTCAATATCAGCTCATGTTGAAGCTGAAGCATTGTACTTCACAATACTTCTATCATCTCAATCGTCTAGGAGCAATCCTTTGATACCTCTGAACAATGGCTAACCACCCCTCCTACAGACCTCCCACCCGTCAAGCCCTCTGCCATCGCCCTCGGCACGGTTTTCAACCACGCTGCTTCCCTCGCCGTTCTCGGTCCCGTCTTCGGTGACACCTACCACCGCGCCCAAGCTGCCAACTCAAAGGAGGAGTTTGTCAAGTCAAAGGAGGCCGCTTCAGCCGCCGCTGCATGGGGAACTTCCCTCCTTGGTAGCGCCGTTCAGTCATATGGTGTTGGTGCTTTGATCAATGCTACCGGTACTCTCTCGTACAAGGGTGCGGCTTACCTCGGTGCTTTGATCTTCGCCGCTAGCTCTGCTCCTTCGGTCAGTCCACCCTCATACGGCCGTCCTGCAACTAAGCTAACGTCCTCCAGTTCATCGCACAGGTCCTCACTGAGAAGCGTCCTCTTGATACCGTTGCCGTTGGTGCTCTGGCTCGTGGTAAGCAGCACTCTCTTCACATTTCTCTCTTCATTACTAACATGTCTTCTAGTCTTCGAGACTGTCGGTCTTTCACTTTTCCTCACTTGGTGGGGCACCAGAACCAACCCTTTCGAGTAATTCATTCGACTGGATACGATGGAATGGAATTGGGGAGGATGGCGTAGCAATTGGCAGCATCTGTATTAAACTCGGCTCTCCTACCAGGCGATGATTTTGTGGTTAGCTGGTCATTCGCCCAGGTTTATTTGAACCAGGAATAATGAAAAAACTAGCAAAACATTCAATGTTTACATGCAGTGACTTATATGCTTGTGCTATCACAATGAAATAATAACTACTGCTGAACGAGACGGCTCTATCACATTTACATGTGGCTCACATTGCATAACTTATCTTGGTTAAGACAGTTTGAATTGTCTCTGTCTACCTCAAAAGACATTACACTTTGTCTAACAAGTGTACATCTTCCCACTCGGTACAAATAGTCTATGATGCCACCACCAAACCCCATTTTGAACTCCAGGCATGCAAGATATATCCATTCCACTCTCCTCTAAAAACCCCTCCTCAAGCCTTCTGACTCTCATTCCTCTCGACCAACTCCCCCACCCCAAGTCCCCTCCCAACCCTAACCTTCCTCTTCTCCTCCTTCTTCCCACCCCTAACAACCACATCCTTACCCTCCCCCTCCACCTTTCCATTCTCCAAACTCCCCACCGCATCCCCCTCATCCATGTCCTCCCTCTCCGCGTCCAACTCATCGTTAATCTGTTCCCGAACAAACCCTAGATCAAGTTTCATGGAGTAAGCATCTTCGCCGTCGGCGTAGTATTTTGCTTCTATTTTCTCGTTTTGGAAACCGAGGGTGTCACGGTAGAGGCGGAGGGCGGCGTTGTTAGAGACGCGGACGTGGAGGGAGACGTATTGTGCTGAGAAGGTTTCCACCATTGCTTTTTCTGTATCTTCCCGTCAGCATGGTATAACAATCCTTTTCTGCAGGTCGACAGCTCTGAGGGAGCTCGCTTGATGGAACTGTGAAGCACGTACGACTCTGTCTCATCAATTTCTCTGCTATACCTAACCGTCTATGTGTCCTCATCACACTCAGACTGGTGATATGTCCATGCTGCACTCCATCCGGGGGATCCTCTTCCATTTTTGCGAGAACATAGCCGACGATTCGGGGGTAGTCATAAGGAGTTTTTGGTGGGCGGGAGACGTCGACTGCGACGTAGGAGAGTTGGGGCCAGGAGAGGGCGTGGTAGAGGTAGTATTTCATGAAATAGCTATGGGATATCTATCAGCATCTGCCATTATAACATGAAAGCTCTCTATAGAGCCGCACAAATAGCAAAGAGGTACGGAGGGAAGAATTACTTTTCAGGTAAATTCGTGATATTTGCATGTTGGACATGTGGAATATCACTTGGTTGAAGGAGTCGGATATCCATCTTTGCTATGCTTCTAGAGCTGAGTCTCCTGGGTGGATGCGACTCGTGCCTGAAGTGTTCGAGGCTGTGATAGCTTTGAGACTGCAAAGAGTAATGGTCGTCGTGACGAGGTTGAAGATCTGGGATTGGTGCGCTAGTACTGATGTGGGGCAGGCTTGAATTCAACCCCCACCTCGACATTGGCGGGGTTAATTGTTCCTGGCTGAAATTTTGGAGAAGGATTTAAGATTCAGTATCCCACTCTTTCTGGGAGTATCTTGTGGTAGGTCTTCACTCGTTATTGTTTCTTACCTTTCTTCTCTTCCACTTTATTTGGAAACCTAGGATAGTACAGCAGCAATGGCTTCCTTACGGCAATCGGTTGGAGGAGCTGCTTCTTCAGGCTATAGACCTCTTGAAGGAAAGTTGGGGATAATTACGGGTGCTTCAAGAGGTAAGTTCTTCCATATAATCATCTCATACAATACTTAAACAACCCAGGAATCGGTGTAGCAATAGCCCAGAATCTCGCCAGCAAAGGCTGCAACCTCATCCTAAACTACACCTCCGATTCATCCGGTCCAGCCGCTGAATCTCTTTCCAAAGAACTCACAGAGCAGCACGGAACCCAGACTCTCGTCATCCAAGCCGACATGGGCAATCCTCAAGGACCAGCACATGTAGTCACCACAGCCAAGAACCACTTCTCTCACCCCAAAACTGGGAAGTTCCAGATAGACATCCTAGTCAACAACGCTGGTGTATCGAAGAATCTTAAGATTGAAGAATGTACAATCGAGGATTACGAGTGGCAGTATAAGATCAACGTTCTTGGTCCGCTTTTACTCATGCAAGCCGTTCTCCCCTACCTTCCACATGACAGAAGTGGACGTATCATCAACCTCTCCTCGGTATCCAGCTCAGAGGGATTTGTCGGCCAAACCGTCTACGGCGGTACGAAAGCTGCCCTTGAAGCAATGACCCGTACCTGGGCACGCGAACTCGCTGAACGAGCAACGGTTAACGCTATCAATCCCGGCCCTGTGAAAACAGATATGTGGAACGGGACAACTCCAGAGTTTAAAGCTGGCTTAAGACCATTCATTCAGCAAACCCCAGGAAGCGCTATAAGGAAGGAGATAGATGATGAGGATTTAGTGGCTGGTGCTGAGAATGCGGGAGGGAGACCGGCGTATGTACACGAGATTGCGGGAATTGTGGGGATGTTGACCACGGGTGATAGTCAGTGGTGTACTGGGCAGGTGGTTTGTGCTAATGGAGGTGCGAGGATGGCTATTTGAGGTGGACTGGGGTTGGAGTTGAGATGTGGTGAGTCTCTTGGAAAGTGTATCATTGCAAGGCTGCTATAAACTGAAGAAATCATAACTTTTCCGTTGCAGTACTTGTTCTGGAAGATTGCCAGCTTTTCCTACACATGCAGACATGGCAATAACATGTGAATTTGTACTTGTCTGTAATTCCTTTCTCCTACTCTGTTCTCAGCTGCCTTTCCGAAGCTCTCTGGGGGTTTGACCCTGGTGGACCATAAGAGCTCAATCTTGGAAAAAGCATTGAAAAGTTGTGAAAAATGATATCCGTACCTGAAATGACTCTGTAGGCCAGTAAGTGCCTTGATGGGTAGAGACGGCTTGACTTGCAATGTGGTAAGCTTTCTGTCTTTTAGATGCGAGGAAAGGGATGGTAGACGAATGATTGTAAGCTGATGAGCCCCCCCCCCCCCCCCAAAATAATACATGATGGGTTGTTTCATTTTTTGGTGTACAAGTTAGACTAGAAGGAGGAAAAAAGGCTGCTCTTTAACTTCAAACCACATCCATTGTTGGTTGAGGTGAGCTTGACATGACATGACATTTAAGCGAGAACATAAAGCAAATTCCTGACCACAATTTGGAGGATGGATGGAGGGGCCTTCTACAATGTGTGCAGGATTAAGTCATCTCAGCCGATGCTAATAGGAGCATTTCATGTGGAAATGATAGGGTTCCGGGCATATGCATGAAACGATGACAGTACTTTGGGAATACAGAAGTAGAGAAGATTAAGAGATTATTTCAGCCGTAGGGTACGTCAGGGGAAGAATGTTTCCAAATGGGATGCCCGTTTCACGAGGATTGTCAACAGGAGAGAAATTCAAGGACATGTAGTGTTCGCATGTTGCTGTAGAAAGTCTACAGGAGGTATCCGCAGAATCGTAACCAGACTCCCAACGCCCAAGTTCTCTCAAGTCTCCATTGTGTCCCAGATCGCCTTGTTGACCTCCAACATCACCTTCTCAACATACGAACCACAGTCCAGGCCCAGTGTGACATATTCTACCACGGCCGGATCGCCTCCGAGTCCCATGACCTCATCTCCGGCCTTGAAAGCCTTACCAGTCATTCTACAGACTTGGACAGTAGAGAACGTGTCATAGAAGGTGGCACATCTCTCCAGACGTCGAAGGGAACCATGGACACCGTCTAGGTTGAAGGCGAGTTCGTAGTACCTTACAAGACCTTTCATGACCAATGTACGGTGAGGTTGGAGCGCAATGCGAGCAGCATGATGAGCATCGTCGAACTGTAGCCATGAATTAGCTGTCTGACGGGGACCGATATTGGCCGGAAGAACAACACAGGTTTATTGGTTGTACATACGTTTGAAAGTTTCTTATCAGTCTCGTTCTTCTTGAGTCGAGAAAGTTTCGTGTCGCCCCTAACCTGGTACTTCGGAAGGCCAAGGTTGAATTCCAAGTCGGCACATCGCTCTGGTATCAAGACTTTGAGAATGAAGTGGGAAGGGTTGCCGCGAACCAGGATCTCGCAGGCAACTCTGATGTGAACGTCATCGAACTGCTTGATCGATGGCGCATTGACGACTACGCTGCTGTTATCCAACATCTGCTGCTTCTTTCTGATGATGGTCAACCATTGGGTGTGACCCACCAGAGCATTAGCAATTTTAGAGAATTCATCGTCTCCGTTCCATCTAATCAGGACCTCCTGCAAGAAAACCTTCATTTCATGCTTGCACTTCTCAGCGTCCTCGAATCCAAAGTGTTCCAGGTCAGACTCAGCCTTGAACTTGGCCGTGAGAGCCACCATGGTCTGAGCGAGCTTTAATCGTTGCTCTTCCTCGAGTTCAATGTTGAGCTGGCGCTTCAACTCCTGCATGAACTTCTCTGGTATGTTGCTTGTGTATTTCTTTTTATACCTTTCGTTCGATTTCGGCACCATGGAATAGATTGCTTCCTGCTCAACTCTCTGATAGAAGGTTTGGAGCGCCACGAATTGTTCTGTCTTGTCAGGCAAGGCGACGGCGTCTTTGAGCTCTTGAATTGCACGATCCTGCCATGCAATTTTAGCACTCTGAAGATTTGCGCGTGATTGTTGACTTACAGTTCCCCAACGCTCAACATCACGCGCAGCCTGCGCATCCGACTTTCTCTTCTTACTATTTCGCTCCATCGTATGAGTTGTCCTGCCTGCCAGTGTTCTGAGGAGGGATTGTGTTAAAGTAGGAGTGGCCAAGCGGACGTTGTTTGGCGACAAAGTTGACTTGATATCGCACGAAGAAGTTCTTAAATACAGTAGACGAGGCTACCAGAATATCTTTAGCGTCAACGTTCTGGTACAGTTCACTTAAAACTTTAGCAACATGACGTATTTGTTCAAAAGTGACAAACGCTGAGCAGCCAGAGTAAAATAAACCATCACACTGGTGTAATGGGCCACTGGCGGCACAGGACTTTTATGTGAATAGAACAAGCAACCCCCCAGCAGCAAGATCCAGTTCAATAGTGAGAGCATAATGAATTCGACTCTAGATTGCGCCCACTGGGCTTCAGTTCACAAGCATCGAGCTTTTTTCTTACCCACCCACCCAGCAAATCATCAGGACAGTTCTGATCTTCAAAGTCAATTCCCCAGGTCCAACCCAGATACAAAGTTCTACCAGCCAATTACAAACGCCTCTCATGCTTCACGCTCAATCCGCTTCAAGTCACGGTGCCGCCGCAGGTGGTGGGGCTTGCTCCTCTGCAACCTTTCCCCTCATTGGGAGCTCTGTCTCCGTATCATTGATCTTCTCCTCGACCGCTCCAGTACTACTCTCGCTGGGAATTGCGTTGTTCTCAATACTTGAAGCTGTCTTGGATCCAGCTTCGGCTTCGGCTTTGGCTGATTTTTCTTGCTCCTTCTACATAGGAGTTAGTAATATCCTAAAACCACATGGACAACGTACCCTCAACTTCTTGCGCTCCTTGTCTCTGGCCTTGTCTGCTACCTTCTTGGCCTTAGCAGCTTCTTCTTCTAACCTCGCAGCTTGACTCCCTCCGAACTGTTCCTTCCACTCAACCTCCTTTTTTGGATCAATTCTGGAGAAGAGATAAGCAGCTTTGCCGATCTTATGTCCACTCTTGATAGTATCCGGTGACCATTGGTCCGGAATAGGGCCAAGAGGAACATTCAATTGCTGGACAATTGATTCAGCTGTAGATGGCATGTATGGCGAGCAGATGGAAGCGAGGAGGTACGCAAGATTGAGAGCGAATCCAACAGTAGCTTGAGTTCGCGCAGGATTGTTGACGAGGTTAGCGTTATCCATACGGTATTGCAAAAGGTCATTGCCACAGCTAGAGATCTCCATGATTTTCTTGAGACTGTCTCTGATCTTGACGGCCTCCATGCCCGAGACATACTCGGCAAGATGAGCATTGACAGACTTTGTCCAGGTTGGGAAGTCGAAAGTGTCGTCTTCGTAGGCGGCTGAGAATTCTGGCACAGTGCTTTCGAGCTTGGCGTTGGCAAACTTTACCACTCGATTTACGAAGTTCCCGAGATTTGCGAGAAGCTCGTTGTTGTTGCAAGCAATGAAGTTTCCCCATTCGAATTTGGTATCGCCTGTCTCAGGTCTGCTGGAAAGAAGGTAATATCTCCATACTGAGGGGGAGATTCCGGTCTCTTTTGCACCATCTCCGAAAACTCCGACTCCTCTTGACTTGGAGAACTTGCCATCTTCGTAGTTCAAGTACTCAGTTGTGGATAGATGATTCAGCATGGTCCACTTGTCTCCTGTGCCTATTTGCGACCCAGGGAAAATGATGGTATGGAAGGGTACGTTGTCCTTGCCCATAAATTGGTAAAGCTTGACCTCGTCCGGGTTACGCCACCACTGTTCCCAATCCTCTGTGTAGTTGGCTGTGATCGAAGGATATCCAATGCAAGCATCAAACCAAACGTAAAGCACCTTCTTCTCGTAGCCTGGCAGAGGAATTGGTGTGCCCCATTTCAAATCTCTTGTGATACTGCGACCCTCTAATCCCTGTTTCAACCATGATCTTGTGATGCTGACTCCATTTTGAGGCCAACCTCCTTGCTCGCTCGATTTATCAAACCACTCCTCAATTGCTGGCTGAGCTTTATCTAGTCGCAGAAAGATGTGGGTGGTGTCTCGAGGTACGGGTTTCGAGTCCTTGTGTAACTTGCAATGAGGATTGATTAACTCCAGGGGATCCAACAGTTCGCCGCACTTATCACACTGGTCTCCTCGAGCATCATCATATCCACATTTAGGACATGTCCCCTCGACGAAACGATCCGCCAAGAACGATTGATGTTCTGGCGCCTCGCAGAAAGGTTGCTTGGTAGTTCTCTCCTCCAGATATCCATTCTTGTGTAGCTTTAGGAAGATGTCTTGGGCGATTTTTGTCTGCTGCTCAGTAGTCGTGCGACCAAAGTAATCGAACCCAATCTCGAACCAGTCGTAAACCTCCTTGTGAAGCTTGTGGTACTTGTCGCAGAGCTCTTGGGGTGTCGTCTTGTCCTCGAGGGCTTTCGTCTCTGTCGCCGTGCCATATTCGTCGGTACCGCAGATGAAGAGGGTCGGTCTCTGGCGTAATTTGCTAAACCTTGAGAAAACATCTGCACTCAGCACGCTCCCTATGATGTTTCCGAGATGAGGGACGTTGTTAACGTAGGGTAATGCACTTGTGATCAAGATATTCTGTTTGCCTTTTTCAGGCAGAATGATCTTTGGTGTCGCCATACTATATGGTATTCAATGGATCGCAGGTAAACGTAACGATTCAAAGGTTTGGCGGGGTTGAGTCACCGACGAGGCTGAGCTTTCGACCGACCCAATTTGCGCTAATGTAAAATTGGGGCAAGGGACCGTCGATGTTCGACAAGGCTGCGAAAACGACTTTTCTGAATACCTTAGTATGGTACATATACGAGGGTATCTAGCTGGTCAATTTTCATGCAACATCGCGAAACCCTATTTCCATGGCCTGAATTTGATTTGATTCTATGTACATAGCTCTTCGATGAAGAGACCATAAGCAAAGAGATGTGTCTTGGAAGCCACAAGAATTTGCCTAAACCGCCACTTTGTCTTGAAATGCCTTCATCGTGTCCTCTCTGGGCTAATGATCCAGCAGCCTCGTGTAGGAGGTCAACAAGGCTGCATAAGAAGATATCCCAATATTGATATGTTCAAAGACCGAACAAATAACAAGCGACCAACGGCTGCCATCTATCCCTTGCGAGGACACTCGGCCTCTCCAGCGTGGTGCCAAGAGTGCAGACTGTTGTCAGCGAATGCCTCCAAAAATCTACCTCCGTCTCCCTTCTAGAGAGCTGTCGCCCGAGCCAAGTCCACATTCTAAAGCAACTGATGATGCCACAAGTGGCTTTCGCCACCCGGGCCACAGTCCGTACCGATGGAATAAGCTTCGGGTATGCATAAGACTCCAAGAATTGAACTTGAAGACTGGGATCTTGGAGAATTCCGTCGTTGACCACTCATTTATTTCATAAACGGCATGAAGCCAGCACCGTCGAGGAGGTGCTGCGCATTGTTTTAGGATGTCTTTCAGCCTTGCGTGGGAGATCAGCAAGGCTGCGTAAGATGTATTCCAATGTTGATGGTGAAAAGACCGGGTCAATAGCTACCGATGCTCGTTGACCATTCGATCGTGTGAATATGTTGGTAATGATGAAGGGGGAAAGGGATAACGATGTGTAGAAGAAGCCATGGTGCATCTGACAGCTGCCATCAATACCGAAGTACCTCGAATACGAGCCAGATCAGCATCCACGAGCCGTTTCTTGCGAGACTAACTGGACCGCAAGCAGCCAGCATCGTCTTCATTCGCAATCCTTACCGACAGAACATGGCCGGTTAGTGTGCAATCTTTCTGGAGAATTCCGCTGTCAAAATGTGTCCCCAGATCTCAACATGTAGAAGGAAAAGGAGTTTGGGGAAGAGGGGATCGTGCCATGTCTGGGGGTTAACTTCCAGCCTCGCATAGGTTTGAACGAGGCTGTCAGAAAGATCCCAAGGTTGATGGTGAAGACATCGTGAATATGACCAGTCAACAACTGCCATCAAACCGTAGTACCTCGAAAAACGAGCCAGATCAGCATTCCCGAGCCTTGCGATATGGTCGGACTGCCTGAACCACAATTGTGGCAAGCATCGTCTTTCGTTCGCAAATCTTACCGACAGGACATGGCCGCGCAGTGTGAATCTTTTCCGGAGAATTCCGTTCTTGACTTTTGATCATAAGAATGTGATGTCAAATATAATGATGTGTGCGCGAGGGTAAAAATGTTTGGGGATTGGGGTTTAGAGATCAAGGAAGATCAGGAGGAAGGAGGAGGCGGGTTTATGTAGGCTAAAGGCACTAGTACCGGGACCTCTGGCGCGACTGCTAGCTTCCTAGTCACGTGCCGTGCACCATGCGACATCCACGGGTCAACAAAAGCTTTTTTTGGGCATGATCTCCAGGCTTACACAACTCACCGCGTCGATATGCAGTCCAGCACATTCGATGAAGTCCTGGGACTTGAGGAGGACTTTTACAATGGAGGTTTTGAGCAAGGATTAGCAGATGGAGTGAGAGCAGGCAGGATCGAAGGCCGAACTTTCGGACTCGAGAAAGGCTTCGAGAAATATGTCGAAAGCGGACGGCTGTACGGCAAGGCACTTGTATGGTCAAACCAGATGCATTCTTCTGGAAGTCCTTCGATTCAAGGAACCGCGAGCGAGGGGACGGCATCAGCAGTCCCCACCTCTCAACAACTCAATGAGCATAATCATTCCCCAATGTCCCTCCCATCTCTCCCCCGTAATCAGAGACTTGCGAAACATATCAAAGTCTTGTGCGCACTATCAGAGTCTGAGAGCCTGTCTACCGAAAACACTGAAGATGCTGTCACGGATTTTGATGATCGACTGAAGCGGGCTCAGGGGAAAGCTAAGGTCATTGAGAGGATTGTTGGAGAGGTGAAAGGAGAGGGCGATTTGAAGTAAAGAGTGTGAGGATGAACCACTAGCTCCATCTTTTTAACACACCGGATGCAAGTCATTTCCATATGGCACGAATCATGATAAGTTGACCATTAATGATCGAGGTTGCAAACTGGTCAGATGGCTTCCTGTCCGTCTCGATCCAACCCTGGCTAACCACAAATCAGATTTCAGAAGAGCTCCGATGCTACATACCACACTGTTCATGCAATAGAATAAGCCAATCCATCACAATCTAAATATAAATTTGCAGACCATATGATCTCTTTGCTTTTTCTGGTAGGGGCAGGGGGGGTCCCACTTGATCTCCTGCTTGTAATGCTTAGCTGTAGACCTGCACAGATAGTGGTGCAGCAGGTACTAGAAGTCCTGGTTTGAGTAGACAGTGAGCCCTTTCAACCTTCGAATGTCTGTCCCCTTGTTGAGTTAAGATATTCAGAGACTATCTCATGCTGAGACGCACAATCGATGTCAGAATGCAAGGAGGCAAAGGAAATGGCGGAACCCCTTCTTCATAGCAATGCCCAAATCATCTTTAAAGTGCTGAGGCCTACAAAAAATACAAGCGGTAGTTACCTCAGATTTTTCATTCTCTGCAAGTGCTTGAGTTTTTTGGTTCTGTCAGCCAGAACATGGAATTTGGAAAGGCGGAAATGGATGTAACAAATTGGAAAAAGAGCAAGCCCAAAAGCCCAAGTAAGATGATAATGTACGATATCATTGCACCTGTATGCTATCACCGGCGCTAACACTCCACCAACCCCCCGATCAATGATCGGTACGTGTATCATACCCGTCCATGCAAACACCCGCAAGCAATGCACCCACACATTTTACTCCGACCAATGCATGCAATTGTTACTCAAGGAAAGCCCGCTCCCTTCCATCCATCCATCATATCCATCCGACCCTTCATGTCCTCTTACCTCATCCCACATTACTCATCACGACCATTTGATATCCCCACTCGGAGCTCGTGTCCTCCGTTTCGAGTTCAGTTGTGGCGCCGTTCCTCCCGATGTAGCAGGCGAAGCAGCAACTGACCTCGACTGCTCTCGTAACCGTACTCCATTTTCTCGTCTCGTCGCCGAGTCATCACTTACTGTTACAGCAGCCAGTGATGATCTCGAGCCACGTAGCATCGATGTTCTCGGCAATCTACTCTTGCTCATCGATGAGCTGCCGCCTATCTCTCCGCTTGGTCTGCGTGGTAGTTGAATCTGTGAACCATCCCTGCTTCTTGGCCTGTAAACAATGTCGCTACCATTGGAACCTGCTCCTAATCTTCGAGGTGTGACACTGCCGTCTATGAAGGCAGACGACTGTGAGACCCGAGTTGCATGCGTTGGAGTCATTGGTGCCGTGGAGCTATGCTGGAGGGATGGAGGTGTGAAAGTCCGTCTGATCTGACCCCGAGGCCGTCCTCCACTGCTGGTTTCAGAACTTGAGTCCAAATTTGCTTTTACAAGCTCGCTGGCCATATTTCTAACCAGGACTGCATTGTCGTTCTCAGCTAGACGTTGAACCTCTTCGAAGAGAGGATGAGATCGGATGCTGTCTGCTTCCTCATCGCTTGGATCACATATGCTGCGTACAATACGAAGCAAGTTCAGACGTACTACAGCCTTTTTGTGATTGAGCTTCTGAAGAATGCCTGAAAACAGGTCGGGCCGAGCCAGAGAAGCAGCTACTGGCGAGCTCAGTCGCAGTAGCTTCTGCAGAGGTTCAAGCAGATTGTAGTCGAATGCACTGGCTTTGTGTGCATTGAAGCATTTGACAATGGCTTGAGTGAAGTTGCCTTCTAATAAGCACTTTTCGACCTTGGCGGTCTCTTCTTGGAGCCTTGGAAAATGTTAGCGACAGGTCGGGATGAGTCAACTGCTCAGGCTTACCAGATGAAGATGGCATCCAAGGCAGTAACCTGCCAATACTGGTCATCCAGTAACGAAACATAGAATTGTAATCCTTTGTTCTGCCACAAGTACTTCCGGCCCACTTTCCCAGAATGCGCCATGTCACAGAGAATTGGCAGGGCGAATTCCTTCGGAGGTCTTTTGGTATGCATGATCTTCTGCAACAATGGTATGATGCCATTGATAGCGGCATCTTCTTGCCGCACCTTACTCAAACGGCAGAGATTGTACATGGTGTTGAGAACTTGGTTGGATATTTCCCGGAAGTGATTCGAGTCTTTCTTCATACTTGAACTCAATAGATCGATCAGGAGTTCGATGGCGTTAGCGGCGTGTAGGCTGTCTAGTGTAGTCGACAGCATAGACAAGTTCTTGATGAACTTGAGCATGGTGATCTGGTGCGCTGGACTCATTCTTCGGAGATCTTTGAGGACGCCTGGATGTTAATTAGCAAATGATGAAGCAACCAAAAAGGGAGCTTAATACGTTTTAGCACAACACGGTCCGCCACGGTCTCTTTAACATAGTTCTCTGCTTGCGAGAAGAGCAGGAAGATGTTCACAATACGGCCTTCAATCAGCTCGGAAAGCTCATCTTCTTCATCGAGTACGCGGTCGAGAACCAAGGCAAGTGGTGACAAAATCTTGCTTCGTGAGAAGATACGGCAGAAATCGTTTTTCGGTGTGGGTCCCTGGTTGTCTATCAGTATGTACTCAAACATGGTTCGCAAGCGGCGCTCTTACCTGAAGCTCAAAAACATTCCAGATTCCATTGACACCGATCAAGACCAGATCTCTGGCTTCGTCATAATCCTCGTCAAGGAACTCAACAAGAACGTTCAGGCCTCCAGCACTGACAAACATTTGAAGAGTCAAAGTAGATGTTTGGTACATCTGTCTTACAAATGCAGCAGCTTCCAGACGAATGTCGTTGGAATATTGCCTGGCAGCAAATTTTGTGATGATTGGAATTCCTCCAACGAAGCACAAGTTTTCTTGGATTTCGACATCATTCAAGATAATCTGAATACGTCAGTGAGAGTTTGCTGTATGGAAGGAGAAGGCATACCGTGTTGACTACCTTGAGAAGCCGCAAGATCATGAGTTGTCGGCTTTTGACAGTACAAGGCTCCAAAATCTCCAAAATAGGAAGCATACCATGAGCACCGATGATAAGACTTTTCGCATCTTCAGACTCATACAAGACATCAAGCTGTATTGATTAGCAAAGGGGCCAATGATTGCCTCGAAGCTAGAGGAAAGCTTACCAGCTGTTCGGAGACATCCTCAATAAGATCATGTTCTTCAGTAACCTTTAGCGAGCCAATGAGACCTTCAACCAATGTGCAGAGCCTTGCATGCTTATCACGCGCAATGTTCGCTTGCAAATCCATCTCATCGAAACCTTGCTCCAAAGAAGCGAAGGGGTCATCCTCATCGTCTTCATCTCCAAGCCATGAGTTATTGGACATCTTGGAATGTAGCATAAGAGCCCCGACCCCATCTTCAGATCCTCGGTCGCTCTCGTCTTTCTCCAGGATAGAGTCGGCCTTGCCAAAAATATCAGAGAAGTCTTCGTCGTCTTCATCTTCAGCATAGCGTTGAATCTCAACGGACGACCTTGTTCGGCGCATTGATTGGCCTTCAGTTCGAGGGGCTGTTTTCCTTCTCATACTGCCATTTACCGGGCCTGGAGAGTTGGCTGATCGTGGTAAGCTCGTAAGGTCAGAAGGGTGGAATAGCTTGGGCGAGAGAGCATCGTCCTATAACGTGTTAGTCAAGCATATGAGTACGAGTGTAGGGAATATACCTTGATGATGCTCAATCTTCTGTCGAAAATGCTGTCGTTATCAATGAACAGGTCAGAGTAGTCCTCAACAGATTGCTCGCGGTACATGACCGCTGGTCTTGCTGGTAAGGCGAATTTGTGTGCAGCCTGAGCATTGACCTGCGCTTTCACAGGAGACTTGGGCCTAGGAGGTTCGCTTCTCGAGGTCTTTCTAGATGACGCTTTGGGCAAGACAGCAGGTTTGATATTCTGGGTAACGACTGTGGGCTTGATCTTATAAGGACGAATTGTTTCAAGTTCGTGGGTATCTGGCTCAACATTCTTTCGAGGCCCTTTGATAGTCACCAGATCGCCTTCGAAGGCATTGTCCCAGTTGTCATTTTCGTCATTTGGTGCTTCGAAGGATGCAAAAGCTTTCAGCTTATCGGATGACAGCATGCCGCCAAAGTTGTCATGAGGCTTGAATTGTGGAAGATGGAGTGCACTAGGAGAGATTGAGGTTGCAAAATCGTCATCCCAGTTGTCGCTTTCTGAAGACCGTCAGTATCAGATCCATGAGGCTCTTCCTGGATGACATACCTGTGCTTTCAGGAGATCGGAATACTTCAGCTTGATTCTTGGGTTTAGCAAGCTGTAGTGGACCTTTAGCAGGAGTAACTAATGGTGTAGGTTTCTGATCGCTGTATGGGTCACGTAGAGGCGGGTCTCGTCTTGATGGCATAGGGCTTGCCATATTTGACCTTGTTGAAGCTCTAAAGGACCCTGGTCCAGTAGGTGACTTCAAGGCCTCGTTCCACTGTTTGACTTCTTCAACTGCTTCGTTGAAGTTTGCAGGTGGCTTAGCAACAGGAGCGTCACTCCTTCTTGACCCCATGATCCATGCATGCCTCAAAAGCTTCCGTGCCGAAACCCTCAAATTAGGATCTTTCTGAAAGCATTGCATGAGGAAGTCCCGAGCAGCCTACATATGGTCAGTGATTTGACTTAGGGTTGACCTGGTAGGATTTACAGGTGAGACTCCTTCCGGCAACGGAGGATGGTCATCATTGACGATGGCAAAGAGTGCTGGCATAGGAGCTAGTTTGTGATATGGCGGCTTCCCTTCTAACAGCTCGATGACAGTGCAACCTAAGCTCCAAATATCAGAGGCCGGTGTTGCTCCTGATAGCTGAATGATCTCAGGTGCCATCCAGTATGGTGTCCCTACAACTTGTGCTTCCTTGTCTGCACCAGTTAAAGTGCTTGTGGAAACCCCAAAATCTGCAAGCTTGACTTTGCCATCTTTTGTGGTGAGGATGTTTGCTCCCTTTATGTCTCGATGTATGACACCTTGGTCGTGGAGGTACTGTAGTCCTAGGAGAATCTGACCCATGTAGACTCCCACCAGATTTTCTGGAAATTTGCCATAGCTTTTGCATATTGAATGTAGTGATCCGTTCTCGCAATACCTAAGAGATGTGAGTGTGTTTTCCAGACATACATGTCCCAGCCAAAGCTTACTCCAATATAATGTTCAGGCAGTCTGAAGACTTAACAAAACCTAGGTATTTGACAATGTTGTCATGCTAGTGTCATTAGCACAATGCTCACAAGCTACTTTGTTTGTCCGGAGCACTCACATTCAGGTTCTTTAGCAGATCGATTTCGGCCTGGAGATAAGTCAGCTTCTGCCCAGAAAACCCACGGTAACACATACCTCAATGTTCCGCAACTCGCTTTTTGGGAGGTCTCCAAGCTTGATCTGCTTCACGGCAACAGCCTCACCTGTTCCCCAGTTGAAAGCTTTGTAGACCGACCCAAATGCACCTTTTCCAAGACATTCTCCTAATCGCTGTCTCCAATATGAGCTTCTGTATATTCTTCATCGGCAGAGACACGTACGTAGTCCTTCAGACCTGGATCCTGCAGCGCCTTTTCCTTTCCCAGACCGCCTTCTTTCCTAGGTGTGCCTGGTGCCCTCTCCGTCTTTCCATTTCCATTCCCAGCCCCTGATCTGCCGCCGTTGGCTTGCCGCTCCGAGGAGGAAGGGTGATGGGAGACCATGGCCGTTGTCGAGGCCCAGGAATGGGTTTCAAAGGAGGAAGAGAGGAGGTCGAATGCTCTGGCAGATGGAGGATCTCATCCCAACCATGAATGTTCGCGTTCGCGGACAAGGTGCCGGTTTCAAGTCGCGGTATCGCGGGGTCAAGAGGATTATGGTCAAGGTTGCGTATAAGGGCGGATCCTAGCTCTTGGGCAGGCGAGTCGGTGGCTTACTTCGAGGGGTGTATTGGCAGCTTGAGTTGACATATGGCATGCCACATTCTCTGCTAAAGTCTTCTGTATCAATGCTCCCTCACAAAAGTATTCGTGGGTCGTTAAGAGAAATTGGCAATGACAGAATGACAAACAAGCGTTACTGGGATCCGCGACACCTGCATGTAAGGCTGAACTTGGTCGGAAAGCTCACGCCAGTCGGAGAACATCATTGGCTCTAGAAGCATATCAATGTCTACGTTTCAACTTTTGTTTTCGAGGTTCTGGACCATTCAATCAATCTCATTGTTCTACTATATGCCCAACCACAGCTCTCATAAGCATGTCTTGCTATAGAATTGTTAACAGCGTTCGCAGTTCATTACCCAGTTTGTTCCTATCAGCGATAGCCATGATCGAAGCCTTAAAACGCCATGACGATCATTACAAGCCACTTTCAATATTTTTTGAGACTCATTCATGGAGAATGCATTGCATGCAATGAATTCAATAGGAAAAGTTCTGCTTTCGAGAAACCTCATATAGACTCCCCCAACGCCAGCGCCAATGTTCCAGTAAATCTTGGACTTTTGAAAGCTAATCAACATATGCTGTTGTACAGGATGGTATCACAAACGTCCCCCAAGGAAATCCGTTTTCGCGTTACTTTTCGTATGTCGATCAAGGTGTAGGCGCCCGGCGAAGGTTGCGGCTGAGACCTGCTGATGACCACCACTCTTCAGGAATTTCGTCGCGAGAAGCAAGCCTTGATATAATGCGATGCATACCGCCAAGATGCTCCGTGTCAGTTACACCATTCCGTGCAGCACGATCTGCTCTAGATGTGACCACATCTGCGTAAGTCCTCCAGAAGCGATCCCCACGGCTCCGGTTGAGCTCATAAATATCCTCCTCCTCATCCTCATCTGTGTTCGAGCCCGAATCAGATATATCACAATCGCGTAGCGTCGGCTCTCCAACACCATTCACACTGGTCATAGATGTGCTCGCCGAGGCCGGTCCGGATCCGGAGGAGGATGACGCTGCGGCTGCTGCAGAGGCAGATGCAAATGAAGATCCAGCACTAGGAGGCTGCGGGTCAGGCGTTATGCTGGTAAGGAGGGTGTCCCAAGCAGCACCATTCTCGGGGCTCAGGCTACGGTCTCTATCCCCCAGTCCATCCAATCGGGCCTCTCGTAAGAGTCTTCGAGACCGCTCCATGTTGTTGGATGCTCGATGTGGAGCTTGAAGACGTTCTGAAAGCGTCGATCTGACTGCGCGCTGGAAGAATGTTAGCAATCATCCCAACGATACCGGACATAGCCGTGCCGTATCCGATGGAGACTTTATACTTACTTCTGTATTTGGTGAGGTTGTGAAGACTAATTCGGATTCCGGTGAAGCATCAAGCTCTGCAGTAGGAGACTGATGGCCTGGCGACCGAGCAGGTGTCAGAGAAGACGGTCGTGGTGAGTCCATGCCAGAGGCAGCACGAGGCACAGTGGAATCGTTCTCGTAATATGGAGGTGTAGGTGCCGGACGTCTTCGCGCCATTCTTCGAAGGTCTTGTCTTACAGCTCTCAATCGCAAGATCTCCCTCTGTCTCTCCTCGGCGCCAGAGTAGTCCCGCGATTCGGGCACTGGAGGCATGAATGGCCCATCAATCTCGTTGCTTGATGGAGTCTGACGCTCGAAGCTGAGAGTATCACGGAGCCGCATTCGCTCCTGTTCAAACCATGCTGATCGTTGAGCCTCACGCGATTCCCGCGCTGAGGGGAAATCGCGTGTAGGAGGTAGTTGTCGATTCTCCGATACCACATATTCTTCCGGCTCAGCATCTACAACCATCCCAAGCATTCGGCGCCTCCTCATCTCTGCCGATGGCCGTGTTGGCCCCCGCACCGTGCGCTGCCGACGGATTGAGGATCGCGGTCCTGATGCAGCCTTCTCAGCGGTCTTCGCAGCAATCTCAGGCTCCACAGGAGCGATAAATAAAGGTAAGCCCATTTTTGCAATTTGAGAAAGCGTACGGCGGTGGCAGATGGCACAAGCAGATATTATCGATGTCCAGACTCGATATGGTTGCGCGACAACAGCAATGGCAATTATGATGAAATTTTCGATGGTTTTGGATTCGTCGTCGCGATGTTGCGATTGCAGAAGCGCCTCTCGCGAACAAGAGAGGAGGCGAGAATTCACTAGCGCGGATCTGGTTTGAAGACTAAGACTGCGGGTCATCTGCTCGACAGGGGTAACAATCGCGACGCTCGTGAGGCTCTGTTCGATCTGCACATCAATATCAAAATCGCTTGACTCACTTTTCAACATTCAGGCAACAAAGTGAGAAATTGTGACAATGATGGGATCAAGATGAGCAATTACACACTTCTTTGTTAGGATCTTTATTTGCTTTAGATGGTTGTCATATGCAAGGTCTTCGAGTCATACTTGGCCTACCCTTGAAATGATTGAGCTAGGCCTAGGGCGTATCAGTCGCCTGCTCAGACACACACCACAGACTTGGAAAGCCATCCACGTTGCAGGCACCAACGGCAAGGGGACGATATGTGCCTATCTCTCTGCTATGCTCCGTGCAAGCGGCGTACAAGCTGGTCGATTTACTTCTCCCCACCTCATTGACCGCTGGGACTGCATCACCATCAACGATCAGATAGTGAGCGAGTCTGTTTTCAAAGAAGCAGAGGATCTGGTCTTGAATAGGAATCGGACAGAGAACATTCAGGCTTCGGAATTTGAACTTCTGACTGCTACTGCATTCGAAGTATTTGCAAAGGAGAAGATTGAAATGGGTGTGGTGGAAGTTGGACTCGGTGGCCGACTAGATGCAACCAATACCATGCAAAACAAAGCAGTCACAGTCATCTCGAAAATAGGTCTTGACCATCAGTCATTACTAGGAAACACCATCGAAGAGATTGCTCGCCAAAAAGCCGGTATAATGCGACCTGGCGTTCCCTGCGTACTAGACAGGAGTAATTCGCAAGCTGTGCGGGAGGTTGTGGAGAGATATGCAAAGGAGATTGGAACCGAAGTCATTCTCAGCTCTACAGAGTCGTCCTTCCTCGATGAGCTCAATGAAGATGATTTCGAACCTCATCAGTGGGAAAATCTAGCATGTGCATACACTGCGTTCCATTTAGCATACACAAAACCAGAATCCCCGCTTCATCGTCTCCAGCCTGCAATTGAAGGCATTGTATGGCCAGGACGTCTACAAACTTTGGATGCTAGAAGTATCACAGGGAGAGTTGAAACGATTTTGCTTGACGGAGCTCACAATGTCCAATCAGCAGAGGTTCTCGGCGCCTACGTCAACAAGAGACTGCGTAGATATGGGAAGAAGGTGACTTGGGTTATCGCCGCATCTCAGGGGAAGGAGCTTGAGGGTATCTTGAAGCCTCTGCTGCAACAAGGCGATTGTGTAGCAGCTGTGAAATTCGGGCCAGTTGATGGAATGCCATGGGTACAGGCTATGGACAGCCAAGAGATACTTTCTGCTGCCGTTGCTTCAGGAGTTGATACTTTTCAACTACATAACTGTGATGGGGATGTTCATGGTGCTTTACTTTGGGCAAGTACTGTTGCGGAAGATGGGCCCCTCGTTGTTGCTGGAAGCTTGTATCTGGTGTCCGATGTACTTCGGCTATTGCGAGATGCAGAACAGCTGAATAATAAATTGCTTGGGCCGTGATCAGTCTTCAGAGGTGCGGTGATGATATCAAATTGAGCAAGTGAGTCGGTCTTCCTTTCCCCATCAGAATACCCTTCAAAATGAACGAACGATCCATTTTCGTTTTTCGCATACATGTCTACTTCTCCCCATACACTGGTGCATTCACCATGACTACCACCGAAAGAAGATTAATCTTCTTGGTGGGGCAAAATCTACCAAGTAGGACCATTCTTTCCCTAGCCATCATTCCAAGAATGGGACAGGAGTCCATGCTATGAGCCTCGTCATCTCTTCACCTTGGTTTCTCGCCGACAGAAGGAACACACAAGCAGTCCCAAAAGTCCTTGGACTGAAAGAGAGCGGCCGCAGTGGAGCAAGGGAATGACTTTCTTCCAACTGGAAATGAGATCGGTTCAATCCACAGTGCTGCATCCATGATTACCGAGAAAGTGATGTGGGCATACTTGAATACCTCGATTCAATAGCTATATAATCCAGTCAGCCAGAACGTGAAAGACAGAAGATATTATTCCTAGGGGCTGAAACACCAGCTTTCGCCCGATTAGTAGTCAAGCAAATCAGGATTGTCAACCTTTGCAATGTGGTAGAAACGCTTGCTCATCACTGCATTGCTCCTCCGGACTTGAATTCACACCACCGAATCAGTACAACAGATAACAGCACCAGCTTTATGGTCACCTGCAATGCTATCACAGGCGCAATAACCAACGTCATAACCAGCACAAACCCTCACACCATCCCACAACTTCACACCCCTGGCTGTTCCCAATCCTACAACATGAATTCTTATTTCCATCCACCATCCTCCTGACTATCAATAACCTCATCAACCTCCCTCCTACGCTCAACAATCTCCCTCCCATTCCTCAAATCACTCTCCCACGCCCTCTTGCTCGCAATCTCCTCACTATCACATATACCGCTAGTCATATGTCTCTTGACCAGCCTCTCAGCAGCAGTTTCAATAGGAACAGACACGAACCAATGTTCATCAAACAAATCCCCTGCTTGTGACCAATGTTCGGCATGTGGTGGATTCGGTGCTGATGGCGAGGTATTATCAGATGGTGTTGATAATGAAAGATAAAGTCCCTCAATGAGCAAGATTCGTGAGGTCGGAGGGATAGAGATATCATTTTCAACAGGATCTTTCAACGCATGGTCGAAACTTGGGGCGTATATAACTCCATGTCCTGTGACATCTCCTTCGGGATTGGTGAGAGGAGCTCGTAGTTTTTTGACGAGTTCGAGATATGCTTCTGAGTCGAATGTAAAAGCGGCTCCTCGACGGAAGACAGCTTCTTCGCTGTTTGGCATGGCGGCCAGCTGGGCTCGGGTGAGATGGTAGCCGTCCATTGGAATCATTGTTGCTATTGGTGGGACATCTGGTGTGGATTTGGTATGCAGGGTATTGAGACGGGTGGTGACGATTTGGGTGAGTGTCGTCTTCCCTGTGTTGGCCATGAGTATCTGTATATGCAGTGGAAAAGTGAAGAAAGAAAGCCCCAGAATGGGGAGCCTGTTTGGAGAGGCGGTTGAAGAATGAAGGTGTGAGTACCTGAGCCTGGAATTCCTGATATGGCTATGAGAAAACGTTTATCTTGAGGGAGTGTTTGGAATTTTGCTATATATCTATTAGCAGTTATCCCGTACTCAAAGCATGCTCAAACATGAGACTGAGATAAGAAGCTTACCCCACGTCTTATCAACAAGATGGTTGACTTGCTCCTCCATATTTTCATTAGACTGCCGATTCTAACTGATTGACTAAATTTAGCAAACTTCTAGATTGATGCTTAGAAACGATGCAATCCAAACGAAAGTACCCAAAAGGGTGGACTTAAGCTCAGGTCGACTGTAGTCCGTCCATAGTGGGGCAACCAGATCGCGGGGCTGCCCCGCTGTTAACCTCAAAATCTTCCTCGCTTATCGTTGACAACCTTGAAGACTTCACTCTTCTCAACATCCAAGAATTAAAACTCACTAGATCCGATATCTTTCTTGCACAGGAGGACTATTCTGTACCAAGACTTAGAGAATGGACGGGGAAGACTCAGACGGTGGGCTCTTCAACATCGAAGTAGACTCAGACACAGAACGAGGAGCAAATGAACGTGAGAACAGAGTCCCAAGAGACTTCCAATCAGAAGAAGACTTCCAAACCCAGCTCAAGAAATGGAGGCCAAAAGTTGAGATTGGGGAGGTAAGTTCTTCCCCTAAGCAAAGCATATGGAAATTAATAACTTTTTGAACAGTTGTGGAAATCCTTAAACCTACCAATGAATAATCCGTCCAAGTCAAGTTCTCAGCTTATTCTACATGCTATCGAAGAGCTCTACTTCTTGAAGAGATACGAGGAAGCTCTGAAGATCACCGAATTGGCTTTGCAAGGACAGTTGATTGAGGATTTCACGAGTGTACTTCTGAGGTACAAGGGGAGATGTGAGGTCAAACTTTCTGGGACGAAAGCCAGCTCCAGATGAACTCAAGCAGAGGCTTTTCATTATCTACTTATGAAGCGACATCCGATGGTCTATTCTATTCTCAGACGAGACTCGCTCCATTAGGTTCAATGGAAGCATCACCTATTCCAGCGGTCTCTATCTCCCCACGCCCATCCAGAACTCAATCTCAATACCATCAGAGTCCATGAATGGCTTGAATTCCACCTTTAGCTTTGATCTTATGAACTATTTTAAGTCTTTTTGGAGGTACTGGTTTTTTGTTGAAAGGGGCTTGAGTTAGTACGATACGGTCACCGGACAGAACCTGGCGGCCAAAAGAAGCAAGGATAGGGAAAGTTGCCTACACTGTTGTCTGTATGTGGAAGTGGTTTGGAAGCCATGGTAGTTATCGAGGGAGGACGATATGGACAAAGCGATGGGGTGCGGGTGCAAGGTGCAGGGCTTAAGAACTGTCAAGAGTGAGGAGTCCTGTTGCCGGATCATATCTAGACAAAGGGAAGGTTTGGGAAGGTTTGAAGATGAGTGAGATGGTTGCTGACTAGAATCAAATTCAACACCACGATCGTGCTTTTGGACTGCATTTTAAAAGTACCAATTTGGGATTGAAGCACGCTAGACCCATCACAGGAAGCCATGTTTAGATCGTTTGGAATTACCGCGAGCGGAGACTGTAGATTAAAATCTATCCTGTCGTACACTCCCTTCTAACCTTTTCCCCCACCTTGATCTTCATACTTCCATTCTAACGGTCTACCCATCTATCTGCCGATTAAGCAAGTAAGGTTACAACCCCATCGTACACCACCGATGCTCTTGCCCCCCTCTCCCCGTCTAAAGACCTTCCACGATGAAGGGTGTATCTCAAACTCCTTTTCCGCCCTCTAAATGCATGCTAACCCATCAAACTCCTGTAAAGTGGAACTTTTATGTACCCCGAATGTGTAATGCTTGCTCGGAACGGACGCTGGAATCGCAGGAAATAATTCGAATCGTCGGTAGTCGTGAATGTATGTATCAGAACTTCCGCCTCCCTCTTGCTTCTCCCTTTCTGTTGGGCCGCTTGGATGTGATTATGCAGCCATCTTCTGCTGAATCGAAATCGTGGACATTTTCTCTTTCTCCCTCTCCTCCCGGAAAACCCTTCTGCTCATCTCCAAAACAGCCTCAAACCCTTCCTTGCCCTTTCTCGCATTCTCGCTGAAACGGCAGACAGTCGCCTCCTCTACTGCATTCTTGACCTTCTGCCAGCCTCCGCACAACGCTGTAATTTTCGCGTTCTGGACAAATTGTGTTCGGGTCGCTGATAGGGGTTGGTAAACGACAGACTCTTGCACAGAGATGATGTTTGCGAATGTCATGTTCGAAGAGATCATGGTGACCTTCTTGGATGTAGGGTCGACGTAGGAGGTTTCGAAGACGTGGGAGGTTTCATTGCCGCCCATTATCGATGCGAGCCATTTTGGGGCGGATTGTTTGCATGTTATGAGTCTCTCGGTGCGTAACTGTACTGTAGTCAGCATCACGTATATCATCCATCACATCCCTCTGCTGTCGAGAGGTTCAGGGGAACTTACAATCCCACTCTCCGGATCCACACTCCGCGACAGAGTGTCGACGGCAATCACATGTGTACTCTTGTCATTCCAAGGACAATACTTGTTCCAATTTGCAGTCGAGACCTCCTCCCACGAGTAATCGAAGGTCTCGTTGTTGGAAAAGACTTTCATCGTGAGTTCGTTTCGTTGTGCTCGTGTGCTCCAGCAGGTGTTTCGGTGGATTTGGCTTTCTAGACCAAGTTTTTATGGAGCTTGTCGCGTGCGAGTAATGTCGCACTCCCTCCTCCTCGCAGCTAATCGTGTATTCGGTGTAGAAATCGTATATTAGGTGTGTTCAGTGGTTCGCAGGTGCTAGGAGTTGTGTATCAGCAATTATATGTCGGTGGTCGTCTGGATTATGGTTGAATTTAGAGATTCGAAGTTGGAGTTGCAGATGCGAGATAACATCCCGGGAGTAAAATTATCGCCACTAAGTGAGACCCCGAGTTTGGAGCAGCCAATCGCAGCGCCATGCGTAAGGAAAAGACCGGGAAGAAGGAGCCAAAGCGATCTAGAGCGCGAACCCGGCCAGGTGTGGAGTTTCGACGAACGATCCTTTTGTACCGCATGCACAGTTGCATCACTCGAAGATGAGGGGGTGCTGGGACAATGGAGAAGCTTTAAATCTTCCCTTTCTTGTGGTTTGTTTTACGTTGATATACCACAGCCATCCCTTTACCTTATTATGTCCGTGTTCCATCTATCCGTTGGTGCTCGGAGGTCCTGCTGATGCTTCGGTCGCCGGTTTTCCAAGCTGAGTATGACGGATGCGAACGATTATTTCACAGCTTTCACGCAATGACAGTGACTGGAAAGGCTATTCGTGAGCTGTGGCTTAAATGACAACATCCTTCTCATTCCGCAGGCTCCTTTGAGGTGACAAACCTAGAGCATTGAATTCGAAGCATGTGATTCAAAATGTGACTCTCAAAGTATTCATCGCGAAAGGCCCTGTGTGAGAGAGTCCCGAAAGACTTCGGCCTCTTAGAATGAATCAGTAACGTACGGATAAATACGACGAGGAGGGTGAACGAGGTGTCACAAGGCCCTCCTTGCTAATGACGAACAATATCCACTTGGAGGGATTTTAGCAACATGACTTATAACATTTGAGGGAATGTCTCAAGCATTCCATAGACTGAGCAATGGTGACTGCTATTTTTCACGGTCATGAAAAGACTCAACCCAAACATAGCAGCTTTGCAGGTCTCTCTACGAGTATCATGTCTGTTCCAAGGTTTTGAGTTACCCGGCATGCATGGCGGTTTCGACTATTGCCGAAGGAGAATTGAGGAGCTAATGTATCATTTACGAGGCAATCTCTCGAGGAGTCTAATAAGTACTTGGCGAGTCTTGTAGAGTCGAAGTCTTGGAGTGTGGAAGTTGTCGTTGGGAGGTATATCTGGCTAGGGTGCTCGCTTAGGTAAGGAGCAGCATTACCGCTCACTTTTGCTTCATGAGCATCTTATCGGAACTCGTCAAGCATAAGCACTTGGGCCCAAGGGACGATATGTAACTAGGTATAGTTCCGGTTAAGCTGGACCCTGTTCTGTTGCATCGACGAGATATTGTTGGAGCAACTCATGATATTCACGTGACTGTTTGACTTTGAGCACCCGGCATTTGAGACCTTTAGACAGTTGCAGGCTCAAGCCTCCAATTATCCTCTCACATGCTTGAGTAGATAGAGTGTGCTTCGTAATGGCCTCATGATGTTGTCTTTCTGACACAATTCCTGGACGACTGTCAAGTCCCGCGATATAGGTAACTAGCCAATAGCTGGCTCAGGTACAAATTGCCCCTTTCGCCCCAGAAACTGGGGAAGAACGATTGCTCGCTTGTTTCGGGTGCACAAACCTGCTATTCGTGCCGGCTGATAACCTTCTGATTTGCTGGAAGTATCTTAGCTGTGTTGCAAGGAGCTGGCACAGCAGCGGTTCAGACATGCCGCAAGCAAGTCCATCCGTCCCCTGACCTAGCTGGAGCATGAGGAGATTGCTCAGCTTATATTTCGACGTCGCTCCATCACTTCCATCCTCACTTCTTGACATTCACAAACTCTCTTACCCCTCAACACCTCACAAATCAACCTTATACATCGAGTGAACTGGAATCTTATCTGATATCGCGACACAGACCTCACTTTGCGCCGGCTTCTTCTTTGCGCCAATCAACGCGCCGCATTCGCGCAACCAATACATACCTTACAAACCTCCGAACCGAATCGCAACATGCCTCCTGAGTTAAGAAAGAGAAAGGCGCCAGCCTCCGAGCCTGCTACAGCTCCTCCAGCCAAAAAGAAAGGTCCTATCAAAAAGGCCATTGAGAAAGTCAAGGAGGTGGTGACACCAAAATCTAGCAAGACTGATGCGAAGCCAAATGGCGCTTCGAGCAAGGCAATTGCTGTTGGAGACACAATTGACCTCGAGGGCTTTGGTGGGGAGATAGAGACCAATGATGGCATCAAGACATCCTTGAAGAAGCTGGTTGAGCAAAGCCAGCAGGGAGTGGTTCTCTTCACATATCCAAAGGCTTCCACACCCGGTTGTAAGTGCACTCTATCACATCCGGCATGTTTCTATTGCATGAGATCCGAGTTCAATCACAAGCTTGGGAGTTCTATTTTATCGTTCACTACTTCGCGCAAGCTCCCGCTCCCGCTACTCCACATGTCTCAGTGTCGTTCGTCAATGCAAGCAAGCAGATTATCATCATATACTGACAATGTTATCTTCCAGGCACGACCCAAGCATGCTTGTTCCGCGATGAATATACACCTCTTACTGCTACCGGTTTCTCCATCTATGGCCTGTCCAAGGATTCTACCAAAGCCAATACCACATTCAAGACAAAGCAGAATCTGCCTTATCCACTTCTCAGCGATACTAGCGGAGGTCTCATTTCTGCAATTGGCTTGAAGAAGGCTCCTGCCGGCACTACAAGAGGTGTATTTGTCATTGACAAGTCAGGAAAGGTTCTCGCTGCTGAGCCCGGATCGCCAGCTGGTTAGTAGACATTTTCATTTATTCTCTGTCCTATCTGAGGATTTTGAGTGCTGTTCACTTTCATGATTTAGACCACTCCGATTCCTTTGATAACAAGACTCTTCGAGCATAGACTTGTTCATATCTACCACTGTCAAATATCCAATTTTCTTTTAGATCGCATTCTAACGCATCCAGGCACTCTTGCTATTGTCAAGAAGCTTGTTGGCTCCGGAGCGGTCACAGCACCTGCAACAGCCGTTGAGCCTACCACTGAACCCAAGACTGAGATAGCCAATGGTCTGAACGGCACCAAGGAGGATACTGCCAAGGCTGATGTCGCTGCTGAAGTTGCTGACACTGCCGAGAAACTTGACAGCAACGAAGCTAAGCCAGTTGCCGTTTGAGTATATGTGAAGTGTTGAGTGCAACGTCGAGAATATTCTTCCATGTACAAGCAAAAACGGGACATGGAAAAGCGTGGGAGTTGGGATCTGGAATTTATGGTTGCTGGCGCATGTTTCTCTGTTGTTCTTAATTAGTAGCAATGAATGCAAGGAATCCTGTATACGAATGGCTACCTGATCTAATATGCTGTTCTTCTGTAGGCTGTGACTGAATGATGCTTCAAAATGCACTGTACTAGTTTCATTTTCGAAATCTCGACACCTCAGTATAGTTTCTTAGAGTTCGGTATCAAATAAACATAACTTCGAGAATACCTAATACTAGATTTGACATTGAATTTTGCCATACCTAGCTTTTCTCAAACAGAAGTCCATAGATGCAAACTCACAGCTCCCATTGCAAATACTAGCGCCGTTTAGCTCTCGGCAAATGCCGAGCTTCTCTCGAACTTCAACGACGACCAACATCAGATTGCCATCAGTCTAAGCTTCCTCATCCACCACGACTCAATTGACCTCTGGTCGCCCGAGAAGCTCACCATGTCCTCTCAAACTGCAGCCAAGGCTGCACAAGCAACGCAGCGCGTCTTCGCAGTCAACAAAGTAAGCTCTCCAACCACACCTTACCTCTGCCCTCTCGACCCAGCAGCCCCACGCCCTCTCTTGCTCTTTGTATACATAACACAATATACTGATGCCTTGCAGAAATACACAGTCCAATCCACCGGAATCTGGGAACGCATCCGCCGCCTCCTAGCCGTCGACCCCACCCGCTCCAACGGCATCCCCCTCAACCCCCAATTCCGCAACCCACCCCCAGGCTCCAACGAACCCTTCTCCTTCATCGACCCCGTCACCATCCCCGCTGGCGACATCGCCGAGAACCCCTACTGGAAACGGGACGCTCGACGTTCATACCCTCGATTATCTACCGTCACACAAGGAGATGCCGTCGGGCTCTTGAGTCTGGGAAGCCAGAGTGCGCCGAAGAAGGAATTGATTGGGGAGGCGGGAACGAAGGAGTTGGTTAGTGTTAAGGAGGAGGGAGAGATGGGTATGGCGGCTTATTTTGGGAAGGTGGGGAAGGAGGGAACTCTTGCGGCGTTGGGGGAGAGCAAGTTACCTCCTTTGCCGTCTGGAGCGAATTTGAAGGCTGGTATGGACAAGTACAATTTGACGGCAGAGAATGCGTATCCGGAGCAGTATCCATGCAGGACATTCCAATAGAGGCGGCGTTGGGTTTGCAAGTTGTACATAAGCACAATGGGATAAAATCAACACATGGAGGATATTTTGTTTCTGCTAAGTGGAAGGATGCCATTGTCTACCCAAGCTTGTCGCCAGGAATGGGCCTTCGAAGTCAACGAAAAGTCAGCTCAACCTAGGCTCCCGCTGTCCGAGCACGAGCACATCAACAGCACCAAAGTCCCGAGAAGGGCAGGACATGGGGCTCATAGTACCCCAAAAGTGAGGGTAAAATAGACTCGAGTATAGCTACCCAAAAACAGAGTCGTTTCAGAAACACTTAGTCGTGTTTGTTACAATGTCTAATACAGGAGCTTGGGCACATTATTCAGTGTATGATTGGAGTCTCGTGTATCAGACATTTGGATATTGCGAGCGAGGCAACCCAAGCAATTGGACAAGTGTCAGCGACTATCCCCAAGTGCCAATCAAGTTGAGGAAAATAGATGGCAGAATTGTGGTGACCTCATCTTTACATTTCCTTTCAAGTTTAGCTACGCCTTTGAGTGTACCAAAGAAATCCGATCCAAGGACGTTTGGAATGATGTCTGATGCACTGTCATGTTCGGGCGTCGTCTGCTAAGCCTCGAAGAACTAATAGGTTCATGTTGCTTGGCCCCGTTTTTGGAGAGAAAGGAAACAAGTTGTGCTCGAGGTGTATGCTGCTGCTGAGATAGCCATTGGGAAATCCGTCATCCATCGCAATTGTAAAAAATGTTAAAAACTTTCTTGAAAGCCTTGCTCCTCTGTACGCCCTTACTCGGAATCTTCATCCTCATCCTCATCCTCAGATAGTCCAGGAGGAGCAGTGGAAGTACTGGCTTGAGCTTTTTGACGCTCTGGCGGTGGAATGGTTGGCTATATTATGTTAGCTTGTCCTTGGCAACGTGGAAATGACATTGGACTTATCCTCGCAGCCTCCAGAAGGGGTCTCTTGATGCCAGTTTGGCCAAGCTTCGCAGGGTTCTCCTATAAAGCCTGTCAGCAGTTGCTATAATTGTTAACAGGGAAAGACATTACCTCTACGGGATTCACACATTCTTCCTCCGGAATAACATCAATATGCATAAAGTTTGACTCCTTTGGATAGTAGTGAGAAACCCGGCCCATTAGATCTCGTCCAAGGACGTTACCGAAACAATCAATTTCTGGCTCGAAAAATGATTTCGAAGCCTCCGCCAGATTTTGGGTAAACTCATCTTGAATTTGTTTTTCAAGCGAGTTGCGAACTCTCTCGTTGTTGTAAGTTCTGGAGTTGACGGCGGCTTTGCCGCCAAAAGGCAAGACAACTCGGTTTGATGCCCCCCATAAAATGGGGTCCTTCAAAGCCATGTTCTGCATATAGTGGAAAGCCTTCTCTAATGGCAATCCAAGATCAATAATGCCTCTAAGAAGGCCAGAAACTTTCTCTAGCGTGTTGACCTTCCTAGTGGCCATCGTGCCCCAGCGATTTGCCAACCATGTTTCTCGAATCTTTTCACTCCCATCTACTCTCCCCTCCCCTCCCCTCTTTCCTTTCCACTCCTCTCCGCTCTGCCCCCCCTCTTCGCTCTCCGCTCGTCTCTCGACAGCATAGAGAGGACAGGAGAGATGAAACGCTGTTCTTGATCTCGGAACGGATCTCGTTGTCCCAATGGCGCTTTTCTGTGTCGTATCTCTCTTGTAGTTCTGTATTATTCGTCCTTACCGAAGCTCCTTTCTGTCTTAGTTGCGTAAACGACCTGGCCGTTGACATCTACCCACTGATACTTGGGCAGTAATGCTCCACTGCATCTCCCATATGCAGCATTGCCCCCTCTAACCTTACGAGGTTGCTGGCGACTGGTTCGAGAAATCCCCTGAACTCCAGCTCTCCCGGCCACTTTTCCATCTATCCGCTCCATTTTGGGAAAGGCTTTCCGACATCTTGAGCCTCATCTCTCCATCTCCCCAACACAGACTTCGAAATCTTGTTGATCGATGCTGAAAGCGACGAATATTCTGAAAACTGGGATCTGTTCACCATTAGACAGATGAGTCTTCAGACAGTAAGGGCATAGGGTTACCATGTCGAAGAGAACGATGGAGACAGTCGAGAAGATGATGTAGATTGGTTGGGTGCGGGTTCAGTGCATTGAGGAGAGGATGCTTGCAGCGAAAAGCATTTGTCTTGCTTTTTCTTAGGGAAAACCATTGAGAAATCCGTGTGATTTTACATTAAGCGTAAGCGGACAGAAAAGGCGGCACTGGATCAAGACCTCGGAGATCCATTGTTCGGCTCCTATATTTCAAGAATAATGCTTTGTAATGTGCCAAGTCTACTGGGACATTCAGTTGTAGTCTACCTCTAATACTTGTTGATTTCTGACTTAGACACTCTCATTAGTAATTTGAGGTTTCTTTGCCTCAGACATTGAAACAGTAGCCCTCGTTTCCGTCCACTACGAGGTTCTCCCAGATGCCACCTCGAAGAGTTTGCAGTGCTAAGTCACTATGCTAACTATCGCTTCCCAGGACCGGTTGTATTGGACCTCATTGATTGACAGTATTTTATGTCCAGTGCTGTAACGTCCGTAATGCAAAAAGCTGTTACATCAACTTACAGTATCTCTCATCTGAACGTACATTCAGACAAGAGACATTAGAAGAACATACTTCAAGATATTGCACTACTTGACAGTCTGCTCATTTGAATCAGAGATTCCTCGCCTTAACATAATGAATTGAATAGTTTGCGCTTCAGCTCATCCATCCACAATAAATGCTTTCTGCCTCCCGACTTCGGAGGTCAATTCAACAGGCTACGAGACCTTATCTTGCTACGCAACGAGCTAGCACTGGCAAATAACAAACAAGGAAAATAGCTTACGGGTCATTGGAGATAGTGATTTCCTACCGGCACGTCCGTGTTGGAACCTCATATGTCGAGTCTCAATTCTGAATAGCTGACTGGCTGAGGTATATCCCAATGTTCTGGACTTGTTTTTAAGCGTATTGGGCAATCTTGATGAGCTGGCCACACTGCAGTCGGATCAGCACTTCGCCTTCACGGCAAGGCTTGACCGCAAGGTGGTATCTACGGCCTAATGTATATCTCTAAATCAAAACGTGGTGTGTTCGAAGGCTGGGACAATGTTGGACGGGAATCAGTTTCTGGAAAGGAAAACCGTTGATCCTCCAAAAGACTTCTCTTTCGGTCAAACATGAGAATGCACAATAATTACTCATCACGATTCTTGAAAACTTATGTGCCCATATCAGAACAGGATGGTCCACAGAGTATTAACTCGAGACATGTTTGGTCAAATTTTTGGTACATCCAATGGCATAGCTTCTGGTTTCTAACTTGAAAATAATTTCAGTCCGGTTTGCCATCCTTTCCAAATGACTTTGCATGCAATCGCTTACACTTGTCCCATTCGCTCTGGGTCTGTCTCCCTTGCATTTTCTCATATCTGAAAAGCAAACTATAATTATGGACCGAATAATGTCCCCAAAGTCTGAGGACATTGCAAAAATTGCGCTGAGAAGTCCATACAACGACTTGGTAAGTTGTGGTTGCTAAAGGAGCAATGTCCTACCTTTCTTGGGACTTTGTGGCTTTCTCTAAACAGCAGATGGCTAAATTAACTTCTTTTTTATTTCGAAGTCCTACTACTTATGCTTAGTATGATCATTAAACAGTAGTATAGGATGAATCTTTTGTGTGACGCACTCAATTCGTAAAACCAATATAGTCATTTGCTATGGCGCAGAATCGACTCGCTTAATCCATTGTCCCAATCACACCCCAAGTGGGCGGTCATTGTATCGACTCAGGTCATACTGCAGTCAAAGTTTGAATAGATAGCTTCTATTATCAAGACGATTCCCGCTTTCAGGGTGTAAAACCAAGCCTCCCTTTGTTGCGCATACAAAGCCACTACCTCTCCCCTCGGTACCCTCTATCCCATTACCTCGACCTTGCCTGCCAAGCACAAACCACAACTTCAACCCGATATTCCAGATCACACGACAAACAACATGGGCGAGCCTCGAGGAAGAAAGCGCCAACGCGCGTCAGGTGTCGGCTTCGGCAGTGGACAACGCGACGCAAGTTCCCTTCAATTTCCGTCTACATTCACCTACTGACCATCGTCCAGAATGAATCCGAAATGGTCTACGAAGATGACGACAAACTTCCCTATGCTTCGAAGTTCCTTGACCTGCAGGCCTACCAGAAGGAAATGTACGAAGACATACAGAAGTCCTTCGTTGGTGAAGAACAGCGCAAGGTTCGTTCATTCTATACTCGGACTGCCGGAGGTTGGAGCTGTCCTAGCGCCAGTATATCGAGATACAAACTCCTATCTCTGTGTGGTCTAAGGCAAGCACAGAAAGCTAATACTTTCCGATAGTTTGAGAGATCATGGACGAAGAAAGCAAAGAGTGAAGCTGTGAGAGAAGCGAGAAAGGACCTGGAAGAGGAGAGCAGGATGGAGCTTGTGCAAGAGAAGAGGAGGTTGGAGGCCGAAGTGGGAAAGAAGTTCATGAATGAAATACAGAAGTTGAAGGATCAGTTAAAGGAGGAAGAGGATAAGCGGAAAGAGGCTGAAGCAGAAGTGAATACTCTGAAGGAGGAAGTCAAGAGGTTAGAAGGATCGCTCAACCTGCTGTCTCTTAATGGCACGGGCACAAATTGATGAGTATAGCTGAGGTTATTGGGACAATATGGCTAGCATAGTGCTGATTTTGCGCTTGAGCATCTACTGAGCGCATCAGCCAGCAATGTAAGAGCATCCTATCCCATATGCAGTGACTGAAAGCTGGATTACACTGCACCGATTATGATGTATGAAACTATCAAAACAAGTGTGAAAAAGCTATTTGAATTGCAAAGTTAAGGCCTACATTGAGAGAAGTGCCTATGCTCTATGACTTATGGTCTAACAGGTACATTCTTACATTTTAATCGTTTTATTTCTCAAAATGACAATGGCAGGCCTAAATCACGGCCTCAACTTTTCACTGCAGTAACATCGACATCTGCTATCCTCCACATTAGCCACATAAAGACGCTTCTACACACCAGTCAGCAACCAGCTCCTCAAAGCATCAAAATAGCCACGCTTACCTGTATGGTCTGAATGGCTCCGCGATCTCCTCCATTTCCTTCTCGCTCATGTATTTCCACTTCCCGCCACCTTTGCCCTTCAATTTATTGACATCCCTTCCTACAAATGCTGCCATGCCCCTCTGGATGCCCAAGTCTCCAGTGGAGAAGACGTCCATTCGCTTAAGCCCAAAGCAAGCAAACATTTCTACGCTCCACTTGCCAAGTCCCCTGACCTTGATCAACGATTCTAATACTTCTTCGTACGAAGCACTGAATAGCATCTCGGTCGTCAGCTCCTTGGAATGAAACTTTTCAGCAAGTCCGAGGATATACTCTGCTTTGCGTTGTGAAAGCCCAGCAGTTCTCAGAACATCGATGGAGCTATCGCAAACCTGAGATGGGGTAGGAAAGCTGTGGTTCGCGCCGTCTGGCTTGTCGGTGTTGAAAAGCGCAACGAACTTTGCTTTGATGCTCTTTGCTGCCGCCCCAGAGACCTAATTTGTCAGGACAAAAAGCAGTGGAAGAGGGGGACAATTTACCTGCTGTGAGATGATCCCACTAGCTAAACTCCTGAACGGGTCAATTTCCTCAGCCAACCCCTCTGGTGAGAAGACATGGCAATGATGTTTGTCAATAATTGGCTTTATTCTTGGATCTGTTTTGATCAGATGAGCTAGTGCTTCATCGAGGAGAGTGCCTGTAGACTGGACACTAGCTTTCTTCGATGGAGATACTTGGTCCAGCGCTTTGCCTGCCACCAGTCTATGAGTCTCTGGCGTGACTAGGGCAGCATTGGTACCATTCGGAACAGCCAGCCGATTGATAGGAGGGGGAATAGTATCGTCAATGTCCCCTGAGCTGTAAGGCATTGTCATCAAGCCGATAGCTGATGGAGTTGGAGTCATCGGAGGGGGCGGTTTCGAAGCCTTCTTTCTCTTAGGAGTGGATGGAGCCACATCCGACGTAGGCTCCGCGACTTCTGGAGCAAGCTTTCTTTTCTTGCTGATATTCGCCACTTGAGGAGGTGGCATATCTCCATTCGTTATGGGCTTCGAATCCTCTTTGACAGCCGAGGAACCTGCGCTCAAGCGAGCTGATCTTCTTGAAGAAGTCATAATGTATGTTCTTGAAGACTTTGATGACAGCAAGTGAATAATGGCAGACTTTGGTCTTGCTGACAAAGACCGCTGCAGCCTACGAACCAAGAAGAAAATGATGATGCACTAAAGATTGTCAGAGATGACTTGACAGCGTAGATCAAGAGAACATGTCCCACTTGACATTGGGCGTCAGAAAGTTGGAACGATTGGCATAGTTTGAGAGCAAGATACGCAGCTGACCTGGACGAGAAAGAAGGAACTGTACTCGAATACGGTAGACCAATCACAGGCTGGACCCCTTTTCGACTAGGAAGCTTCAACTCACCTGAAACGGCTTTTGAACCGTTTATGCTTTATTGCGAAAATTTTCGTGCAACCCAATGGAGATATGGCCTCGTTCAGAATGACAAAGTAAAGGAATTAATTGTGTGGTAATTATGTCTGTTGCTTGAAACTCTTGGGGATGATGGTTTCTGCCTCCAGAATTGCTCTGAGCCTCGCTAGCTTTAGCGTGGACCAAAAATAGGGTTGCCGCGTGAAATCCAATGGACCAACTGCGACCTCAACTTCTTCACTCACGAACTCCACGGTACACGAAGCTCGAGACCACGCCCGCACAACCCTTGACGACCCTTCTAGCTTGGCGCAATCCTCCCCAAAGGTCGAATTGATACTTACCTTAAGTTGGCGGTCCTGAGGCCACGGGGGCTCCGTCAAGATGATGCTTCTCCCTAAAGGCGGCGTTACGTGGAAGTCTGCAAAGGCCCAACTGCCACCAACGAGGGCGATATGGGTGTTTCTCACGAGGACACGGTTTCTGCTGTTCGTGGCATTGGCGGGGATAGTTTTATTACTATGGAGAGGAGTGAGCTCCTCCGCAGGAGAAATGCAAAGGTTAGAACTCCCTTAGGTCCATCTCGACTGCTTATTACTGACACGACATCACAGATTCTACTGCTGGGGTCCTTCAAAACCACCAATGCAGATGACACCGAACGAGGCAGTGGATTGGAATGCGCATCTGCAAACACCGGTTATCTTCAATCATCATGAGCCTTTAGTGATCAACGAGTCCTCGATCAAACACATCGACCTCAACCCTATACAATCTACCCCGAAGGCGATATCAAACGAAGAACGTGTACTTATCCTCACGCCATTGCGAGATGCCGCGCCCTACCTACCAAAGTACTTCGACCTCCTCTCTGAATTGTCATATCCCCATCATCTGATTGACCTCGGATTTTTGGTTGGTGATTGCACGGATGACACCCTGGCTGTTCTCTCGGCAGAACTCGCAAGGATACAGAAGACCACGGATACATTGAGCGAGCCGTTCAATAGCGCTATGATTGTTGAGAAGGATTTCGGTATCGTCACTGCTCAAAGTGTTGAGGAACGACATGGCTTCAAGGCCCAAGCTCCAAGAAGAAAAAACATGGCTAGAGCCCGGAACTACCTGCTCAGCTCGACACTGAAGCCTGAACACTCCTGGGTGTACTGGAGAGACGTAGATATTGTGGACAGCCCTAAGAAAATTCTGGAGGACTTTGTTGCACACGATAGAGATATTATCGTTCCGAGTATGTGGCATGCGAATATGCGTGAAAGCAATTGCTGACTCTGGCAGATGTCTGGTTCCATAGGTATAGGGATGGGAAAGATATTGAAGGCAGATGTGAGTCGAGGTCTTTGGACAGGAATTGGAAAGAGCTAATATTGTCGCAGTTGACTACAACTCTTGGATCGAATCTGACAAAGCGCTCAAATTGGCATCTACGCTAAAAAAGGACGACGTTATTGTTGAAGGTAAAGCTACTGTGATTCTGACACTGGAATGGGCCTGACAATTCTACAGGCTATAAAGAGTATGATACTGGACGGACGTACATGGCAAAGATGGGAGATTGGCGCCAGAATAAGGACGAGGAGATTAACCTTGATGGTATTGGAGGAGTCAACATAGTCGTGAAGGGTGATGTGCACAGATCAGGTAGATCCAAACCTTTGAAATTCGATGCGCAAAGCTAATCCCTACAGGCATCAACTTTCCATGCTACGCATTTGAGAACCAAGCAGAAACCGAAGGTTTCGCAAAGATGGCAAAACGAGCAGGATACGAAGTGATTGGTCTACCAAACTACGTGGTATGGCACATAGATACAGAGGAGAAGCCAGGCAATGCGTAATGAGGAAGATACATTGTACTTGCAGTTTGAGAGAAGAGAAGTCCCTGGCCATTTTACGCATATACGGAGTTTCAGTGAGACATGCACCGAGTCGTCCCATTTTCGATTTGGAAATGGAAGTATGTCGAAACATACGATGAAAGAAAAGGAGAGAGGCAGAGCAAGTACCAATATCACGAACAAACAGTACAGCACAGCACAGCGCAACCTCAAGGCATGATCCTCGATTCTTTGTACCGATGTTATACTTCAGATGGGAAGTTGTCTGTGAGGGTCCATGTCTTTGTGTTTGAGGTGGGATGGGAGTTTCGGGTTTGAAATGCTGCTGCTGCTGCGGAAAGGGTCTGTTAGTAGTGGTGCGTTGATCTGGTGGCCGGATCACGCTTGTTTGTAAAGGCCAACGGTGGCTAATGGCTGCTGTATAGAATGATTTCCTTTTCTCGTGTTTTTGGCGTGGTCATGATCATGGTTTGTAGGTATCTATGGATGGGATTGGGAAGTAATATGAAGCAGATGGTCATTAAAGGTCTGGCATGTGATAGTGAAGCGTACCACTGAAGCAATTGTAATCTGTTTTGCCTTGGATAGGCCCTGGATAGGTACTTAAACTCGAGGTTGAGTCCTCCATCTGCAAAGCCATTCCTTAGCGGCAAGATGGGTAGTATCTAGCTCGAGTGCATTCGTCCAGTAGAAAAAGAGATTTTGGCCTGGGCAAAATAACAGCTGCATGCTCAGTGCAATAAGTGATCCGATACGAACCACTGGGCCAATTCGATGCCCGTTTCTGAGAGTACATCCAGGTTTGAAAGGCGCGTGTTTGAGTTTGTTTCCATTCGTCTTCATATACAATACAGCGTTGCATCGATGATGCGTCTAATTGCCCCTCCAGCCTTGGCCTCGTTGTACAATTCCCGTCGTCTCTCCTCACTTCCTCTTGTTGACAGACAATGACTCCAAGTCGGAACGCTCCTTCGCCTCGGCCTCGATTTCTCTGATGATAGGTGACAGGTATTCGACATCCTAAAGTCTATAGTGAGCGCGTGTCCAAGGACAAAGCTGTAAATTGAGAATTACCTCGTCTGGCTTGGTGTGCTGCTCCTTAGGAAGGAGTTGATGAGCAACGGAACACTGCAAACAATCAATCTCTGATTTTGAAATCCGTTTCCTCACTCCCAACTCATACCTGGAATGCTCTTCGCAGACGGAAGACACGGTCGTAGGCTTCCTTCGGGGGAAGACGCTTGAGGGCAAGGAGTACAGCCTCGGACTCTTCTGGGATCAAATCATCGGCTCTGTGAATTAAAACATATCAGCAAAGTCCTCTCGTCAGTCCGTGGCTCTGCAGATGCCAATTGACTTCACCACTCTCTCCGCGAAATTTCCAGGAGTGCATACTTCAAACCGAGCTTCCTGTACCCGGCGGCATTGGCGTACCAGTTGGCCAATGGCTTCATGAAATTCCTGAGCCATGGTCGCTTGATGATGTAGTTGGCGAGAGAGGGTTGAGACATGTTGCGTTGTGAGGTGGAGTCGAATGAAGCTCTCAATGTCTAGAATCGTTGTCGTCGTCGAGCTTCATCGGCTCACCAGGCTGGATTTTCGAACCTTATATAAGCATGATATAATTGGTTGATAACATAGTTGACACGTGACTGATAGCATTCAACGCGAACAGCCCGGGGATGCACACCGACGCAGACGAAAGAAGAAGCGCCAACCGGAATCCATATCCTTGCAATTGCTGCGTTCCCCCACTTGTCCCAGTGCAGGAGCTTGATTGACCGCACCAGAAGAGGGCACATGACAGTTTCCGAACTCCTCGCAGCGCACTCGAACTCTCTCTAGCTCAAGGGTCCTTTCGTCCTCTGCTCTTCCAAGTCTTTTCTAGTGAGATTATTGTGCGCCGCGTTACAAGCGACGACTAGGTACCAGGCTCGCAAGAGGAAGCTACTCCCGATTACCCACTTCTCTCTCAAACCCACCGCATCCGGAAAACTCAACGCTCTCAACCTTCGTCCTTCCTCAACTCAACCTCATCTTGTGCTCCGGGTCAATCGTCAATGGCCTTGGATAATCGCTAGCTGTGTCATCGGCGTGCTGCGTGGGAATCTTCCCCGCACACCGGGACACGAGATTGGAACAAGAAACGGCGATAAAGGACCAAAACTTGCCTGCTTACTCGATTCTCCTTCGCAGAACGGACTCCGGAGGCAGCATCGCTTCTGCTCTGGCCGACAAAGCTAGAATCCTTTCACGCCTATACTGTAACAATGTCGCATGAACGCAGCACGCCATCTCCTTCCGGGCCTCAACAATTCGCTTCTTCCTCACCGTCAACACAACCATTTGCGAGAAACCCTTTGGGGTTTTCAAGGGACTCCGATGGACCTATTACGCCTTTTGAGAATTGGTGCAAGGGGAGGTCGGATGACAGCTTCGCTGCACTGGCCGGGGCTGCCGCTGGGTTCACATCAGGAATTGTCACTTGTCCGCTAGATGTTATAAAGACGAAGCTGCAGGCTCAGGGAGGCTTCAGGGGGCGGGCAAGTACGCCATTATCGCATCCGGTATACTCGGGTATGTTGGGCACAGCAAAGGTCATATGGAGGGAGGAGGGTCTTCGTGGAATGTATCGTGGGCTCGGACCGATCATATTGGGATATCTACCTACCTGGGCCGTGTACTTTACGGTTTATGGGAAGTCGAAGGTCTTTTTCGGACAGCACTTAGGTACGTTGAACCTCGTATACATCAAGAATCTACGCTAATATCTCTCAGAGAACAGGAATCTTGTCAATTTCTGGTCGTCAATCATAGGAGGAGCATGCTCAACCATGGTCACCAACCCAATATGGGTGATCAAAACCCGCTTGATGTCCCAAGTGTCCAGGAAGTCAACAACGAAAGCAGCAAGACCACCCTGGCATTATAAATCCACACTTGATGCGGCGAAGAAGATGTATAAGACGGAGGGAATGCTTTCATTCTACTCTGGACTTACACCCGCACTCCTTGGCTTGACCCATGTTGCTGTCCAATTTCCAACATACGAATTTCTGAAGACGAAATTCACTGGTCGAGGGATGGGGAAGTCAATAGAGGGGGATGAAAGTACTCATTGGATCGGAATTTTCTCGGCAAGTGTGCTCAGCAAAGTAATGGCCAGCTCTGCGACATATCCCCATGAAGTGATTAGGACCAGACTGCAGACTCAACAGAGGACCGTAATGCCATCATCAACATCTGAATACGCCGCATTCAGGGGAGGTATCGAGGGGTCTCAAGTTCACAGCCCAGCAGATGTTGTTGCGAAGGTGAAGTCACTATCACCGAGATATAAAGGAGTTGTTATGACGTTTAAGACGATCCTCAAAGAGGAAGGCTGGAGAGCATTTTACGCTGGAATGGGCACCAACATGATGCGCGCGGTACCAGCAGCGACTACGACGTTGCTCGCATACGAGTTCGCGATGAAGCAATTGAATTATTCAAGGGAGGAGGGGAAACGAAAATCTTCTGGTATATGAAAGACCAAGCAAAGCGCTGTGGATGTTTATGTTTAGATCTCTACGAGTAACGGAGCAAGAAGGCAATTGCATTATAGGGATTTTTTTCGGCGTTCAGTCTGAACTCGAGGCCGAGTCGGATGGCAGAATTTCGCGTCCTTCGGGGGGAGAGAGGTGGATATACCTGACCATCACCCTTGGAGGGGAAGGTGATGTTGTAGTTATAGAGAAGCTATGAGCAGCTGCCTCCAAGAATATGCTGGCGATAGGGTACAAAGTGGGTTCATGAGTACAATGTCAGTTTCTCAGTCGCTGATGTGACCACATCTGTGCAGCCCCTCAGATCTTACATGGACACCAAAACTCCAACCCAATGCAATATCAACCCATTTTCTCGACTCAAGATCGGACAGCCACAACTTGTCAAATCATTCAGGCGCCTCTGCCCTTCCCTGTGCGTTCTCTTAGTAGCCTCTCTGACTCCGTCTCCTCAAATGCCTTCTTCTCCTCATCCTTCGCTTTCCGCCGGTCTTCTCTACCCGCCTGCAATGTTCCCACTAACTCCCCAACTGTTCCTTCCTGAACTGGACTCTCGAGTTTGCCATGCCGTCTCAGATTCTCATTGTGCCAATTGATCTGCCCACCATCTGCTTCTCGGTGCCGTTGAGCATTACGTTTCGCAGCTTGAATTGAGGTTCGTGAGTATACGAACAGGATTGTCGCCATTGTGAAAGCGGCCACAGGAGCCATTATTGTCTGTAGTTTCTTAGCATTGAGGGGCGGACTTTGAGGGGGGAAACTGCTTACCCTGGCATTGATATTGAATTTTGGAGGCATTTTGAAGTCTCCAAGGAGTATCACATATTATGAGGCTGTCTTCGAGTGGGATTAGAGAGGAAGCTCAAGCTTCAGAAAGCTCGAGGCTGAAAGTCAAGCTCGGCCTTCTGCATTCATGTCATGCCACTGCAGGGATCTGGAGCCGAACCGACATCATCGTCCAGATCTACACAGAGAAAATTGTCCGGAACCTCAACAATACCGTTTTGCGCCCACCAAAGCTCTCCGACGTTGATCCGAAAACGAACATTGAAAAGATGATTGCATTATAGATGGTCCCAGAACACAATCTGGGGGAAAGTCATAATGAAGGGTCTCAATCTCGCGGTAGCATTCGCCCCTGCGAGATCATGGCCTCGGCCCACGACGAGAACGAGAGATTGGACTTGTAGTCGATGTTTGTTGCAGTCGCAGACTCCAAGGTTGATAAGACAAATAAGGGGATTTGCGAGCAAGAGTTATGGCTATGGGCAAGGACATGCGAAGCCGAAACGGAGGAGGGCAGTGTTACTTGCTGCTGCTGGGGCGGGATTAGGGGCTTCGACGTTGGCGTTTACAGATGATATCAGGCATTCGTATGAGACTGCTGAGAGAACGGGAAGAGTGGTTAGCACGTTGGCTGTTTCTATCAATGAGTGAGTGACGCCAAGAATGAGCGAGAAGCAGGACTGATTCCTAGCAGTTATCGAGTTACATTAAATCAAAACGAGAAGACCGAAGATGAGGACGAACAGAATAAAGCACTAAAAGCTTGCCATAAGAGGTGTGCCGAAAGGACTTTGAGAGTTCTTGAGAAGAATGGTGGCATCTTCATCAAGCTCGGCCAGCACTTGAGCGCCATGAACTACCTCCTACCTATCGAATGGACCTCGACCTTTATACCTCTACAAGACAAATGCCCCGTCTCCTCGATCGAATCAATAGAAGCTATGTTTAGACAGGACACTGGGCAGGAAATATCAGACTACTTCTCGGAGTTTGAACCAGAACCTATAGGTGCTGCATCACTGGCACAGGTCCATCTCGCTATTGTGAAAGAAACAGGACAAAGGGTGGCTGTAAAGGTCCAGCATCCAGCATTGGCAGAATGGGCGCCCTTGGACTTGGCTCTGACGAGTTTCACGTTCTCGACGTTGAAGAGATTCTTCCCAGAATATGACCTGGAATGGTTGTCGAAGGAGATGGATTATTCCCTACCACAGGAATTGGACTTTGCTTTGGAAGGACAAAACGCCCTCCGAGCCAAGGAATACTTTTCACATATACCAGAGCTTCCTTTAATTATACCAGATGTCATATGGGCCAAGAAGCGGATTCTAGTCATGGAGAACGTGTCGGGTCGCAGGCCAGACGACCTTGAGTTTCTGGATGCAAACGGTATCGACAGAGACGAGGTCTCTGCAGCGCTGGCTCGAATCTTCAACGAAATGATCTTTGGCACCAATGCTCCTCTGCATTGTGATCCCCATGGGGGTAACATTGCTATTCGCAAGAACGAGAAAAGACGAGGCGCCAACTTTGATGTCATCCTCTACGATCATGGCCTGTACCGAGACATACCTCAGGATCTTCGAAGGTCTTACGCCAAGATGTGGCTAGCAGTCATTGACGCCGACGAAATCCGTATGCGGAAGTACGCAAAGGAAGTAGCTGGTATCACTGATGAGCAATTTCCACTCTTTGCTTCAGCCATTACTGGTAGGGATTACACTGTCTTGACAAAGGACGTCTCGCTAGCTCGGTCCGCGGAAGAAAAGAAGAACATCAACCAAGCATTAGGTGAAGGCATGTTGCAACAGCTTGTACAGCTGCTAGGCCAAGTTCCAAGAATCATCTTGCTGATTCTGAAGACGAATGATCTCACGAGGAGTCTGGACGAGAATCTTCACACCAGACAAGGGCCTGTAAGGACATTCTTGATTCTAGCGAGGTATTGCTCGAGGACTGTCTTTGAAGAACAAGTCGAAGATCTGAAGAAGAGAGGCAGCTTGTTATGGCCGAGGAATATATTTGGATTACTTGGTGCATGGTGGGGGTTCTTCAGAGTCGAGGCCAAGCTTGAAGCATTCGAGTTCTGGTTAGCAGTCAAGAGAGGCTGGCATGACATTGCGGGCTGAGGTTATTGGGTTCATTGTAATTATGGATAGAAGATCCACTTGAACGCATAACACATAGATAGAGATAGACTTGCCAATATACCACATTGCACTCATCCCTTTCCTTGCTTCAATATGATCACGCTACATTTGCTTGTGTCTTTATCACAATGTTTGACATCTCAGCCTCGTCCTCCTTCGCTTGCTAGACCGAAATCCTTTTATGCCCCACAAATCCCAGCTACACCTTATAATCCCCAACAAGCAATTATTCTTCCAATCAGTGTGGTACTGCTTGCTTGCATTCAGATCGGAGCACTGCGATTGGCTATGTGGCACAGTTGGTTTACCTTCTGATCGGAGCATAGGACAGAGATGTAGTTAATCATTACTAGGGGCTCTGTGGCTACCTCACAGGTAGGGTATTCGGGTGAAGCACATCTTCGGATTAGTGGAGTCTGTTTATTCCTATCTGCACTGGTGGTCCTGGGGCTCGTCGGGAAGGTTCGAACTCTTTTGCTTCTGGGAGCAATTTTTGGTTCTTGGTGAAAGTTGTCGCGTTTTGTTTTGTTTTTTGTCGAGCTAAGCGAGAGAGGTCGGGAAAGGGGGATAGGATGATGGCCGGAGGAAAATGTTTTCAAAAAGCATATTTGTCTAATGGAGTATTTATGGAGTGAGATTTGCCACGTAAAGTAGTTCTTTGGAGTATATTTCAATTTTTGATTCAAAGGTTCGATTTATTTGAAATTAATAGTGTCGACTCCTGAGGTCTTTGAGAATCCAAGCTCCGGAAGAAGGTGATCAAAGAAAGCATTCGGATATATGGAGCAACTTCTTTTTCTGGTCACCCTTTATCTAGATTTTCTCCTAAAACCAAATCTTAAAGTCCATTTCTGGTTTAATTAGATCTGCCTCAACATGTAGAAAAGTGATAGATAGGAAGGGATTTTGAGTTCGCGTTATGTGTGGAGAAACATCGGCGTCAATTAAGGCTGTAGAGAATATCTTGAGCTGCTCACTTTCAACATCATGACTGAAATGATCCCATATTACAGCCTCGTGTAGCTTAAAGGCCTGGGGCGTTTCCCCATCCTGTCCTTCGAACCGTCCACCACCAGCATCTCCATCCCAGAAATACAAGATGTGTGTCACCACCTCCTATACATGGGACCACTGCCGCGCAAACGAGATCCGTCATCATGTCTGCCTCGACCGTAAGGATCGTCCTCAATTACTCCTCCGCGCTGGCCATGATATTGTCATCTTCATCCAGCTAGCTTAATTTAACACTGCTTATAGACATCGAACACACCCGCCTCCAAGCCGACAACAATCCATGCCCTAATCAAAGCCACAAAGGCGAGATCATGCAAAGCCATTCCTGTGAATGCCGTCGCCATGGAGGTCGTTGCTACCGCAAGAAATGGAGCTTACGTGGTGACCGAAACCAATCCTGGTCCTTCGATTCGGATCCCGAGGGTGGAACTTGGGGGAAGAAGAGTGTCAAGCAAGAAGAAGATCTTGGTGAGGGATTTGGTAATGAAGGCATGGTGGGCGAGGCTGTTGAACCATCTCCGGTCAAGCCTACTAAGAAGCAGTAAGTTGTGTTATGTTATGTGTTGTGATAGACTGGTTTTAATGATTTAATAGTAAGGGTATCAAGTACGAGGAGAACTCGGATGATGAAGGTGGATCTTCTAGGTACGTTTGATCACCAAGAAAACAACAGTGGTAGTCTAACATCTGCTTACCCCGATCAGACTTAAAGCTACGAAGCCATGGGATGATGTGCCTGAGGATGTGGAAGCTCTGCATAGAGCCAATCAAGACTTGATGAAACGTTGTGCGGATTCGGTTTCTCAAAGCAATCATCCTGGTGCTGGTACTGATGACGATATGATGGAGGATGATGAGATTTGAACTGCTGTGGGGTTTCTATGGGTTCTGCATCAAGTTGTCAAAAGCTTGCTGCAATGAAAACATCAGGACAGGGCCATTCACAAGACATACTACAGTTGTGGTCGTTCGGCAGTGGTTTGCAGTAATGAAGAATCTCAAGAACCTTGCCTTGAAACTACGCTTTTCTTTGTGATATTCTCCTCAGGTTCTCGGGATGGTCGTCTAACTGAGATATTAAAGACCATGACGGCCGCACTCGTTGTATCCCGACTCGGCTGGGTTAGACCTTCTTAGTTAGCTAAGCAGGAAAAACCAGGTATAGAGCACCAAGCAACAAGTGTAAAACAATGCAATGCTCTCATACATATCCTACAGTCTATGCCAGTCTATGTGCTACCTGCACTGCGTCGCCTGCCCATCATTACGTATAATCTTATAAATCGCCTGCACCAAACTAATGCCCATAACCAAGACCCCAAACACCACACACACAACAGCCGGCACTGTCTTCCAACTCCTCGTACTGAGCTTCAAATAGCAAAGAGGTGGCAAAATATAAGCCAACGCACACGCACTCGTAGCGCCGATCAATTCAAACACTGCTCCAAGGTCGCACGTTATGAGACTAAGTGTCATCGCACTTACTACTAATGCTGTGCTGAAGATGAGATGGAGGTTCATGTTGAAGGGGTCTCCGGGGAACCAGTAATTGAACATTACTTCGCGGCAGACGAAAGCTTCGAGTGGGAGTGTTGTGAGCATGTTGAGGCCGAAACACAGGCGGGCTACGTTGACCATGGTATTGTCCGTAGGGAAGTTGTTGAGGACGTTGCCTTGGGTAAGAGAGCCGAAGGTCAGGAAGCCGGCGAGGGCCATAAGGAGACAGGCGATCATGGAGATACCGGTACTCCAATGGGTTACGCGGGAGAATCGATCGATAGTGGGAGTTTGCAGAGAGCCATAGATGAGGAGTGAGTTGTGGTGGCAGACGAAAGCTAGCAGGGATTAGTCTATGTCATGGGAAAAAACATGAGACGGAAGTACCGAAGGATATGACTCCAATGGCCTGGAATACACCATTATTTATTGTCAACAGGGGTGCGGTAAACTCGCCTCGGTCCTCCTTTGGAACGAAGAATCCCTGAGTTACGACTGTGAAGAGAATGATCATCATACTGATCAATGCGAGTGTACTTGCTTTAGCCAACTACTTCAGTCAGCTGCATATCCAATTTACCAGTCCCAAAACAGCTTACCTTTGCAATATCTCTATACAAGCTCAACGGATAGCTGACTCCCAAAATAAAAATCACAATGACCGCCCTTCTATTCGTCAAAAGCCACAACACCGGTATATCCTGCAATCCAGGCCAAATAGCAGATGCAACGTGAGGTATGGTATCTCCAACTATGATCCCAAACGCAATCATCCCTCCAAACGCAAAAGCCCATTGCGCAACACTAATAGCAATAAGCCCCGTCTTCCCAAAACAATGCTCCACCGTCCCTTGAAAACTATCCCTCCCACTCAGCTTACTATTCACAACAATAAGCCTTATAGTCCAATCCACCGTAATCGTCAAAGCCAGCAGCAATATAATGCCCGTAAGCAACCCAGCCTGTTTAAACGCATAGGGCTGTCCAATAATCCCCGCCCCAATAATCGAATTCGCCATATTCATAAACGCACTCCTCAACCCAGACTTCGGTCTCGACCTCTCCCGTTCCGCCCACTCATGTACATCCTCGTCGCCCCAGGGACTATTCGCGACAGTCACCGATGGGGCCTCAATGCCAGTGAGGAGGGGTATGGTATGTTGCCTCGAGTCCCTCCGCCCCGAGAGCGGGCTATCCACATACGGCGGCGGCGCTCCATCGTCTTCGGTTTCGAGAGAGGGAGGGAGGTCGAAACGTACTCTATTCGGCGTTCGTGGGGTGCGAGGTTCTGTAGGAGGGGAGCTGGGGCTTGGACCGGGGTGGACTACGAGGTCGTCGTCCTCTCCGTCTGAGAGGGAAGTTCTGGACAGGAGACCGCGGTCTTCTTCATTTATGGGATTGGAGGATTCATCGCCATCCTTGTGGGGGTTCGCTGTTCTGCCCTTGGCCATTGGAGTTATCGTGGAAGCATTGTTGTGGACACGATGTGAAAGAGTCAAGCTCAAAGCCTTGCTTGGTCAAAGATGCTTGCAGCAACACGAACCGACCTCGCTTAGTCCCGCAGCTTCACACCATTCCTTGGACACTATTTTCAGGGTCCATTCACTGGTCACTCCATTTACCTCGAGACCTTTAGGGTCGGTAATCATACATCCAGATCGACTAGAAAGGGCCAGTAATTTGTCTCCATTCGAAGTTCACTGGATATTTATATTGAGGTAGTTATTCGAGCAAGTGCAGAGGAAGATTAAGAAGACGTTCATATTTTATATCCGAATAAATAGAGCTTCGCTCTGAAAGTGTGGTCAATTATTATATGTACGTGACCGCTATCTACAAGTGGGTTCGAAGCTTTTGCTTCAGATTATGGCCAATAAGCATGGCATTTTGGAGGCGCCTTCCAATGCAATGCAAATGCGAATGCAAATCGCTAAAGCACAGTCCATACGTGATTCGAGTCATATGCATCTTTTGGCATCTTACAGCAACATGAAGCAATCTCTTTCAAGTTTGGATTCGTGCACGAAACACCGTAGCATAGAGAAGCCTTCGGGGTATCAAGAACGTAAGGAGAAGTCGTCGGTGGAAGTTTGGTTGCAACGTCGTTAGGCAACTAGAATAATCCAATCAGAATCAAGCCGAGACATGCAACAGGCAAGCTTGATCGTAGTCTCGATCCGGCGTTCTTCGCTGCAGTCGTCGAAGCTTGTGCGGAATCTGTCTGAGCTGCACCAGTACCGCTAGCGCTGGAGCTCATCGACTCATGGCCATTGAGGCCTGGTGAGGATGCGCCTGACGTTTCAATTGAGGTGGAGCCTGTCAATGTCGAAGCAGTAAAGGTGGCCTCAGTACCAGTGGAGGAAGTTCCTGGAAGAGGTCCGTTAGATTGGGTACTTGTAGGGATCGTGCCAGTAGGTCCGACAGAGGAGGTAGTGGAGCTTGGCATACCAGTGGGAGATGTCGACGATGTTGTCGCGGTGGTACTCGCAGCATTGGATGCTGATCGCTGTGCAATTCCTAAGTTCGTTAATTGCCTTGTTCTCAAATACACTACAGACCTTTCTTACCAACTCGACTTTGGTCCACATCGAACAGCACGTAGGCATTCTTCAAGAAAGTATCTCCAAGCAGCCAATTTCCCCCTACGATATCATGGCCATATATATTGCTCGTACACTCTCCGTTACTATCAGGGTCAGACAACCAATCCTCTGAAGAAATCGTGTACGTGTTGGTTCCCAACGTCACAGTCATGCTTGTGGTAGTAGAGCAAGGAACTTTAAAGTTCACGTTGTCTGTGGTTGTTGCATCTGGTACAACTGCATGGAAGGCTTTGGCGTCGTCCTGGTTGCAAAAGATAAAAGACGTTCCAGAATCAATGTAGGCCGACTTAGTCGTGATTCCTGATTGACTTGTGCCCATTCCTATGTTTGCCATCGGTACTGCCCAGAATCCTTGAGCACTAGTATCCATGGAGACGTAGTTGAGGTCGCCGCTATATCTCGAAGTGTCGGGTGCTCCGAAGTTGATCACTCCAGTATTCGGACCATCAGATGCTCTGTTGATGCTTATTCCGAAGACGTTTGCCTTCAACGCGCCAGAAGCCTTTAGTGTGGAAAGATAGTTCGAACTGAAGGAGAGGCCCAATATCCCATCCATAGGAAAATTGTTGAAGTCATTCGAGGTCGTGTTGGCGATGCCAAGAGTCATGGGAACCTTTAGTCCGGCCAGTGTCAGAGTATCTGTTCCTTCAACACCGCTGACGGAGCCAGAACCATACCTATAGGCAGTCAGTATATGCTCGTATGGTTGGCAAGTTGCGTTTCCAATATCAACTGCTTCAAGATATCTAGTTGGGCTATCCATAGCCTATGAAGCCCTCGGTGGAGGGCCCTTGACATAACAAAGACGAGTTCTCTCACCCCAACATTCCGAACCAAGAAAATTGTAACTTACTGAATACTGAAGGTTTGTCCAAGAGCTTCATACGTAGTCGAAGTGGCCGTATCGAATGTGTTGTGTATAGAACATGGACCAGACTTGCAACTCGTGCCCATAACCCACAAGGAATCTGCCCCAGTGTCCAAAAGCATGTACATTGGCTGGTCGGTCGACCCCAATAGTACTTGTGCAAAGTACGAGAAGTCGGTCCCATCTTGGTTGATGCCTGCACTGCTTGCTTGAGTTGGTGTAGCTGCTGGCATGATAGAATACGTGTTGGTCCTCTTTATAATTCTTTCCTCGACATCTTCCGCCTTGACAGGGCTACCACGGTGGTACTTTCTCCTCAGTTGTTCTCCCAGGTGGCGGACACGACTCTCGTGCGATTGATCGGCCTAGAGAATGTTTTGTTAGTTCATGGGCTCAGGTGAAGGACGACTTAGTATACCTCTGGTTCCTGAATTCTCTGGACAAGCTTGATATTCATACCACGACCCTCAAGTTGGGTGGAGTCAGAAGCTGTGCAAGAGTCTGTAGATTCGCATCGATATGCCGGGTACCATGGGAAGAAGGCAGTAGCAGTGCTTGCAAGCGCAAGCACGTTCAGGGGACTGAAAGCCCGCATGTTGTAATAATCCAAGCCGTTCCAAACTTGTCTGCGGAGGGTTTCGTTGGTTCGCAAGAAGCTGGTCCTCAAGGCTGTCGAAAGCTGCTGTAGATCGAAAGTGGTGAAAGATTACAATGGCTCGAGGAGGCTGCTGGGCTTCGTACTCTCAGCGAGTGGCAGCAAGGCAATAAGTATTCAACTCCGATAGACCAAACCAGTGCGGATGAATGCAAAGTATGTAGGGCTGAGGTTCAATTTATTAAATGCTGAGGTCCGTGGAAAATATGTTCGACGTGTGAATCGAACTTCGTGGGGTAGTGCGAAAGTCCTCTCGAGCGTTGACTGTCCGATTTGGAAACTACCACCTCGACCCTAAACCGGCCCTCAATTTGGCCCAAGCGAAACTCGGAGCAAGTGCTCATTGACTGAAAGTTTTCGTTTAATGTTTGCTGTTCAATGCTCATCTATGTCGTATGACTGCTTGAGCTGTGGATATACGTTGGGAGGCGTTTTGAGAAAACTGCTGTCGAGTACCAGACCCGTATGGACCAGATTATTATAATTATATATTCGAGAAGCTAAAGATTAAGTCTTGTACAAGCACGTTGGAGACAGTCAAGTCGTCAACGTTGCTCAATTACTGGTTGTTCGTTTTCGTGGTACGTCGCCAGCAATTCCAGACGTCGTCCCAGAGATGCCGGTGGGATGTGGAAGCAAGGAAATGGCGCCCAGTCTGTCCAATGTTGTCAAAGAAAGTACACAACAATGCAATGAAGGACGTTGCTGGAGGATACAGAGGAGGGGGCGGCGGAGGTGAGGAGGAGGAGGAAAGTGAAGGAGGAAAACAGGGCGCAAGCTGCCGGGTCGAGGAGAGTCGAGGAGAGTCGAGGAGAGCAAGCAGATGCGGGATGTCGGTTGTTCCTTTCATGGGGTAAGGTACATGTCGATCATGTACGCTTGCACCCATCCAGAATTCTCCTATCACAGTGCAACCAGTGCAACACCAGCATGCAGGGGCCGCTGCTCGACCGCGTCCTGGAAAATGGCTGGCAGGTCCTCCACTTTGTCCGCTCGTTTCAGTCCTCATCGAGAATGATGCCGTCATGCTAATCCAGAAGTGCCCTGGCCTGCAGCATTAACAGCAGCCGACTAAGAGCAGAAGAAGCTTAGGGCTCTGAGGTCCTTGTGCTCGTGGCTCCAGGAGGCGTGTTGGGCTGTTCATTGGCTCATCAGGCTCTTCGCTTCGGGGGGTTCCAGGGAGCGCGGTTCAGCCGCCAGCGAACTCCACAGTCCACGTCCAATTCCAGGAAACCCTGAATGGAGACGACTCCAATCATCTGTCTGTGCTGGTAAGACATTTTGATAAGAAAACGAAATTGCCTGCTTGAAAGCGCCACAGCTCCCCACACCTTGCAAGTTGCACCCCCTATCAGTATTCAAGAAGATCTCCCAAGGCGCTTTTTTCCTCCGATTTCTCGACCACAAATTTGCCGTTGATGCTCCCAGATTGTGGACGAAATTCGAAACCCGCCCCAAGAATTATGATCTACGGCAGATGTGGTCACGATGGTTTGAAGAGATTGATTCTGAGGAAAGGTCGTGAACCTTCGGTACCGGGGCCAAGACGCCATGCTGTGCTGGGATATAAATTGACTTCCCCCTTTGAGAGACAGGAGCTAGATGCATCTATGGCGGCTGGAGCTGGATACGGGAGGTTGCATCGCTTGTCCTTGAGTCTATTCCAACTGAAGGCACACAAGAGAATAATGGCACCCGATCATTCGTATATCTTTGTTTGCCGTGCCGTCTACGGTAACTTTGCGCCTTTCGAGTGATAGCATCACATCCGGCAGAACTCGATCTTATTTTGGCATGCCACTTCAGCGGCTCACTCGGAAAGGCCTTTCCTACACTCGAGTGGCTTATGTGGCTGCATCTAATTCTCAGTGTCTCCAAGGTTTATTCTACTAGTCTCAAGCCAGCCGTGTCTCAAATATTTAGACATCTTGGAAGTGGCCTTGTAGTGCATCGTCATGAACATGTGAATCTTTCACCTGCAGGCCGCTGCAAGGAAATCACAATATCACGTGTTGAAGAGTAGGGGTTTTAAACGTGTTGCTTGACCATCTTGACCTGAATACTGTCTTTCTGGCTTCTTTTCATCCAGCTCTTGATATTCTGGAGAACGGAAAAGAAATCCCACCTTTCACTTCATGATACGGATTGCATACCTAGGTAGATAGGAGCTTACAGTGACATGCCTTAAAAACTACTAGTCCTACTTCCAGGGGTACTTCTGCTGTATTTTGAGTTACTGGGTATATGCCATTGCCACTGCATGTCTCTCAGGGAGCTCGTTCGTGTGACCGAAGAATATTTCTTGATCGCTTCATTGTAGTCAAATTAGTAATTACTTCTACTACCCTAACCTTGTCAAGACTCATTCCTTTATTGCTTGATAGGTTCACCATCTCTTGTTGCATTCAGTATAAGTCATCTACTGATAAACTCCATGGCAATAACACGACTGACAGAGAGTAATAACAATCCTTCAAACGGCAAAGATATCGAAACAGATAGAAACCATATGCGAGGACCAACCCAAGAGCACCGAAGCCATACAGTATACCACAAGATGCAGAAACAGTGCGTAGAACTAGATTACACCCCAATTCAATTCAACCCATAGACATCCGGTCTATTGGAAGCTAGCCTATTCCCACTCTTTCCATAGAAATTGTCACTGCCTAGCACTATCTACAACAGTGGCGTCTATCCTTAAGACAGTCCAGAAACCTCTAGGGAGCTTAGAAGATAATCTTGAAGATACGAAACCATCTCCAGATGAGATGGTTGAGAGCAAATTACAGCTCTAGGTACACTTTTGGAGTCTCAATCTTGTTGCTAGCTAGTACATAATTGTCACCGTGGAAAGCGTTGAAGACGAATGACAAATTCAACCATAGGATCGAGCTCTTCTGAGAACTCAGTTGTAGTTACGTCAAAGCTCAAAGCTAGATGGCTGAGGAGAAATGTGTGATCTTGTACATCCCAAGAGCTCATCTGGCTTTATATCATGATGATTATAGTATGAATTGTACTAGCTCTATGGCTATGGCCTCTACTCCGGCCCGAATGCTCCCTGATATGTGTTACATATGCTACATTTCTACTACACCGACCATCTCTATACGCCATCAAGCACTACCAGCACATTGGAATAACCAAGACACTGACCATGGCCACCACTAACCACGATATTCCACAGCTTAACACCAAGTTCTACACACACTCCACAGAATTGCAGGCTCAAATTCAGGATTAAAAGCAATTGTATTTAATGCTCCTCAAGCCGGAATATGCTCCTTTGGCCAAGCTCCCGCAAGTCTCATTTCTCTTGACGGAGAGGAACTGCCCTCGTATCGCATCCACAACGTAGCCCCTCAACGAAGTCTCATCTTCTTCGCACCCCTAAGCTCGCCCTCATCCTGCATCACGTTCTCCTTCCCACCTGCTCCAAATCCTGCGCCTGCACCAGCACCTCCTTGCACGGTTTGACCACCACTTTGAGCACCATCTCCCCCAGAACCACTCTCAAACCTAACCTCCCCATCACCCTTCACAAACTCAAGCTCCACAACCTTCCTTCCAATCCCCTCTCCCTCCCCCTTCCCCATCCCACCACCCCCCTTTAAATTCTCATTCTCATTGCCCATATCCCCACCCTTCCCCATAACAACACCGTTGATAACACCACAAGGCATCGTCTCCCGTGTTTACTTCGATCTCTAACCCCCATTATCAGTTTCCCACCTTCAAGAGTACTCAAACAAAAAGCCCGGCTGTAAAAGAACGTACTCTGATGTTTGTCAACTTGTGAAAGACACAGTTTTCGAAGAGTAATTGTGACTTTCTGAGTGACGATTCTTTGCAGAGTGACGGTACGTTCCTGACTGAAGCTGAAATTCCGAGAGAGACGAAGACACGACCCGAGATTTGTGTATCTGAATTGTCTAAAACTGTCAGGTTCAAGAAACAGTAGATCAAAGACGGGAAAGAACTTACTCCTCCACAAGGAAAGCGCGATAAACGATGTCGGTCAGTTGCCGTGACTTTAATTCTTAACGCTTGTACGGAAGGAACAACGTAGTTTTCAAAGAGGTGTTGTAGAAAAGAGTTTCGTCGTGACAAATGGTGGTGTGGAAGTTCGTCTTTAGAGAATAAAAGTAAGGGGGAAAACAACAATGTCACTGCACTGCTGAGCAAAACAAACATTGCAGTGATGTTTGACCAAAATGAAATTGAGACCAGCCCACGAACATCAACAGTTTCGTGACAATTCAAAGCTCAAGTCACATAAGATCATGATACAATAGTCAAATTCACGAGTTTCGAATACAGCCATATTCACTTGCTCTTGAAGGAGCTTCGAAATGCCTGGAAGGTCAAAACCAAGTCAATCTCGAAGAAATCTCTTGATAGACTGCGCCTATTGCTATTACACCGTACAAAATGCGCATCCAGTCTCCCTGCCTGCCCTCCAGTACAACGAACCAAAGAAGACATGTAGAAGCACCAGGAACCACAGCCTGACGCTACAGAACCAGAAACACTCCGAGTGCAGGGGAGAAAGGAGAAACGCATCAACCACAAAGATCTTGCCAACAACGCGATCAGAGAGACAGAAGAAATAGCGCAGCACAGTGAGAAGATCCCCCATGCCAAGATGTACCCGAACCAAGAGACGGACGAGGGATGATGTCGTGAGCGTTGCGTATGAGGGTGATTGAGGAACTCCGATCTGATTAGGGTATCCATGTGTATCATTGAGGAAATATCAATGCCGAAAGAGGAGACCTATGCACAATATCTGCCAGCATAAAGTCCCGTCCAGGAGCATTCTCAATCACCCAGTCGCAGAGCCGTGCATAGAGAACCCATCGATCGCATTAGAGAAAAAGAGAGGTCGATAACGGTATCTTTACAGGACAATGCACTTCTTCTCCTTCTTCTTCTTGGTCAAGAGAGCGGCACGGGTGGCATGTTCGAAAACCTCACGCACTCCTTCGTTGGTCTTTGCTGAACACTCGAGGTACTTGTAGGCGCCAATCTTCTTGCGGACTTCCTCACCCTGCGCGCATGTGTCAGCCCTTGTCTTAATCACTGCCTGGAGGATGACTCCGTATATGTTCTTCGGGCCGAGATATGCTTACCTGTTCCGGAGTGACAGGCTTCTGGCTGGTTTTGTGTAGCTCTTCAATGGTCTTCTGGTCGTAACGCAAATCCTTCTTACATCCTACGAGGATGATTGGGAGCCCACTGCAGAAGTGCAACACTTCGGATATCCACTGTTGTTGAGCACGTGTCAGCGTAATTCTTATCAACCAATTTTGGAACAAAGGGTTTCAGGAACACCATACCTTCTCTTGGACGTTATCGAGGGAATCAGGGGAGTCGACAGCAAAGCAGATGAGGATGACATGTGAATCGGGGTATGAGAGAGGTCTGAGACGGTCATAATCCTCTTGTCCAGCCGTATCCCACAGGGCTAACTCGACGTGCTTTCCATCAACTTCGACATCGGCAACGTAGTTTTCGAAGACGGTTGGGACATAGACCTGTTGCAAAAGGTTAGCTCGTAGCCTCGTAGGGTTGTTTATTTGCTCGTAATGTGATGGGAGGTATTCAGGAGGTTCGATGTCAAGTCTGCAAGGCCGCGCAAGCCTGCAGATAGCTGGCGGTGTATTGGCAGGTTCGAAAATGAATGTGGGAAGATCGTGCAATCCTGCAGGGCCTCGATCATGAAGCTGCGAGCTTGATTCTGCTTACCTCTGGGAAAGTACCCTTGGAGAAAACGCTGTGGTGATATCAGTACAAACAACCTCCTGGAACGTAATAGATCTCTTACATCAGGAGGCAGGTTTTTCCACATGCTCCGTCACCAACGATAACGAGCTTTCTTCTGATCTCAGCCATGGTGTTGTTGTGTTGTGGTTTGTGGTTGAGTTGTTGTTGGAGAGGCGTGGATGGAGATGGGCAAGTTGATTGAGGTTCGAAGATGAGGAAGGACGCTAAGCGGTGTTGTTCGTAGTTGCCTTAGTTTCGACGTGATAGGCTAGGCCACCAACGCTGTGGAGACCTCAATGTCTGGAAGCAGGCCAAGCGGCTGATGAAATGTCCTGTCAGACTGGGCACCTCCGGATATGCGATGGAGAACTGATGGAACGATACTACGATGCTGTCTTCACAGTTGTTAAATACCAAGGACGGACGAAACTGTATGGAAAGCCCAGACCAACTCCAGGCAGAGGCAGCCGCGGTGAATCATCCCAAGTCTTTCATCAGTGTTTCGTAGAATCACATCCACAGAACGCCTACCGTAAAGCCACCGCCTCTTCAATCTGTCTATTAATTCCTGAAGTACGAAGCGTTCAACCCGATAGCATCAATGGAAATACCATGCGTCCGTTGGAAAGCTTATGCTCAGTGCTATCTGCAAGATTGGACTCGAAGCTATCAATCATTTCTCAATGTGTGTTCCCAAATCGACAGTCAACCTGGAAAAAGCTCGAATTCTCAACTCAGACATCCTTTCGTTCTAGAGGACGTACACCTCACCCGTGTTCCAGATTTGACTTGCAGAGTCACTCACCTCATGTTTGTTAAGGGCAGCCTCCAAAAACGAGTTGCATTTGATGATCTGCCGGCTGTAACAACCACTTCCGAGCCACCAATTCGGTTCAACCCAGAGTCCTTGCACAGCTGAAAGAATGACATATTCTGCGGGACTGCAGCCTCTGTGAAGGGTCGAGAAACCAGCCAATGACAACGGAACGGCCAGCGTCTGAGGCGAAGCCAGCCGGCCTTGCAGATGCAGGACTTCAGGACTTTTGGATTTTTATGTCAAGGCTCAGTCCCGATCTGCAGCACAACTTGTCGTTTAGGTTGAGGGTCTGGAGAGGCCTTATTCGGGGCCATTTCATACGGTGATACTGATATTATCTGGAGAATCATCACTCTGGTGGATGACGGGTACCAGCAGCAAATCTGGAATCAGCGCAGCGTCCCTGCTCGGCGATAAATGCTTACGCGCGGATATAGAACGAGACCATAGCCGCCAAGCTTTCTTTCAACCAAATCCTTCGTCCAATTGTGCAACATTCAGCCCTATGATATTAGCCTGTACACCAACTGTCATATAAGACAGTCCTCGTATACTCAGTAAATCATATCTGTACACATGCTTCCCCATGCCCATGTGGAAATGCCTAATATTGTAGATCACGTGTTTCTGCATGGGTACTGGTATCGCGCTAGGGCGCCAAGTCGAGCTGCATCTAAAAAAGTTACAGCTCAGTCGACAACTGCCCTCTGAGCTCAATCGTCTCATCTGCCGCCATGCTCAAGATTATTCGGCGAACAGAACTCGCCGAGAAGCAGGCCGCTCGACGATTATTCAAACGAAAGGACAAGAACAGACGAGAAGCGAAGAAAACTTCCAGAGAGCAAGAGAGACACGTTCGCCGCGATGAGACGGGCCAGATCAAGCAGGCAAGGCTCGACAGAAGAGAAGATTGGGAATTGGGACCATTAGCCCCTAGGAGAGATGTCGGCGAGAAGAAGGACACGTTTGGTACCATTCATCAGCAACGGATGCGAGGTCCCGAATTGTATGGTGAAAGACGCTTCGAGGCCTTGAAAGATGTTGGAGGGAGGTACCTCAACATAGTCAAGGGTGATAGAGTGGTGATACTTGAAGGAAAAGATAAAGGGAAGATTGGCAAAGTTTTGTCGACCAATACAAGAACGGCAGAATGCGTTGTCGAGGGATTGAATCTGGTAAAATCGCTTCTTACCAAAGCTAGGAGAGTCTTTACTAACAACTTACTCTCCAGATCGATGTCAAAATGCCATCATACATGATTCAGGCAGAAGACCCAGACCAACGCCCTATTCGAACAGTCGAAAAACCTGTCCCTTTCAGTTCCCTCCGATTAGTTTACCCCCTTTCCGACCCTAGTACAGGCGTCACTCGAGACGTGATTATCAAAAAGCTACTCAATACCAGCTTCTTCCACGACCGCCACACAGGGAAAGTGAAATGGGCTCGTGTTGTCCCTGGACTGAATATTGTTATTCCATGGCCAAAGGTAGCGCCAAAGGAGCACAAAGATGGACCAAACGATACTTTGAGAATGGATGTTGAAGCAAAGACATTTGTGCCGACACTGTTACGGCCTCCGTTCCCGAGTACAGTCATCGATGAGCTGCGGAACAAATTCTCGAAATTCAGAACAAGACACGACCCAGAATATATTGCAAGGAAGGTGGCAGAGGATGAAGCTGAAAAGGCAAAGAAGCAATTGTCTGTTCAGATGCGTACACCATTGAAGGAAGCCAACAGGCTAGAGAGGAAGATCAGGCGGGCGAGGGGTAAGGGCAAACTCACTTCTGAAATGCTGGAGAGGATTGGACAGGTCATTGCGAAGAAGAGAATGGGTGAGCCACAAGCATTGGCAGCATGATATGTATGATATGTATGGGAGATTGTCTGTATAGCACCTGGGCATTGGTGGCGTTGTATGCTGCATAGTAGAGAGGGCATGTAGACTATGCCTGCTTGGTATGAAAAGCTGTATATTATGAAGTGCTTAACGTACCTGTGATGTGAAAATTCGTGTGAAGTGCTGTACGATATTAGGACATTGTGATCTACCCGGAAAGGTTTCCTCTTAAACTATTGGATATTGAAGAATTACTCCCACTCCTGCATGCTGTCGATTACGAATTGTCAGGTGTTCCATAGTTTGTTAGATCTATCTATCTATGACCCAAGCAAGGATAACTTTTCATAAGCAGCAATAACCGGAGGCTCCTTTTTCTTGCCCGCAGCTTCTATGCTCTCCTGGAAGACAGCATCACCACCAACAGCTCTATACCCCTCACCACCCACAGTCTCATCTTCCACTCTGACATCCTCTCCCGTCCCAAATACCTCCGGCACACAACCCCTACACATCTCCACCACCTCACCCAACGCACTCTCAATAGCCCTAGCCCTCTCCCACATACCCCTCCTAACAAGTCCTTCAACAAGTCTTGTCACCTCACCTCTACTGCTATCCACCCTCTCGATCAATCTCCTCACACTGTTAACCAAATACTCCTCTTCATAAACACTTCCCTTCTTACCCCTCGCTCTCTTCCTCTCCTCTCTTCTCCTATTCTTACTAGTAGCCCTACTCACCCCCGTCCCAGCAGTCCCTACACTTCCCGCCTTCCCTGTATACCTCGTGAACAAACTCCTGTTCGTGCTTAATCTGCTACTAGCAGCCACCGATACATCATCTGGTAACTCTCCATCGCCTCCTCGTTCGCCTTCATAGAAAGCCAATGGATCAGCAATTGCTTTCTCGCGGAGCTCACGGATCCGAGGGACTTGCGCCAGGAGTTGGGATTTACAGTCCGAAAGCAATTCGGTGGATGAAGCTAAGGCGTCGCCTAGACATGGATCAATAACCTCCATCAACAGCTCTGGCACTCGCTTCATAGCAATAAGATGCAGAGCATCAGCAAAGAAGTAGCCTTTGCAGAATGCTCGACAGGCGTTGGGAATAGAAGAAAGGTAGTCGAGTTGTATAGTAGCCGCTGCGAAGTAGTCTTTTCCTTCGATTAATGCTTCGTAGAGTGTGCTGGCTAGGTCTGTAAGTGCGGGACCGGAGATGACTGGTGTTTGTGAGAGGGCACAGAAGAGGGATTCTCGCCAGCATGAGGGGCCGGAGGAGATGTAGCAGGATGTTGCTTTTTCGTAGTTATTGAGGGATTCATAGGCTAGACCAGCTTCTTTGAAAGAGGATTTTGATTCGAGGTATTGGGCATACAGATCTGTGAGGATGGCGTGCTCGGATGGTTTGTAGCGATAGAGTGAGAGAGCTTCCTTGTAGAGGATATGCTTCTGGGTGTATGTTTGGAGTTCAGAGAAGGCATCTAAGGCATGAAGATGTAAAAGCGCTTTACTGTATCTTTCAAGATGATCGTCGATGCTGAAGCGGCGGCGGAGATCAGTCATCTCCTGGAGGTTTTGCATGAAAGGTAGATATTCTCGGGGATCCTTCTGAGATTGTTGTGCAACAAGGAGAGCCAAGTCCAGATTGTAGAGACCAAGCGCATTATCATAGAGCCTGTTGACATCTGCAAGGAAGCAGATGTGCTCTACTGCTTTGTCTGCCATTTGGGACTCTTTCTCCATAAGTTGAGCCACAACAAGTAGGCCATCATCCAAAGCAGGAGGTGATTTGCAAACATTTGCTGTGATGATGTTTTGAAGATTTGTTGATGTCCTTGTCTTCAAGACCTCGAGGAAGGCATTGCAAATTCGGTTGACCTTTGATATCTTTCCAGAACTCGGCAAACCTTGATTGTGTCCGTTGATACCGTTGGTTGCTAGCTCAGTATGTTCTTGCTTTGATGCAATTCTCGTCTCTTTATACATGCTCTGCGTGACGTCTTCCTCTCTGTAGATAATAATAAGTTACGTCTATTTGGACAAGTTGGAAAGCTTACCTTAGAGATGACAGGAACAAATCAATGTACGTGATCTTCTTGACTTGGTCAATGAACAGGGTGATATTAGCTAGAAATTGCTCCGGCGCATGGTCATAAAGAAGGTTCATATCCACCCTCTGTGTCCTACAATGTGTAAATGCTCTCTTGTAGTTCTTCTCATCAATGAGTTTCCGAATTCCAGCCAAGACCATTGCACGAGGAAATATTGTTTCTAGATTTCCACGAGGCATTTGCAGCACCAGACTCAGGGCAGTAGGCATTGCTGTGACCAATCGAGCACCTCGTTCAATACTTCGGCAGCGTTCGTCCTTCTCTGGGTCATCTGGGGGAATCTCCAAATCTAACTTTGTCAGTATTTTTCGGACTTCGTACACAGTGAACGTACCATTGACATTTGTGATATGCACGAACTTCAGTAGGTGGGTTGTCGTTGTGAGAATGAGATGAGCTGAAGTGACAAGAAAAGACGTGCAGTTCTTGACTAGCAGCCGCGAGTTCGCATACAGATGGCCATTTGCAGACGTGCCAAAAGCAATTGGATCTGGGCCAGTTGAGAAATCTACCCATGGTAAGTAGCTAGGAAACTTGCTAGAAGTGAACGGTTCGTCTCCAAGAGATAGACTTTGCAGCTGTCCTGTCTTGTCTTGTACGTATGGCTGTGCCCTGCCATCTGGGAAGGAACTTGAAAGTGTAAGGGTTGTGGAAGGGGTCATCTCAGTAGTGGCCAATTGCATTCTACCAGTATCATCATCGAAACTGTATCGCTCAACCTCGGAGCCGAACTCGGAACGCTTCAAGACCAATACCTCATTTATTCCAGAGAAGCATACTTGCTGATAGGTAGCTGGATGGGCTTCCATCTTTGCAAACGTAACCCTCGCAGTCAAAGTTGGTGGTGTAGATGGGACCGTGACATCCTTCCACTCAAATACTGAAATGCCCTGAACGTGTAAGATGGCCATAAGGGATGAGTCCGCATTGAAAGCCACATCAACGGCATTCGATGGTACCTCAAGCTTATGTAGGGCCATCGGAGGTGGGATATTAGCTGTTCGAAGCGGTGTAACCTTGACAGTCATCCCATCAATCACTGCAACAGGTCCGTAGTCTTTTGGTGGTGTCGTAGAGCCTCGAGCAGTGGCGAAGATGTGCTCGATTGAGCTGAGACTATCTAGACATCGTCAATATAAGCAGCAAAATTAAGTAGATATACTTGCTCGTAGCAGCCATCAAAAACCGTAACGGCTTCTCGGGATGCCATACTCCAGGACTGACGGGCAGAAGATCTCTGCTGGCAATCTCGTGCTTAAGGTACCAATGGTAATTACCCATGGACCAAAATTGTGTAGACTCAGCCAGTACTATGGCAAGCACTGTCGAGTCCGAATTCCATTGCAACTTAATGTGCTGATCTGGGAGTTGGAGTTGCTCCGGGGCAAGTCGAAGACTGTATTGACCATGTCTCAAGCCATTTCTTTCGAAGAAAACAACGTCGACCCGATCACTGAATCTTTGTATCCCAGCAATAAGATTTCCGGCTGGTCTCCAACTCAAAGCACCCTCCAGGCCATCAACTGGCTCGCTGATACTGTCTAGTACACCTTCTCTGGAGTAAACCCGGATGATTCGCCTAGATGCTGCTTCGATTGTAGAGACAGCAAGGTAAGCACCGTCTCCTCTCCAGCTTATAGACGCTCTGTAGTCATCGTTCTGACTCAACACACCCTCGTCGATCTTCTCCGGCATCGTTGGATCTCGCAAAGCCTTGGCTCCACGTCCTTGAAACTGGGTCTCCTTCTTTCCCCAGCCGACAGATACATGGTTCGATGCTTTGAGGTCCGCTGAAGTCATCGTCACATCCGTGACACCTTCAAAGCTTCTGCTCATGAACACAACAGTATCTGCCTTAGTGGTAATAGCAAGAAGTTCCTCGTCAGGTGACCATCTTGCTGCTGTAATGCCCACATCAACAGAACCAACAATCTCAATACGATCTTCACCATCAATAGGTTCTTCCCTGACAACCACAATGTCCCCACCCGCTAGGACAAGACATGCTGTCAAGCTGTCTTCAAAATAATGAAGACTCAAGACCTCGTCGCAAACGAGATCTGGATTTGGACATGGCGCATCCCAAGACGTGATGATCGTATATTCGCTAACACTTCGTAAGATTATGCTTCATAGGAGTTCGAGAGGACATACGAGGGCTCTGAGTCTATGTTCACTCTCACAAGCTGTATTAAAGCATTATTCTCGGTTGGACCAAAAGTGCATAGGACGGAGTCATTGGCCCAAGTTGCTGCAGTCAAAAGGCGGCCCTCAAACTGTGCAGGAGGATTCCAGCGATCATGCCGGGTATGTCTGAGGTTGCGCATCTTCAAGATATCTCCAAGAACTTGCGGCTCCTCAAGATCATCTTTCCCGGGGTCGATCTGGTGGATATCAAAAATCCTTGGTCCCCTGCAGGATTATTTTTTAACGAGGACAATTCGCTAGACCCACTTCCCCACGTTATCACGTTCTCCGATCAGCTCATATCTTCTTCCTTTGTTGCAACCTCTCTCCTGCACCGACATTCACATCATCTGGCAATCATGGATGTTGCATACAACCAACACTCGCCATTTTCAAGGCATCATAGTCGTTCTCACACAAATCTCAATCATCTCACTCTAGCACCTCTTACGACTCGACTTCCCCTCTCCGATCCAGATGCGCTCCCAGAATCCGCTCACCATGTATCCTACATCGAAGGCCGCTCCGCACCAACCACACCATCAATCCTATCTCGCTCCTCGTCTCGAGTATCTCTTCGCAAACCTTTAGATCTCTCCCTACCCAAATCGAAATCAAGCACGCACCTCCTAGCTGCCCGGAAACAACCTCGGTCAGGCGCGACGACACCCGGCGGCACAAAGCTGAGAAGAGGAATAACGAGAGATGAACTCGACTTGATATCTGAAAGAGATAGGAACGATTCAGACTGGCTTCTGCGGGCTGGTGCTGCTATTTCATTGTCAACGAGGGAGTCGAAGGGCCAATCGTGGCTGGTGTCAAGAGCGAGCTCGACAAGTCTGACGGGACAAAGGGATGAGGATGAAGAAGAATTGGAGCGAGAACTGACTAAGGAAAGGGAACAGCATAGCAGACGAGCCAGTAGAAGGGGCAGTGTTGTGGGAGCTTTCGATGCCGATGACGAATTCTCACCTATTACAACGAGACGGAGCCTAAGTTTTGGACCCTCGACAGGACAAGGGAGACCTGTGACTGGTTTTGGGAGCAGAGGAAATAGTCGACGTGGAAGCCGGGCCCAATTACTTACACCGTTGTCCGGAGAACGTGAAGGATACTTCGACCAACGGCACTATGGCCGCGAGGATTACATCGCAGAGCCAGATTTCGTGGATGTTGATGAAGATGTCATAAACGAAGAAGTGGAAAATGAAAAGAATGACGAGGCTATGATTAAGAAACTTGCCCGAGCGAGCAACATCGGACTTGGAGGATGGGTGGAGAAAATGCTTGGCTGGAGTCTTTTTGCTGTCGATGAGGATGGAGAAGACGATACAGAGGTCATAGAAGAAAAGGGAGAAGACTCGGACATGTCGTCAAGAACATCTAGGAAACCTCCGGATGGCACGGCTGAGTCTCTGCCTGCAGATGTCCCTCCACCCGATGAAGCAGGAGGCTGGCAAGATGCGGCTTGGCTGCTGAGTGTGGCTACAAAAGTCTTGCTATGAAAGAATAGTTACTTTAATGCTAACGATATGCAACGATATCTATAATCCTTGCGTTCGGTGATTGTTTCCCCTTTAGTTCTGGCCCCTACCGACTACATAATACCTTTGATCGCCCAGTGGCACGCTTCTTCGCTTTGTGCTGATTCTGCCTTGTCTGTCTTAGAACTGTCTCGTCGGCCTTCTTGAATGTTTGGAGTTTGTTACTTTATTCATCCTCAGAAAACCGCCTCGGCCGTTTCCTTGATCTTTTTCTCGGGCTATCATCTGCCTCGCTATCATGGTTGATTTCAAGATCTCTCAGTTCTCTTTCTCCGATGCCTCGCTTCCTGGAACGTCTTGGAGCGTCAACCGAATTTGTATCTTCAACATTCGTACCAGCATCACCGACGAAAGCGCCTTCTCGATTTAACACTGGCATAGTTGTAACTCGCCGACCTCTACCTCTATCGGCAGCGGTAGCTCTGTTCTGCTTACCTCTTCTTGGTTGGCCTGAACCAGATCCTGTCCCTCGTGGGACAGCTTCTTTCGGTAGTGGCGGCTTTTCGCTGGCTGGGAAGAACTCGCTGCTACATATCAGGTCCTCCACTCTTCAAGATCTCACAGAGATAGTACTTACTTGAACGCCACCAACCACGCATCTTCTTGATGCGCATAAGGTCCTATCGGATCAGCAAGGAAGCATATCGGGCCCGGAATATTCTCCCTCCGCCTTCTCCCAAATAGCCCATGATTAAACCACCTTCTCACGGTATCGATTCCTATTCGTGCCGCCATAGCCCTCGGCCACCCCAACGTACGTCCCGTACTTATACACGGGAACGCAATACTTTTTATCTCGTTCTCCTCAGCTTCTTCAAGGCAACGCCTGTAGCAATCTGCTAATTGCTGTCTCAATAACGGCAGGTTTCGAGGTGTACGAGTCCGGTAATTTGGGCCATTGGTATGAATTAGGTAATAGCAATTCTCCATATCAAAAGAAGGAGTCGTGACAGCTTCTCCTACTGGGAATCCATCTCCAGAGCCATATGTCTCATAGAGGTGATCCTTCAAAGCGGTGCCGCCAGCACGTATTATTTGGAACTCCGCACCGGGTACGAGGGATGTGTTGAGGACCATTTGTTGGTTTGTGGCATTTACTATTGCCTCCGCGGGGAAGTTGGTAAGTATTGCACGATAAATGGCATAGCGGCCACATGGAGAAGAGTGGATGAGAGTGCCCGAGTCACCTATGAGAGGTGGCCGGGGGAGGTTTGGGAAGCCCATCATGTGGTCGCGCATGTGTATTGGGTTTAATTTTCAGCTTGGGAACATGCAGGAGGTCTGTATATGGGGATATCCAGTCGTAGTTATAATTCTGGTCTGTGTTCTTTGATGTTGTGTTATTCGAGCTTCGACAAAGGGTGTTTGATTGTGGATCAGCCGCATCTGCTTTGAGTCAAATCGACGTCTTTGTTATTGTGCTATCCCCGCATGCAATACAGTCAATAAAAATAGATCCGTGCGGTTGAATCACAGTTGATAGGAAGATCAGTTTGCAAAGTACACGAAGAGGGTTGCCAGGGTCTCAGTTGAAACTGGTAGAAGTGCGCTGGAACTGCCTGCTATTTCCTGAAGAGGAGTGTCTTTTGATTTCCCCATATATTGTGGATCGTTATAAGTCTCTTCATTACCTGGTCGACGACATTGTGCTGTATGATATCACTCGAAGTTGTCTTAGGGCTCAATTGTTTGACTGAAGACAATGAAGCCACCATTGCTCCCGAAGCTTTCTTTCTACATCTTCATGATATTTAAACGATGCTCACTGAGGTGTCAAGTGAGTATAAAAGACCTTCTCAAGTTACTTAAGTCTGATTCAGTCGTTGCTGTTGGTACTCGCAATGGATTGCTGCGAAATGAGGTGAGGGAGCGAAGAAGTAATTCCGGGGGAGGGGGGGAGGGGGGGGTTATACTTGCACTAAGGATGCTAGCTCGATACCTCCTTCCCGAATAGCATTCATGGACTGCTCTCACTATCAGTATTATCGAGGTCGCTACTTTCTCTTTTGCCAGATAGTCAATGAACAATGACGTATTCTGTTGGAGCAAAAGCATATACACCAGGCGAGGCTCGCTTAAGTCCTCTTTCGTCAGTTTGGAAGCGCGCGTGAATCTCCTACGTTTATCTTCGAGGCTGGAGTAAGGCGCAAAACTCGGATTCACCTGATCTAGGATGACAACCTCTATTTAAGCTCCGTTTTCTGAATGTTTGTCTTGCCACTCTTTTCCCCAAAGAACAACAAAACTAAGTCAACATGTTTTCCCAGAAAAACATTCTTGTCGTTGGGTGCGGAGGTGTTGGAACATGCGTCGCCTATAATCTGGAAACTGGCGGCAAGGCAAAAGTTACAGCTGTCCTAAGATCCAACTATGATGCTGTTAGGCAAAATGGCTTTACTATCGAGTCGATTGAGCATGGGCTTGTCGAGAACTGGTTCCCATACAAGAGTAACTTTCTTGATCTATGGCGCAAAGACGACCCAAGCTGACCTAATTAGTGACACTTGAGATTCCTCAAGAAGCATACGGACCTCCCTTCGACTTCATCGTCGTCACAACCAAGAATCTTGCCGATATCCATCCCACAGTCGCTGAGATGATTGCGCCATCTGTTACGGAACATAAGACAACTATTGTTCTACTCCAGAACGGACTGAACATTGAGAAGCGTCTCATCGCCAAGTTCCCAAATAATACGATTCTATCGGGCGTCTCTTTGATTGGGGCTTCTCAAATCAAACCTGGCCACGTCATTCATAACCATGAGGACATCCTTGTCATCAGTGAATTTGATAATCCCGGTGTCTCCCAGTAAGTGGTCTACATCTTAATGAGTGTTTCTCGAGCCCTAGAATGGATAGGGACATGAGTGTCCCACAGCTTCTAGGATATTTCTTATTAGTCTTTAAGGTACGGAATACAACATTTTCTGACTCCACTTCTGTGTTTAGGGAGAAGAGTGTCAAAGAGGCTAAGACATTCGTCGACCTCTACATGGCCTCTGGCAAGGTCAATTGCTCCTACAACCAAGACGTCGGATACATCAGATGGAAAAAGCTTGTCTATAATGCTTGCTACAACTCCGTAGCTGCTATTACTGGCATGGATACCGGTCGGCTCAGACTCTACGAATTTCCTATCAATGATCTAGTTCGACCACTCATGCTAGAGATTCTGGCGATTGCAAAGAAGGCTGGTCATGACTTGCCTGATAGCATTGTCGAAGACATGATCAACAGTGATCCAATCAAACACTTCTTCAAGCCAAGCATGCTGCAAGACATTGAGAAGGTGAGTTCTTCCTTGGACATTCATTGAAAATACTGACCACTGCAGGGAAACTTGATTGAATTCGAGAACATTGTTGGCGAGCCCCTGAACGAGGCAGAGAAGCTTGGAGTTCCGGCACCGTTCTTAAAGGTAGCATATGGAATCCTCAAAGTCTTGCAACAAAAGACAAAAGAGAAGAAGGGCATCGTCAAATTGCCGATCTCGTTGACATCTGCTGAGACACCACCAGAAGATGAGCTAGCTTTGAAATTTGGATCCGTTTCTTAAGCTCTGCAAACTTCATGCAAGGACAATAGACGATGGCAGCATTTGGAAAAGTTTTGTTGTAGGATATGACTTCTAGAATATATCATGTCTTTCAAACCATCTACAATTTTGACAGAACGCCATCAGGTCTCAGAATTGATAAATGAGCTCTAGAAATTTCCTTCACAGTCTTACACCTGTTACGAGTCAGTATGTGGGTCGATAATTATCGTTCAGGCACTCACCCAGCAAGCGCCATTGTTGTCTTGAACTCATTCATGAGCAGCTTGATTGCCAAGTCAACGCCAGCCTCACCATTATACTATGTAATATTAGTCATGTATAAGCAAGAGACAGACATTTACTCACAGCCAGTCCCCAGATTGGTACGCGACCCACAAAGCAGAAGCAGGCACCAAGAGCAATGGCTTTGAAGATATCCGTGCCTCGTCGAATCCCTCCATCAATAGCAATTGGTATCTTACCTGCTGCAACCGGCGCACATTCCCGTAGTGCATCAAGTGTTGCAGGAGCTGAATCGAGCTGTCTTCCTCCGTGGTTCGAGATAATCACACCATCAAGTCCATACTGAATTGCAAGAGAGACATCCTCAGCTGTATACACTATTTAAAATAAGCACAACTCGCTTGATGTACCGTGATCTTTCAACAACTTACATCCTTTTACCCAGATAGGCAGTGTAGTGTGCTTCTTCATCCAGGGTATCACTGTGGCCCAGTCTACCTCGGCATCTTTCTTCTTCATCAGCTCGGTGAACAGTCGCACGGGAGGTGGAGAGGCTTTCGAACCATAGTTCAAGCTATCTGCAGCTCCTGCCAAGGCACTGGTCGGTGCGATCTGATTCAATATTGGGATACGTGATGCCTTCTGGGAGGGAAAAGTTGTTGCGAAACTCGTTGAGACGTCTTCCGAGAACGACTCCATCTACGGTGAGAAGGATTGCCTTGTAACCATTTCCTATGATTCATCAGCATATGTCGGTTCTCGAAGTACAGACTTCTAGAGAGATATGATATCTGAAAGGAGCTGGTACTTTCAGCACGCTTCAACATCTTGATAGCAATGTTTCGATCCTTCAACAAGGTCACTTGAAAAGTATATGGGTTGCCCTTTCCCTCCGCTATCACATCTTCCATCGAACATGTAGACCAGGCTGACAAGCCCATCGCTATACCGTTCTTAGCTGCTGCACGAGAAGTAGCGACTTCGCCCTCTGGGTGGGCTAGTCGGTGCATGGCTGCTGGCGCAAAGCCGAGTGGGAATGAAACTTTGGTTCCGAAGATGGTAGTCGACATGTCAATGTTCGAGACGTTGATCAGGATTCGTGGACGGATCTTGTAGCGGTTGTATGTTTCTTCGTTGTCGTGTAAGCTGGTCGAGGTAGGTTAGTGCTTGGGTTGGTGGATAGGCGAGGCGAGCCGAAAAGGGGGAGGGGAGGTGGGTTGTCACGTTATCAAGTCCATTGCTCCTTCATTGAAATATTCTAGGCGCTGTGAGCAACGAAGGAACTCATTCGCGGGGTCTAGTTTACTTCACGTACCACTATACATCTTAGGAAGCTTTTTAGTTGCTGCTTCTTTCAAGTCCTTGATGGTGTGAACATTCTTGTCCAGGGGAGCGAGACGATTCGCCATCTTCACTGAATGAGACTGAGTATACAAGACACAATTCAGTCAATGTTGGATATGTGTGCCTTGGCTTCGAGGAACTGAACTCTCGGATATGTAACAGCTAAGTAGATGCTTCCTAATGGTGGTCCTTTCGGCTTACCTTCCGAGGACGCATGATAAAGTGCCTGTATGAGCACTGAAGGCGTTACACTACATCTGCAGAGAGTTATCGAACGCTATCAGCTTATAAGATGTCAAATCACATCTTCCCAAATTATGCCAACTAGGGGTTGGTGATAAGCGCAAGAGTTCCAAAGGTGGGATGGTTGACTTATCGCGAATACTTTCCTGTTCCAGCAATATTTTGGTTAGACCGAGGTCGCTGTTGGGTCGATACTTCTCTAGACAATGTTATCTCTTTGATTCGGAAAGGGCTAGTAACATGATTACTGCATGATGCGGGGTTAGTATTTATCTCGTGGAAATAGATTATTTACCCCATACCTTTGTTTAACAGCTCAGGAGTATTTGAAATTTTAAAAACGAACAAGATTGTATGCTCATTAAACAGATAAACTAATTAGTCTCAATTGATTCAATCATCTATATCAAGAATTAGTCGTCAACAATGTCAAGCGTCCAGAAATTTGACCCATCAGGCGTCGCAAGCGGTGCACCTGTGTTCTCTCAAGTTGTTCGAGCGAATGGCATGGTCTATACCGCAGGCCAGGTAGCTGTCGATAGCAATGGTTATATTCCATTGGAGCTCGAAGACCAGGTCCCTGTTGCTTTGGAATGTCTTAGAAAGTGTCTCCAAACAGCAGGAGCAAAGATTGAGGATATTGTCCATCTTCGATACTACATCGTCGGATTTGACCCTACACTCGAGTCCCAACCTCATCGGAAGTACTTGTTAAAGTTCTTGAACGGACATCGACCAAGCACTACTTTGATACCGGTGCCTTGTCTTGCGAAGCCAGAGTACAAGTTTGAGATTGAGGCTATTGCCGTGGTATCTTCTCCGCCTGAGGTTCAGGGAATGAAAAAGAGCGTTGATGTTGTCGTTGTGGGAGCAGGCTTGGCGGGACTCGAAGCGGCACGGAATTTGCAAGCTGCTGGGCTGTCGGTGTTGGTGCTGGAAGCGCGTGATAGAGTTGGTGGTAAAACCTGGAGTCAAGCCACGGACGGTAGGAGTAAGGTGGATGTTGGAGCGGCATGGATCAACGACTCGAATCAAAGTAGGATGTGGGCTATGGCCCAGAAATACGGGTTGGAGACTGTGAAGCAGAACACAGTTGGTGATTGTATCTTGTACGAGAACGGGGACGCGCACATATTTCCGAATGGGGAGACACCACCAGTAAGCGTCCAAATGGCTGTCATTTCCACAGATGATTGAAATATCACAGTTTCCAGATGGTGGAAAAGAGGACGTGGCGGCAATCAGGGACTACATGGATAAGTTATCGCTTGAGCTAGACATTGAGTCACCTACGAACGGGGATGCCTCAAGAGTTGCTCAGTATGATAGTGAGACAGTAGAAGAGTTTGTGACAAGAGAAGGCTTTGGAAAGGCAGCACAAGCCGCAGTTGCAGTTTGGTGCAGGGTCATGTTCGCACTGGAGGCTTCCGAATTGAGTGCGTTGTATTTCTTGTGGTACGTGAGATCAGCTGGCGGGCTGCTTGTAACTCGCGGAGAAAAGAAACATGGAGGGCAATATCTGAGATTGAGAGACGGTGACTACCCCTTCTTCTAATGTCTGAACCTAGAACTGATTCTGATACCTAACAGGCACACAGTCCTTTTCCAAGCATCTAGCAGCAGGATTGAAGCCTGGGACATTATACTTGAACACGCCAGTCAAGAAGATCAAGCAAACTGGAACCAGCGTTACCATTGAAGCAGGAAAAGGACTCGAAATTGCCTGCAAGAGAGTTGTGGTTACTGTTCCAACACCATCGTACAATTGGATCTCTTTCGAACCCCCTCTTCCAGAATCAAAACAGCTCATAAGTGACCGAGTCAATTTCGGCCACAATGTTAAATTCATCGCCGTCTACTCGAAGCCATGGTGGAGAGAATATGGATTTTGTGGCTTCGCTCAATCATCGGCAGGCCCAATTTCAGTATGCCGAGGTATGTTGTCGCTCTTTCAATGTGTCTCAAGCATTGTTGTTGTACCAAAGTCCGACATCTTCCTGAAGAACGTTTCTGACAATTATATTGCGTAAAGATACGAGCGTGGATCCGGACGGTCAATTCTCCTTGACCTGCTTCGTATCCTCAGAACCTGGCAAACGCTGGATCAAGCTGAGCAAAGAAGCTCGACGAAGCAGCGCTGTTGAGCAGATAGCGAAGATGTTCGGTTCAGCATGTGCAGCAAAGAGCAATGTCCCAACAGCAATGGAACATGTCATGGAGATAGCCAGAAATCCAACGGAGTTCTTCTATCATGACTGGACAGCAGATGAGTGGAGTCAGGGTTGTCCTTGTCCGGCTTTCCCTCCTGGACCAAACGGTTTATTGGACCTTTTTGGTGCTTTAGAAGAATCTGTGGGCTGTCTGCACTTTGCAGGGACCGAAACTTCGAAGATCTGGAGAGGATATATGGAAGGTGCCGTGCGTTCTGGTGAGCGGGCAGCAGATGAGGTGTTGAACGCGATAGGAAAAAGAGTGGCCGCAAAAATGTAGAGATCTGATTAGAGAATGTTATAAGGGAGCTGGTATCTACTTTGTAGAATTCAACAACTCAGTCCAGGAAGTTGTCGCGACGGTGTTGAAGAGGCAAATCTGTCCGAGAAGCTGCTGCAGTTGAGGTCGTTCTTTTATCAACCTAAATTGGTCTGTCAATAATAGTGTTCATTGAGGTCAATAGCTTGCTCTCCAGCTCCTGCCCGGGCGAAGTATTAGGAGTGGAAGGAGAGAAGAGCAAGAGAGCGGGCAAAGGCAAGAAAAAGGGGCACTAAATGGAGACCTCGAGATTCATTGTTCAGGAACGATATCTCCGGAACACTGCCCCAGAATGTCCCAGAGTTTTGGGGACATTCAAATATACTTTTATTTTGAATATCCTTGTATTTCCAACACACATCTTTCTGAACAGAAACCTGCTTTGGTGATGATCGAGCCGCATTCCCTATTAACACTGGGGAATGTCGGTCTCTTTTGTTCCTCTCTAGAAGCTAGCAAAGACCCACAAAGGGGAGCACCAACATCCAAGGGGAGAAGATAGTCGATGATAAGAGCGCCAACAGCAACTTCGGCCAGTAAAGAAGGTTGATCTAGGCCAGCCGCAGAGGACCGGGCTGACTGCAAGATTAGCCGCCTGGCGAGTGGTCTCGTCGCTGCAGCCCAATTCTGCCTGTTTCAAGAAACGCAGAACGGTCTGCCGGCAATTCACGTACATCTCATCGGCGCTTAGATGAAGAACAGATGCGGTCAGAAGTCATGGGACTCGTCGTACCGTACGGCAGATCATACCATGTACCGGACCTCGACCACTTTCATTCGACCATTCTTCTATGGACCACCACACGGCCTCTCGAGATGTAACTCATGGCCCAAACAACGCCCTATAGTTGGGGCAGTTGAAAATGGACGGTTCTGAGATTCATCCAGAGGTGTTGCTCATTCAGTACCATACTTGTATCTGGCTTTTCACCAACTTGCCGCCCCTGCTGGAAGCCAGTGTCCCACACTTTGGGGGACTTTAGTTTGCCATTTCCTTCTCTTCTGCCGAGCACTAGTAGCCGCCTTTGCCATCCCTTCTGTCTGCGAAGCTGTCAAGCTGCGGTTATCATTCTGTGTCGAGTTGGGGCTTGCAGTGGCAACCTTGCAACATCAGCTTCCGAGGTGTGTGGCAAATTGTAGCGAACCCGATAAGCAGCCGTTGACGCCAGAACTGGGGGTTTCATATTAAGCTTGCCGGTCTCTATCATGGTCTACCAACGTCTAATTTAAGGTTCTATCGAGGGCGTTGTTATCCAACTCCAAGGTCGATGGTGCTTTGATTAAAGTAGCCACACTGGACGCACTTCGAGTGCGTGTGTCTAGTTCGAGGTCTTCCTATTTCCTTTCTATGCTTCTCGACTTTTCTTATTTATAAAGTCATTTATCTATTACTCCTCGAAGGATCGTTGTCGGTCTACAAGTTTTTGGTATTGTCTTGCACAAATGGCTAGTCCTCGTGAGAAGGCTGGTCCTCCGCCGCAATATCAGAAAGTTCCTCGCCAAAACGTGACTTCAGTGTCGGTCACATCACGCACTTCGTCGAAAGATGAAAATGGCCTACGGCAAAGTACCGTTGCCGAAAAGATTGGGCTTTGGAACTCCATTATCTTCTTTATTGGGACTGTCATAATGCTCGGCATTACCGGGTTTCTGTGGTTTCTGGTTCGCTGTTCCAAGCCTGAAAATTGAAAAACTGTCTGATCGTGTGTATAGTGGACTGGCAATGAAAATATTCCGTTCTGGAGGTACCTGGTACTTAACGGTTATCTTCAAAGGACAGTCACGCTGTCATCTGCTATCATCCGCACGATCATCACCTTACAAGCAAGCATATGCACGTCTATGGTTGCGGCGTCTGTCATGGAACTTTCTAATGGGTTCAATCTTTTCCACTCGGCATCAATCTCGATAAAGAGATACAGTGGCGGCCTACCAGTACTTCTCCTCCAGTCCGGGGTATTTGATCGTCAAACGTGGTACCTCCTCACTGTCACGGTTCTCCTATCCACTACAACTATTGCATCCTACTTCCTTTCGACAGGCCTCATTGCGGACCTTGGCATCGCTTCAATTATTGGGAACTCGGTCAATGGTACTATAGCATACTCCATCAACAGGAAGAAAGTGGGTGTCCTCCAAGACTACGAACCAGACTTCAGCATATACAACCCGTCTACATACCCAACCTTTGGAGAGTATTCAGAGCCGGCTAGCAATGTTCATGGGGTCGATGATACTGGACGCATTCTTCGCGCTCTTCTACCGCTCACATCTGCTGTAACACGCGAAAGTTTGAGCAATTACACTGGTCGAGGAACACTTCTCAATAGCCATGTGGTATGCATGAAACCTACTCTGGAAAACCTCACTCTCGTTGTTGGGGGTGGCGCATCACAAGTTGATTCTATCTACGTCCGGGGATATGCCTCCGTTGGCAATACGCTGCCCCCTGGGCTGGAATTTCACAATACCTCAACCGGAATAGGTCCCAACTTTCCTTCTGCGCCCGAAAACTTTGTCAACTTCTCCTGCAGCATGGCAAAATTGATGAACACGAACCTCAATAGCACGGAAGTCCCCATATCAATGTGCATTGCAGGTAATTTCCTAGGCAATGAGACCATAACAGGAGGTGGTAAAGACGGGACGACGAGAATTCCCATCCTAGGGCTGCATGCTACTTCGTTTTTCAACTTCGACTTTAACATAGCCTTCGATCCACTGTCATACATCTTGGTTAATTATACAGGTATTCTGCCCAATTCTCATGGCTTGCAGCTATACACCAATTGGACAGACGTATCATCCCCCGAGTCCTCTTGGAGGACTATGCAGAACATCAACAACTTCACCTCGGCAGTCGAGTCACTTTCTCTTAGCTATTGTTTCACAAACTTTGCTTCCCTGGATTCAAACTTCACGGTGACAGGCACAACCAACAGGACCGAGCCAGTTCTTCGGAGCTCATCTGGCAGCGATCTCGATGCTGAAGATGTTTTGAAGCAGCTTAACGCAGCTGGGACCAACTTGACACTAGCTGAACGCGGAGTTCTTGCGTTAAATAAGTCCGATAACTGGCGGGATCTTGATGTTGAGACACAAATGTTGAGTCTTACGTATGGCCTTGGTATGCAATTTGACTCTGATTTCAATACTCCACAGCAAACAACATGGGCGTTGTGTACATATTGCGGTATAGGAAGAGAAAGTCCTGGAGATACCAACACGGTTGGCGTGAGTGGAGCAATATCGTCCATATTTCAGTCCTCGTTACGAAATAGCGGCAGTGCCGCGCAGGCTCTGAATGCAGTCCTGACAGTCATGAATATGGTGCAGTACTCCACTCGGTAGGGAACACTCTCTTGCAACTACCCATTAGCTAACTTGTATTAGTCTTCAGCAAGCAGACCTCACAGGCCCGACACACATAACATTGATTGAGCAGCAGCTTCAACCTATCAATCACTCTGGCTTAGTCACTGTGACAGCAGCTCTCGCGGCCCACCTAATCATCGTGGCAATCATCTGTGTGATCTTCCTATCTCGCACCAAGCTGTCATTTATTGGAGAGAGCTGGCATACGATTTCTCAGCTACATTCGCAAGATGTGGTTCCTGTGCTGCAAGCTGCGAATTTGATGCGGGATGATGAGGTTGAAGTTTGTAAGTCTTGGGCACGATTTCTTCTCCCCAAAAATAGTGACGATTGACATTTGCTGATATCTTCCTCTCATAGGGCTGTCGGAGAGGCGCGCTTGTGATGAGAAGATGACACTCGTAGGTCAGGATGGCAACGGCGGGGCGCATATCGTAAGGAGACGCCCTGGAGCGCCTTTTGGTATGATATAGCTTCGTTCAATTTGGCAAGATATACGGACTTGGCCATGCAATTGAAAACAGAGACTCTAGGCTCCTCCCAGCAAGTGACAAGAGAATGTTGTGATGATAAAGGCATTGTGGTGAATTGCTAGCTTGCCGTTGTCGAAAACAAGCGACACACCAACAGCACCAAAGTTCTTCGAAAAGCATGAATTTGAGCTTATACCAGCCGAGCCTAGCATGAGTTAGACTCGAGTATTCTTATTCAACCTAGTCATTTACTGAACCTTTCGGCGACTTCATCACAGTGTCCCAAGACTTCAGGGACTCTATTCAGTGGTTGTTTCTATGGAGAGCAGGTATTTTGGACTTCTCGGGCTCAGCAGGTATCCTAGCACCGTCGGAGCGATGTAGAATTTTGCAGGCCAAGAAGCTGTGTTGTCTAGTTAGCATGCTATGTGTATGCAAGGACTGAGGAATTCAATGGAGGCGCACGCAATCTTGATTGCAGGCATGTCTTTTGCTCAATAACATGCGCAAAATAATGAATTGACCGAAGCCATACGTTTATACTCCATAGCTCAGTTAATGCTCTCCAACTCAAGCAAGGACTTTCTTCGACTTGTTTTTCTTAGCCTTCTTTGTCTCGACAACTTCAGGTACAGTATCCGCCACAGAAGGGCTCACTTCCAGGGTCTTCTCCCCTTTGCCCTTCTTGATTTTTCGATTGCTTGCCTCCTCGGTCACTACGGCTGGGTTTACTGCTTTCGCAGGCTCTGTCGGTTCATCCGCTTTGGACTTTTTGGGCTTCTTTTTCGTCTTGCTGGGCTCCTCGGGCGCGGCTTCGATGGCTGGCACTTCTGCTGCTGGCTCTATAGCCTCAACCGACTTCTTGGAAACGCCGTTTGCTGATTTGACCTTAGGCACCTCGAATTCATAGCCAATAGCTTTCAGCTTTTTCGCCTTCTCTTGGCGTCTCTTTTCCTCCCTACTAATACGCCCATTCCAGGTTTCCTCATCCTTGCCCTGCTCGAGCTGCCTGCCTGCCATTTTATTCCAGGGCACCTTCTTGAAGCGGTGATTCGCACCCTTGAGTAGATCCTCATGAACTTGCTCGTCTGGCACGAGTTTGACCTTCAACAGATGACCAAACATAAGATAGTTGTCCATAGTTCTAGCAACAATATCTGCAACAGTAGCTGATTCAAATTGGATCCATGCATGGTGCTTGCTCTGGCCAGTCTTCTTGTTCCGCGAGAGACGAAGCTTGAGGATATTTCCGAATTGCTTAAAGTAGGCTCTCATCTCATGCTCGAAGAAACCATGAGGAATGCGACCAACGTAGATCACACCTGGCTTGTCGGAAGCCCCAGACTCGGCGATCTTTTTGAGCTTCTTCTCCTCAGCCTTGCTGAGTTGTTTTCGCTCCGGCACGGCCTCACCCTCCGGCATGCCTTCCTCGTTCAGAGCATCTTCATCATCTCCTTCGCTCTCGAACCCGGTCAACAAAGCCTCCGTCTGGTCTTCAACCTCAGAGCCTCCCTCTTCCTCTTCGTCCTCCGAATTTGCTGCGTCCTCCGAATTTGCTGTGGCCTCTGCCTTTCCATCGGATTTCGCGGCTTCTCCTTTGGTAGCTTTTGCAGATTTTGCTGCGATCTTGGTCTTCGGCGCTGGATCTGACACAAGTTCCTTGATAGCACTTTTCTTTGGCTTCGTCGGTTTTTTCGAGTCTTTGCCCTTCTTCACCAGAGGAGCTTCAACATTTTCACTGCTCGCAGGCTCGACAGGCTCGTCGTTGGCAGGCTTCGGCGTCTTGGACTTTTTGAGCTTCACAGGTGCAGCATCTTCGGTAGCTAAAATGTAACAAGTCAGATGCCATGACTGTGTGAAAATGTGAAAATGTGACTGTATGCGTACCTTTACGTTTCTTTGCAGGAACGTCAATAGCTTCGGTGCTGGCATTCTTGATCTTCTTGGTCTTCGTCTTCTCAACGTCAGCCTCTGGCACAGAAGCTGATTCAAGTTAGCAATATATATGTAGACAAGAGGTATTGGACTCACCCTTGCGCTTCTTGATTTGGGGATCCTTTGCCATTGTCAATAATTTTTGACTGGTGAAGGTTTTCAGCCGACCTCGAACTTTTTTTCCGGGAGGACGTCCCTCATTTATTCTGCCGAATTGACCGCCGCCTTGTTGGGACTAGACTCAATCGTCAAATCTATCTCACAAAGTGCACGGACGGAGACAAAGCACTTTAATAAACACCAACAATAGTCTTAGTCCTACGATCACAGCTGGATACGTAATGCTGTTCGCTATACACGTTGTCTTCGAGGCCGACACCCCTTGGATGAAGGTCGTGGCAGCGCCGGCTCAGTCCTCATGAGATACCTCTCGCGTTGAGGATTTTTTGAGATGTCCCTTGACGTAAGTTTCGATCACAGGCGAAGACGTTCCTACGTCTTGTGCTCCAAACATGATCTCAAGCGGTCAAGTAGCTGGGTTAGATGCGCATGGTCGCAAAAAGCGGACATAGGTAGCCAGTCCTGCGTCGACTAGGACCACATTACCGTGGAGCATTCGGCATTTTCGATGGGCAGTCCCCTCCGAATTTTGACATGCACAAAACCTCAGTTTGAACACCCTTTGAACGATGACTGTAAGATCACCCTTTGCCTGAGTCATATGAGGACTGCGTACACAAACACTTCTATAGTATGGATCTTCACATCATCTAGCATCACCTCTACCCAAAACATCTTGGAATATTTCCTTGCTGAGCGGTAAGAAAAGTTTCCTCCATGGATTGTAATTTTGCCATTCTCTGAACTCATTTCCTAACATAAGCCATTCTCAGGTAGTCCTCCATATCGACATGGACGTTCCTGCTAGACTTGTTCTTATAACAGGAGGTGAGTCCCAAAGAAAACAGAGGGTTTGAATAGCAAATTGATTAGCATAGGGAAGTCTGGCATCGGCCTAATAAACATGTTTCAACCTTACCAATCACCACCGGGGCGACATCTAAATTGTAACACATCCCAACGCTTCGGCATCCACAAGCAGCCGCAGTACTTTGTCTTGTGCGATCTTCCATCCCGGAACTATGTTGAGCATGCTGTCACCCACGTATACTCTATTCGAGTACTGCTCTGCAACTCGACCAAGTTTCGTAACATGGAGCATTGAGGCACCACCAAATTTGACACGGGATGCCTTCGAGAAACTTTGGCGTAAACCATTTGCTCCTCTCAGCACTTCTTTCGGATGTCCAACTCTCCGCAACATCTCCTGATGGGATTGCTTTCGAGATCCTTCGAAGCAGAGAATCCGATACTTGTAGGGACTTCTGGTGGTTGGTTCCGATGGTGCTATTCCCGTCAGACAGAACATTATACGTGCTCAAGGCTTCTTCAGCACTTGCACTTCCAGCCCACGAGCAAAGTTCCGGAAGCTCAAGCTGTCTTGTATTTCTATCGTAGTTAAGAAAAATGAGTGCTTTGCGATCGCTGCCCTGGCTTGTCAATACACCCCATCAAAGTTGGCTTGAAAGTGTTGCTATGTATGACATATTTGATGGGCGGCGGAGATTTCAGCATGCCGGACTGAGAAGCCTAGAATCGTCTCGTCGCGGGTGATGGTGATACTGTGCTGCGAGGATGTTGAACCTGTGGATATCCTTTGATAAGAACCTATAACTCGGCTTGAAATATGAGGTAGGAAGAGCGGACGGCGATCGCGGATTTGGATTGACGTTCGTGTAAATGGATGGACTGTATAAATATTGCTTGTTCGTAGAACCATAGAGACAAGTAGATACTCCTCATCCACTAGCATTCTGCAGCATTGTCTTAACCTTTGTCGACAGACCTTCCCAGAAATGTACCTTACCTGCCCTCAAGAGGCAGTTGTGATTGACCACGTGATTTTGAACAAGAAATCTACATATAGGTGCTGAGGATTTTTTTTTTGGCGATTTGATATGAATTCTCAAATGGGTCGTGAATGAGAATGAGAAATTATGCTTGGAGATGACGATATAAATGCAGTGTTGTGGGTGTGGCTAGGAGACGTGGAGCGCAACTCGGCTACTTTTCTCCCTACAACCTCGTCCTAAACCTTCACCAAAACAATTCCATTCGAAAACAATGGCGCTCAAGAACACAACCACCGACCCAGAAATATGGGACGATTCTGCGCTTGTTGATTCCTGGAAGTAAGCAGGAGATCTCTTTGTCTTCACCTCTCAACCTACTCTCCCACACCCTTCCGAGAAAGGTTTCATCCTTTCGCCTTTCCTTCCGAGAAGAAGGAACACAGTGCTAATCCTCTTTAGTGACGCTCTTGAAGAATACAAAGTGAAATCAGAAAACTCTTTTCGATGCTCGGGACATTGACTGACATGCACCAAGAAATATCATAGCCTCAAGGCTCGTGGAGAAAACGTCGCTGAAGCTTTGAAGGGGACTCAAAATCCGAGTGGCTCAAGGTTAGTCTAGCCGTTGGTGGTTGAATGCAACAGCTCACATCGTTCTAGGGGCGAAGAGGTGGATTATGAGGGAGAAATTGAGGAGCCGCTGGTCATTGATTCTCCTGCCAAGAAGAACGTGTTTGAAGAAACTGGTGATCATGATACAACCTCAACGGATGAGCACATTCGAGTATGCATTTTCGGTCCCAAGATGCTCAGCTCAGATCCCTTGGCATACCTATTCCGTGCAATTCTTTGCTAAAACATTAACTTCTTGCAGGTGAGAGAGCTTCCGGTCCCGGGACAAGAGCAAGCATCCGCCAGATCACCAGCACCGCCCCAACATCTTCTAAGTCAAGGTGAGACAAACATCCGTTGTGGAGACGTTAATGGGCATTACTGATGTGGATCCAATGATGCAGTTCACGATGAAGGCTTGAAGAACCTTCTGATGTCCTGGTACTATGCTGGGTACTACACCGGAAAGTATGAGGGGCAGCAAGAGGCAAAGAGTGCCAAGCATGAAGCATGAGATGGAACGGTCAGGCTTAAACCGGCCATCTGCGACAGTGACAGTTTGGACCATCTGATAAGTGCCTCCGTCCCGCGACGTCCGAGCGCGCGTTTACAGTTGACATCTGTCAACGCCATGGGATAGGTTCAGTGCTGGAAAGGAAACAAGAAATCTCCCTGCCTCCCATTTCTGCGGGCCGTTTCACGTTCACATACACAGTGGACTACGTGGTTAGGCGCTTCTGTCTGGTGTTTTTCTTCTTCAACGAAACCCTATCCCAGCTGTACAGCAACCTCTGGCTGGCGGGCCTGAGGCCTCCAGACGTCGTCCAGCGATGCCATGGGTCTTCAACTTAACCATCAATCAAACAAGGTTATCTGGGCCATGCGGGTCGCTCACCTACCGGTCGCATGTCGAAATCCTCAGTTCTTGTGTCTTTCGTAGCCTTCCATCGCAATATGCCACGCCTGCAGTGCGAGCGACCTTTGCGCACAACAAAAATAGCTCCGGCGAACCGAACTCTCGCGATCCCATCAATAATGGGATGGCAGAAATCTGATCTTTCCGGCATACTTTCGAACCTTAACTGACCATATCTGATATTCTGGTCCCTGTCCCGAGACATGGGCGCTGTCAAAAACCCTTGTCGGAGGTGCCTGCATCTGGTTGTGAGACAAATCTTGGGACAACTTTAAAACGCTGCACGTCCGAGGCCTTTCGCCGCTCCGAAGCTCCCACCACAACGTCTCCCGTGCCAGTCGCCAACCTCCCTAGTCTCTAGGATCAGATACGCCAAAGTCATCCCAAGCTTAATGCTGTTTGGACTGGATACAGGACCGGACGAGGATGTCTCCGGGCAGAGCTTGTACCGTTTCGTGCCAAGGATCTCCTGCGGTAGGTCCAAGGGACGATTGCTTAGCCATTGTTGCGGCCAATTTCATGCTCGATTTAATACCTTTCAATCCCCTCCCATCCCTTCTGTTCTTCTCCATCCGTCTTTGCCGTGAACACACTCATTCACTCCCATTACTTCATTTCATACAGCTTCCATCACCACGAGCAGGGCCTCGCCATCTGGCTTCTATATCAGCTTCCTCTTACGATCTCTACAGCCTAGACAACTTTGATAGTTAGCTTTTCCGCAGTGCGGCTTTCGACTTTTGCAGTTCCTCCTTACGAATACCTATTCGACTATTATAATATACCATCATGAGATTCTCAGCAGTTGCAGCAATGTGCGCCGCGCCACTGGCGTTGGCTTCCAGTCTTCAAGCAGATTTGGTTGCACGAGGGGCCGTGGGCGAAGAGAAGCGGGCAAATGTTGTCGTTTCAAATGCTGGTAGCAGTGGCAGCAACATCAATGTTCAAGATATCCAAGCCTCGTCATCAACAGAGGTCATCATCATTTGGGTCAACCAAGGAGCTGGAGCAGCGACTCAGACTATCAACCAACCAGCGGCCACCTCAGCGGCAGCAGCTGCCGCGACGCATAACGTCAGTAGAAACACTTCGTAATCTTAGAACAAGTGCTAATATTGCTTCTAGGTCCTTGTCGGTGGAACTGCTGGTCTCGTCTATACTCCAGACCACGTTTTTGCGAACATCGGGGATATGGTCGTCTTTTCTTTCTCTTCGCAGAACCACACCGTCACACAATCAGCATTTGCTACGCCCTGTGAGAAGTTGGCGGGAGGCATGGACTCTGGTTTTATGGCTAACCCCAACAATACCATCCAACCCCAACCTCAGATGGCGATGCAGGTCACCGTTGACACACCACTTTGTAAGTAAATGCATTGCATATGGAAAAACACGAGCTGATTAATTGTAGGGTTCTACTGCAGACAAACCAAACATTGCGGGCAGGGAATGACCTTCTCCATTAACCCCCAGAATGGAACCGGAGCCACCGATAACAAGACTCAAACTGCATTCCAACAACTGGCTGTTAAGCAAAACGGTACTGGTGCTACTGCCGTCATTGCTGGAGGTGCCGGCGCTACCTCTGCTGCTCCAGTCTCCTTGGCCACTGCTACTGCTAGCGCTGCTGCTGGAACCGGAATGGCTGCTGGAACCGGAACCGTGAACAGCAATGGTGCTTGCGCATGCTCTTGCCTGTGTGGTCAAGCTGCTTTCCCTAACGCTGCTGTACAAGGTGTTGGTGCTTTCGGTGGCATCGCAGGTTAGTTGGTCCACAAAATCTATCATACGACAATTTCTAACAGAAGTCCAGGTGCCATGCCCATGTCAGCATTGGAAATCCCCGTATAAAGCATGAATCGACAAAACAAGCAGTCCGTTCACGGAGAGATATGATAGAAGCGGAGTCCAGCGTCGCCGTTGAGAGGCCAGACGCGGAGTTTCACTGGTGGTATATATATGACAGGCTCGTATTGCGAGGAATGAACCTTTAATAGTCCGAGAATGGATACCTTTACTGCATTCCGTTTCGGCGTTTGCTTCTTTATTTTGTGTTCGATTATTATAGACAGACCAAACTACCCATTCAATGTTTACTTTTACTTGATAATTTGGAAATTTCCTGTGAACATGATTTGAGACTCACAGGTGCAAGACTTTAGACTTGGCGGCAAAATCAGCCACTTCCAAAGTGTTCCACGCTAACTCGGATATGTTGATCATACAGCTACATTTATGCTACAATCGGCAGGCCTTATGACACCGATGGGTGTCTGGGAAAGCGCCCATCCCGAATCATCCGAACATAGCCACAATCTTGTCAACTCTGCATATGCAAATGCGGTACGATCTATCTTACCGTCATACCTGGGGTCATCCTATGTTCTTTTTCGTTCACGAAACATAGACAGCTTGGCAACCGTTTGAGATTCGTCCTGAGTAACTTGGCTTTCGGACCAAGCCTTGTCTGAGGTTCAGCTCAATCGGGATTAAAGTTTATGGTCGTGCTCGCTCGAACGTCTCCATTAGGGTGAAACAACCCGATATAAACGGAGATCTCCACTTGGAATCGTACGATTATTCTGGGGTCCGTGAGAGGAAGTCATGTGAAAAGTAGAGGATGTCGCTTAAACAAGGGGGACTGGTAGACATCGACATGAAGTCCTCGACTTCGAACCATTGTCACTTCTTGGAGCATTTAACTCGTATGCCTGAGTGATCAATTCCTTTGTATTTGATTGTGTGATGTCAGATTTCTTCTATAGTCTAAGGAGCATGTCTGCCAAAAGTCCTCTAGCTTTCGTATATGCGAATCCAGTTCAACAGCTTTGCCTACCGTGTTCCTGATATTCTTTAGAAAGAGCTTAAGTACTTCAAATCACAATGAAGCAATCACGTAGTCACACTCCATGAACAGGAAGCTAACGGTTAAGTGACCATGAAGACCGCCTCAAAACCATGGCTTTGTCAGCCTTGCATAAGCCACCTCAGCCTTACGACGCGTCCGCGTTTCAATGCATGAAGAGCGTTCAAATCCCAAGCATCACACAACACCACGCAATGAATGGCACTCAAGATTCCCTCAACCCTCAAAGTCGCCCAATTGAAAGACCTAGCCTTCAAATGCGGCATCTCGAGTCATGGCTCCAAAACAATTCTCACCCAACGACTGATCGATGACATTACGACCACGCCTCGAAATAGCTCTCTCACACGGATTCTTAGCATTGATATGGGGATTCGGAACCTTGCTTATTGCATTATAGATGTCCCTTCGAAGCCGAAAGCAACATCTGCGAAGAAGTCGAAAATAGCTCTGCCGTCAATTTTGGCCTGGCATAGACTTGCGGTTTCTTCTAAGCCAAAGCAGGATGGAGATATAGATACACCACCTGCGAAAGAAGCGTTTGATCCCGCGACGCTGTCTTCTGCTGCTTACACACTACTTCGCGAACGTATGCTGCTTGAAAATCCAACACATATTCTCATCGAACGACAGCGATTCCGGTCAAATGGCGGTAGTCATATCCTTGAGTGGACTATAAGGGTTAACATGTTCGAGTCGATTCTATACGCTGTGTTGTGTACACTTAAAGCAGAAGGTGTTTGGAAAGGAGAGGTAAAAGCTATTTTGCCAGGAAAGGTTGGTCCTTTCTGGGTTGGTGATGGCAAGGCGGAGGAAGCAGTTGGGAAGAAGAGGAGTAGTAAGGAAGCCAAGATAAGGAATAAAGGAGCGAAGATTGATTTGGTGAGGAAATGGTTACTTGATGAAGACATGGTCGCGTTGGGCAGTAAGGAAGTAGAGGATCTGGCTAAGGCGTATGCGGAGAAGTGGCAGAAGCTACCTGGGGGACAAAAGGGAAAGAGGAAAGGTGTTGGGGAGAGTAGAGAGGAGAAGATGGGGAAGTTGGATGATTTGGCGGATTGTTTGTTGCAGGGTATGGCGTGGGTGAGGTGGGAAGAAAATAAGAGGACTGTGTTGAAGAAGGGTGTTGGAGCTCTTCTTGAGGAATAATTGAGGACAGAGGACAAAGTGCTCAGATGTCCCAAGACTTCACGAGGGAACGGCATGTCATGGATTTCCAGCACAGTCACTGAGACACAAATCCAGATCTCTTACCATGGAGAGAACGAACATTGAAGAAAAGAAGTCCAATCTGATTGTCCCAAATGGGATCTCTTGGTATATCGCCACTCCCATATCGCATGTCCTGCTTGCCATATTCTATCTCTATACCACCACAAAATCGTCTGCTGCGTTGCTGTCAGGCTGAGGTTCTTATGAAAGATATTGGCTTGCAAAGCCGACTGCTAGAACAGCGAGAAGATATTGAGGTGTGTTGGAGCCTGCGCCGCTGGTATTAGTAGAGCTGCCGGTAGCAGCAGTACCCGTCGCAGTCCCAGTTCCTGTCGAGGAAGCTCCCGTGCCAGTAGCCTTTGTGGTTGCGGTTCCAGTTCCAGTGGCACTAGAATATATAAGTATTTCGCATAGGTAATATAGGGAGGGCTGCTCACGTTGTAGACCCAGACTTGGTACCAGTAACAGTAGTAGCCTTCGCGGTCCCAGAGGTGGAAGTCGAAGAGGGAATAGCTAGAGTATCTGTTAGGAACAGGAATCTTCGAAGAGGGACGGTGTTTATGTACAGATTGTGACGGATGCAGACGCAAGACAGGTGGCAGAATAGACGCTCATAGCCGCAGACTCAGCAGAACCAGAGCAACTCTCTGTGATGTTTCCAACAACTTGTGATTCGAGAGATCCGCAGAGAGCTTTAAGGTCGCCTGGGTTCGATTGGGCACCCATAGCAGCAATCAGACAAGCAGGAGGAGTAGCAATGGCGACTCGGGCCAGGGTCAAAATGGCAGTAAAGACGAAGGTCGAAGAGGCGTACATCTCGAACTAAAAGCTGGGGTATATGTGGAATATGAATTTAAGCTTAACGCGTGGAGAAGGTCGAGGCGAGGACTGTCGAAGGACGGTAGGGTTTGAAATGAGTGTGGTGTCTAAAGAATGACTGAAAAAGCAAACAGATTTCCGCGACGAAATGCAGTAAAGTCAAGTGTCGTTGATGCCGTTCACAACGCGATACTGCGAGTTCTCCTCGTTGCTTGGCTTGTTCTCGATGAGGCTAGTCAGTAATTTAAAGTAGCCAGGTACCAGAAGCTCACCCCTGTAATGAACCTGCAGCTTCGGGTTGATCATCACGTGCAACATATTCAAGAAGCTCTCCAGCTGTGGAAGATGTGAAGTAGCGAAGATGGATGGATATCTGCTTCTTGCTCTGAAAAGTGTGTTGCTGAGCAAAAGGCTGCTCCCTTTGACAGATCTATGTTGTCATGCAAGACATCGGCTGACCGTCTTCGAATCCCCAAGCACATAGTCCCAGCACACTAACCTCCAGTTGCTTCTCTATAGAATGAGATACTCCTGTTGGCTCCGGCAGTGGCAAAAGCCTCGCTTCTTCCTGTCTTTGGTAGCCATTTGACTGACCACAAGGTCTTGTCTGTCTCGCTATGGGTAGCCACACAGGTCCTTTGATCAATGGACCAGACCTTGACCTTCCCATCAAAAGCTCCACTGAGTAGATACTCGCCAGTATCACTCCAATCAACCGAGAAGATCCATGCAGAGTGACCGGTAAGATTTGCAACTTGTTCTCCATGCTGAACATCATAAAGTGCAATGACTCTGGCGTCTCCAGCTGCTGCGAGTCGAGTACCAGCAGGTGAGAATGCTACAGTTCGTACTGGCTTGACGAGACCTATACACTTTGTAAACAAAAATTCCACAATTATGGAATCAGAAAACATACCCGGTAATGAATAGAGCATCCTTCCTGTATCATTGTTGAACACATATACCCCGCCATTTTCATGTCCACTTGCTGTAAACCTCCCATCCCTACTTATGTCGATACACATACCAAAGCTACCCTTCGTCTCGTACTCTCTAATCTTCTTCCTACCATCGACCAAGTCGAAGACATTAATTCTGCCGTCATAGGTTGTGCTGGCCATGAAATGTCCATCCTCGCTCAACACAATCGCCCATATTTCGCCGGCCTTGTTTCCATCCACGATCTTGCCCTCCTCTGCCCATTCTCCTTCTTCAGAGACGCTCCATATCTTCACTTCGCCTCCAAATCCTGCGCTGGCTGCGATCCGGCCATTGCGTGAGGTTACAATGTGGTGGCAACCAAGCTTGTGTGCTCCAGTCAAGGTTTGCGCGAGAGGTATGTCTGGGGACGTGGTGGAGTATATTTTGATAGATGAAGCACCAGATGCCGAAAGAACCTGGGTAGGAGTCACGGCGAGGGAGAAGACGTCGGTGACGTGAGCTGTAGGTTGTGTTAGATGATTTCGCTATGGAGGGGCAGCTCCAGACATACCATCGTCGACCGTATGCGTCGTGAGGTACTGTTTTGACTACAAGAGTGTTAGTATTTTCATGTTATCACATTGAGAAATAGCATACCATGGTCACCGTTTTCGTGAGGACATGTCAAGGATTCTGGGCAGGTTGGGTGTTGGTGTTGTAGGTGTAGAAGTACAGATGGCGGGGTTGTTGCAAGCAGTTAACATAGTCAAAAAGGCACCCAGCTTCACTTTACAACAATTACTACTGCAAACATTCATTTGGTTATATTTTGGCTTCGTTCCAATGTACAATGTCATTGTTTTACACGCTCTTTGAAAGATAGAGCCTCTCGGATTCCAGTCCATAACGCCTCCTGCTAATGCAATACAATATATCTACATGCTGCCTGCGACGTCCGTAATGACTCATACATCTTCTGGCTTCTCTGATGTCGTCTTCCCTGCCAGCTCCGCGTCTTTCAATGCTGCCTTCGGATTTCTAAACATGTTTTGTATTTCTGTAAAGAATTAGTTGCCGGGTTGGTATGATGCCATGAAAACTGACCTTTCACACAGTATGGACATAACAGATGCGCTCTCTTGAAATTCCCACAGGCAGAGCATTTATTTAATGCCGTGACGTCCTTCATCGCCTTTCCTGCCAACAGCCTTGATCGCTTCTTCGAGTGAGAAGTCTTCTTCTTTGGCACCGCCTTCAGTATCCCCTCCCACAAGCCTTCGAGGAAGCCTGGAACATTCAATGATATCGCCGAAGGTACGCCTAGCGACAGAGATGGCATGAAAGGGTGTGACAATTGCCGGGAAAATACTGTTGCGAATCTCGAGGCATTGGAGGCTGTTGGAGCGGACAATCGTGGGAGGAAGGAGGATAGGATCGAGGAGGCGGTGACGTGAGTTGCAGTCATCTTGATGAAGTATTATGAGCGTTGTTGAGCGGGATCGAGCTCTGCCGGACAATTATTTATTCTCATGAAGCTGATTTGGGACATTTTTGAAGCTTTCCAGATAATTGCAGGGATGTAGACTCTCTAATCTCAAATCAAGCTAGCGCGCAGCGGTGGCCCCTTCTCCTTTTTGTGAACGCGCGAACACTCATTTTGTGGAGGTCCCTGAAGATACCCCCTTCTCGACAATTTCCTCTGTCAACTGCCGCCATCTCCCAACCTTCAACTCCAAGGACACTCGCAAGATCGCTCTTTGGTTTATTGAAACTCTTCGCGCATCATGTCAACTCTCCCCATGGACAGACACGCTCCCCAGCAGTCGGTGTATCCCCGAAGCCACGTCGGTTTCGACAGTATCACATCACAGATCGAGCGCAAGCTGTTGAAGCGCGGTTTCCAGTTCAATGTCATCTGTGTCGGTATGTACATTCGCAATCGCTAATTCGTTTCCTCAGAATAAAGCGCAATTGCTAATTATTGTTCCCAGGTCAAACTGGTCTTGGAAAGTCCACTTTGATCAACACCATCTTCGCCTCGCACCTGATTGATTCGAAAGGAAGACTTTCCCCTGACGAACCTGTACGATCGACCACCGAAATCCAAACCGTCTCGCATATTATCGAAGAGAATGGTGTCCGCCTGAGACTCAACATCGTCGATACACCAGGTTACGGCGATCAAGTGAACAACGACAGATGCTGGGACCCAATCGTCAAGTACATTAAGGATCAGCACTCGGCATACCTCCGAAAGGAACTCACAGCTCAGCGTGAAAGGTATATCCAAGACACCCGCATCCACTGCTGCTTGTTCTTCATCCAACCTTCCGGCCATGCCCTGAAGCCAATTGATATTGTGGTCCTGAAGAAGCTCTCCGATGTGGTCAACGTCGTACCAGTCATTGCCAAGTCTGATTCCTTGACTTTGGAAGAGAGAAGCGCCTTCAAGGAGCGCATAAAGGAGGAGTTCACCTTCCACAACTTGAAGATGTACCCATACGACAACGATGAGTTTGACGAGGAGGAGCGTGCCTTGAATGCTCAGATCAAGGTTAGTGCTACCTAGAAATCTATAAAGCTTTGCCGAACTGACCCATCATCCAGAACATCATCCCATTCGCTGTTGTCGGATCCGAGAAGTCGATCATTGTAGGAGGCAAGCAAGTCCGTGGGCGTCAAAACAGATGGGGAGTCATCAATGTCGAGGATGAAAACCACTGCGAATTTGTCTACCTCAGAAACTTCCTTACTCGCACCCACCTACAAGACCTGATCGAAACAACGTCCCAGATCCACTACGAGACATTCCGTGCCAAGCAACTGTTGGCCTTGAAGGAAAGCAGCGCTGCTGGACACCCCAATAGTAGACCAATCAGCCCTGCAGCGGACCGAGAATTGAGCAGAAGCTCTCAACGGGGCGGCATGAACGGCTACTAGGGGATGTAGGAATAGGCGCGAATGGGATGCTACGATTTCGAGGAAGGTTGTTTTTGATAGCAAGGCGATATCTGTGCAAAAGCGACTTTCGGAATTTCTTGAGTTGGCCGGAGGGAGCATTAATGGCCACTTGAGCTGGGCTTTACTTTGTCTCTTCGACTTCTCCATATTTGTCCTTTGCTTAATTACCCTTCTCTAAATAGAGAATTCATTTCAATACTAGTAAAGTCACTCAGTCTCATTTGTGCTGTGGCGGGGGGTGGGAATGTAGATTTAGAGCATGAAGGTTCGAGTCTAAGCTACTTTTCTCGCTATGCTTCTATGTGCAGTGACGGAACGAAATGCTGGATATATAGGTATAGACCATCTATTTGAACGGAATGCCGACTTTTGAACACCATATGCACACCCAATCCAAAGAATGAGCGACAGTGACCCCTCATCATCAATCCTGCACGCTCACACCAGCCTCTGTCGCATCGCCAGCTGCTTGGTCCTGTGTCCGAGTCTTGAAGATGAAGGTTTCCAGCTCTTGGTATGCCTTCTCCAAATCATCATTCACGATGATCAAATCGTGAGCACCGGGTTCCTTGGAGTACGACATCTCGTTCTGGGCTTGTGCGAGACGCTTTTGGATCGATTCTTCCTTTTCTGTGCCTCGGCCTCGGAGTCTGGACTCGAGGGTCTCCATGGATGGTGGGGAGATGAAGACGAAGCGGGCTTCGATGGAGGATTTCTTGATTTGTTTGACGCCCTGTGATATCAATGTGAGCCATACGCTCGACTCAGAAGAGCATAGCATATGATATTGAGAAGAATCATACCTCCATCTCAATATCCAAAACCACAACTCTACCGCTCTTGGTCAAGTTCTCGATTGTCATCTTGCTTGTCCCGTATCTGTTATCACCAAACTTGGCGTTCTCTACGAAAGCACTGTCCCCAATCATCTTTTCGAACTCTTGCATAGAGATATAGTAGTAGTCCACGCCCTCCTTCTCTCCTGGTCGAGGGGAGCGCGTGGTGTGGGATACGGATGTCGCGAAGTAGGAGGGGTGGCGTTCGAGGAGTAGTTTGTATAGTGTGCCTTTTCCGACACCAGAGGGGCCGGATATGACGACTGGGCGGAGGTCTGAAGGTACTGGTACTGGATGTCAGAGGGTGGTTCTTGCGGATTGGATAGTTGAGGATTGAGGGGCGGTGGGGAAGGAATTGGGAATGAGTGAAAGCGTACCTGGAGCCATTGTGTATGTGCGATGGGGTATACTGAAGCGTGAAACTCGAGGAAGGATATACGAAGTGCGTGCAAGTCGAGGAAGAAGCATGAGGGGAAGATGTTCAGCTGGGTTGGGGAACCGGTCCAGACATAAGTTTTTGTGGAGCTTAGCTTTATCGAGTCCTCGATAAGATGTGTCTCGTTTCCTTCCTCACATTAGATGCATAGTCACAAGTCAATTGACGAAAATGATTTGAAATGTTATTATTCTATTGTTAGTATCCTCAAGCAAGAGACAGGAATTTCAGATTTGTGGCTTTCCTCCTTGTTAACGCCCTAACTCCCCTGTGTGGAAATAGCAACCTCGTAAGGAGCGGGTATTTTGTATCAAAGTCCTCAACGCCTTCGCAAATAAAGCACACCCATACATATTTACACGCCAACAACTTAGATCCTGTCTGAATCAGCAAAGGGGTGGGTGTATCGACTGGTTACGCTATACCGGCTTGCGTCACTAGCGGGAATGGGTGGAGGAGCTGGGTAGTCTTGGGCGATGCCGTGGTTGTATGCAGGGTGAAGTGCAGTTGGTGGGCGTTGGATCTCAGGCGCAACTGGAGAGCTTCTGGATTCCCACTTCTGGAATTGCTCGGGGTCCTGCATTACGGGCTTCGAGATGGAGTTGTTCTTCGACATGCGAACGGGAAGTCTGAATGGGAATCGGGATTTGCGTCGTTCTTCGTTGATGTTGTAGGTTGGGAGAGGTGACTCCGGGCGACGAACGGAACCACTCGAGAGACTGAACGCCTGTTTCTTTTGGGGAACTACTGCGCCATGGCTGCGGACTTGACGACCGGTAATTCCAAGCTTGGAGTCGCAGAAAACGTAGGTCTAGAATATGTTAGCAAAGTTTAGTATCAAAGGTAAGGAGGACGTACGGCAACAATGTTGAAGAATCCCACGATGGCAGTAAGAATGCCTCCAGCAATCACAACTCTCCACAGTGGCAGACCCAGATTTTCAACGCTCGTGGCAGGTTTGTTGAGGTTTCCCAAGATATTGAACCCAAGGATGAACATGGACATGCCAAGGAAGACGAAACCATGTTCAGCGCTGAGCAAAGGCCAGTTGCGGGCAAAGTATGATTGGAAGAGGTTGACTTCCGACACAACGAGGAAAATCGAGATGACGCTGGTGATGAAGTGGGATACGCTGTCGAAAAAGTAAAACTGATCAAAGTATTAGCAATTTACGTGGAAAAGGGAATTGGGTAGGAAGTACGCACATTCGAAGTCTTGACTGTCATAACCAGCATGATCCAGCTTCCAACCGCGACCAGAAGGAGTGAGATTACGTTCATAACTCGAATGACGTTCAACGTGATGTAGCCTGGACCGGCCAACTTGGATTCGGAGAACATGGTGATGTTGTGTGAATGGAATTGAGTCTCTGCAGATTGTTGATATGTCTTGCGCGGTGAAGCTCCTGGCAGAGATCCTGACAAGTCTCTGCAATGATTGTAGATGGAGTTGTTGAAGTGGTTTTGTTCGACTGCCTGCAGTTGAAGGTTCGTAGATGGTGTTCGTAAAGATTGAAGAATGTGTGCGTTGGAAGGAAAGAAGTTCTCCACCAGATGAGGGTTACATTAAGTAAAGAAACAATAACTATTGATGAAGGAAACAGTTCATCGTCCAGCGCTGATCAAGACAATGGGAAGAGAAGCGCTTTGGTGACAATAATAAGAACAAGGGAGTCAAGGAATGGCGCGAGTATATGAGTGAATGGTAACAATGGGAATCAGTCTCGCCTTTGAGACCCAAATGGTGACCACGAGTTAAAATTCACTGTGGGGAGATGGTGCCTTTGTCCCGGAAGACTTCGCTCTCCTTTGAAAGAACAGCGCTCGTGTCAAAGGACAGGAGCTCGAACCAGTTAGGAGTGCTTCAAGCGCTTCCCTTAGGTTTCGAGAAATTGATTGGATGAAAGACCTAACTTTGATGGGACACTGCGGCTGGATCCTCGAGAGCCTCAAGGTAGAGCTCACCCCTTTGCTTGTACCGCCGTCGCACTACCTCGACATGTACCGTCTGAATGTGGGAAAATTTTGGAAAACGGGTGGTTGACAGCGAACATCCACACTCAGACATGCTATTCTGAACCAATGGTTCCTCTTGCAAGCGCTTGCATGGCGCCAAGATGGTACCGATCATGCGAAGCGCATCGGGAGATGTTTCGAGCGCTTGCTGTTACATCGAGTTCATTGGATGAACGCGCTTGACGAAAATGTTTCAAATAGATTTTTCTTCTAGGTGCAAGCTGTCGGTAGTCAACGCAATATGATTCCGCGATGTACCTAGATATTTTGAGAACGTATCAACCGTAAGCCTACGGCATGATTGTGATCTTGTAACTCCAGATGAGCGAGGCTCGCGAGGTTATGTGAACCATGGGGAGAGAAGGGCGGTCCCGGTGACTAAGCATCGGTCCGTCCTTCCCGGTCCATCAAACGCTAGCGCTCTATCTTTTCAAGCCGCTGGCCTGGAAATCTGACAGGCAGGTCTCGGCCACGCTGGCAAACTTCTCCACAAATACTTCGAAGCATCGCGGACATCTACGAACGGTCTTTTTTGCTCAGATTGCGCGGATAGTCAGAATACCCAAAAATGGCTCGAGGGAATCAGAGAGATAAAGCCCGTGAGGCAAATCAGAAGAAAATGGCCGATCAGGTAGGTTCACGCTGGAATATTTACGTTTAGCGCTGAAGTCCTGGGAATGGCTGCGCTGACCACCTCCTTTCTGCAGAAAAAGGGCAATTCACTGTCTGGATCTGAGATGGCGCGTGAGAAAGAAAAGGTCGCTGCGAAAATGCGCGAGAAGCAAGCTGCTGGTATGTGTTGAGCGCATAGCAGTTACTTTCTTCATACTAACTTAATTGCAGCCGACGCGAAGAGGGCTGCTGAAGCTGCTGGAAAGAAATAGACGGCTTACACTCGTGCGAACGAACACTCGAATGCGACACGAAGGAGCAATACTGCCTATGATGGAGTTTTCGGTGGGGAATCAGAGAGCATGGGCTGCGTGGTATGAGGTGTTTAGAATGCGTGGTTTCTGGAATTACATCCATTCGTCAAGCCTTCTCATGTCCATCTTATTGCTTTGTTGTGTGCTCAGTTGCTACATATAAAGGCAAAGGATTCAAGTGGATACCAGTGGTTCTCAGCCATTACAGGAGATCCAGGACCGCCACTTTTCCAGACCCCAATTGGAGAAAAGATGATTAGCATGCTCATAAAAAGTCAAGGAATATCGGAGGCATCTATTGCTGGAAGGTGAGTCGTGTGCCTGTCTATCTTGAGCCTAATCAGACATTCATCTCTTCCATGTGTTCTTGCTTTCTATCATGGCACGGTGTGCTCTGCTCCTTCACCTTTTGAACCACATTCAGCTCTCCCCTCGTTACAACTGCAATAATCACTTGTATTTTCCAGAAGTGGGAAATAGGACTGGGTACTTTGGCATGATCAGGTCTTCAGAGTAATACAATCATTTTACCCAATCACAAACTCATGTACGTAGGTAGCAGCATCGCATACCCAAGTACGTGTTCCAACCCGGATCGACATGTTCACCAGCACAGAGCTACACAATCGCCGCCTCGCCATTTTCTTTCGTAGCTGACCGTAAGGGCTGTTGTTGATTCTTCTGAACACTGTACTGGAAGACATATAGCAGACTACATGGACGAAGAACAAGGGAATGGATTTACAATAATACTTTGGAAATGGGGAAGGTAGCTCTTGAACAGCTGGCAGGTCTTCATCTCGGCACTATATACTCTGCTACGTAGGTACGTTCGGCATCTAGAAAAGTGTCCAGTGATGACTTAATTCATGGCCTCTTTCCCATGAATCCTAATCTGACTATGTTGAACTAAAAATCTACGACTTCCGGATTGTGGTGAAATAATAGGGGCTCGCTCCATAGCGTTATGAAGCCGGCGTCGGCCCAGCCGGATCAGATAAAGACAATCATGAAGATAAACTTCAGGCCAAACTCACAAAATTCACAAAAAGAGATGCAGCAAGGATAGTTGTCTCAACTTACGCCCTGCATAAGATCTAGCCATGCTCGCCATGCTCGCCATGCTCCGTTATTTGTGACTCCGATCTGTATTTCCAATACTCGGGTGGCTACTTGAGGTTCCAGATCTCGGCCTCAGCTATTGATGACCAACCACCGGAGCACCACTAAGAAGCTTAAATCGTCAGGGTGCATGCATCATTACAGCACGCAGCACGTCACAGCTCCCCCACCATCCTTTCCTTTGTTGACGAGTATTAAAACTTCGTCTTCTCCATGCAAAAACTCGCAGTCCTCACCCGTGTAACGTCAGTCGCAGCATCCAAAACGGCGACCTCCAGACTTTCTTCTCTCTCCCGGCAATTCTCCTACTCGTCGGCAGCAATGGCGCCAGTACCCAAAGAATGCGATTACCTCGTAATTGGTGGTGGTAGCGGCGGTTTGGCGTCTGCGAGAAGGGCCAGTGGATATTATGGTGCAAAGACAATTGCTGTAGAGAGTAAGAGATTGGGAGGTACATGTGTTAATGTGGGGTTAGTTTATATACTTTTTTCCCTGCATAGGCAAGGCTGACAAAAATGCAGATGTGTGCCGAAGAAGATTACATTCAATGCCGCCGCAATCGCAGAAACAATACACGAAGCTAAAGCATACGGATTCTCTGTCGAGCAAACTGCTCCGTTCGACTGGCCGTCCTTCAAGAAGAAGAGGGATGCATATATCAAGCGCCTGAATGGCATTTACGAAAAGAATTTGGGTAATGACAAGGTGGAATACATTCACGGACGAGCACATTTGACAGGAAAGAACGAGGCAGAGGTTGTTCTGGACGACGGCACGAAACAAACCATCAAGGCAAAGAAGATTCTGTTAGCAGTGGGCGGCCATCCCACCATCCCCAAGGGCATCGAGGGTGCAGAATATGGTCTGAACAGCGATGGCTTTTTCGACATTGAGAAGCAACCTAAGAAGGTTGCGTTAGTTGGAGCTGGCTATATTGCTGTGGAGTTCGCAGGCATGTTTAATGCCTTGGGCACGGAAACACATCTTTTCATCCGGCACGACAAGTTTTTGAGAACTTTCGATCCTATGGTGCAAGATGCCATCACCGCAGAATATGAGAGACTGGGTGTTCATTTGCACAAGAACTCGAGTCAAAGCAAGGTCACCAAGGACGAGAAGACTGGAAAGCTCACGATACACTATAAGGACGCGTCTGGAGAAGGCAAGCTCGAAGATGTGGATAACTTAATTTGGGCCATTGGGCGATCTCCAGAGGTTGAGGATCTGGGCTTGGATAAGGCTGGTGTCAAGCAGAATGAGAAGGGACAAATCATCGCGGACGAATACCAGAACACCAATGTGGAGAACATCTACTCTTTAGGAGATGTCGTCGGCAAGATTGAGCTCACACCAGTTGCCATCGCAGCTGGTCGTAAGCTCAGCGACAGACTCTTTGGTCCAGAGAAGTTCAAGAACTCAAAGCTGGACTACAACCTCATTCCATCGGTCGTCTTTGCCCACCCAGAAGTCGGAAGTATCGGTCTGACCGAACCACAAGCGATTGAGAAGTACGGCAAGGAGGACATCAAGGTGTACAACACCAGCTTTACTGCTATGTACTACGCTATGATGGAGCAAGAAGACAAGGGACCGACGAAGTACAAGCTCATCTGCCAAGGACCTGAAGCGAAGGTTGTTGGATTGCACATCTTGGGATTGGGAAGTGGAGAGATGTTGCAGGGTTTTGGTGTTGCGATAAAGATGGGCGCGACGAAAGCTGATTTTGATAGCTGTGTGGCTATTCATCCTACTAGTGCTGAGGAGTTGGTTACGTTGAAGTAGATATTATATAGGTATATAGCATTCATTTCGATGTGGATACTGGAATGTCTCTCTGTATTTTCGAGTTTCCTTTCTGACCTCGTCACGAAAGAAGCCGTTTCATGTCTGTGGAGATCTTGGTAGTATAGATAGAAAGACAGAAGCACGATATTTTCAATGAATCTTCTAAGAAAAGATCTCCAAAGAGACATAAAGTATGTGAGTGTACTGCTTTTCTTTACGTTCTGTTTAATTATGTATGTCTTTTCTTCAATCAAATGCAGCCCGTCGAGTGACTTTGGGACGTACAACAACTGTCTCGATGAAGTTAGTGCTATTAGCTGCGACAGCCTGAAAGAGATTGAAAAGTCCTTGGTCATGGTCAAGGTTCTCCTAGAAGTTGATCTTCAGAAGTAGCACGAAGGAGTCGAGAAGAAACAGAGGACAGTCTGTGAGCAAGACCTGCCAGTATCGATAGCAGCTAGGCCGGAAGCTGGATGAATTGTAAGCGTGAGGTTACTGATAAACTAATTTGTTGATGGAGGTTGAAGGAGAAGATTGTGGATGGCAGGACAGAAGTCAAGACTCAAAGCGAAGTAGGAAGAGGAAAGAAGATGAGACTGAAGAAAACCCTTAATTAGTAGCGAACCGAGGATGAGATGAAGAGAGGAGATAATTGAAGAATTTGAAGTGAAGCTCAATAGTGATCATGGTGGAGATGATCAAGGTGATGGGAAGGTTGGCAGTGGTGGGCATTGAATTGAATCACAGTTGCAGAGCGAGCATTTACAAGTCACAATCATCAAAAGAAGCAAGGCAACGACAAAGGTATGTCATTGAGAGATGTGCTATGGTACATGCTTGTGCAAAATGAGTGTGCTGTTCGTTCTCCATGTGATCAACGATGTGAGCAAACGTGCAAGTCTTCCCCCAAAATCAAAAGCAAAGTCAAACTCAAAAGCAAATCCAATCCAAACAAATCCATTCCATGCCAAATCAAACGTCATCCGTGATGTGAGGGGTAAGATGCCAAGAGTTCCCAAAGCTGCCACTCCTGATCCTTGTCCAATATCCGAACTGCCTCCTTCGTGGTGATCTCAAAAGTTGTCGTGGTTGGCGCGAGTGGTCTGAAGGTCCTTGGGGACGGTGTGAGTGAGAAGGACATTCACGGCGCAAGAGCTGGGAGGGCTCTTCTTGAGGGAAGCCAGAACGGCCTTCCAGTTGGCGTCGGTGATCTCAGTCTCGGCCATGGAGGTACCAGGAGCCCAAGTAGTACCAGACAAGCTCAATGGGTCCCAGGAAACCTTGATCCGCTCGGTATCGTAGTTGGAGCCCCAGACACAGCGGTCGGGAACATTGACACGGTTGTACTCCTTCTTGTCCGACTCAAGCTGGAGGAACATGGACTTGATGTGGTCGACGAGGGTACGATGATTCTTGACTTCGGTAGGGTCGATGAAGAAGACCTCGTTGGCACCATTGCAGATCATATCACCGTCCTTGCGGGCAAGACCAACACGAACGGGGAAGCTCTCAGGCGAAGACATTGAAGAAGACATCGTTGTGGGATTTGGTGAGTGAACGACCGTGACGATGGAAGATGTGGAGGGATCAATTGTGAAGGTGGGTCGATCGGTGGGATTGAAGTGTGAAGAGTTGATTTCCGATTTGGTGTCAAGTGAAGTGTCTTCAGAAAGCTGAGTGATGATCTGAATGCTGATGATCGAAATGAGGAGGGCGATGGAGCCGGTTAATATAGATTTTGAGAGCTCAGAAAGTTCCATCAGGCATGTACTGTTTGAAAGGACTTTGGTTGTATGGCTCAAAGGAGCATCCCTTTACCCACACTCAAGGGCATGTCAACTTGCCTGCAGGCTTGTGGTGGTATCTTGCTGGCGGAAGTCCACAGGCTTGGTTTGAAAGCAATGCTGCTTTCAACCTCTGCTTCTAGCCTTCGGATGGTTGCCCCACTCTGCATTGAAGAAATGTACGGGGTTCAATGGAGACTGTCCTCTCCGCCTTTGCAAACTCACCACTTTCTGGGAACCTCTTGGATAGCCATCTCTTCGGTTAGCTACTGTAATGCACGACGTTCTTGCAGTAGATGTGTTTACCGTTTGTTTGCAAACACCTTCCGCAAAGAAGACGCTTGATGCAACTACATGCAAAGGAATGGTTGAAAGCAATGATTGCCGTAGGACGAAAAAAAGCATTCATGCACAGAAGGGCAAGATCGATTCGCTATGGGATGAAGGTCGCTGATCAAAAACACTCTTTGGGGAATCTTACAATGCAATTTGCGATATTGAAATGCCTAGCCCAAGCCAACTTCCAATCTGGAAACACTCATGTCGAGTCGTAACCTTCGTAACCATCGTAGGCACCCATTTCCCGTTGGGTGCTGACAAACTCATCACTCGCAAGACCATTCATCTTTGCTCTCTTCAAAGCTTTCGCATCCTTGTGCCAGTCGCATGCATAGTCGCATTCTGGAACAGCCTTTTCGCCAAAGTACTTGCATATTAACCGATGCCGACAGGAGTCCGTGTTCTCGCAGTAGTCTATTACTGCTTGTAGGCTCATTCCTCGAGCTATGAAGTTGTTCTTCTCCAGCTTGTCCTTTCTTGCCCGATTGAACGCTCGAGTTGCGTCCTCTCGGCTGTAGTACATGATGCATATACTAGCGTTGCCATCTCTCCCGGCACGTCCAGCCTCCTGGTAATAGCCCTCAAACGACTTCGGTAACTGCCAGTGCACGACAAATCGTACATCTTCTTTGTCGATTCCCATGCCAAATGCCGTGGTTGCCACAATCACGTCATAGCCCTTTTCGTTGTTGACCCAGCGCTTCAGAGTTTCATCCTTTTCGTCTTTGTGCAAACCGGCATGATAAGGCTTCGCACCGATCCCATCGGAACGGAGCTTATCAGCAATTTCCTCACATTCATTGCGGAAAAGAGCATAGATTATCCCAGAAACATTGTCTGTTCGCTCGCCTTTGCTCTCAAGCTCTCTTCGACGTTCGACGTTATCGGCACGCCGCTTATGAACTCCTTTCAGCCAGCCTAAGAAGTCTAGCAATCAATCATCAGTAGCAATACTTTCAACCTTCCAGAAGCAAAAGGAAAATTAGGGAGGAAGAATATCTTTCAACGCAGTGATAGAACAAACCTGGATAGTGATTTTCTTCGTCACACTTGAATCTGACCTCATAGTGTAGATTCTTTCGGTCCGTGGTCATGGTGTATACTTTCATGTTGGCTTCTACCAAACCAAGTATTTTGATGATGTCTTCCCGAACCTGGGACGTTGCTGTTGCTGTGAGGCAGATGATAGGCACATCTGGAAAGCTCTCCCGGAACCAACGGAGGTCCTTGAAAGATTTCCGGAAATCATGGCCCCATTCTGAGATGCAATGTGCCTCATCAACGGCAACGCGTGCTAGCTCTTGTTGTTCATAGACAACCCGCAAATGCTTTCGGAAACTTTCTGAAGCGCACTGTTCTGGGGTTACATACAGTAAACGGGTGAGCGGGTGGCCTGTAGCAAGATCTCGCAAGAGCCGTTGCTTCTCCTCGTAAGGCGTATTGCCGTTGATCATTCCAGCCGCGATATCGGCAGCACGTAACGCATTAACCTGATCAGTCTTCGTTTGTTAGCCATGAGTACATGCAATCAAGCTGTAGGTAACAAACAAAGAGGTGATACTCGACGTTTCGGGAGGGAACTTTCTGGAGCTTCTGTAAATTGGGCCATAGAACGTACCATCAAGGAAAGTAGAGGAGATATAACAATAGTGACTGAGCAATATTAGACGAGCTTTTGAGTCTGGGGAAGAAGAATCTTACTTCCATGGTCTATGAGCGCAGGCAATTGAAAGCACAAACTTTTACCAAATCCAGTTGCTGCTTGAACGAAAACATCTTTCTTGTCAAGTGCATCTACGATAACTTCGCGCTGAAGTCCTCTACATCTTCTGTTAGCTACTAACAGTCTCTTGCTGGGTTGAAGAGACGTCAACATACCTGAAAGCTGTCCTCTTGAATTTGCGGCGCCTGTTGGAGGTCAGTGGTAGTTTTCTTAGTGGAACAGCATCATAGATACAGTGTGAAGTCAATATCGACACAAGAGTTGCTCTTCGTCAGAGCCGGCATCGTGGACTCGGGACGGTCTGTTGCACGAAGGCATGTGACCAAGTTCAGCTCGAAGCAGGAATAACATGGGTGTTCTCAGCCTTGGACCAATAAAGTCTCATTCTGGGGAGGCCTTCAAGACGGCTCTTTGACGGTCGGTGTTTGTCCGCTCAGATTCCCCAACTCTGGTGTTGGTGATGAGCAATGGAAGAAGTCGACGACGCGTGAGCGCGTTTTGAGACGGACCCACTTCGCTTGGGTAGAAAGGAAGTCGATCGTCCTTCTTTGTTAACCTCCCTAAGGTAGTACCTACCACACTTTGGAACGTGATTTCTTCCTACCTTTCTCTATCTGGTGACATTTGAATACCGATCATCTGATTGCCTACGCTGGAAGTCCCATTTTCGCTTTCCATCGTCGCATTTATTCGGAACTCAGACGCTCTGAGCGAGTCGTGGGTCCTGAACAAAGCTTCGCCCAGAAGTCAGACTCTCGTCTGCCTATCTCTTCAATGGCATCGAATGGCTATTCATGACTGCGCCTGAGCATGCGTCACGTTCATCGGTCGTGAGAACTGTAGTCTAGGGAATGACTTTGATGGGAATTGAATTTAACTTGCTTTGACTTCAATGTTGGAGGAGGATTTTGTGCATTCAGTCGAGTTCCATAGTCCTTGAAAACCCGCACTCATCGGACCCACTGAAGAACCTTCAGTGGGATCTTTAGCCACATTGGTGTTGATGATAGAATGAGATTCGACAACTCCCTTATGCCAATATCTCACGTCATACGCAACCTCTGAAGTGCTGCAAGTGTTATAAGAACACCAATGATGAGTGATAAGGATACTCCAAACGAGGTGAAGATGTTGCTTGGCGATAACGATATTACGGACGTAGAGCTAGTGCTGACAGCGGGGTAGAGACATGGGACCACTCAAATATGAAGACTTCTTCTGTTAATGCACAACCACTTCTCAACAAGCGTAGAATCTCTATACTTTCTCGCTACGACCATGGCAGACAACGCTCCAGTCATCCAAGTCCTCTCGAGGAACAACTATGAGGATCAATACATAGTCTCACTTCCAGAAGCACTCCCATTCCCTACACTGCCGGCCTCTTCTCTAGTATGTCATGTTAGCCTTTCATTTCTAGAACTTAGGAGCCGAGCTCCCTGCGAGTAAGCGACAAAGAACTAGACTCCTCAGCTCTTCGCCTCCCAGGACAAAGATAGGCTATCTTGCTAATATGTCAGTAGCGCATCAAGACCATACTCCTTTCTTTGACAACCAACAACTTCTCATATGCAAAAATCGGTCATCTGCTTGGTTGGTGGGATATCCATCCTCTTCCCGAGTCGATACCGGTCAAATATGCGGACCCCAGGAAATTTGGTCGGATCTCAGGCTGGGGATATGGACTCGTAACTGAAAGTACCGTTCCAGGAGTCAAAGTAGGTACCAAGGTTTACGGCTATCTTCCTATTGGCACTTTGCCTGTGGACGTGGAAGTACAAGTCCACCCGAAGATCTCAAACCAAATTCTGGTCACCAGCAAACATAGACAACATGTGCTCCCCATTTACAATCGCTATATGTCATATCCTCCTGCGACGACTGAAGGAGACACGGCCAAATTAGAGCACAGTCAAGGATATGACTCTCTCATGCAAGTTCTGTTCGAAACAAGCTACTTAATGAACCGATTCGTCTTAGCTTGGGACTCCGCCGAGATTGTTCATCCTGGTGGAGACCCGAATGACGGTTGGACTATGGAGAAAGCCAACATTGGACCGAAGACAACTGTGGTCATCTTCTCATGTAGCGGGAAAACAGCTCTAGCCTTTGCCCACCAGCTAAAACATGCTCGTCCCACGGCGAAATTGCCTCATGCTGTTATTGGAGTTGGATCTTCTGCCTCACAAGCGTTCTCCGAAGGTACAGGACTGTTCGACAAAGTCCTGACCTATGATGTAGATTCCGGGGACTTGACCTTGGAACTTGGGCTCCAGCCAGATTCGAAGATCGTCATTTGTGACTTTGGAGCAAGAGGCAATGCTCCAGCTAGATTTATAGCAAAATTGCATCCAAAGTACAAGGATATAGTACATCTCGGCATCGGAGGGGAAGTAGGACCGGAAACCCCAGAGAAAGCCACAGAAAAGTTGATGGCCAGAGGTGGTGGTGGAGTTTTCCAAATCAATGCATCAACATTGAGGTCTCAAGCTATGGAAATCACAGGCGAGGAGAAGTATTTCAAAAAATTCTTGCAGCAATGGAATGCTTTCAAGGCTCAAGGAGGAGTGAAGGGGATTGATCTGGTCTGGGGCAGTGGTATGGAGGATGTGAAGCAAGGCTGGGAGAGCCTGTACAAGGGGGAGGTAGGACCACATCAGGGCCTGGTTTACAAGTTGTAGGGGTCGCATGTATTGGAAGAAGCATTGAAGAAGGCTTCAACTACTTTGCACATGTATCCACACTGTCCAGATGAATGTCGTTGTCTGTCAAATGTTCTGTCTTTCCGAATGCAGAACAATGATGATGAATCGTCTTGAGCATGCATTATGATTCCACATAACAATTCCAACTGCAGAATGCCCCAATATGTCTTGATTATTCGTGTCTTCTGCAACTGGATTGGTAACTTTGTACCTCTACGAGGAATACAAAGGCAAATAAGCGATACGCCTCATTATGATATGATTATAGTGGCACGGCATCTCGCAGAATAGTGTACAGACACAATAGCATCAGGGCAAGGAAGATGTTGAAGCTGATATTGACAGCTCCACAGTCCCCGTGTCCAAAGAAGGCCACACACCAACATCAACAAAGTCCCCAAAAGGGTAGGACAATGGGCAGCCGAAAGTTAAGGATACAGGTTAGCGCAGCAATAGTTTGAATAAAGGAATCACTCCATGCATCTTACAGTATGTTATTCCAATGTCCAGGAGCTTAGGAATGTTGTTTAGTCTATTTTGGGATTTATATATCAGATATCCTACGTATCGCCAGCCACTTTCGTCAATGGAAAGTCTACTTGTCCTTTATGGATGTGTTTCAATTATGATTTGTGACTTGATTCTCAAGGATGCTCAGTTGCTGAACCCCAAAATAGATAACAAATGAATACTGTAGGCCAACCTGTTGGGATATATAGTACTGACATCTGTACATTGTCAGTATTACATGAAGATGCTTCATTCTCCCCAAGAGCCAAGGTATGCAGAGTTGACAATTGCCGGACCTCCGAAAATAGAGTTTCTATAGACCGAAAAGTGGTCAAAGAAGGAGAGCATATATCCCATCTTCAATACTCGTATATGCAGTCATCAGATCCCGAAGTACATTCGGAATTGGCAGGAACAGGACGGATTAAAGTTATAAAGCATTCAAATGGTGGGGTAGTGCTGGAGGAAACTGGTTATGATTGGTCAGTAAGCGAAGCACAGTCCAGTACCTTGCAGCAGGGGCAGGAGTGCGCTTTGCCGGATTCACCTGTCAAGTTCGCGACAAGTCAAGACTTCCACCTTCATACCATGCACCGGTGATGCAACACTCACAACCTGCCGCCGCACGCAGTATCTGCATGGCAGCAACCACCTAACCATCTGCGAAGCTCTAAGTCGCGTCCTCGAAGAATTGAGGAGTGCCATTGTCCCTCCTTTGCAACAACTCAGTTGAAACATCGACTGCCCCAAGTCCCAAGGCGACCTTCAATCCGAACAAAGAGCTAGGAGAAAGGTGTGAAAATGGAGCGACCATCAGGCCCTTTGGGGGCAGCAACACAGTCGAGTCGATCTATGAGCGATATTTCAGGATCTCGACCAACCCCTCTTGGTACATCTCGACGAGTCCCTACTGTACGACATGAAGGCTCAAACCCCTCCGTCACTGCTCCTTCGAGTATATCTGCGGCACAGTTCATTGCAATGGCTCGAGAGGCTATGGATAAGGCAGTCAAGGAACAGCAGGTAAAGGCTGCAAAGGCTGTCAAATCCGAAGGGTTGATCGATCCACCTCCTCCAACCGCTGGAGTCACAATCGATCTCAGCCACAAGCTGATCCAAAGGTTTCCCGAGGAGGTCGTTGATATATTCAAAGAACAACTAGAAAGGTTCATCCAACCGTCTCCTCCAATACCGGATATAACTAACATATATATCTGCCAGACTCGCGCTCTCCCACAACCAAATTTCTGCATTCCCAGCAAGATTTGCGGAATGTACATCTCTCCGCTATCTGAACGTCAGAAACAACTCCATCAGAGAGTTTCCTCTGCCCGTATGTGTATATAACTGAGGTGGCCTGGATACCGAGCTAACTAGCTTACAGTTTTGTGAATTAAGATCTCTCGAAATCCTAGACCTCGGTCGAAATAAACTCAAAAACATTCCTGTACAGATAGCAAACTTGACCTCACTCAAGGTCTTGTCGATACAGAGAAATAGGATCGAGGCACTTCCCGTGTGTATTGCAGATATGGTATCGCTTCAGATGATCAAGCTAGACGACAATCCATTGCGGAGTCCCTCGAGAGATTTGCTCCCATTCCGCACTGGTACATCCCCAGAAATGAACACTGGAGACGATGGCAAGAGAGAGAGGGATGTAACAACAGAAGTGAAAAGACTGTTGAGGTTACAGGCTGCTAACAATCGCTCCGAGACCGAGTCTGGTGGTGAGGAATCGAGTGAGGGTACTGAGACTCCACGGCCAGTGAGACGTGTTATGAGCGGCAGATTCCCGATAAAAGTCAATGGCACAGAAGTACCGGATCTCAGATCACCGAACTTCCCCCCTCGACCACCACCGATTCCCTCCCGCTCTCACTATCGAGGATTATCTCAACAGAATGCTGCTCTGCGGCGACCTGGCGTCATGCCTTTGACGATTGGGAGTGCCAATGAGCGTCTGCGAAGTAATAGCGAGGGCTTGCTCCCAGATACACAAGATCCAAGAGATCGGTCAGCGGAAAGATCCAGACGAATGGGCATTGTCTCGAAAAAGGCGCAGGAACTGGGAACAGTGGACGAAATGAAAGCAAACAACCGTTACAGCCATTACCGGGGCCTCAGTCACGGCTCCGCTATGCAAGGAACGAATGGCAACACTCGAAATCCTGCCAGCCCTGCGGATTCTACACTGTCGAGAGCCACTTACGTGAAGCGTCTTTCTAGCTTGCCAGAACGCAAGCGAGATTCCATGACAACAGACGCTGTGGTTGAAACGGCAAAGTCCATCCTTTATGCTCTTTTTCAAGTGCATCCATTGATACAAAACCTTCTCGGCGTCACCCGTGACGGAACTAACAAGCGAACCAGCTTAGAGAGAGTGTTTTACAACGCCACGACTCACATTGAAGAATTGGACAGAGCTGTTCAGATATATGATCAGTATACTGAGGAAGATGAGGAGTCAGCCCCACGGTCGAACCAGAACGTTCACAGCACTTGTGTTACGTGCATAAACGCATATTTGCATGTTTGTGGTCTTCTGCACAGAAACAAGCAAGCGTTATTGGAAAATGGAGATCCGCGCTACATTCGATCCTTGTTGTTGAACGTCTACGGCAGTATTGCAGAAATCAACAACGCTATCCAAGCTTTTGCAAAACGCCCCCAACCTGGAACGAACGAGAGAGTAGCCTTTAGTCGAGCAAATGGAGACACTATTAGGCCAGTCCGATCTAACACTGACGATATGAGAGCTCAGTCAAGAGACAAATCTGTCACTCCGACACGCGAGCGACCTGGATTGGTACCAAGACTCAGAAGCGAGACTGTTATTCAACATTCGAATCTTCGTGTTGCTACCGGTCAGCCTCCTGCCTTTGGTGGTCTTGCTTCTCGCTCGGCTACTTTTTCGAACTATCCACGGGGCAATTTCGTCAATGGCAGCAGCTTTTCAAGCATCACCACAGGAACTGCTACACCACGTTCCGGAGAGTCGTTTACATCCAGTCAGTCTGGTAGTAGGATGGTGGGCGGAGACTTTAGTGAGGATGACAAGATGTTCGAGAAGATCTTCTTGGGTTTGCAAGCCAATGTTGACATGGCTCTTCAAAATCTACCAACCGTCAACAATCTAATGATTGATGGCATGAAAACCAATAGCCAGTCGGCACGCCCAGAGCTGCTCGGATCTGACTGGCAGCGAATGATCACGGAGTCCAATGCCACGATGCACGCCGCAGCAGTCGTCAAGTCCAGATTATCGCAGGTCAAGCTCAAGGACCCCAGTGTTAGAACACAGCCAGCCTTCTGGGTCACAAGTATGGGCTTTGTTCAGGTAAATCACTACCCTCCTCACATATTAAGTTGCGAAGCTAACAATTCCCAGGCTTTCATTGAGTTGGTGATGGACGTGAAGAAGGCTAAAGCAGCAACCTCACTTCTTCACCCAGATGTACTCCAATTACTCAGGAGTCTTCAAAAGGCCATCAAGATAACCAGCACCCTCATCAGAGAATCGCCCTGGGCTCACCTGACTGCGCAGGATCCAAACTCCTACATGACACAGTCTCCGGCCTCCCAAGTTCCTCTGCCAATGACACCTCAGAGCGCCGCACTCGGCCCCGCCGTGCAAGCCACCGTACCGTCCACGCCTCAGAGTGCTACATACTCCGGCGTTCCCTCCTATTACCTACCTCAACGCTCAGATACCTTTACATCCTCGAGCGCCACGAGCTCTCGCGAGGGCACCATGACTGGAACTTCTGCCGGCTTCATGCTCAGTCCCAACGATGGCACCATGACACCAGCTAGCAGTATCCGAAGTCCACTCGACGGACCCAGATATGGCCCTGGTCCCGTCACCAGCAAGACGAGCTTCTAAGTCCGAACCACGAACGATATCTTTTCCTTTTTTCTATTGTAATCTGAGATCAAGCAGCATCTGTGTACTGTACGACTGTCTTTAGCGATGAACGGATGAGCGACTCACTTGATTTTTCGTTTTCTTTCTCATAACGTAACGGACGGCGTTTGTGGCGGCATAGCATGTGTAAGGCGTTGGAACGGGTAACGAATACGTTTGTTCTCTGAAAAATGATTTCTTGTGCCCATTTCCCAAGGGTATGCAAGATTGGAGTGGGGGAAGGGGAGCATATTATGAATATTGAATGTTGATGATCAGCAACGGAAGTTGCATCTGTGGGAGGTATTGTAAGATGAAGGAGGGATATGGGGACGGATTTCAATGCTAGTGAGATTGAGCGAGGGAGGGAGATGCTGGACTTTGACTATGGCTTTAAGTAGCTGAGCGGTATCTGGCTTAGGTGCTGGATGCTTGTCTGGCGGAAACCGAAACTCGAGGGTTTTAGCTCATAATATGAAGTGGAGTTCATGAAGCAAAATTTTCCATGGCATTGTGATGTACCGTATTTTCACCCACCAAATCTCAATACAACGCAAGTTTACATCGACACAGCACCACACAACCAAAATATCGATCAAGTCAGAAGCGAAATTCGACTCCCAATCAAACTATTCATTCTCATCTCATCTATAAGGCTTTCGCAAGCAATAAGCCCTCGCAAGCCTCCAATCTAATTTTGAAGTCTCAACAAGACTCCTACGCAAAAAGAACGCTACCCAATAACCACACCAAGCCAACATGCAATAAATACAACAAGCCATTCCACTCCTTCGCTATCCTGAATTCCAACCTTCTTTGAGCGCCAAATAAAACGAAGAAGAAAAAAGGCAACTAGAAACGCAACCCGCTATTTTCCAATATGCAGTGCCCCCAGAACGATGATGTTGAAGTATGCTTTGAATGAGGCGCAAGCTGGTGAGCCCGGAGAAAACTATATTACATTGGAAGTGTATTGATTGAATAACGGATTGGGTATCGCTGGAAATGCTCGAAACATGAATGACACCGAAAATGCAGGACGGGTAAGAAAAAGTTCCTTGCTTGGGATGTGACAGATCTATGAAGGGGCCGAGGCACCTCCTGTCTGTATAAGCGACCACGGCTTCTGATGAAGCTTCCCAACTATTAGTCAAGCTGGGCAATCTCGTTAAGGTGTATTGTTTTTCATGGCGCAGAATCTGCTATGAATATCTTCCTCGTCCCTTGGCTCGGCATTCTGGACATCCTTGAGCGCATATAGAAAGATCAGTATCTGGAGAAATAAAGATCGTTCAGGTAGTGCACTGATTCGCGTCTTCCTCTGCGTCCGGATCAACAAGATAAGCTAAAGGTGCCCAAACTCTCCAGTGCAGGATTCCGATATGTGCAATGCGAGTTGCAATCTCAGAGATCTCCTCTTTCAGCCCATTTGTTTGAGAGACAGAAGAAGGGCCACCTCTGGGAGTAGTGGCGGCTTCGAAAATTTGCATGCTGGTCAACGGCGTGTACGTGTCAATTAGCCTCTGCAGAGCAGGGAAAAGCTGACCAAGGACACGATCTTCGGCTTCTTGATACACTCGTGACCTAGGGTTTGATAGATGGAATGCCAAATGTGACTCGAATTGTGGGAGGCGTGTAAGTGGTGTCGTTGTAGAACGGAGGATTTGAAGGGCCAAAGAGGAGGAGAGAGCTGTCCATTTATCGCTTGTCGTTGACGAGGAAAGAATAGCGAGTAGAGATGACCGAACTTGGGAAGCAGAATCCGAGGAAGATTGTGACAGATAAAGAGGTGTGGGCGGTAAGGTGTCTGGTGTCGACGCTGTCGATGAGGGTGACGACCGCGGACTCGAGGTTGCGGAAGCAGAAAGTCCCTCATCAACCTTTGGTATCCAGACCTGTTTTCCTGACGGGTGTCGGATGAAGTGGCCTTGTTCTTTAGCAAGATTTTGCTTGACAAAGTGATGGGGCAGTGGAACAGTTGGTGATGAGAGCATGATGTTGTCAGCTGGCGATGCTGGACGATCGCATGGAGATGATACGAACGATCCAGTAGGAGTATCGTCTGGTGCGGCATATCGAACTTCGTGAGGCCTGCTTTGAGACTCGAGATTACTGTGGAGATGCATGCATATCTCGAGGTTGACCAGATCTAGCATGTCCGACCTGAGCTTGATCAACCGTTCCTCGTCGAACAAGAATGTGTGCGGAAACTGTTCAGACTTGGAAGGCAACGTGAGATTCACTAGTGCTTTGACGAAGTCCCAAGTATTGCCTTGAGAGTGTGTTGGAGCCTCCGAATTCTCCATGTCTGGCAAGGTACTGGCTTTCTTGAACCAAGCATGGGCTCCTGCAATGTCGACTCTCCCCATAGCGATTTTCTTCATGAAGAATTTTTGCTCAAAATGAACAGTATCCTCAATGAGAAGTGGTCGCAAACAGCGAATCTGGTGGTTGGCAACGTCCTTTATTCGAATTAGTATATATCCAAGTTATAATGAGCATCATCTGAATACTGACCAATTTCATAGCCTCCAATACACCAAGCAGATTCTTCATACCAGCTACGAGTAAGGTCACGTCGCCATTGCGATCGCCATTACTCAACTGCGTAACCATTTCGTCCACCCAGTTGTCTCTCATGGGGGCGCAATGGCATTTTAAGAGTTGTGATAGCCACTCAGCCAGCTTAACCAAATCGGCAACCCCTTTCCGGAACTGTTGCATGAGCAAGTCAACGTGAAAGATTTCTTCGACTGATGCACGATCTCGTTGAGGAACCAAAGTCTCCAGGATACCTCGGATGGCCTTCAATGTAGCCGGCAAGCACCACTCCGCGTCTCCCAGTTCTGTCTCGAATTTTTCGCGATCCGTGAGGTAATCCCGCAATTGTGCCTGCATAGTGTCCCAGAAATTGTTGGCCTTTTCCGTCTTCCTCCTTCCTTTTTCGCCATCGAGATTCGGTCTGAAGTGCAAGTCCGGATCGAAGTTGATGTCGTGACGCAATTTTGGGTTGTTTACGATTTTATTGACATCGAGCTCACTCAGCGTTCCTTTGGTCACTGGAGGTTCGACAGCGTGGTTCTGATCTTTGGTGTTCGACCGTCCGTGCCGATCCCCAGCACTCGAAGCATAGTGTTGATTTCTCGGCGATGGATTTCCTGTCGTCGGCTTGTTCTTTTGAGCCTCAATATCATACCCTGACTCTTCGAGTTTGATGTCTATCGTATTCTGAGACCGAGATCCCGCAACATGTGAAGTTGACATTGAGCCGTCGTTGTTGGGAGTTGGATTAGGGTGTCCATTGGTGGCAGCAACACTATTCCCCCTCTGCCTCTTTCCAGCATCGGACTCCATTATGATTATATCCTCCCAGCCCAGCTGCGAACCCCGTTTTCCCAGTGTGCGATCAGGTGGCCTTCAATTCGAGATTGCTGCAATAACTCGAAATGGATGCCGCTGGCGGTTGATGGGCTGTCGAAGGAGAGTGAATCTGCAGGCCATTGATATCAGTAATAGATCAACACGGCAAACAAGGGAAGAGAGAGTGTGTGATGCTCGATAGGCCTCGTGGGTTCGGGAGTCGGGTAGGTGCATAACTCGTATCACAGATTCTTCGAGCAGCGACAAGATGTCTCGAGGAGGCCGGGAACTCGCGAGGCCTGGTGTGTTTGTGTTTCTGCAAGACGACGGCACATGCGACGTACCTTCTATGTTGTGTATTCGACAGCTGCTTCTCTCTACCCAAAACCTGACTTCTGTCTACGACGTTCTACAATGACTGGGGCGTACAGAAAGGACTGAAAGGCGAAGTCGTCGCCGCACGAAGTGGTGGGTGTTTCGGAAGGATCGTAATGACAAAGAACCTCCCAGACCAGATCAGGAAATGAAGGAGAAGGGACGAAAACAGATGAATGGAAGAAAGGTGCCTGCGGGCGTCTGAGGTGCGGCAATCTGGTATCGTACGTACGGGAGGCACGAGTTGCTATGTTCGGGGGGACGTGGTATGTACAGGTCGCGGCGTACCGAGAGTGAGACAGGAATGGAAGGAAGCAGCAGGGGAATGCCGATCCAATAATCCGAAAAGTGATATGGATATGATTATGAAGCTTCGGGACACTCCTGCTTCAGATCCAAATTAATATTCACTGGGCCGGCAGCCCGCGCGCGGACGGGGTCTCGAGTCTTTAATGGCAATGCGACCAGCGTCCCAGGTGAAGAAGTGCGAGATCTACAAGAGCAAGGCTGACGGACGGTGGAGATAGGGGGTAGGGCCAAAACCAAGCAAGTACAGGAGACCTTGGAAGGGTCAGTCCAGCTGCGCAGGAGGTGTGTTGTGCTGTGGTGTGGTGTGTTGTGTCGGGGAGAGGGAGGTGGACGTGGGCGATGCGCAAGCTGGTGTCCAAGAGTTCCAAAAAAATTATATATGAAGAGCAGCGTCACCAGTTCCGTGTCCAGCGCGGCGGGATCTACTAAATACAGTAGCATCCACCCATAATCGGGGGGTGCGTGGGAGGCTGGGCCTATTCGTCAGTCGCGGACAGTGTTAGTACGCCTCACTTCTGCTGCGACTGGATTATTGCCATCTGCTGCTCATGCTCATGCTCCTGCTCCTGCATCGGTCTCGCCTCTTACTCTTCCTCTTCGCCTTCCAAGTTAGGATTCATAACACTGCAGCGCAACTCCGCCCACCTCATCCAAATTTCGGACAGGAGAAGCAATTCAATACATGCACGGCGGCAGCCACATTTTAGCCACCTCGTAAGTTACGCTGGGTACCTGGACCTTCCATCTCAAGCACCCAGTGCATGAGGTTCATGCCGAACTGGATCAAACCGGGACCAGAACGCTCAGAGGTCCGAATACAGCCAGCAGCAGTACTGTTCCGTCGGGAGCCAGACGCAGTGGCAGTGGGAGTGGGAGTGGGATTGTGAGGGAGTCACAGAACTGAGTGAGTTCAGGTCCAAATCCAAGTCCAACTTTTGCGGCAACGGCAGCCGCAACGGTGCAGTAGCAACGGTCTTCCCTCCATGCCCCTTGCGCGGCTGGGCAAAGTCGCAAGATTTTATCATTTCTCATCCTTGCCCCCCGATGCGCATGCGAGCTGCCTCGCTTTCCAGGGCGACCGAGTGGTTGAACCCTCCATCCCCAGCAAAGAAGGCCGCATCGCTACCCGGTACCGAGCACGACCCCTGGCTCTGGAATGGGATCCCTGAACCCCTGGATGAGCTGCAGCAATGCTGTTTGCCAGTACCGTACGGTCCAGTCCAGTCCAGTCTCGCCCTTCATCCGTCAAACACGAGTGCCGCCATGAGTGAAGTGGCATTCTCGGTGCTGGGACCCACAACTCCAGCCTCATCTCAAGCTTAACACCATTTTATATACAAATAACAGCGTCCTTCCTTGCCTCAATCACCTCTTCAGAATTTGTCGATACACCCTCTCACTTTGGAAGGCCGGTTAGGATCGACGTCACCTGCTCACAGCACCGTTACTCCTTGCGACGGGTGCATTCTGCATCTACACGCTCGCGATGCACGCTGCCTTGGATACACGATACGAGACTCGATACAACGTTCAGAGACGCTCGCAGGGCGTAGAGCCCCCAAATTGGAGGAACTTGCTTTCTGGATATTTCCCCGCAGGATTACACCCGCGCTCACAAGGACACTCGGGTACTTGTCAGTCAGTCACTGAAGCTGGTGGAATGTCAGACATTATTGAGGCTATGAACAGACTCGCTTATTTGGAACCTCGATGTGGGAGAGTCGAAGATATGTCGTTCGGGTGTCTAGTCCTCCACCGAATCCCTCGCACTGGGCAATATAGGATAGCAACAGTGTTCGGGATGTCCGTCGGTCATCAAACAAACTCCTCGCATCTCACAGGCTCTTTCAGCTCCTCGAAACGGTCCACGGCAGCCAGCGCCCGGTTTGTATCTCCTTGCGTTCCCGTTCGTGAAAAGGGGAGTGAGGGGCTTAGAGCCGCAAACAGATCACATTTCACTGTTTAATCGCCGACCAAAGGTATGGTGGAATTGACGATCTTTCAAAGAAAGAGAGAAAGGAACCCGATATTGGCTTCCGCGGCGATGTTTCAATATGCACTAACATTGCTTTAGTGAACCCAATTGTACCAGGTCCAGCGATATTGATGCATTATCGATTGGAAATGAGGCGGACGTGCGTGGTTGGAGCAGCTGAAACTGACGGGTTAGCATTGCCACGTGATGTGGCTCCCAGGTGATACTGCTTGACATGCAAAGGCAGCTTTCCAGGTGTGTCCGCCTCCCTGGTCTTGCCCGCCTACTCTACTGAAGATCGCACAGGATAGGGGCTACTCGCTTCGACATCCTGAGCGAATGAGTTTGCCGATCGCGAAAACCTTCAGCCTCGCAGAAAGCATTTTCAGTTCTGAGAACGGTCTGAAATTGTCAGAGTCGCTCGCTCCCTGGCAAGCTCAATTGCTCAGGGACCGAGCTTGGAGTGCTGCACACAAAGTCGTCTTCAAGCGATCTGTGCTCTCGTGGTCGCCAAATGGCCTTCTCGTTGCTCGCCTAAGCTTCCTCATCGTTCGAAAACCAAACCCAGTTGTTTCGATGGAAGCATTGCCAGGACGCTGGATTGTCGTTCGTTACTTGCCAAGCGACCAAGGATGTTCCCACAACATCGGCAGATCAACAGTCACGTCCTTGCGGGCCCGCTAAATGAGATGAATGAGGCGGTGTGTCGTGTCGAGTCCTCTCGTGCCGGTCCTTCGGAGTTCTGGTCTACTCGATTATTTGCTCCTTGCTCGCATACTTTGGCATCCTAGCCGCGAGGCGAGCCATCATCTACGAGTCAAGGACGACAGAACACTTTTGTCCCCACATCAAACTATCACGAGTCGAGAGATGTTGCAATCAGAATGCAGTATCTTCTCAAACCCTCTGTAAAGACAATTGGTTGTCACTAATGGTATGCATGAGTCAAATCTTGCTGGCACCTGGCCACTTGGACAGGATTCTTCTACTGAGACGGAGGGCGAAGTGAAGGCGATAGCTGCTCCCCCCTCTCACCCCCTCTTAGTGATTTAAGGCTTACATGGAAAGCAGATTTCTGCACATTTGGCTCAGCTACAAGAGTAGCCCCAACTCAAAAGTGGATGGCTTCTTCCGAACCTTCCAGAGATGCAGCTAAGACACCCTCCTTGGCCTCCTCAAGGCAGTCATTTCACACCTACGCTTGCTTCAACGAGGACCTATGACTACAATTAGGCTTCAACGATGTCGGGCCATTCGACTCCAGTACATGCTAGTCGATGCATATGCGAGAGGACGACGACGACGGCTTCTCCTCAGTTCGCCCCAAGCATACCAAGCAGAAATCACCATACGGCCTCACTTTCTCTATGGCAATGGCAAGGTCCACTCCTACAGCACAGCAAAGTCGAGAAATACACCCCACATGCGCTGATTTAACACGCAATATCCTACTTACCATCCACACGGGGTCGCCTCTCCGTTCGCCGCACCAGGACTGACTCAGAAGCATGGTCTGTTCCCAGTGGCAACATATTCCGCTCAGGATGCAGCGCCGGATTCGACGCTGTTCTATGCATCATGCAGACTCTACCGAGCTCAGCTGGGTAGAGTTGGATATTCGCGTCCTGTCGATTGAATATTGATGTTGCCTTAAACGCTGAGTCCGAAATCGCCTCCGCTAGTGGAGGCGGAGTCTGCAGTCTATATTCGGACTGCCTCAGAATGAACTGCTTTCTTTGTTCCGGCATTAGTTTGCATCGGGGTGGTTGGTCCTGGAGATTGTGTGGTGGAAGACTTTGATTCGCGGAGTCAATGCGGGAGGCGCATCTGCATGTTTCACCCCAACAAATTTTGCTATCACCATTCGTTCATGGATTTCTAGAATTTGTGCAGGAGATGAGAGAGCAGGCGATGAAAGGATTGTTATACACTACTTTCAGTAAGGAAGTCGTCATACTCCATTCATAACATGTTGTAGCTCACCGAGGAAGTTTTTTGATCGTATGTCAATCTTAAGTGTTTTATTCTTCTCATAGTGCAATTGTCTATCTGGTCTTAAGCAGCGCTGTGCTTTTCAAAATTTCCATTACACAGAAAGTCGGGCGCAGGAGTCTGTAAAGCATCAAGGATATCGAAACGTCAGGGTGAACATCGCGGTCATAGACTTCTGCAAGAAGCAAATACTCCCCGTCTCAACAGAGAAATGTGAAGTTGGACAAGATGTCATTTCTCAACGATCTAGCCTTTTCGCCCGACTGCTGTGCGAGGTACTTAATCCTCGAGGGTCGCTTTCCCACCCCACACCCTCATCAACATCAAAAAAGAAATATCTAGCTTACCGGGTTCTGGGTACAGTATCACGAAACTTGCACCCTTTCAATATTCCGATAATGCGCGTATTAAGAGAAGACGTCACCGTTCTCGCCCTACTTGTGGGTGGGAGTGTGTTATCCCTTGTCATTCTCATTTTTCATTCTCATCCTTACCAACAGAACAAACAACGCCTAGGTCATGAGTTCGCAAATCCCACACCGTCTCAATCTTTGAACAATGTAAGCCTCAGATGACCTCAGGATTCCGGAGATCATTCATTCAGCTATCCTTTCTCCACGTCGCCCGATTTCTGAGAGCAAGTTATCCTCGTCCAAAAAACTTGGTTCGAGCTTACGAAGCCTCAGAAGATGTTTATTCTGCAGCGCTCTTCTCACGAGCTAGATCCGGCTTGTACGGTATCTTCTCATCAGATGATCATCACTCTTCTCAACTCTAGAAACCTCAACTACTTCGTTCCATCGTCCTCGCCCGACTATAGAGAGCGAAATTCTCTCGGACTCCGAAACTCGGTTCTCCGCAAGTCCGGAGGGTATTACGAGGTCTCTTTACTCGTTTATAATGAGTACGTGTAGGTCATCAGATCAAGATTATAACTTCCGAGGCGGCGGCCGACGTTTGTTTTCTTGATGTTGGTGCCCTGTTGTGGTGGGGAGGATGTGTGTGGGAATGCTTGATATGTGGGAGGTTGCTTCCGTTTGTTAAGAACGCGGGGATGAGAATGTTTTATCCTTTTCATTGTGTTAAGAAATGTGGTTCTTTGATTTGAATTCGTCAATTTGTTCAAGAATAGTAAGATTACATAGTTGTGACCTTTTGACGTGCTGTGTTGACTGGATAGGAAAGTACGTCCTTGTCTTGAATCATGCCTGTCTTTCACTTTCAAGTGAATAGTTGCACTATTCCCGCATTTGTATGCTTCAGCTTAAACGATCTCTCTTCTTTGCCGTTACCGTTGTCATTTCAGAGCAAGAGCAAGAGCAAATTTCATGTACAACCAGCCGTATCTAAAGACGGGGCGGGATTATGATAATAGCCAAGGTCTTTCAATCTCAATCTGGAGATTTTGTAGTCGTAGGAGCTGCTCTTTCCGAAGGACCGGGATAGCTACTATCAATCTTATCTGGATTTCTCTTGCTCATTGATTAGCTCTGTTGATGTTCAAGTATGTCAAAACATTCACCCCTTTAATTTAGCATATCCGGTGCTGCGAATGGTCGATTTGAACATACTGGCCAAATTAGCGGAGCTGAAATTCCTGGCGCAGGAGTGCTTTTAGCAGTTCGAGAAGAGCATAGAGCTCAATGCCCTGCAGAGAAAGGCAGTCTTGGAGCTTTGACGAAGTCAGCCCCAGCAAGCCTCATCGTGTTGCTCATTCTAATTTCGCTCTATCTGCATTATCGAAACACATAATCATCCCTTCATTCTTGATTGCATTATTTTGTTTCAGTCGTGGTTTATCTACGCCCGCCTACTGAGCGTGATAAGTTGCCGCATTCCACCTTCCTCATTTTGTGCACCCCACGTCAGCTCATAGCTCAAGGACATATCGAGAATCCTTCCAATTTTATTTGTTCAGCTATCAAGCTATTCGACAACAATCTATGTCCCTCTAATCGATCTATTGTATCCACCTCTATATCCAGGACCAGGCTTCTAGCCAATCATTAACATATCCCCTATCCCGTACCGAAACACCATGAGAAGCCGTCCTGTGTATCCGACACTACCCGGCACTATCCAATATCCAGACACATCACAACGTGTTTCCATTATTTCATCCCTTTCGTCCAAATGGTCAACGCAGAGTTCGTGTCCACGGGAACCGCGGAGTCTGAAAATCGCTCATCTCAACCCCACGAGACGATCAGCCTCGTGACTCTTAACGATGACGAACTTCCACCCCTACACCATGATCCGAAATAACTTCCTCTTTAGTGATACGATGATCCAACAATTGCATTCCTTCCGCTTCATCTCCATCCTCCTCGTCTCTCGGGCGTCCCCCACTTAACATACCCAACTCCTCTTCCTCCACCCCAACACTTCCACCCACACCAACAATTCTCTCTTCGTCCATGAAATTTCCTCTTTCCTCTTGGCCCCCATCTCCGCCCCTCTGTTTCTGCACAGCAACAAACACCGCACTCCCAAGTATCAACCCACTCCCCCCCAAACTCCACCACCCAGGCACGACCCCAAAAACAACCCTATCCAAACCCAGCGCAAAAAGCATATTCGTATATATCATATTCGTCGCTCTCGCCCCTCCCCCTCTTCCCCCTTGCGCAAGTCCTTTGGTGAGGAGGTACTGCATCACGAACCCGCAGGTCCCGAGGAAGAGGAGCATAGACCATTGTCGAGAGTTTGCAGGGAGAGCGAATGTTAGGTTTGAGATGTGTAGTGGTTTGGAGAGCGTGAGTGCTAATGTGGATATTATGAGGCAGAATATCGAGAAGTAGTTTACTGACATCAAAGGGTGGGCTCGGGAACCTATCCAGCGGATTGAGGTGAAAGCTCCTGCGGAACCGACGACGCCGAGGAGTGCTACTAGGACGGCTGATAAGCGTTGGGCTGATGTTGGGGTGGGGAAGTCCATGTTTGTGGTTGTGGTCGTGGTTGTGGTGTTGGTTGATACGGTGGTAGCTGGTAGAGGGGGATCGGAAGTGAAGAATGAGGTTGGTCTAGCGATGAGGATTACGCCGAGGAGGGAGAGGAGGGAGGCGTATTGTGCGGATCGAGTGAAGGGTTCGTTGAGGAAGAGGTAGCAGCCGTAACTTGCTATTGAGGGCGCGAGGAAGGTGATGACGACTGCGTCTGCAACTGGTAGGTATTGTAGGGAATCTGGTGGGTGTTAGTTTGTCTGTCTCTTTCTTCCTTTTTGCTTTGGTTCCACCAAGTGGCGGAAAGTGATAAAGAAAAATCCACTTACAATACATTCCAAATATTCCAAAGAAGCCAGTAAGACTCCTCACAACCAATAAACCTCTGACCTCTTTGTTCCCTAGTGGGAACTCAGGTACCTTTGTCCTCCACATCCAAAGCGTGCAAAAGAGAGCCGTCAAGCCTTGTCTAGCAAAGAGGACCTGGAATGGATCCATTCCGTCTCCTTCAAGCTCCAGTAACCTTGTCGCTACATTCATCAAAGCTCCAAACAGCTGCGAGAATGTGACTAGGAACAATCCTTGGTTCTGATTCCAGAATCTTTTCAGCGAGGTCTTCCATGTTTTCGGTTCGCTTGCTGTGTAATGCGGATATGGAGAAACGCTTCTTGCTCGTCCCATCGAAGAGACAGTGCTCATCGATAAGCGTCTGAAGGCATCTGGATCAAGTAATGATGCATCTGCTTGCTTGCTTGGATTAGGAGACAAGAACGTCCTATTCGTGCCGCCATTCAGAGCGAGGTCAAAATTCGACGGGATATTCTGTAGAGATTGCAGGATATCCTCATCGTCGAGGTTGACTTTGGTGGTAGAGGTCTGGGGGAGCTGACTGTATTGTGACATAATCACTTGGATTCATTGCAGGAGGCAAAGCAAAGCAAAGCAGAGAATTTATGTATGTCTATAGATAAGAGGAAAGACGGGACATCTAGGGGGATGAGGTGAGGAGCTGCTTAGACCAACGAGGGAATACAACAATAGAGGGAGGAGAACAAAGATTCCAGCCTTTCGATTGACGTGCTGTGCAAAGAAAGTGAGGTGCGGGCACTGTGGGGTTAAAATAGAAAATGGGGGGTGCAAATTCGGGCAGGAGGTGCAGCGGGGAGTGGGGCATTTAGAACAGAACTTGCACATTGTTGGTATAGGTCCGACCAGACCTAGCTACAGGCTGGCCAGCGGCGCAGCGGCGAGTTGGTGCAAGTCGAACCAACATTTTATTAGCAAGGGTACCAAGGTGTTTTACAATAGCTTAAGTACATTGTAACGGCAATATTACTGACAGAAATGCTGAACGATTCAAGAGCAATGAATTTGAAAGAATGTGAAGACAATAGAGAATGGTTTATTGGGGCATTGAGGTGCTAGCCTGTGGAGACTATAGGAGCCTCCTGCAGGTGAAGAATGGGATGTGCCGCGATTGGCCGAAGACGTTGGACTTGAATGCGGACTCGGCACAATAGTTACGGAACGGGCTAGACTTACTCCGAAGTCGCTGTTTGCGCGCGTGCTTTCTTTCCCAAATGAAAAGGATGGGGTGTTCGAGAATGCTGTCAATATTAGAGTTCAAAACGTGGGGTTGGTTTGATGGTGGGGTACCGTACTGTACTATCACGAATTCGGACCACGTCAAAAATATTGTTTCCGTATGGGCCAGAGAGGACTTTCTGCAAGCTCGAGGCTCTGTTGCCAGATGAACTCTCGCTCCAATCCTGGAACAGATAAGTGTTGTTTCGACCTGTCTTTCGTGCAATGAGCTCTGAAAGATGTCTACAGCATAGAATTCGTGATCCGGTACCAGCTTTCAAGTCTCCCTTCCCATAACTGGAATGCTAGACCTACGTTCGTTGTGAGCATACAGAGCAGCTGCATCGTATATGACTGGCATGTTGGTGTCAATATTCCATGATATATTACCGCCCCAAGATCACTGTGAATAAGACGAGGCTGTATACGGCGGCTTCCTGTTTCGAGAGGTCGAAGCAAGCGTGGGATGGCATTGTCAAGGATACCACGACAAAGCTCTTGCATTTCCTCCTCCACGCCTTGGGATTTCTCTTCAACGTGCATGAACCACTTCATAGAATGGTAATAGGATTCTTCCCAAGTGTAATGCCAGGTAGTGTACTGTGGTATTATACCTTTGTACGTGGGCATTTGAAATCTGTTACTTGCCATTAGGGGAGAGTCCTTTCGTGTGTAACTCTGCAAGTGTCGAGGTGAGCTTGAATTTCAGGAATCTCATCCGTCATGTTAATGAGCTCGCAGCAGAAGAAGTGGATGTCCGGAGCAGAAGCATATGTGCCACCACCAACAGGCTCGGGTACAAAGTTGGGCAAAATTTCATATAAAGCAGTCATTGAGGCAAACTCCCCGGTAACCATGTCTTTCCCATTATTGCCTCGAGATACCTAGTATCACTGTTAAAGACAAATACAATACCAGGGTGGTTTGAGTAGGAAATGTGACTTCATTTCGAATGAAGCAGGTATCTGGGTATCATAGAACGCCTCCATAACGCCCCCCAGACTCCAGAAAAATGCAACGATCTGGAAAAGAGGAAACCGTGAACTGTAACACGCCGTGTACGATCATCTGCCAGCACTCCTTCCACCCAAAGTCTTCGCATCTGGATCCATATCATCATCAGCATCACCCAAAGGTTCCTCCTCCAAAGCCTTCACATTCGATTTCGTAATCTTGTCATCCGTCCCATCAACAAGCTTCCGAGATGCGTCAATATCAGCCTTCTTCTGGATCGTCTCTTCGATTTTGCCAAGGTAATTGGGATTCTTGCGGCAGGCGAACTTGATATCATCGAGTTTGACCTTTTGACGCTTCGCACAAGATGCAGATCGGTGGGCTTCGTAGCATAGTTCGGTAATGAAATCGGTGAGCATTTCGTCGAGGACACGTTTTGTAGATTCAACACTGCCAGTAGAGGAGTCGCCGTGAGCGTAGAGAAAGTGTTGAACTGTACAGAGTCAGTTCTATGCTGGAATAGTGGATATGGGGTACTTGCGCTCTTGATCTGAGAAGTTCTGTTGCCCTCGATTCTTTCCAGCACGCGCGCGGGGCTCCATCTCTGCTGCTTAGATGAATTCTTGTATGTTTTGCGGTTGTTCGAATTCCTCAGGTTCGGGGCGGGTTTTATCGAAGGAGCCTCCGGCAAAAGGACAATGTTCGTCCTCCTGACTGGCTTTCTCGATGGGAGTAAATGGTTCTGGTTTCTGAGCTTTCTTCGCTGGATAATGTTAGTACCGCGTTTAGAGCCTATGCCGAAGACAATAATTGACTAAAAAATTAAAGAAGTACAATGTTTGTCCCTAAGTCAAAGATTTTTAGAACAATACTTACATTTTCTAGGACCGAGATTCTTGAGAAGCTTGCACCAGCTGGATTCCTCTTTGGGAGGCGGCGGGAGGTGGAGGCAGGGGCTTCTCGGCCCGGTCGGAAGATTAGCCACTCCACATCTTATCACGTGTCGCGGATCTACGATTATCCGGCTAAACTTCAAGGTCTATCAACTACTGACATTTACTTCACATTCCACAATTCGCAATGTGAAGCACGATGTCGTCGTCCCCGAAGACGAAAACGAAGCAACTTCGAGAACCTCCTCCTTCCCTCTTCCTCGGCCCTCCTTCTCAAAATGCCTCCCACGTCTCACTTCCTGGCGTTGCGCCAGTCGCAGCTCCAAATACGTCCTTGAACCCCTCCAGACAACCCCTTGCACGGCAGCGCTCTCATCTCGCAATGCCGTCCCGAAATATGGACGGTCCATCCTCAGATGCTGCCTCAATTCATGTTGGCAGAGTACCATTGCCACGACAGGTACACGATTCCGAGGGCAAGAAGCAGGCTGATAGGACGGATGCGTTATGGGCTGAGATGCAAAGCACATTAGAAGAGGTAGAACTGAGTGCTGTGAGTGGAACACATGTCTTTGGGCAGGAGCATGGGAAGGCTTTGGAGGGGCTAAGGGCTGCGCAGATTGAATTGGCGCAAGCTTGGGCCAGGAGTGAGGCGGATGATGTAGTGGAGAATGCGGATAAGGAGAGTAAAGGTTTGAGTGGGAGCAAAGGGTTAGCATTGGGGAGCGAAGGGAGGAGTATGCTTGATACTGCGGCCGGGAGTACTGTGCATAGTAGTGGTGTCAGACCAGGAAGTAGTGGAAATGCTGGTGGGACCTCGGGTAGTGAGATGGGAGCTCAATTGGAGGAAGAGACACAAGCAGATATCCTGCTGGCGAGAAAGAGGAGGGAAGCGAATGACAAGTACTTTCAGAGAGTCAACGAGGGGGTGTTGGATGTAGTTGCTAAGCTTGAAGAGGTTGCCAAGGCTATGAAGGCTGTAGAGCAAGAAAGTAGAGACATTTGGGGAGAGAATGAGAGCGCGAGGACAAGTTACCATGAATGATCTGAGCACATTTCTGCTGCATAGCGAAGGCGTTGGGCGAACGGGGTTCGAGCCTCAAGGCTTCTGGCTGTTTGGTATTTTTTAGAAGCATTATAGCTTCAACTATGCAATTGCTCCTCCCATAGCGGCGGTATTTCCAGTCCATATATAACATCCATTGCTCCCAAACGCCAGTGCAAATCCTTCCTTTATGCATAGCTTCCCCATTCAGAGCATTGCTTTTGTTTCCTCCAACCCAAAGAATTCCCCATGGCTGATTGTTGTTGCGCCTATTGTTCTGGAGGAAGGTACCGCTGTGCCATAACATGATGTACAAATTCTTTATGCAGCCCCAATAAAGAGACGGACCTAGACTCCTCAGTCTGTGTAGCACACTGCAGATAGAGATAACATACCGCGAAGATGACACAACAAATACTAACATACGGACTCAACCGCTCACCAACCCGGGCGCATTTCCATAGTGGTCCCCAAAGTGGTCTGTAATAATTAGTAGGAACTTCAAATCTGCCAAAGCAAGGGAAGGTTGCATACGATTCTTTCTTCCTATCCATAATGGCTGGAAAGAGTTGATGGCAGTAAGCGCATGTGCAGATAAGGAGCAGAAGCACCAGGAGTGCCGACTGGAAGTTGAAGAGGGCAGTCTGCGCCGAGATGTTAGTGTCGGAGCTAGCCAGAGTCTCTCTTCACACCAAAGGATTCAAGAAATCTTACCATCTTCGCAGAACTTTGTGTTTGTCAAGTATTCGAACAACCACGAACTTGTAACTGTCCACATACTTCGCGATCTCATCGGCGCCGGCAGTACTTTCCGCCGACCACTCGTTAGCTCCGACGCTAACGACATGCTTAGCGCCCACCCAGCGATTTCGAAAAATTGAGGATCTCAACCCACCACGACGACAAACCATCCACTTCTAACCTACAGCACCCATATCGCCATAAACCGGTACGCAACCCCTCAATCCTCCACGAACACCCCTCTTGCACGAATCCAGAATCTAACATATCCTTCTGCCAGCAATCATGGGTAAAGGAAAGCCCCGTGGTCTCAACGCCGCCCGCAAGCTGCAAAACCACCGCCGCGAACAGCGATGGGCAGATCTTTCGTACAAGAAGCGCGCTCTCGGAACGGCCTTCAAGTCCTCGCCTTTCGGAGGCTCGTCTCACGCCAAGGGAATCGTCCTCGAGAAGGTTGGTGTTGAGGCCAAGCAGCCCAACTCTGCTATTCGAAAGTGTGTCCGGGTGCAATTGATCAAGAACGGAAAGAAGGTCACTGCTTTCGGTATGTGCTACAACTATTACTTGGGAGGAGACTTTCGAGGGGGAGAACCAGCATATATGGATATATGATGGAATTGATGGATGATACGAGAGCAAGGCTGATAATTTCTTCAACAGTACCAAACGATGGTTGTCTCAACTTCGTAGACGAGAACGACGAGGTCCTACTTGCAGGTTTCGGTCGTAAGGGAAAGGCCAAGGGAGATATTCCAGGTGTTCGATTCAAGGTCGTCAAGGTCTCTGGTGTCGGTCTGTCCGCGCTCTGGAAGGAGAAGAAGGAGAAGCCCAGATCGTAGAGGGGATGGAATGGAATGGTATCGAAATCGAATCAAGGGGAAATTTCTGGGTCTGGTGTTACATTTGCAGGATTGCATTGGGCTCGTGAGGTTTGAGCTTAGCATTTCCAGATCGATCACGAAATAAAAGCGATCACCACCATCTTTCGAGGATATTTGACTTGGATTGTGGCGTGATGATGAAATGGGACGGTTTTGAGTACAACCACGACAATTATCCAGGGTTCTTCAGTGGTTCAGTCGGCCACAGAACAATCTCCAAATTCCCTCCCTTTTTCATTTGTCTCCAGTCACCAATTTCAAGGCCATAGGTTGCTATCTCAACTTTTGTGATGATGGCATTGAACCATCCGGATCACAACTATGGCTTATCTTCTAAGGTTCATCGGTAGGTCACCTGTCGAAGTTGACCACAAGAAAATGCGTGTGCTCTGAATGCTTCAAGCTCTCGAAGGTCATAACACCATATCTGAAGATACCCGAGATGGACAATTGCGTGATGACGGCATCAGACCATCGAGAATACACAGAACCGTCGACATCTACAATTCATATCCGTAATATAAGCCTACTAAAAAAGAAAAGCTCCAAGCTCTCGTTTCATCTATCTTCAGACACCGTGGGATGATACCTATAAGTAACTGAAATAGAGAGACAGGCTCACCCGATGTATTTCACCTACCGTTGACCTGACCATCAGCAATGATCCATAAAGTTCTAGTACTATTTGATGTCCTTTCATCGATCAATTTCCAAGTTTCCACCCCTAACTATATATCAGCACCCTATTTCTATTTCTAACAGTCGGATGCTCACTTTGAAGTTCATGCTTCAAGAAGCAATGAAATACCATCTCTGCATAACACCAAAGATATTTTCCTTCTCCTTCCCATTAATTCATATACATTCCTCCTATCTCGTAAAAGCACGAGGTATTTGCTATTTGAAATTTATCCGCAAGTCATGTGTCAAGGTTGACCACTGGAAAATGCCTCAAGCTCTCAATCTCATTATGGCCAACTGCTGCGGACTTGGTTTTTTCTAAGATTACATGCATGGCTCCGCAACGTATAATTTCGCCGCTCACTCATGGGGAAAATTTAATAGGATGTTGAGGTCCGGAGTATAGAGTTGCGATTTGAGGCCATCCAGTTATTGAGGTTAGGGTATGTATGTATTGAAAATATATACGGTTTAAATACATCTACATGTGTATCCGATCCACCAAGAATAAGATCTTCCTCAGATTTCATCCAAGCATATCCAACTTTCCACCAAACCACCTCTATCCAAGGGTATATAAAGAAAGTCAAGAAAGATAAAATCCATCACATACATCACATCACATCATATCACATCCCCTTCATCAATCAACCACCCACCTCAATCACCCCCCGAAGCCAACGCCTCCTTCGCCTCACCCGGCCCTCTCCCCAACGCAGCCTTCGGACTCAACACCCCCTCCACCCTCACCTCCCCCACATCCCCAACATCCACCGCATAACTAACCACCTCAGCACCCACCAAACTTTCATAATCCCTAACAACCGTCGCATTAACAGCTTCCACACTCCTATAATACAATTCCGTATCCTCAGCATCGCTATTCACATCCATCCCCTTGAAACTAAACTCCTGACTCGTGCTTCCAAAGCTAGAACTCACGGCTGCATTGGGATCGGCGTAGTAAGACGCTGTACCGTTCTGTGTGGTGCTGAGAGATGTGCCTGAGAAGCCGGAGACCAGGGACGCGCTTTCGGGGAGGTAGGCAAAGGGTTGTAAGCCGGTTGGGAAGACGGGGGTGCCGGAGACATCGAGAGATAGGCCGCGGCTGAGCTCTGCTCCTATGCTGTAATTTCCGCTGGGGTAGACGATGTAGCTTGTATTGGCGTAAAGAGGGTAGGAGTATAAAGTCTTGTAGTACGTTCCGCCGATCGACGTATCAAGTCCTGTTGTCTGATGTTTGTTGACTTGGACAGCGCCGAATTCTGTGTATTGGCCGTAGTTTGTGACTGAGAGGTTTTGTGTCCAAGTGACTACTTGAGTGCCGTTTTGTGTCGTGACCGAAGATGAGACTGAGAGTGTGCGCTTGACGTCTGTGGTGTAGGTGAGGGTTTCATTGGCACCTGTTGCATTCTGCGTAAAGGATTGCGAGAGTGCAATTTCCGGTGCTGGTTGAAGAAGCGTAGGCGCTTCGCCAGTAGTGATAGAGCTCTCGTCGTCATCAAGCCAGATAAAGATCTTGCCTGTCACGTACCACGAAGAGCCCACAGTCTCAGTCAGCGTCCCAGTCTCGCCATTGTCGACAATGCCAGCAACACGAATCTCGAAAGTATGCTGTGCTCCGTCACAAAGAACAGGCAACCAAGGCGTAATGTTGATCTCGTGTTCGCGAAGGTCAAACGCATCAATACTACTTTGTAATCAGTATGTGCTTCTACGAATATCAGTAGCCCAGAGGTTACGGTCTCAATGTCCAGCCGCTTGGTGGACAATGCACTCGGAAGGGCTTGCTACCGGAATCCCGTGAAAGAAAGGGTCTAGAGTCAAACATACCCGACAATAGGTCGCCATAGCCCTGGAACCACGCCTCCTGTGAAGATGACTGGAAAGGGCCATTGCACGCCAGCAAGCTTTCCATCAATGAGAACCTGGACTTCACGAAACGGCGAATAACCGTAAAGAGTACCATCATACGGTTCGAAAGTGTTAGTGTTAGACTGTAGCACGTTACTCCACCAGAATTCTTCGGTGGCTTGACCGCAAGCTGAGACGGAAAACACAGCTCGGTTGACGTTCTGCGGAAAGTTTATAGTGTTTGTGGCGTTCTCGGAAGGCAAGGTAAATAAGCTAGCTTGGCTCGCAGCTCCCTGTCTTGCCGAGATAGGTACGATCAAATCTGCAGGCTCTACCGTCTCCTGGCTGGTGAAGAAGGTTGCTGTGAGAGTCGTGTTGAAGAATCCAGTATATCTATCCCAGACCCCACATTAGTAATTCATCTCATTATATGTCGGGAGCAGGATGTTCCTGGATGATTGAAACTTTTTGGTGATGGTGAAAGGAGAAAAGTCTGGGGGTGGGGAAAGGTGGCGTACGTATCGTCTATAAGGTTTCCGAGGTCAAAAATAAGCTTTTGGGGCTCGTTCCAGAAATACATAAACTCAGACATGTCTTTGATGTACTCCCAGCGTATGCCGTTCACGGTAGGTTCTGCAGTGGACGTACGCCACACTTCAGTGTCATTGAAGTACATGAGCGCAAGCCTGTCGAATTGGCGCCCTTTTGAGGTGACTGTGAAGTTCATGGTGACTCGATTGAAGTCACAGCTCGGTGGAGTGTAGTCACCTGGAATCCTGTTAGTCGCGATCGAGAGTATACGCCTTTTGGTATTTACCAACGAAAGGTATGCCGTAGGAATACCCAAATGAATGTACCATTAGGACGATCTCACAACTACTCGTAGGGCTAGAACTGGCAATGGTAGTTGTGTTTTCGGCTCCGTCGCCCGAGATCGTCTCGTCTGTTGCGCCTGAAGGTGTGAGAACTGGTTGATAGACCTGGAAAACCTCTAGCACAGCTGCTGAAGAAGTTGCAGCTGGCGAAGGAACTGCATCCTTCACAAGGTTGAAGGAAGTTGTAGAGCTTTCGTCGATCTGCCACTTCTTTATCGTGGCCGGTAGGCATCCTCCAAGAAGTATGGCCAGAGCAATGCAAGACCCGAGGATGGCGAGGAAGAACGCCTTGAAGCCAGTTTCACGAAGGTTGCTCCGAGGTTTAGAGGGTATCGATTGGCTAAAAAATGCTTCTTTGTCGACTCTGGCATCGGAGGAGATGCGGGCACGGTGAGAACTTCCTAGATGGTCAGCTCCCATGCCGGACTTGACTTCGCTGATTGCTGGAGACATGGCAAAGAGTTGACAGTCTTTGGTGCTCAAGTTTCGTCAAAGGACCGTCTCGACTGAAGCGAGGCTCGAGTACGATGTTCTCTTCACCGAATTCCAGCAGTAGCGGCTTTATAGTTGAACACGATTAGTTACCGTTGAAAAGGTGAATGTTGTTCCAGTAGCGTCTCGTTGCGTCAGTAGCTAACTGTTGTCCTACAAAACGGCTTTGGAAGTAGTTGAAGACCGCAAATTCGTCTCTGGTCATCACATAGGATGTTGGTCGGGCTTGAATCTTTGACCAAATTTCTGCTATAGCAGCTTCGAGTATGCTGACGACAGTAGGATCTTGCGCTCCCTCCGGACTGTCCCTCGCGACCTCGAGAGCTTGTGCAACGGAAGTGACTGCCTGACCAGACTGCTGTCCTGTGGACCCATGGTTAATACCGCCCATACTCATTGACGATAAGACGGAGCTAGCGGTGTTGGGAGCGAGGAGAGTGTCGATGCTGGTAGTTTTCAAGAATGAAACAGGAAGGTCTGAGTTGTGATCGAGGAACATTGCGGGAAGGAGTGTTCAGAAGAGGCAGCCAGCATATAAAGATTACAAGCACGAGGGTATGCACATTGCAGAGCGTGGGGTACGCGGTGACCGGTCCTGTGTTTACTGGCTGTGTGACTTGAAAAGATGGCTGAGGCGAATCTGACTGGGTGGCCACCTGCTACTGGCATAGGTAGGGAGCGCCTCATATTTGTTTCTTCTTGCAAGCAGCAGCATAGGATCGGAGCCGGTTGATCCATGGTAGAGCATAACACACGGACAGGGAGGAAGAGATGACAACTCACTAGAAGCGGTAACCGTATGCACCCGGCTCGAAACTGGCAACACCAGGCCGTGGACCGTAAGGCAAGTCGCTCGCGGTCAGTGATCCTATGAACGACGCACCCTTGTTTCGTCGAGAGGAGCCACCAGAGCCAGCCACGGCCGGAAAGGGGCTTGACTCTTGAGGCAGGCTTCGGGAATAGCGTGTAGACGCTCGAGCGTTGCGAAAGGTGGAGAACGACAGACGCGGATGGGTCTCTTTGCACGGTATAGTATCCAACAGATCTGGCGATGCTGGAGCCGCTCCGTGGTGCTCAAGTGATGCTCAGTGGTCGAGAGCCTACCGTCGACAAGAAAGGGGCAAACCTCGGGGGGCCGCTCCAGACTCGGTGCTACTCTGTGAGAGGAGGGACCGGCAATAGCAGACGGCTGCGTGGGCGAGTCTCGGGCCCTCGCGACGCTCCTCTGCCCTGGCTTCCCTTCCGTGATTGCAGCAATGCACTTCTGAACCGAACCGAGCCTGCGCCTGCGCCTGAGCCTGAGCCTGAGCCTGAGCCTGGACGCTGGGCGGCCACCTTTTCTGATCGCTGGTCTGGTCTGGTCTGGTCTGTGGCTGAATTGGGCAGCAGGAGCAGGAGGATTGCCGTGCCGTAGCCCCCTCGCCTCGCCTCGTCTGGCCTCGCCACTCTAGCCTAGACGCGTTACTCGTGCTGTGCTGCCAAACGGTCTGTGGCACCGCGCCGCACCCCCATCAAAACCCACCGCGCGATACAAGCAAGCACATCAGTGGGGGAAGCCACAGACTCTTCGGCAGCGCCAGTACGAAACTACAGTATCGAGAATCGAGATGTCACGATTGCCTGAGTAATGCACGGCGGGGCAGGGTGAAACAGCTGACTTGCTCTCGGGCGGTTCTATGGGGGCTCTATTGTGTCTTGGACGTCGTTTGCCCTCCAGACAGCGGTGTCGCCGTACACTTCACGGCATCGTGGATAATCTCAACGGCAGCTCGGCACCGCGACGGCCTGATGCAGTGATAGAACGCCCATCCAGCCGCTGGGCGACTCAGGGCATCCCCAGCCATCCCGTTCAGGCTTGAGTCGGTTGCTCTCCGACTGGCTCATCCCAGCCCCAAAATACTGTCCTGTCCTGTACAGGAGAGACCAGACCGTGCACGCTACCACTGTCCTCATCGAGCTGCTGCCCACGGCCCAGGGAATCCTGCTACTGTACAGTACTGCATTGTGGACGGGCAGAACCCGCACGCTCCTCACTCAAACTTACCAGGAATCCGTTCAGACGACACTTCCAAACCCCACTGCGGCAGCCCTTCCGCAATGTCATGCAATACTTTTGACTTTCGAGTGATGGAGGCTCAACCACTGCATCGTGACAGCGGCTTTAAAGCTCGTGGGGCCCACAGATGGGATTTCCCCTCAGCATCACCACACAATCCTCCGGGCTGACAAACCTTGAGCAAGCATCCCTCGCCAAGCTGGACAGGTCTCAGTCAGAGTCAGTCCAGCACGAAGATACGCGCCGGGGTTCCGTTCACGTAGGGATGTGCTGGTCAAGTTCTGAGAGCTGTCCTGGCATCGGTTGAGTCGACGATGTTCCGAAACCCACTATCAAAAAAAGTCAATTCTGCACCTGCGAGCCTGCCACCCGCACCTAGGTCCAGATCTACAGTATGCTTTCATGCCAAAATCTGCCCTACGGTGGCAAATACCAGCTTCTCTTGAGTCTTCTCCGGTGCTGGTGCAGGAAAACTCCGTGGTATGGAGGTTGTTCCGTCATGATAGTCGTCGCGAAGAGACGGCCCACTTTTTGACGCCACATCTCGAATCTCGAATTCTCATATTCTGTGGGATCAGCCCCGCATCCGAGCATCTCCAAGGAAGATTTCGAGAGTCCTGATGTGACCGGAGCAGGCGAAGCTGCTTACTCGGCTCGAGCTTGGGGAACTGGTGATGTGTCGCCAAGATTCGTGAAGATCACCGACTGTAGCGTGCAACTCGCAACAGGAAGTCAATCAAGGCTTACAAAATGTCGGAAATAAACCATGTGTTGCCGATGATTATTACAATTATCATTGTTCTTCCTACGATCGAGGATCAATTTGCAACCCTGGCAAGAAAGGCAACGTACGCATGGCCAGACGTTCGAGTGAGGTTCAAGGACGTTCTTCTCAATGGAGGAGCACTCCGCCGCCCCGCCATGCACGGTTGCGCGGTTGACAATTCTTAGCTATGCTGAATATGTATATATCTCCGGGCCCAGTCTTCCAAGTGTCGATTTCTCTGTTTGAGGGCAACGATGGCTTTGTGCTGAGTCGAGTCTCTTCCACGGCAGCGTCTCGGATCGTCGTCATGAGATCATGGACACATGCAGAGAGAATCCTCGAATCACCATCGTGGTAGAAATCCCAGTTGATTCGTCCGTCCGTACACCATCGATACCGAGGGAAGCATCAAAAGCAGGTTCTCAGATCCTATGCGACCGGAATGCTCCCGATCCAGTGGACGGATTCTAGGGACCATCATCGGAGAACAGACATCTGGTGGCCGACGAGGCTGCAATGAGATGCCATCTCGTTCGCTCTGGAGTTCCCAAGATCTGAACCAGATTCATGCTGGTGATGGATGTTCCCTTATTCATGGAGCCAAGCAGTTGTCGCAAAGATTCAGCATTCAGCGGCATGGCATGTTTCCAATTATCAACGGCGTGGGAAGGTTTTCTGTCAGCAATGAATCAAAGTCAAAGTCTGACTATCCACAAGAACCCGCTGCTCGCTGCATGCAAGTCATACTTTGTAACCCCGTCTGATGTATATCTGACCGGTTAGAGCGAATATTCCAAACGTCCCGCGCAATGTCGAGCAGAGTGGAGGCTCGCATATCGTCTCGAATCATCTTCTCTGGATCTTCGTCATTGCAGGAAGTTTGTCGGCGAGTTGTTTTTTCAGTCGAAATGTTTTTTGTTAAAGCGCGTTTGTCTCGAGTCAAGACGAGAGAGTGAAGTGCCGTCCTCGCCGTGGACAGCCGAGGAGTTCCCAAAAGAGATATTTTAAGGTTTTGGCGAGAGTAGTGGAAACTCTAAATTGCAAGCTATGCGCCTCTGCTCACGAAATAGGGAAAGTGGCCCGGACATTGATGACCACCATCATATTCTCAATGTCTAAACCCACGCTTACGAGTCAATGTGTTGTATATTAGACGCAACGGGTGCCATGTTTGGAGAAGCCTGCAGCTTCGAAGCTGAAGCTGACGAAGAAGCTTCCTGCTCACATCACCCCCAAATATATGTCATACTTCCACTACTGAGGGTGCACTGGGTGCTTTTTATGGCATACCAACCATACCGCGTGGGCTCAAAACATTGCACGTCACTTTATCGATGCCAGTATCTGGATCTTGGGCATATAACAGTATGCCAAGGCCAGTCGGTCTGGGAAGCAGGTCAAGGCGCATCATCAAGCGGCACCGTCTTTCCTCTTCAGAACTATCTTGCATGAGAACGAGCCCTAGAGATCTTGCATGATCTCGTGATTTGAGCAGGGTAGGGCTGATGGCTCGCGTAAGTCGTTGCAAACTAAGTTTTACCCCAGCCAGGTGAGGTTACATCCCGTTCTTTGTCCTGGTACGCTAGCTTGAATGGGACTGTAAGTCATTTCACGATATCTCACTTTGTTCAAGTTGAAAAGAATAGTATCCGTCATTTTGTGCCTTTCAAGAACTTGAGAAAATGCTATAGACGTTGGTAATTCAACATAGAGTCAAGTATATTAAGCCAAACATCTCCTCAGTCTGACTTTCAAGCTTAACTTCCTTGACAACACTGACGTTGTCAACACCGCGGCGGACTTCATCATGTCTAGTATCATTTGGACGAGCTAAAGAAGTCTCCGGCTCGATCTAGAATTCTATCATCCACATATCATTATCTGCATTTTAAAAATCGCAATAGTCGATCAACTCCAGCATCGAACTCAGCAGAGCGCTTGGTACTTGGTACCACCGCTTGAGTATACAACTATCTCCATTGCTGATCATTGTTCCTCTTGAACACCAAACCTTCAAGATTTCTGGAGAGACTGCTCACAAAAAGCCTTGCCTGGAACCACATATGTCCAGCCCAACAGCGAAAGTATCTTCGAATCGAACGACAAGATCACCATGGCTTTTCTCAAATCCTTCATTCAGGATGCATTCACCATCTTATTCTTCATCTCCCTTGTCCAGGCCGGCCCGGGCGGTCATCTCATGATGGTCAACCTCAGTCCCTACAACTGGACGAGAACCTATACTCATACGTACCACATGAAATGGAAACCTGGGGAAACCATCCCCACTGGCGGCCAAAGCGAGCTTTACGCCGAATTTTCAATCGATCACGGAGACAACGGCGATTGTGGTGCAGAAGCAAGCTACCAGCTCGATAACACCGATCACAACTTCACCATCCAAGCCCGACAAAACGAGGGGAAGAATCTCTACGTTGAATACAGTGATTCCCTTGCCGCAATGACCATGACAAAGGAAAAGGTCGTAGAGCTTGGATTCGATCATAATGGCGCTACGCTGTTTATTCTTTCTGGAAATGGTGTAGATCCGTATGTCTCTTCCGAGAACCCTGTAGCTTGGATGCAAACACAGCTTCCCGTCATCGGAGACAAGGAGATTAGAGAGATTGCGATGCCGATGTCTCACGATTCTGGGATGTATGAGCCAGTATCCACGGAGTGGGGAGGCAATGGTGAGTGTTACGATCTCCGATACTCAGTCTTTCCCTACAAAATGCTGGAGCTCAGTTCTCCACAGCTGTATACGGAACTATTCATCTCTACTCTCGAAACATAAAACAAAAAAGTACTCTACTAACTCCCATCTTCTAACCAGCACACAACATAGCCACCCAAACCAGAACCATATACGACCAACTCCTCTTCGGCGCCCGCTGGTTCGACCTCCGCCCCTTCCTCAAACGCAAAAAGTTCTACACGGGCCACTGGAGCTTCCTCTACCGTCTAGCAGGAAACATCAAGAAAGGCCACACGGGCGGTACAGGCGAAGGCTTCATCGGTGTAATCGAGCAGGTGAATCGTTTCACTGCCGATTATCCCGGAGAACTTATTGTTTTGGAGATATCGCATGAGTTGAATGGTGATAAATGGGTTGATAGGTTTACCGATGATGAATGGCAGACTTTCTACCTTTTGATGGAAGGGGTTCGGGATCTTTGGGAACCGGGTAATTCAATGTCAACATCAACACTGCGAGATGATCTATCGACTGTACCTGTTTCGACATTCATCCAACCATCCTCAAAATCAGCAGTCCTAGTCGTCGTCCCAAACGGCGCCCCACTACCGACATCTGGAAACCCAGCATTCATCTCTCGATCCCGTCTCCCCTGGCGCGGTTCCTGGGTAGAAGATGCATCAAACGTAGACCGTCTCTCCTCCGCCGTATCCTCGGAACTTATACAATTACGAACTTCTCCTAAATCACCTCTCTTCCGACTCTCCTGGACCATCGTACAAGGATTTCCTGACGTAGCAGATTTGGTAGGTTGACCACCCTTTTTCTTTTTTTCGTTCCATTCCCCAAGTTCTCGGGGCCCTACGATATATATATATAGAATATCATACTAATCGTCTGTCAATAGCTTAATAAGAAAAACTCCATTATAGGACTCTCGATGAAGACATATAGGAAGCTGTACCAGGATATCTGGGGCTGGTTGAACGAGAACACTTGGCCGAATTTGTTGGAGGTGGATAATTTGCATAATAGCCAGATAGCAGCATTATCTATGGTGATAAACCAGAGATTTGCTGATAGGGAGAGATGGGAATCTAAAGTTGCGGATATGAACGTGATTAGTGTTGCGGCGAACTGAAGATTTGAGAATTGAGGTTGATGATTGAGGGTGAGAATTGAGAGGGGATGTTGTTTATGCGGTATAAGAGGAAGCACTAGCGCCAAGGGCAGAAATATTGAGGGTGGTTGAAGCTGTGACTTGAAAGGAAGATAGGAGATATGTGATTCGACTAGATCTATATCAAGATCTGGGCTTCAGACATAGTCCGATTGGTTTTGGTTATGGCTACGCACAACACCAACAGCAGAGCTGGCAATACAAGCTCAAGCCAAATTAACATTACCCCTGTCACTGGAAGTGAAGACGAGCACTCGCATCGAGGAAAATTGCAGGTTAGAATCCGACTAGATTAGTTCTAGTAGAAGCATATATTCCCTTTCTCAACAGAAGACATTCTCAGAAGCTGTCGTCTTGTCAATACGCTCTTAGGCAACTAGCTGTCGCCGTTGAAAGCGAAAATTTCGGTATTGAGATGATGGTATTACTCTTCTTCCGGATAGTCGTTCCGTCAAGATGATCCCTAAACTTCAAAATGGCCGGAAGAGCAGGAGCAGTGACATCGCGGAAAGTGCTCAGCACCGTGCCTGTCAATATAACCTAGCCCCTTCAGCTCCTACCTTACTCGCTCAAGAATTTGATACCCAACCTACCTTCCCATCAAGCTAGCGTATCAAGACCTACAAATGCAAAGATCACATCACACAGTCAACATCATCAAGAGGAACTCAAAAGCGGAGTAATGAACATCTTCGATTAAACTTTATGCGCTTTTAGACCGCAAAGCATCAAGCCCTGCCCTCTCCGATATTTTGCACGAGAAAAGTCAAAGAAAAGGTCATATCTCATCATAACATCATAATTGGAGGCCGAAGCCCACCACTTCCCTCTCGCATCCATTTCCCAATCGCTTCGCTTTCCCAATCCTAATAACAAAGTCGCACAAAGCATTCCCGTTCTATATGCCTCGAATAGACACAAGATAATAAAAAGCAGCTATTTGCATTTAATTCCCTCCGACATAAAACGCAAGATGGTATCCGGTAACACCTAAGCGCTAAAGGAGAGGAAATTCGTATCGTGAGATGTAATGCTGAACGAAGTCTATTTTCAGAAGGTCTCGGACTCGCCGCTGTGATTACTGGCTATGGTGCCAAAGGTATCTGATAAACATTAGCCTTTTTCTGTATAAGAGAGGAGAGAATATGCATACCTCTATTTCTATTTCGTTTGATTACTGTTCCATCATCTCTGTTCAAATCGCCGCTCTTAGAAGAGCTCATGCTTCGGGGACCTGTTGGCTTCCTGGCTGGTACACCTGAAAGCTTTCGGGCTGCCGAGCGCGGCGATCCGCCAGGCTCATAATCATCCATCTGAGCATGCTGGTTGCTCAATGGACTTGGCTTTGTCAACTTGCCAGAACGAATCTTGGGAGGAAGTTCAGGATCAAGGGGCTCCTTTGGTGGTCTTTGAGGAGGCTGCTGTGATGCCGAGCCATTTGAGTAGCCACCATCGGAGATAGGTGACATGTTTCCAGGGTTGCTAGTACCATTGCTATAACGATTGGTCTGCTGTGGTGCGAGGCGATTGAGGCTGGTCTGTGAGCCCCAGTCAGAGAACTTCGGTGACATTGGCTGATCAAAGTTTACAGCTTGGGACTCGAGTGCTGTCTGGTAGCGATGGGTAGGACCAGGTCTTGGTTGAGGATGTTGAAGATTTATCGAGTCTCGATGAGCTTTATACTTCGGATCCTCTGGTGGGAGAGGAGATTCGTTCTCGTCGTATTGCTGCATCTGTTCTTGGGAGTAACCAGTATGGAGTTTGTCATCACCATAAGGATCATGCTGGTGCTCTGAGTAGTTGCCGAGATCTGATCCGGATCTGGAAGGTGGGTCGGCGTATTGCTCTTCTGTCTTCCGTCCGCTGCTACGCCCACTGCTTCGGAAACCACGCAAGACTGTCGACGCCGTGGTCTCTGACCAACGAGAAACCTTAGGTATCCACCCAGAAGAGCCGCTCGAAGTATGCTTCTTCTTCTTATCCGTCTTTGGAGTATTCTCATTGCTTAGCGAAGCAGGCGCAACATACTGCTGCGGTGGTGTACCTAGTGGAGCAGAGCCACCACGGATAACGTCTCTTGTTGGGGTCATGCCACGAGTAGGGGTGAGCAATCGATCGTCCATATCAAATTGACTTGCCATGGCCACTGGTTCCTGATGCTGAGGTTGATAACGTTCTGCTTCTTCCTCGTCGCCTTCGGGCACGGTACTGATGCGGTGATCGGAGAACTTGCGGGTCTCGAATGGCCTCGATGCGCTAGTACCGCGAGGTATGGACAAGTGACCCGATTGACTTGCGTGACTGGCAGTAGAAGTCCCAGCATTTCCTTCAGGCTCGTAACCTCGATCATTCTCGTAGTTGCCCTCTTGACCTAGATCGAAAGATTCATCGTCATGACCGTCTGGTTTGAGTCCCTGAGCAACTTTCAGACCTTCCACGTCCCCAAGCAGCTGCACCAACATGTCTTCAATCTTGCCAAGGTCATTGGTGCTTTTCATGCTTAGACCCTTGAGAGCTCTACGGAACACGTTCCTCTTCTTGTTGCGCATATCGTCGTACACCTCGTCCTGGGAGTTCATCCGTAAAGATCGTGCTCCGCTTTGCGGCTGAGGTCTGGGTCCATTGATGACTTTTTGTACTGACTTCTCGGTGTTGCCCTGGACTTCTGTAATGATCACGTCTTCAGTGTCAGCAAGGAGGCGTTTCATGTCCTCGAAGGAATTGCGCATCTCCGCCGCAGCTCGGACAAGAGTGACAAGAATCTCAGTATCACGCGCGCTTCTTTGGGCATCTCGTACGGTAAGCTGAATATAGTTAGCAACGACTTCTCGACAGGAATGAGCACACTTACATGATCCATTAAAGCAACAATGTCTTTTGACTGGATTCGATCGATTCCGTTGCCAGTGGCACTGTCGTAGATGGGTGATCCCATGCCGTGTGACATGCCACTCAGATGGCGCTGATGCTTGGGGGTGTAGAATGGATCACCGTCATTCATGACATCGGCAATGCCACCGAGGTCCTGATCCATGAATCCGACACCTTTGCCTCTCTGCTCCGGCGTCATGGCTCCAGGAGAACGAGCATTGGGTGCAGACGAAATGTAACCTTCGTCTTTGGGTGAAGCAAGAGGTCGAGTGCCCTGGAAGGATAACTTAGGCGGTGCGTACTCAGCACCCAATCCTTGAAGTCCTCCGTCGAGACCGCCGATGGCAGCAATTGGACTTGTGTCTTCGTAGGGATTCGTGATGAGAGTATCTCGCTTCCGGTCTCCTGACGTTCTCTGCCACTCTTCGTCGTGGTCATGGTCGTGGCTGGCTTCTCTGCTATGGGTTGCAAGAGCCTCAGCACCACCAAGACCAGCTGCGGCGCCTATCAGAGCAGCTTCTGCTGCTTTAAGGTTTGCATCGGATCGTTGATGCTGACTCATAGACCTGGCATCGTACTCTTGTCGAGGAGGCGTCGCTTGTCCGGGCCAGTGCTCGTTATTTCCCTCCTGCGCACCAGCAATAGGACCTTGAATAACAGATGGATTGGTCTCAACATCAGAGTCTACACCGCCAAAGCCTATCTCAGGCATTGGATGGGTTGGATCTGGAAGCCCGCTAGCTCCCATAGCGAAACGCTCATGGCTTTGTGCGGCGCTGAGAGGGGTACCGACACTGTGACGAGGAGAATGCATCTGGCCTCGAGTCTCCTGAGCTCTGTCCGCAAAAGATTTGTGCAATGGGGCTCCTGTATCCTCTTGTCTGTCTGGGTATTGGATCTGGTCCGCTGCAGACTTGCGATTGCGTCCTGCAATGAGAGCAGCAGCAGCTCCTGCAGCACCCGCGGCAATTACTGCTTCAGTAGCATGCGAGTTCTTGTAGTTGGACTTTTCGACTTTCCTCCCTTGTTCGTCCAAGTCATACTCATCTGCATATTTTGATGGCGAATTTCTTTGGCTGTGATCGTCTCGCTCAGAATCATATTCGAGGTCCCGAGTTCCATCGTGCTTTGTTGGACTGTTTCCTCGGCTGGTGAAGAGCCTCTCTGAGCCATCCTCGAAGGATGCATAAGACCCTCGACGATCTCTCTGATCGGGATTGCTGGAATATCCTGACGCTCTTGTAAGATCAGAAGCATTAACGAGCGAAGCGACCGCAGATTCCACGCCAACGGGAGTATGAACAAAGTTGGGGTTCGCGCCGACAGCTCGAACGTTCTCACCACTTGCAATTCGGTCCACTTCTGAGCCACCCATACTGTCATCCGTGTAGTTGGTCATGTGCTTGTAATCCAATCCAGAACTGCGATAGCTCTCTGCATCAAGATCGCGCTGCCTGTCATTCTCCCGGTGTTGCTCTTCCCAATATTCACCATCTTGCGTGATCTCGGAATCAGCGAGTTCACCATGTCTGACTTCCGCAAAATCATGATGGTTTCCACGGACATTTCCTAACGAGTCGAGAGACTTGATCGATCTTCCAGATTGATCCTGACGAACCGACCTGTTCAAGGAGGAGTATGAACCCGTGCTTTGCGTTAATCTTGAGTCTCTCTGTTGGTCAGGTTCGCCTTCAGTATATCCGGAAACGCTTTGAATAGGACTTAAGCCACGGCGCTCTTGTGCGTAAGGAACATATCGCAGTGGTGGTGGTACCTCTTGATGGTAATAATCATGTTGTTGGACGTGATCTTCCTGGAGAAGCTCTGGATCATCATGGTCATCTTGATCATGGTGATTGTGATGTAAGGCTCCGAGTCCGGCTCCTGCAGCGGCGCCAGCTAAGCCAGCTGCCATTGTATGGCCTCCGTGGCCTGCATAATGATCCTCTTCAACAAGGGAATCTTCCTGGTCATATTCCGGCGAACCGTGCATGGGTACCTTGCGACCATGTTCATCCAATTCGTATTCATGACCATGCATATGCTCCTCGCCAGTCGGACTTTGCAAACCTAAATTGCCACGTGAATAGTTCGAGTGCTGGGTTCCAAGGCCTTGCTGCAACGCAACTGGCGTTCTGGTCGGTGTCCGTGATGTTGGAGAAGCTATGCCTCGTGGAACTTCTCGAAGAGGTGTAACTCGCTCCTGACTTGCCGAGTGAGGTCTCTCTGTGTCTGCCGATAGGATTGAACTTCTCGTAATCTCTGAAGCATTGATGTCGCTCATCATGGGCATAGGTGGTACGGCCTCGTGCTCTCGTTCCTCGTAGCTTTCAGCCAGGCTATCACTTCTGCTTCGACTCTTCGTCCTCCGCCTTCGTCGTTCCTTTCGCTCCGAGTCGACTGAGTCCTGAGACTTGTTGTGCTTGTGGAATGTTGCAGCTGCTAATGCTCCAAGACCAACACCCTTGGCTGCTGATTGTAGACCGTGATTCCGATCCTTGCTATGCTTCTTTCGTACCTTGCCATCCTGCACTACGGTCTCTTCAGAAGTCTCTCTCTCGAAGCTCCTCGGAGATTCCTCAAGCTTCACACGATCGATATGCTTGTCCTTGCGCCCCTTGACAGTATTCCCAGAAAGTACTTCCGAATCATTCAAGACCACTTTAGGTCTGCTTGGACTGTCGGTGCCGCTTCTGCCATCAGAAAATCGTCTCGTGCTTGACGACTCCTCGTGTGAATCTCTGGATACACCGCTTCCTGAAGTGACAGATCCTTGGCGGTCTCTTTTGCGATCACGTTCTTGATGCTTGCTTTGTTCTCTCTTCAAAGCCGTCAACTCTGGTAGTATTAATCTTCGAATCGCATCTTCAACAGTTTCCAGAAGCTTAGGATTGTTGATAGAAGACTTGGAGGTGCCGGATCGGAAGGAGTATTGGTCGCCAGACTTGCCGCTCAAATGCGAATTGAGAAGACTGGAATCGACACCTGACACCATTGATTCTTCAACATGGCCTCGACTTGTTCGCCGTTTGGGAGAGGCCACTGACTCCAGAGAATGTTCTCCACTCACACTCCGACTCCTGCTACTGTGCTTCCGACGCCGTGATGATTCTGACTTTTCTCCCCGTACCTTCTCTACCGCTTTCTGCACGACTCTCCTCTCGGGACTGAGACTCCGACTACGTCTCCTCGAAGGTGTCTTGAGCTTATCGGCAGCGACCGCTGCTGCCATTCCTGTTGCGGCGCCTGCTGCCAGAGCCTCGCCTCGAGATAATCCTCGGCTGCTCTTTCTCTCTGGTGATCGTCCTCCATCGAGGAAGCTGTCCGCAGGCATTGAGGATATATCGGATGTATTATGTTGTACATATCTCGAGCCGCTCTCGGTAGAGGGTATGAGAGGACTGCCATGGCGTCTAGGCATGATCTCCACCTCAATTGGACCACCGCCTCTCGATGTTACGTTCGACTCTTCTGTCGCTGAGCGATAAGAGTTCAGACTATGGTCGTCGCCTTCGATCTCGGGCGATCGTCTATCAGATAGAGAAACTCTCCTTGTGTAGGCTTTGCGAGTGCCTGTCTTGTCTGTAATTTTGACGTGCTCGTTCGAGGATCTGCTTCTGCTCTTGCTAGATGGGGTGACCTTCACTCTCACACTGTGATTGAAAGTAGTTAGTCTATGATCAAAGGTTCGAAAATTGACATGATTGGAAATTGTGGGGGTGGAAAGAGTAATTCTTACGATGGGCGTCGAGATTCAGCCTCGCCGGATTTTCCTCCTTCAAAATATTCAATCAACAACGATGTCTTGCTGTCCGAATTGAGTCTGCTGTGACCCTCGTGCTTCTTCCGCCGGGTGGCTATTGTGACATCCTTTCCTTCTGGGAGGGTATAGTCGCTCTGTGCAATGTGCGATTCCAATACACTGGTTCCTCCATTTGTTGACTCCAAGGTCTCGGTATTCGTGTCTGTTGCGGTGGGAAGAGGAGGATACGAGCGCTTCTGGTCGGCGCCCATGCTGGCAACGCAAAAGGTCAACGGCGAAGTCGAGGCATGAGAAGTTTGCTTCGGTCGAGGGTCGTTGTCGGAAAGTGTGGAGTGGCTGGGAGATCGATCCGCGCAAAGCAACCCGGCTGTTGTAACCTGACAGGCTGGGAGGCACGCAGAAATTGACCAGAGACCTGAAAGGCTGAAAGAACAGGGTTGCCGATATGGCCTCGATAGTCCGAAACTGCGCTGCACACAGCAATAACACAGCTGTTAAGCAAAGCTGGACGAGGTAAACAACCTGGGAGCGGGTGCAGTGGTGGGTTATTTTGATTGAAGCTCGGACTTCTGGTTCGATGGAGCCACAATTAGCGGGTGGTGCTAAGTTTCTTCTTGACAAAACACCACAAACGCCCTCAACAGTCCATTTGTCACAGGATGGACCACAAATGCATGCAGAAAATCCCCAATATCCTCTGCTTGGGCGAGAAGTCACCAGCTCTTCTATCAGCCTTTGCCACGAAGTCGTTGTGGCAGTGTCTGTTTGGTTGGACGCCCAACCAATAGGCATCTCAAGAGCCCTATTTCGCTGGCTGCAGCTAAGCGTGAGCGAAGCCCGGTGCGCTCCCGCCCCTCGTCTCCGCAAACCTCTTCGAGGACATCCTCCGTCGAGGCACGTCCGGACTTCGATTTCACATGTATAGGTACAAGCACAAGCGCACAAACGGCTCAATATCTCTACAGTGTTTCAACATCCTCTTCATTGAGCCTCGATACTGCTTGGAGTTTCGTTTGATGCGATGCGATACTTAATATCAGGGGGCTGTCGGCCTCTAGGCAATTTTGAGCTCTGTTCAGCACCAGTGGTGGGGCGTTGGCCTGGAGATAGGGTATCATGAAGGGAACCAGCATGAGCTTTCATGATTCGGTTTGAATGATCACCGCACCAAGGCGTTGGTATCAAATGATATCATGATGGGGTAGAAACTTGCTGCCGACATCAGGGGAACTTTCAAAAGGACCCGAAGTAAAGAGCGACAAGCTGCACAAAATTGATCTTGGCCGAGCCTCACGAGTCTTTTGACATCCGGCCTGATCGAGTCACCAGCACTGGCGGCTGATCAAGGCACCTGGGGCGGGACAATTTTATTTCCCAAGCTTCGGGACGTCGCCGAACTCAGCCTCATGTCACACGTCGAAACTGCTGAGTGCAACAATATATGCGGGTTGGGTGACGAGATATAAACATCTCGTCAAGTGTTGCTTACAGTTAACAAGCACAAACGATGCTGGGGATATTTCAAAGAAATGCATAACCTCTTGAAACAGCTCTTCATCAGTTTCCTTCCACACTTCCAGTCTTTCATAGCTCCTTCCCGTCTCCCAAATCCATCGCACGTCCCCCAACGAAAAGGGCCATTCGAGCATAGATGATCCCATGACTTCCATATGTTCACGTTCCAGGTTATCAACCCACATATCCATCTCAAGACCACATGCTCACGGTCAATGAAAGCTGCTATTTTCATCTCTGGTATGGTATCATAGGTCTTCATCACACTCCTCCCAAATCCTACCATCTCCTACAGTCCTAGGTAATACCCACTCATCCCGCATACCCCCATCTCCATGTCCCAATCTAGAAAGAAGATACCCTTTCCCAGTGACTACCCAAAGTGCATGGCTTCAGATTCTCCAAAAAAAATAAAAAAATTACTGTATCTACAACTTCTTTCGAAAATAGAAGGACAAAATTTGAACGCATGACACAGATCAGATATTCGCCTAGAAGACTACTGTAGCTATCGGAAACCAATTCATCGACAAAGATAAAAGAACCACTTCCCCCATGATTGTGATATCTTTGCCTCTCCTTGACTTGTACTTGACTCCATCCCCTCTAATTTGGGATCACTGTGTGATGAGCCCGTCTCACAAAACACGGAGCCACTCGAAAGGAAAATGATTCGCCAGTGATGTGGAAGAACAGAGAGATACGAAAGATATAGATGCATTACTCATTCATTTACACATAATCTAGTTTTGCCTCTACACCTATACAAGAACGCTTCCCAACGTGCTATGCTCCTGAAGATGATATCCGAAACGCCATGCACATACAATCTTTATACTCCACCTGATGCCCATTTCTATTTCTCCACCCCACAGTATGCAGATATATATAACAAAACAAAAGTCTCCCAAGAGATGAACAATTACATAAGAAGAAAAGCGACAGTAACAGCACAAACTGCCAACAATGATGCACTTCGTCCCACAAACTCATTCATACTCAAAGCACCAGATGCGACACGACCACAACATTCCCTGGTATACGTAACATTGTTATACTATTCTCTCATTAGCCCATACTCTTCAATCGTGCTTGCAGATATCTCACCCTCGCAGCAACCTCAAAAACACTGCCATTGAAATTTCCCTCATTATAGTAATCCACATTCAAGAACTTTGGTGGGAAACCCCATGTCTCATTACACGTCTGCGCCGTAAGTCCCAACGTTCCAAAATCAGTCGTATTGGCGTTCGTAACGTTCAGTAATGGGATATTCGGTACCAAAAGACTATTTCCAAGGATGTTGATATCGTAGTTGAGGTTGTGGTTCGTCATATAGAGGCGGTTCTTAGCATCATTGACAGCGAGATTTGGAGGACGCTGGACTTCACAAGGGAAACTGCGATTGGTGGGGTCGAATGGCGTTTCCCACATCTGCGAAAACTCGTCCAAAACCCAGGGAGTGGAGGTCTGGTTGGCCTCGTAGTCCATGAATATCACAACTCTCTTCCCTTGTAAGATCATTGATGCGAGGGTGGGCCAGTCGTTGATTCCCATGGGGATCTTTGGGGGAACGTATGCATAGTTTTGAATACCGGTTTGTTCGATGAAGGGCACGTATTTTTCGACGTTGGAGTAGTTGCCATTTCCGAGGAGGATGGTGACAACGTCGTATGGGTGCGAATCTACCCATGATTTCACTGTGCCGAGCCAGTCGGTGATGGGTCCTGCGTCTAGGACATCACAGGAAGTATGGCAGAAGTGAGGGACGTTGTTCAACCATTGTATTTGTGCCTGCACTAACCGGATGCCATCGTTCAACTGTGTGGTGACGCTGAGAGCTTGATTTGCAGCAGCATTGCCAGCCTTGACAAAGGGCGAGTTATGAGCTGAAACTTCGGTGATGTTGCTGTATTTTCGAGAGCAGAATTCAGGGTAGTTGTTGCATGGCGTCGTATTTGTAGCTTCGGGTTCAGATGAGGATGTCGAGCTCGCAGTCGAGTTAGAGGTACCGTTGATCGCGGTTGTGGATGGTCTGCCGGATAGAATAATCTGAGAATTCGTGCTGGTGCTTGTTTGGGTTCCCGATGAGTTTCCAGCTATTGAAGCAACTGCGAAGATTGTTGTCGACCCGAGAGTGGTCGTTCTGGTTGTGCTTCCGCTGGTAACTGTGCTCACCACGGCCGCAGTGCTAATGGCAGAAGAACTTCTGCTGGTATCCCGCGTCGACGTGGAGGTGTATGAGATATAGTTGCCAGTTGGAGTAGCTTGCTCAGTCATTCCTGTCAAAAGTGTTACGCCTGAAGGCAAGCTGGATCCTGAGCTGGCACCGGAACTCGAGTCCTGTGCATTGGCGGCAAAGGCAAAGAGGCAGCCATATGGGAGCAGCCGTGAGAAGTGCATATTGTTGATGGTTGTCCAATACCAAAACAATACTCCAACTCCAAGCACTTTTTAACGAATGTCGTTGAGGTTGGGATATGCAAAATCGCGCTGAAGTTAACAGGAAGCTCAATAATAATATCTCTTACCACTCCACATGCTGGGTCAACTTCAGGACAGGCTAGACCAAGCTAGGATCTGATATTATTATCGTCGTCGCAAAATTGGGGGAAAGCAGTCGCGATGACGTCGAAGAGGGTCGGAAGATCCGGCAGAAGACAACGCAATGCACCAGTGGCAGAAGCTACTGTGGCACTAATCTCTGCAGGTCCACGTCCAGATCTTGGGGTCGTTCAGAAAAGTTACCAATTCTTGTGAAGGGTCTATGATAGTAGGAACAGACGAGAAAAACAAGAACAAGAGAGAAGTGCTAGAGAAGAATGAGCGAGTTGACAAATTGTGATCAGACGAGCGTCTTGGTCTTCCCATCATTAATGAGGCTGAGTCGAGGTCCCCGTTGCCAGACGGAGACAAAAGCACCCTGAGCGGCAATAGGTGCAAGTACGTATCAACATCCTCGTATCCACACCTATTGTGCTTGCAGACTGTCACTGGTCCACCAGACTGGTAGGCTTCCGTCTTAGGGATGTTTCGACAGTGCCCAACTCGTGCTCACAATCCCAGGGTATAGGATCACCGGCAAGGATCATACGGCACCCAAGTGTACAGCCGAGACAGCCTGTAAAGCCCTGAATTGAGGGCCCAGATTCGCCGAGCTTCACCGTCCGGACGCATGAACGATGAAGCCCAGTGCTCCTCGTCCTTTCTCGATTCAGATGACGCCCGTTTGCAGCTGTGGTCAACGATCAGAAACTCTGCTCATGCACCAGTGTTGCCAAATCGCGCCAATCCTACAAGCCACCAGCACTGTTTGACTGTAGTGTTGGCAGAGCGTCCAGACCTCACCTAAAACTCTTGCCAGTGGAGCAGGCACATCAGTGGCTGGCAGAGTGCTACAGGATCCGATACGAACCAGCTGCTGCAGGTCGAGACTCGACGCGCGAGAGTGCCGGGATCCCTGTGCCATTCCTGACGTCGTTGGAGACCCAAAGAGCACTGCCGCTATTTTTTTGTCATAATAACTTACTGGCATCCTCAGTCTTAGGTGCACGTTGTCGCTCACTTAATCTCTGCTCTTTCGTCCGCTCGCTGGCTTCAAAGCCAAACCTACCTACCCATGGCTCTTCCAACATTTCGCTCGTTGGCTGCGAGACGGCAGAATAAGAATCAGCAACAAGACAATGGAGTTGTTGGCAACGGAGAAGGAGTTGAGGGGAGTTCAGAACGAACTCTCACACCAACTTACACACCTGGCGTGGATGTCAAACTCGCAACCAAGACTCGAAAGATTTGGATCATTCTTTCGTGCCTATTCTTCTTCATCTCTGTTATTTTCTTGATTCTCGTAAGTTCTCATCTCGCCAAATTCTAACAATAGCTAATGGACCCTACAGACAATTATCGGAAACATCAACAACAAGCCCGTCATCCGCAACACGTATTTCTACTCACTCAACCTCGCAAACATCATTCCCGCCTCCTCCCCCGACGACATCATCTTCACCAATTCCTTAGCCCGCTCCCTCGGCCTACACGACTTTTATCAAGTCGGTCTCTGGAATTTTTGCGAAGGATACACAAATGAGGGTATCACACAATGTTCCAGCCCTCAGAGCCTATTTTGGTTCAACCCAGTTGAAGTTTTGCTCAACGAACTGCTTTCTGGAGCAACAATTGCTCTCCCGGCCGAGATCAATAATATTCTAAGCCTTATCCGGATTGCCAGCCGTGCCATGTTCGGATTCTATCTGACGGGAATATGCATGAACTTTGTCTCCATATTTATCGCTCCTCTCAGTCTCTACTCGAGATGGTGGTCTCTTCCATTGGCGATTTGGACATTTGTTGCTGCTCTCCTCACCACAGCTGCGACTATCATTGCCACAGTCATGTCTGTCATCTTTAAGAACGTCGCTGGGTCCCAAGAGTCGTTGAACATCAAAGCTAGTATCGGCACCCAGATGTTTGCTTTTATGTGGGTAGCATCAGCATTCTCCATCTTTGGATGGTTGGTCCATTTCGGTATGTGCTGCTGCTGTGCAAGCCGCAGAGATGTGAAGACTGGAAGGAGGAAGGGAAGGCAGAGTGCTTATGGAGATGTTGGTAGTGATGAGAAGAAGAGACCCACCGCAGGAGGCAAGAGGTGGGCCAAGATGCCCAACTTTGGAAGTAGGAAGACCGAGGGCGAAGTGGTGTAAACATAATGTATGTTGGATAGATTGGTTTGGCTTTTTTGGTGGGGACGGTTGCATATACGGCGTTGTAGAGGTTGAGCGACATTCACTTGCATAGTTGTCATCATATATGTCCTGATTCAATGCATATAACAAGGTAGAATACTATTATTCACATGATCTCCTTCCCGTATAAAACGGTACTATTTCCTGTTCGCTAGTAGATTTATAATACACTTGGTAGCTCAGACGAGGATATATCCAAGTTCTCAGCTACGTACGTTGCCCGTACGGCCAAGACATTTCCCAGTGACCAAGAATTTAGCTCTAAGGTTCTCGAAACTAGCAGGACTCAATTCTTCAGATGAGCCGTTTTCCACTCGATCATCACGTCTCATCTCATCTGATCTTACCCTTAGTATCCCTTCCCATCACTATTTGATGTTGCTGAGATATCCTGCAATTCGTCTGCCCTTCATAATTGTACATAGAATTTGAACTTCCGTTCTCAATTGATGGCTCTCTTACACATTACAATTTATGCTCTCATCTCATCTCCCCTCGATTCCAATTCTCTCCAACAAGCAGGAAGGACATAGTTAGGGCTAGCGGATATGAGACTTTTCTGTTTCTAATACTTGAAATGATCTTGGACATTAATAGGTTTTGTTGCAAGTCGCAAGTCTCTCCGTCCTGGTGGCCCTCCCAACGTCCCTACCTGTGTCTCCCGGTACATCTCTGGTTTAGTTGAAAAGTGAGAGGGTGTAAAAGTCCCAAAAGTTTCGAACATTGAAGGTACCTATGGATTTGTTGCAAGTCGCAAGTCTTTCCCCTCCTCTGTCGCCGTCCCTATCGTTGTACCTGTCGCGGTCTTTAACTCGGTCGAAGTTCGAAAGGTGTGAATGTCCGAAGAGTCTCGAGCATCAGTGGTATTTGTTGCAAGTCGCAAGTCCCAATGCGTTTGTCTCTGTCCTTATTTCCGTCTTTGACTTAACCAAAGCGTAAATGTCCGAAAAATCTCGAACATTAATAGTATTGTTGCAAGTCGCAAGTGTCTCCGCCCTTGCTACCCTCCCTAGCTCTATCTCTGGCTATAAAAAGTAAGGTTGGCTACCTTACAACGGATTCTGTGGTACAGTTTGCAGCATTGAATCAGATTCACTATTGATTGAATGTCCAGAGGCTCAAAGTGGGTGGAAGCAGTACGTTTGCTTGCTGCATGGCCACGTAGCTGTCTCTGTCCAAAGCAGACTTACGCATCATTTTTAGTATTTCTATATTCATACCTCAACAAAAAATCTGGCAATTGCCATTCTCGCATAAGAAGATCTCCAAATAAGCTACAGATCTCCCATCCAAAACGTCTCAAAACCTTCTCCCTCGCTTCCTGCCTCGATTTCTCGCTTCGCACAGACCAAGTTGCAACCAAGGAAGTACAGCGGAACACCATATGTATCACGCGGGGAAGACAACATATTTCTTCGACTTCTTGTTGTTCCGATTCTTGATCCCTTCTTTTCTCTGTTCAATTCTTCTATTCGGTGTAATATACGATAGGATCTAACAATGGCTCTGGATAAAGCGCACCGTCTGATGATCATCATCGGGATCTCCTTCTCGTTCTTCATTGCTGAGATTTCGGGTATGTGTACTCATCCTGGAGGTTTCTGTTACGCAAGAAGACACAAATCATCTGAAGGAAAACATACTGACGTACAATCTTGTAGTCGGATTCTACACGCATTCCCTGGCGCTGGTCGCTGACGCGTTTCATTATGTACGTTGCTCCTTTACCATTGGCTATGGAGCAGCAATGCTGATTGGATGAACTTCAGATGAATGATTTGGTGGGATTCATCGTTGCCCTCGTGGCTGTACAGGTAAGTCGTATTGTCAATGCTTAAGAACTGAGCAAGTCTGATCACAATGGATAGATATCCAAGCGCGAGAAGTCTCCCGAGGCACTTTCGTTCGGATGGCAAAGAGCTCAGCTCTTAGGAGCGTTCTTCAACGGCGTCTTCTTGCTTGCGTTGGGTGTGAGCATCTTTCTGCAATCTATTGAGAGATTCGTGTCGCTCCAAAGTATATTACCCTACGTCCTGGACCGAGAAGCTCGCTAATGAGTTGCGAAGGGGTTGAGAATCCAATGTTGGTATTGATTATGGGATGTGTTGGTCTTACTTTGAATATCATTAGTGCTGTGTTTCTTCACGGTTTGTATCTCCTATGCTCATTTCCAAGATAGTCACTAATTAGAGCAGAGCATGATCATGGACCACAGCTCTTGACAGCTGGTGAATCTGACAGCAGTAACATGGAACTGCAAGATGTAAGTTTCATTCCCATCCCACCTAAACGCATATTAACCCCTCTAGACCGAACACCCGCACAAAGACCACCGCCATATCCTCGCCGTTCCCAATGATCACGGCCATGGTCACGGTCACGGCCACGACCTAGGCATGATGGGAGTCCTCATCCATGTTATCGGAGACGCAATCAACAACATCGGAGTAATAATCTCCGCCGCCGTAATCTGGAAAGCCACCTACCCAGGCCGCTTCTACGCCGACCCAGGAGTCAGCATGGGAATAGCAATCATGATCCTCCTCTCCTCCCTCCCACTCGTCAAGAACTCCGGCTCCATCCTCCTCGAATCCGTTCCCCTAGGAGTAAGTCTCGAAGACGTAAAACACGATCTGGAGAAAGTCGATGGTGTGCTTTCCATCCATGAACTTCATGCTTGGAGACTTTCGCAGCATAAGGCGTTGGCTTCGGCGCATGTGCTTACGTCGTCGGATTCGTTGACGGAATTTATGGTACAGGCGAAGATGATTAATGAGTGTCTTCATGCGTATGGGATTCATTCTACGACTTTGCAGCCGGAGCTGGTGACGCCCGATAGTAGTCCTGCTGTGAGAGCGATGAGGGGTGTGAGGAGTAGGGTGGGGAGTATTGTTTCAAAGAGTGGGAAAGGGTGTAAGGTTAGATGTGGAACTGTTTGTGAGGAGTTGACTTGCTGTGGGTGAGTCTGAGGTCGAGGTGGTTGGAGTTGGAGGAAACAAAAACGGAGACTGCAGATGATGATGAAACGATGCGTATGGCTGGATATGGGAGGTTGGCGTCTTAGGGTTACAGTTGATCACTGCTCTGTTTTATGATGAAGCAACATTATAGCGGAGTTTTCTTACATACAACAAAATGTCGAGACTGAGGTGCAAAGAACAAATAAATCATGCGTAATGTCAACCCTGTCTGGAGAAATTGAGGTATGAAAAACTGTGTGAAGCATGGTCTGTCCAGAGTCATGAACACCTCTCTGCTTGCCCTTCACTTCGGCTCAAAACTGAATATGCTGCCAAGAAATTCAAGATGTTATATGGTACTTGGTCATTCGACTTGTACCAACATGGTAAAAGGGGCTCGGAACAAACTACACTTTCAAGTCACACTCAAGAGGTCTAGATCTTTACATGCAAATTCGGATCACACTTAGTATCAAGAGCAGATTCACAATGCAGTAGTGAGCATATATGAATTATGGTAATGGAGTGCTGTAAAATTGTAAATAGCAACCTAGTCGGAAGAAGGGGCAATTCGCAAGACAGATCTCGGTGCTATGAAAGGAAAACATATTGCAGAAGAAATGAAACGAAGAGAGCACGATGCCCTAAAACATGGTTAAAGTACCATCATATGTAAGCATCAGTCGAAAACACATGCATTATCAAGTGTCTATATACGATTCGAATCATAAAAGTAGCAGTATCAGGCATCCTCCAAACGCATGCAGTACGAACCAGCGGGTATTGTGAATATTTTCCGTCTCAACTCCAGAATCCCAAAATCAAAATCTCGCATGTTTCCCTCTCTCAAAAGTCTGCAATCGTCTAGTACCACTCTCAATTATTTTGAGGTTCGCCGTTTCTCTGTCTCGATCATGATTGGCAAGCTCTCAAACACTACTTCGTTGTCGGTATAGTGGACAACAAATCCACCGCCAAGAACCCTTCTCATGGCTTGTAGTCTCAATAACTTCCACCACTTATCGATCTTCATGGTTCCTGTCTTGTGGATGCGAACAGTCATTCTAGATCCATACATTTTGCCTGTCTCCTTGTCGATCGCTTTCTGGTATCTTGGTCCTCTAGATGGGTGCTCAATTGTGTTCAAGATATCGGCGAAGTTGGTATGTAGTTCCTTCCGCTCTTTCTTGCCAATATGCCTTGAGGACTCTTTGGCAAGTTGTGAAAGCTTGTGCTCGAGTTGGTTCTTCTGGTGATAGACTTCGTAGCGTTTGACCATGCTGGTATCTATGCTGAATCCTTCTTCGTCTTCTTCTTCACTTGCTGGCTCATCGTCTGCTTCTCGTAGTGTGTAGCTCTTTTCGTAGAGCAACGCGATATTCTCTCCCGCCGCGATCTGGACTGATGTGTCGCTAGAATCCAACTGCTCGACGAATGCGTCCATTGCTGTCTCGGTCATATGTTCTATGTCGTCTATGGATGTTGCAAGGAATCCCCAGGCTTCGCAAGCAGCTGATACGACTTCTCCACTGTCTCCTACTCCAGCAGATTCGCCGTCCGATTCGATGATCTCGAGAAGGTCGTCCATAATTTCTTCGATCTCGGAATCAGATGCGCCTCCATAGATAGCCGCAGCGCTCAATGTATGTATTGCGACAGCTTTGACACCGTGGATCTCCGAGTCGATATATGTCCGCTTGAGGACTTGGAAAATGGCATCGTAGACAGACTCGGAGGGACTCGTTATAAGCGTGAGCGCAATAGCTGTACACAGTTAGCATGGGTGTTTCGCAGTTTTAACTGGGCATACCTCGCAATGCAAGACTTGTCTCCTTCTCACTGTGCTCAGACTTGACGCTCTTGATCAGAGCTGGGAAGATCTCCGCAGTTTTGCCTTGTATCTCATCGTAGGAATAGTGGCTCATAAGCATGTGAACGTACTGCGCCAACGTTATTTCTCTGCCCTGGACACTGCTTCGCTTCCTGTCTATGATCTCCTCTATGCGATCACTAAGATCATGTTTCCACGCCTCTGAGATGTCCTCTGGGACATCTGCGGACAGCATATCGTCTATGGAATTGATGCTCCAGTTGGTACTGTCAGACAAGTTCCCTTCTTCATCATCAGATCCATGCCTGGACACATTTCGGGAGTTCGAGCGCGAGTTCGCCGCTGAGGACGCTCGAGATGAAATCGAGATTCGTGCCTGGGCCTTCTTCGAAACTGTTTTGCCAGACTCGAGAGCCTGACGTCTGAGATCTCTTTCGTGCATGTTGTTTTCTGCTATCGAGCAACGAAGTAAAGGGGAATGGATGATGAAAGATTCGATTTCGTGCGGGGTATGGTGTTGCTTTGACCGAGAATTTGTCGTTATCGCACAGCTCTATTGTGAGGGTTTTGTCGTATGGTAGGTGGATAATCCATGTGGCGAGTTATGAGAATATATGCGCTGTGAGTTGGACAGTCCGGTTTGATATAGGACTGTTAAAAATAGGCAAGCAACAACAATAAATCGACGAACTAAGTTGGTGGTGACTCTAAACTGAACTGAATAATTTTAGTGGGCTTTTATCTCGATGATCTGCACCTGAGGTGGGCACACCTGCAATCAGGAATGTTCGGTCACGTGGAAGTTCTAAAGTCCGAAGTGCTCAAAGAGAACCGGATGACGCTCACGATATTCTGAATTACGCCTAAGATGTGACAATACAGAGTGCTTCCATGACCTAACAGGAACTCATCTGGAAAATTATGAGTCAGTAAACAATCATGCGATGTTGGGGTTTATAAACGCCCTGCTCCTCCCTGCAATTCGTAGCGGCCCTCGACTGGCCCACAAGCGATAAGGCTAGCGCCATCTTGAGCCAGCTAAGGCAGCAGTACCGACCGAATATCCCCTCCCTCAAGACAGACTTTCAACTCCATCTCATCGACAGACATCTTCCAATCTACACATTTGCTCTGCATGAGCTGCGACGAAGCTCCTCGGATTTTCCGCCATCGTCGAGAACTTCGAAGCTCGTCTACCTGAACAACGCACGATCGTGAAACACGACCTCTGGTTCCGTAATTCACCTTCGAACCCCACCTCGACCGCCTTGAACTCGACTTCTATACCTCCGGCTGCACCAACTTCGAATACCCACCATTTCATTCGAGAGATCATTCCATTGGGCTTTTCCGAGAGTAACTTGCCAAAATGACTACTCAAGGTATATCTTCTTTCTTTCTTATCCCGTACTTCTGAAGCGAGGCTGCCAGACTCGGTGATGGCAGCCCGACACCACTTCCCACAAAGGCCAAAGAGCATTCTTCATTCCATGCTCGATAATCTAGCGAGAGACTTATCTGCACATCTGCAAGTCCGTCCGGTGTGGTTCTCTATTACCTAGCGCAGTTATTCTATGATCTTTGCGCAATCGGAATGCTGACTCTAGACAGCCAAAGTTACTCTGACTGCCTTGCACGGCACCATTTCTCCAGCTGAACGAAACATCATCCTCGAACCGGGCTCACCCACTGTTCCGATAGGTAGAGCTTCCAAGAGTGTTAGCAAGGGACTCTTCAGCGCCTCCAACAATGCCTGGTTTGATAGCCCTGTCATGTCTCGCGAACATGCCCAAATCACAATGAACGCAGAGGACAAGGTATGACTTCAGGAACCTTTTCTTTGAGCGCTGCTAACATGTTGCAGATTATCATTATTCAGGATATTGGTTCTATGCACGGTACATGGGTGAATGATATGGAGTTGGCCCGTAATCTACCATCGACACTTAACAATGGCGACATCGTGGTCTTTGGGGCTGAGGTCAGACGTGGGCCAGAGACTTTTCCAGCCTGTTCCTTCCGTGTCAACTTTGAATTCACTCAAAAGCAGTAAGTAACCTACCTTTCCTTCTCGTGTGATTAAGCAGCAGCTCATATTTGTGTTTGTAGATCTGCCAACACCTTCGCTTTTCCCGAATCCTCCGATATCGAAGACGCAGAAGGAGAGGACTACGACTTTAGTGACGATGAAAATATTGGCAGAAATCAACAATCTAGTGAAGACGATGTATCATTCGAGTCTCTATCCCCAAAACCATCAAAAGTCCATGATGCTATCGACCTGACCAGAGATGACTCCCCGGACAAATCATTGCCAGACAGAATCGATCTCACTGGCGACACACCCTCTGAGAGAATCATAATGGACGTATTGGCTGGTTGTGCGGCTGATGTCGACCACAAAAAGGACCCCGTTAGCATCGCTATTCAAGCTACAAGCGCTCCTATCCTTGTTGATAGTGAGGATGAGGAAGCTGGCTTTACCTCTGAATCTGCAGAGCAATCAGATGAGGCTTCAGACGATTCAGACAGCTCAGATGACTCTGTTGGCTGCATTGACCAGGACCTGCTCGATGTGTCAGACTCAGAAGGCGAGTCGGAGGATCTGCCCATGGACGAAATCTACTACGCGGAAAGCATTCAGGGGTTTTCTGATGAGGACCATGATGAGGAAGAGAGGCCAATTGCCGACAATGTCAACCGATATGCTCGCAGTACACATGAAAATCCTGCTATCCTTCTGTCCGACATCCGGACTCGAACCCAATTCCCTGACAGCGTTGCTGACGACGAAGATGATGACGATGATGATAGTGACTTGGGCCTTTCTGAGGCAGGAGAGGCCGGCCTTCGAGCTCTGTTTGACGATGGTCTCTTGCAGGACCACGAGGACTCGGAATCCGGGCATGAGTCGGAATCAGAATCGGAGCTCGAGATTGATTCTGAGGCTATTCAGACTTCTGCTATTGAGGTAGCTGCACATCCTGTTGCACCGGCTCCCATAACTCTGCCCTCTCTACGCCTAGCCAACGATGTCACAACCCACACCCCCCAGAATAACAGTACGCTGCATATGCCGTCATATCCTGTTGTTCGACACCCAAGCCCATCCGATGCTGCTATGGTCAAGATTGCCCTTCCCCAACAACAAGAAAGATACCCAAGCGGAGTTTGCGAGGTTGGAACATTTGGCGGCAAGTCCACGGCACAAGTACTCGGGGAGAAAACGGGAAAGAACGCGTACTTTGAGGCTCGAGAGGCTAACAAAGCCAAATTCATCGAAGAGACAAAACCCAAGTTGAATTTCGCTATCCCAGACTCAGCTACGAGTACCTCGGTCATCCCTCTCTTCTCGTCAGCGCCCTCGCCTGTCAAGCCATTCAAGTCTTTGGGCGCCTTTGGCCATTCTAAGGCTCAAGTTCCATCTCCCTCGAGCGATAGGGACGTTCGACGTATTGGGTTTAGCTTTAGTGACAGCTTTGGCGCTCCTTCCAAAGCTCCAGAGCCATCATTTACACCACGCGAGCCTTGTTCATTCCTCGACAAGCCTGATCCTAGTCCAGTTCCAGCACGAGCTCCCAGCCCTCAGCTAGACATGACGAGCGCGCACAGCTTCCATGTCAGCAAAATCTCAGCGACTACTGGCCCCACTAGCAAAGCCAATCCTCGTGGTATCAAGATCAACGATATCATCGACACCTCAACAGCAGCTCAACGCCCACTCAAACTAAAGCGCAAGGCTGATGAGATCTCTGATGTTACTGAACAAGAACTTAGAATGTGGGCAACAGCTTCTTCCACTTCGAATGCATCCAAGCTAGCTCAGGCGGCTACGGCTTCAGAGATTGCCAATTCTCAACGCATTGCAATCAGCGGGTCAGCATCTGAGTCTCGACCAAACAAGAGGATCAAGAAGCTTTTAGAGAATGTCGGTTATGCTGCACTTGGAGGAGTTGCTGTGGGCGCAGGACTATTCACTGTTCTTGTCGCAACTGCCCCTGACTTCTTGTGATATCGGATTTGCCATCACGAGTCATGTCGATCTGGCACAAGCGATCTCACTCATCCTGCTAGTCTGCCAAGATGCACGATACGGTTAGGCCTGGGGAATCGGGGTTCATTATAGGAATTGGAGTCTTTGGTTGGGAGCTTTGTCAGGCTGGTCGTCATCTTTTCGTTTCTTGCATTTCGGCGCTTTCAAGGAGGGCGCCAGGGCAAATTTGCGCAACGGCCTTTGTTTTCTGCTAGCTCACGTAGGCTTTGGTGGGCAGCAATAAATACTTTCATACATAAGATTGTGTCGGCTCTCTCTTGTCTCGAGGATGATAAGATCATCATTGCAAGATGCATAGGTCTTCTGCGAACAGTAATGTTGCCATTCTCAAAATACTAACATTACATCTCGAAAGAAAGAGTGACATAGCTGCCAATACGTATTAACGGCTATTCGATAAGTTCATGTCTCGTGGCACCAATCAAACATGCATCGCCGTTGCTCGACAAGGACATAATCTTGCTAGCGCGGGTGAAGTAAAACATTTCCATGCTCTGTGGTTCTCTTGATCCTTGGTATTATCGACAGTGGCCTCTTTGGTACTTCCTTCTGTCAGTACATCCACACGTGTGAGGCTGTTGCCAAGGACCGAAGCAGGTCGCACTCTACTCTACATCCACTCACCGAAGCCAAGTGGCTGCCTGCATCGACGGTGGAGCAGTAACTCCCAGACACACCTGAGAACGCTACATTTGCAGCTTGACTTCTTGAGTCACGAGCACTCGGGAAAGCTTACTTCTTGACGTCTGATACATCGTATTGCCCCTGCGCTATAGATACAGCATACGAGTAGCTCAGCACATGTGTGCAACGCCAAATGCCTCTAGAAGACGCCTCCCAAACGTGGAAGCTTCCACTGTATGTTGTCTGCGCCTTCTTCTTTCGTCGCACTTTTTTCTAATTCGCAATAATAATCTGATGTTATTTTCATGTTCAAATCTTAAATTGGTGAGGACACAGAAACTCTGTTTTCAGCTCGGGGATGCTGATGCAGCATACGATGATAGCAACGAAGGGATATCAGCAGTCATCAGCTGCAAATACTGAGAGTCTATGCAAGGGCGATCAACATGGAGATCAACTCCTTTAGGCAATCGACCACATTCTTGATTTGTCGAGGAATAATTGAGACTTGCTGACGGCGTGCGTTGTTTCTTTTTCGCAACACTCTCAATAGGAAGCTCCAAAGCAACAGTGGTGGTCTCACAGCATTCCTTGGCACTGTTGTACCACTTATGCAACTTCCCTTCATATCAGCCAGTACAAGCTTGTTTCATGAATTTTGACCTCTGAGGACGTTTCTTCAACGGTGACTTGCAGTACCTTGAACCAAAATCCGTTCTATTGGCGCATGCAATGGGCTCGCTAGCTCCCAACCATATTCAAGATGGGAAGCGGCCATGCTCCTCCGATCATAGATAGCGTCCATGACAATCGAAGGATGGTACTACAGACCCATCGTGTTCTGCGAGGCACAGAGTTCAGACACACCTCCCCTTGTTGGAACCCCACGCGTGCAATTGACATTGTGCAGCTTGAAGTAATGTGAAGAACCGGTGGGACTCTCGCAGGATCGCTTACAGTGATACACATACGATATCCCAAGCGTTTACTTGTACGCAGAGGATCAGCCACGGAATATCTATGCTTCCGTGCCTTCGGGATACTGTACCATGGTAAGTTCCATGCTGTGGTTCGATTCACTGGCCGAACACTATATCACCAGACCATCCTACTAACGTTCCTGCATTCCGTCACTTAGTGGTCCAATAATACACAATGCCATTCTTTGGGGATTATGCGGTGTGAGACTGTTGGCTACCTTTGTCAATTTAAGATTTCTCTTGCCCAATGGAAATGAAGTTCTCGCGATATTTGCTCATTGTCAAGTCAGCCCAAGACCCGAGACTAGGTGCCCTGTGTGGTGCCCTGTGTGGGGGATAGGAGTCATGGAGGGGTTGAAGAGGTATAAAGTCACCCATCCTCCCGATCTCCAAGACGAGACAAACTGCAAAGCCGAAGTTCCGCACTCAAGCAATTCTCTACTCAGACAAGTCTCAAAGCTTCGGATATATTATCAACTATTATACTTCTTCCATTTCCCAGCGAGGAACCACTTCATCTTCATAAGCCATCAACTCAACCTCCTTTCACTAAGCCCGCCCAACTCTCATCGCCAAAGTCGCTGCCATGTCTCATTACTATTATCAAGCTTCAACATCCTGCGACTGCGTCCAAAGGGCGCAGTTCGAGACATGTCCTGAATGTTGTGGCAATCCACGAAGGTAAAAATTCGCTAAGCCTTCCGACACTTTGATCCCCATGTTATGTGAACACGAGCAGCTAATCATCTTCTAAAGCGTCCCATACTGCCAGAGATGTCATTTCTCTGGCGTAGTTGGTCACATCTGTCCTAATTGCAATGTTCCTCCCGCAGCAACTACGGCAGCAGACGGGGATAAGAAACGCAGCCGCAAAGTCACGGTCAAGAAGTGACCATGGGGACTACTCATCGAGTACATTGAGATCCTCTTCTGGTTAGTTGAGAGGCGTTAGGCTGTACTAGCAGTGTTTGGCGGCGAAGGAGTTTGATATCCATGTGGCTGTTTGTCATTTCCTCACGTTCGTTGGTTAGCTTTCATTGTGCATGTCATACCTGTATCAGTTCAAGGAGCCGCTTACCAGAGCACTGAGATTTCGGCACCACTTGAAATTTGGGTTGGAGGTACCAGGAACAAAGAGCAGGAACACGCAGCTCCCCAGACTGTGGGTAGCCGTATGGACGGCATGGGATTTCGGCCTTTTTCTCATCATTCGCTTTCTTCCTTTCTCCTGTGACGCAAGCTATATTGTATCTCTTATCCCACACTATTGACAGACACATATCATCAATCTATCTACTGATATCGCTTATGCATCGAACAATCCCACGCTTTCTTTATATTGCTCGGGTCCCCTTTCCCTGCTTTGTGACCATAGCTTGATTTCTTAGTGAGGAAGCACAAGGCATGCACGTGCACATAACGTCGAGTCCCGATCGCACCAACAAGGCTGGGCTAGAACAGTACCACAGTAACATAACTCAAGCCTCGGCACTGCTGGACAGCCACGATTCCCATGAACTACATGCCAGCTGAAGTGGCTAGGTTGTGCTTCACGCAGGCACAGCAGCGGAAGGGTGAATTTCCCCTTACCTAGTATCACACAACTGCCTTATCATGTTGTTATGACGTTGCCACTCACATCGACCTGCCTCGAGATATCATATATAGCTCCTATCTACTGGCCCTCTGACCACCAGTTCACGAACGTCTTGTTCGTTTTCATGGTCTGAGGTCTCACAACGTCCGTTTTAAACGTTGGTACCGGGCCCTGTATATTGAGCTGGAGACCGCTCCTTATTTCCTTTCCATTGGGCAAGTCTTATCTTTATGACGGATTGAACATGGATATTATGCTGTGTTGCGTGGTACTGGGAGGAGATTAGGCAGGTATCCTTTCATCCAGATTATGTCTGCCCTTGGTTTCTCTTGCTCGGAGATACTTCAGCCGCAGATGAGTGGTCTTCCTCGCCCAGCATGGTGTCTTAAACTTTATGTGCATGTTGTGTTTCGGTGTACTTCTGGCATGGATATCTATCAGTTGCATTGAAGGAGCGTGGTGGTGCGGTGACCACTGCCATGGAAATGTACTGCGTGGGTTTGGACGCTCGAGCTGATGAGGGAGTATTCGGTATAAAGGAGGTAACACGGTGGCAAAGCCGATCAGAACCGTTCTGGAAAGAGTGGTTGGATTACGCTGCTTATCACGGGTAAAAGAATGGAGGATTATGGGATGTAACGACAATACGTGAAGAACTGAGGAGGTTCGGAAGACACGCAGGGAATGTACACCACAAGTCTCAATCAGGGAAGCCGAGAACAATGTATGCTCGGGGAGAGTAAAGAGTGAGAATTAGCGAGACGACATTCGGCTAATCCTTCCAGACAAAAGGGGGACGGTCGGCTGATTCTCACATTGACATACACGGCATGGCTTTCAATATCGGTCCATTGCATCAACATCGACAAACCAAATTCCCATCCTCTTTTTTTGAAAGCTACCAAGCACGATAACGGAGAATCCTCCCGAAGCCTTCTCAGGTTAGGCACCAGTCTGATTCGGAGTTGACCCACACTCCTCCACACGGCTCTCTGCCTCCATGCTCCAGTTCTCCCGACGTCCAAGGCTCTCTAGGATATTTGTGAAATGTTGTTCCTTCTCGTACGATGCTTACAAGGTTCAGGTATTCGGCAAAGAGAATTCCATTCTCCTCGCGATCAATCGATACCAAGCCAGCTCTCGTGCCGTCAAACAGCCACTGGTCGTCTGCTTGCCAAGATGTTACTCTGTCATATTTCAGCATAATCCACTACTTCCTCAAGAAAATTACGTGTTCGGATGGCCATCGCCTGGGTGAATTTTGAGGGAATGTCCAATACACAAAGCTGATATGATGGATATGGAAATATGACATTCGGTAAGGTATGCTGACTGAAAGCTGAGACTTACTCGATAATGAGAGCCAAGCGAGCTTTCTTATGAAGCTCCAAGCCTTCCCATGATGGGTTGCTCTTGACAGGGCTTTTCTTGACGTAATATCGATGGCCATCAAGAAGGCATAGTATGATAGCTTCGGTAATTCTAGCCTGAAGAGGTGTGATGGTGAAACAAGAATGTGACGGAAGTCTGATGCGGAGTCCTTCATCAGTGACAGTCCCCCTTTGATCCATACGATGACCGACTTTCTGGCAAGGCAGGAACGATGAAGGTGCCCATCGATAACCTTGTTCTGGGAGTCGGGGACCTGAGACGAAAAGAATAGACACTGGCATGTTGTCCTTGTGCAACCTCCAGAAGATCTTCATTCTGTCTGAAATTGAAACCTGGAACTGCATCAGCCTTGATTCGTCGATGAAGATATGAATGAGTTTATTTCGGCAGTCCGGATTTGTTGATCCAACGCATATGTAGTGTCTTTATATACAGGTGGTATACATTGTTGATCAACGGCACCAACCACAAAGAAAATGTTCATCATGACCGTCAGGTTTGCCTACCTTCATCAACTCTTCCATGTCAAAGTTCATCAGTATAGCACCGCAAATTGCTTCATCTGACTCCACTGCAACGAGTCAGTAATACCCTTAGCTGGAATGCGGTGGCGGACCGGTGACAGAACGATCGCAGATGAGGAGTTTCCATAATAAATCCATCAGACGATCGTCTTGCATGTCACTGTAAATATGGAAGGTCGTGTCGCAGTCCCAACCAATCGTATTGAAGTAGTTAGTCTTCAAGTCCCTCTGTCTTGCCATCCAGTTGAGGGAAGAAGTCTGGAACAAGTGAGAACGCTCCTTAAATTGGAATAGCAGTCTCTTGGCGAGAACAGCTTCTTGTAGTGTCCATAATCGACGAATCCAACGCGAGCATCGTATGCGCATATTGAGCTCTTCATAGTTTGCTTCGGCCGTTGAAGCCATGAGTTCCGCGTCGAATACCAGCACTCTCTCTGCTCGTGAGTATACTTCGCGCATCTGCATTACTAAAAACAAAACTGTTAGCTTATTGTCTTTCTGTCTTATTATTGTCAATCCATAGGTAGCAATACAAATAGATCGTGTAAGCAAATTTGCAATTTGACAAAAATAAGAATAAAACCCCCCTAGAATGACTTGGTTGTCCACCGAAGAAAGTACATCTTCGCCAAAAATGCCAATCCCATTATACATTCAATATTACTCGACCAGTATGAGAAACACGAATTTAGCAGGCAATACCAACATTTGACCATTAGCCACTAGGGCATTGTGGAAACCACATTCGCTACTACTGGATAGACGTGGTAAGATAAAACCCACTTGCTCTGGCATGGATATGCTCAGGATTGCGCGGCACACACAGCGTATCCATCCAGAAAAATACTCGATCATCGTGCTTCTCATGCCTGTACCATTTGACATTTTCCGGATCAGGCCATTGGAGGTCAAAATCGGGCAGCGTATAGGTTTTCGAGATGGCAGAAACGATCTTCTGGAGGCGACATAGTGGGAGAGAATTCTGGAAGGCACAAAGTTTCAGTCAGTTTAATGGAATCATCAAAGTCCCAGTTAGGCTCGGGACTTTTGAGACTCATAGTCTTTGACACGAATTCAGACATTCGTTAATGTGATGTCTATGACAAAATAATATCCGAGTGTCATGCGAGGAAAATGGCAAGGGTGAAGGAAGAGTCTACGAACATGAGGAGTCGCTTAGCGTTTAAAGCCACGCTAGAGAGAGTCCCTTCCAGATATGTTTCAGAAACACTTTTCTTTGCGCCATGTCAATCGACATCACTTCATCTCCGCTGTCTTCACTCTTTCATCTCGTGCCCACATCATGAAAACTAACAAAAGAAGGAGGTTAGAGTGTGGCATACCGAATCTGGATTCCCCCAACCATCTGTCCACACATGGCTCATCGCTGTGTATTCAAGACCAGGCTCCGAGGATGCTGAGATGACTTCCAAGGCATTGATGCCATCTTTTCCAACCTGGAGATAGTCAGAACATCAGCTGGATTCTTTCAACACTCTCGCGCCAAAACCTAGTTTCGCTCTACAGATCTCGAGCCTCTAGCCTCTCGCACTCCCAGGCTTTCATATATCATGAGCACCATCTTCTACTGGCTAGAAACGAAAAATATGGACTGAAACAGTACCTACCAATCTTAGAACAGGTATTTCATCCTTCTCAATGATCTGATGCAGCTTCTCAGAATCCACAGTCAAGATATTGCACTGGCAATTTTTCATTTCATGGGCGAGTTTTGGCAACTGCAGCTGAGCAACCGCTCTACAATCCTTGTCATCTGTGCTACAAGTACTATGATCAAGCTTTCTCAACGGCGGTCCCAGCAGACTGACGAAGTACTGCCCAGCAACATTGAAGCTTGATCGAATCTGCTCAATGACTACCGGACACCAGCCTTGTTTCATCATGCGGGCGGTTAGAAAAGGACTTCGCGTAAGTCTGAAATGCAGACCCTTCTCCCAAGGTATGTCCCTTCCATAAGCAGACTGAGTATGCCCAGTACTCAATAGAAGCTGCGTCATCCCAACCTGTAGAGATATTGCAAGTATTTGGATGCTCAACAAAATCTCCGGTGGCAAAGGACTTGAATTCAGTCTTGAGAGTTGCTCCCAAGAGTGATATACAAGACCCAGACAGTCGGCAATACTTTGATTGCGTTGGTTAACGTATGCCTTTGTGTACTCATGATGGCTCTTCTCTGCCTCGACCTGTTGCTGAACTTCATGCAGGATCTCAGGAAGCTTTCGAGTCGTGATCCATTTCTCTCCTGTCTCATCAGTGCTCACAAAGTCTTCGATCTTTATCTTGACGCCGAGTAGTTCTTGCATGAACCCAAAGTACAGCCAGACTTGAAGAAATCCGCCGATTACTCTGGCCGAGTGGTTTTGAAAGTTGCCTTGGAGTAGGAGATCAAGGTCGAATCCTCGCTGCGTAGGGTAAGAGGCAAATTTTTGTCCATCATACTCACAATCTCCGAGGTAGGGCACACGAATAGGATCATATGGTTTTGCAACAGGAGGCAGGTGTTCCATCTCTTAGCACTGGAGGACAGCTCAGTCCACAAGCGTTTCTGGGTGACTCAAGGAAAGCCCAACAGGATCTTCTCACCAAGAGTCAATGTCCAAGACAGATAAAAGGAGGTTGATGAGGTTCGGATGGTACAACGCTGGAGGGATCGCGATGCAAGAACGACTCGAAGACACCAGAGCTGTGGAACCAATCAAAGCAAGCCACGAAAAACAGCCACAAATTGCTCAGCCGTTTCTACACAACACGCAGAGCATATTTGTGTTCGTCCGACTCTCTTTACTTGCCACACTTCATAGACGGAGATGCCGACGGATATCAACATATGTTTCAGAGAAGCTGCGATGGTGTTGCGGCTCTCGGGGTGCAGGAGAGGGACTGGGCAAGTTCGCCCAATCTCCTTATCAATGAGGACAATATTGTCAGCTGGTTGCTCAGAATCTCCTCTGCCAATCGGTATGGTCCAGTGCCTTACACGTCTCTCTATCACAAAGTGGAGCGTCGGCTACTTTCTTCAAATCGCAACAACAACTCTCGTCCACCTACGCACTTGACGCAGGCTCGCCTAATATTTTCCCATCGAGGCATTCAGCGGACCACAACTGGGTGAAGGAGTTCCTCGTCCGCCCCTACCTTAGCCATCGTGTTAGCCAGCAGCTTGCTGAATCTCATGACCACAAGAGCCATGGCTGGCCTCGGTCCTCTTGTCGTTCACCGCCGGCGTCCGAAGTCATGAGGTGCTGCACATCATCGCTGCCGATTCTATGGAATGCGGGGAAGCGCCTCCTCTGGCGAATTTGGGGACCGCCACTATTTCTGCTTATACTATTTGGTGCAGAGCAATATTGAGGACGATGAGGAAATCAATTGAGACTTCTAGCTTGAGCAGCAAAATGTTCAACAGTTCTGAGAAGACTCAAACAAAGGATTAATCATCCATTCGGTCTTGGCCCTCCGCAGCAGAAAAACGATCCGAAACTACAAAATTTCTTCTAGTCAGCCAGCCGAAGCTCCACACGCAAGAAGGGCTGGGCTATGGCTAAGTTGTCATCAACTTCCCCAGATTGTTACATCATGCTAAAAAGCTTGCTAGCGCTGCTCCACTCTCACGGATACCTGCGGATATTCTGAATAAGCAAAAAAAATCAGCTGTACCTGAAAATCCGAAAATTATTATTAGCACCGAAGAGATTTCTCAAATTTTACTGGATGGTGGGCCACAGGGCAGATGAAGCCCGCAGAGAGGCTCTGAGTACCGACACGACTCATGCTGGGGTGCATTGCAGCATGACAATAGCATGGTTGAGACGTGTACAGACCCAATATACCTGAGGGCCACCAGGAAACCTGTTCTGATGTGATCATGAAGGCAAATGAGGTTTTGGCCATCGCCTGGAGCACGTTCACCAGATGATGTACCCGGATGTTTCAATGAGTAATGCCATGGAAAGAGGAAGCCTGACCAAGAGGGAAAAAGCTCTCACCGCAAGGCCCTGGCGGAATCACGAACTCGCCTGAAGCGCTGACGAAAGCAGCACGAAACCAGTCAATGAGTTTCCTGGGGGTAATGGAATGAAGCTCGGGAGGCACCTGACCCTGCTGTGACTAATGTCTGGCCAATGAGACCACGCCATTGCCGACACGACCACCGTTAGCTCATCAATGCAACGAGGCTGTTCCTCTAACTGCAAAGCTCCTTGAGGAATGTCGTGCAAAGACTTTTGACGATGACACGACTAGGAGGGGAAGGCGAGCTGGCTATAAGAAATGAGCCCTCCACGGGTGCTACCAATTTTCATTTCCTACTCATCATCAAGCAATAACATCACAGCTACTCTTCCATCACAAAGCATTCAACCTACATTCCACCGAAAGTCATAGCTCGTCATCAAATCTCACATCAACACAACACGTTCTCCACACCTCACATAATGCCTTCCTACCAAGTCACAGAGCCTCACCCAACCGTCTCAGGATGGACTCACGCTGGCCGAGGAGGAGCAGGTAACACCTTCAAGGCTCCTAAAACCACCAAGGGCAGCACTGCCAAAGGCCCTGCTTCTCTCTTCGAGCACGGTATTCCATCCGCAGCCAAGTCCAAATTCAGCTCCGGCAGAGGAGGCGCTGGCAATATCCATTCTCCATCAGAGCGAGCGATCTTCTCCTTCGACGAGGAGCTTGTCCGTGAGTCGACCAGAGAGCAGCGAGCAAAGCAAGGCTCAGCATGGCACGTCGGACGAGGAGGAGCTGGAAACTTCGCTACTGAGCGTTCACCAGCCGGTCGCAAGGACTCTTCAAGCTCGGACTATAGCAATGGCAGTGTAAGACGACCTAACTTCTTCGGCCGTCTCAGTGCCACTTTCTCGGACAGAGACTAAGACTCTTCTACAGCCTCGCTATTAATTGCTCGGTCAAACACATCTTTCTTTGTCAACGGCACGGCGTCAACACGGTTTACATGACGGCATGGTGGGATATCATCGAGCGGGCTGGTTCTTGATTCCTGCTCTCATCATTGACGATGATACGATCTCTCATCTCTCGGCGCAAACGAAACCAGAAAAAAAGCAGGTTGCATACTACGGCGTTCTTGATCTTCATGTTTGGAAGACTATTTTGTATTGGATCGGAGTTGGCGAGCATTTCGAGAAAACGGATACGGGAAAAAAGCTTGGGACCTCAGGACGCTCTGGCTGGCATGACTCCAGACCCTCCTGGTGATATTTTATGATCTCTTCCTTTGTCTTTGGCGACACAGCGAGCGATGGATATACCCCCAACACCTTTTTGAAATATACCCGGCATATTATTTTGTCACTTGTTTTTGTACTGCATAGCATAGGGGTGGGAGGTAGCGATGATTCTTGGTATGGCGATGGGGTAGCTACTTAATATATCAAAATATCGAAATGGCTTTCAAGCTTTATTATACAATATGTCCCACCTGCTCGTGAAGATTGTGACATCAATATTCACACATGCACAAAGTACCCTTAATATTTTGCACTCAAGCATTGCAAATACAATACCTAGCCCAAGTCACTGAAAGCAGAGGCAGGATAGCAGAATATCAGGATAACTGTACACTGCAACGCGTGCAGTCACAGTCTCCATCGCGCAACTCCCTCAATCTCACTCAACCTCTCAGGGACCAACATCGCACACAGCACCCAACAACAGGACTCTCAACCTCCCCAAATCACTCTTTCCATTCCCGTTTGCCTCCATCACTAACCTTCAAAGCGAACTTCAAACCCCGAAAGTGTCCACCGAGCAATCAATCACGTAACGACCTCCCCCTCTCGCGCCTTCCCCGCACCCCATGTTTCTCTTACCCCATAGCGTCTTGGTACTCCCTCTCCATTCCTCAGCTATCAACCCCTTACCTCTTTTCGAATCTGGAAAGGAGTGCTTCTAGAAGGGTTTTTTGTGACACATGGTGTTTTGGTTGGTGCGTGGTGAGGTTGTACGAGAGGGTTTGTTGCATGTCGATGGATTCGCGGTTCTCCGGGGTCCGGAGGGAGAAAGGGGGAGTTGGTGGATGTTGATTTTTGGTGAGAAGAGATGATGACTTGATGGTTTGATGTGAAGAGTGTGGATGTGTTGACCGCTGTTTGAAGGTGAGTAGTGTGTGTATGGTTGTTTAGGAAGATACTCGCGCGTAGGATGGGTGAGGAGAGGTGGTGAGACCTCATCCACCAGGCTCCGCTTGTGATTTTGGAGTATCTACGATGCAGTGCTGGCCTGTGAAGGGTCTGGCAAGGGAGAAATGAGCACCAACGCTTACAGCAAAAAGTGGATTCTTTCTTTCTGTCAGACTAGCACGAGGCGTGTGTCATGAGCTCAAAAGTGAGGAGTGAACTATTGTTTAAGCCTCAGCCAACACAAAGTCAGTATCCAGGCCTCTGTGATCCGGTCTTTGCATCTTCTTGACTCCAGCGTGAGGTTGAGATGTACAGCATACGCAGGTATACCGAGTTTATGAGCAGTCCAACAACCTTTTTGAAAGATCACTTAAAGATGTGATGTGCTGCCATCACCCAATACATAAATCACTCCACCAACTGCAGTATCTTTTCTCGAAACAAATTATCTTCAAGTCCCAGTAGACAAAAGAACGGAGTCATGTGACCGGCAGAAAGACTCGCCTTGAAAAGGATTGGACAAGCTTAATGCAAAGTCTACCTGTGTAGTTGATAGAGATCCTTGTAAATAGCATGTACGGGAGCATCAATCCATCTCCAATCTTTGATATATTTTGAGGAGAAGAAGCTTAGAGGGCAAGGGGTACAGCTTGAGATGTAAAATGTGCCTCTTGTGAGTCCCTCTCTGACCAGCCAAACAGGAGACAAGTAGCTTCTGTTGCATATATCCATTCAGATACCCAAAAAATATGTATAAGAGTTTCTAATATCAAAATACTTGACTATCTTCGAAGAGCTCGGAGAAAAGATGATCATCCCATCCAATTAAGAAATCTCGCCTAAAGCTACCCCTGGTCGTTCTCCTGTCGCGTTGCTTTTTGGGACGCGGCACTCAGAGAGCAGAGCACTCAACGACAAATACGCCTCTTCATCCACATAATACCTAATCAAGCCACCTCTCCTCCTCACCAAGTACCACCCCGCGACCTGCCTCTCCACCTCCCTCCTTCTTTTCAGCTCGACTGAGCTCTTCTAAGAGCTGCCCCTACCTCCAACATGGCGGACACTCTTCACAACGCTCCCATAGTCCTCGACAACGGCTCAGGAACCATACGCGCCGGTTTCGCCGGCGATGATCTCCCAAAATGCTACTTTCCATCCTTTGTAGGACGGCCGAAACATCTGCGAGTACTGGCTGGCGCATTGGAAGGCGACGTGTTTATTGGGCAGAGAGCACAGGAGTTAAGAGGGCTGTTGAAGATTCGGTATCCGCTGGAGCATGGCATTGTGACGGACTGGGATGATATGGAGAGGATCTGGGAGTGGGTTTATGGGGAAGGATTGAAGACGTTGAGTGAGGAGGTAAGCTTGTCTTCTTGGGAACGGAAAATCACTACCAGCTTGCAATCGGAAGATGGAGGAATGGAGGCTGACATTTTGATCTGCAGCATCCCGTCTTATTAACAGAACCACCTCTCAATCCACGAAGTAATCGCGACACAGCCGCACAAATCCTCTTCGAAACCTTTAATGTACCTGCGATTTACACATCGATTCAAGCTGTCCTTTCACTATACGCTTCCGGACGGACGACTGGAATAGTGCTGGATGCAGGAGATGGAGTGTCACACGCTGTACCAGTCTACGAAGGTTTCGCCATGCCGAGCTCAATACGGAGGATAGACGTTGCAGGACGAGATGTCACGGAATACATGCAACTTCTGTTAAGGAAATCTGGATACGTTTTCCATACAAGTGCTGAGAAGGAGGTGGTAAGGATGATCAAAGAGAAAGTCAGCTATGTAGCATCGGATCCGAAGAAGGAAGAGAAAGAGTGGGCTGGATCGGCAGGAAAGCTGGATGGGAAAGTGGTGGAATATGCTCTGCCAGATGGGAATAAGATCAAGGCAAGCTCCTCAGAACTAGGCTCCCAGATATATTACTGACAATTTACAGATAGGAGCAGAACGATTCCGTGCCCCAGAAATCCTCTTCGATCCCGAGATCATCGGTCTCGAATACCCCGGCATTCACCAGATCGTAGTAGACGCAATCAACAGAACAGATCTCGATCTCCGGAAATCCCTCTTCGGCAACATCGTCCTATCAGGAGGGAGCACATTGACGAAAGGTTTCGGAGACAGGTTGTTGCATGAGGTCCAGAGATTAGCAGTCAAGGACATGAGAATCAAGATCTTTGCTCCTCCGGAGAGGAAATACTCGACCTGGATTGGAGGCAGTATTCTGGCTGGTTTGAGTACTTTCAGAAAGGTATGGAGATATTGTTATATGGTGTACCTGGTGTATCAGTAACTAACAGAAAACAGATGTGGGTCAGTGTCGATGACTGGCATGAGAATCCAGATATTATCCACACCAAATTTACATGAGCGATCCTACCGCCGGACATCTCAATCCACGCCAAACCTCTACTTCTCATCGATCACCTAGCGAACCAATACCCAACCTCAGCAAGCATACACCTCCAACCCACCGACCTCCTTCTATTAGCAATACAAGACTACATCTCCGGCATTTTGGCCACTTGCTTGCTCATCTGGAGTTTCTTTTGTAGGTATCATCCTAATTGGAAGGATGCTTAGAGGAAAGAAAAGGAACAGTGATTATGGGTCATGGTGTACAGGTCAGAGGGAATCTGTAGGGACTGTATAAAAGCTGTGTAAGAGTGTTATCAATGATACCCATCAATGCCTATAGTTACATTGCTATGTCGTCTGAAAGTTGTCGTGAAAATCTCGTCTGATCTAGCTATACACGAGGCCTGTCTATGAGCTGAAGATAGGAGATGGATGGTTTGACAATAATTCTGTAGGTGTGGGGAATTACCATGCTATCGTCTCACTTCAAATTCAATATCGAGAACGTAGAGCAGAACACAGGACCATAGATTTCAATCGTTGTGCCGAATATTTAATCAAAGATACAAATGCCAATGCATAGAACCTAAATGCAAACCGATCCGATTCCCCATCCTATACCCGTAGCCATCGTACAAAGGGGAATCATTATCATATCCATGTACTGTCCTCCCAAACCAGACATTCAAGGATCCCTCCCGCCCATTCGTCTTCGCCCAGATGTCCGTCCTGTTGTAGCAAATTCAATGCAGACCAGCCTTCGATTTCGAACCTAGACGCCATCCCAATGCCCTCTACCCACCCAAACGCCAAGAACGCCATACCAAAGTCCCAGCCACGCCTAACAATCACAACTCAAGCCACGCCGCCCACTTCGCTCACGCAGCGACCTCCGTGCCATCAGACTCCTCAACCTTCTTCGCAACAACCTCATACCAAACCCCATGACTCTCCCTATCCAAACTCCCTACTCTCCCCATAACCTCCACAATCGCCCCCACCTTATGCACAAACTCGGGTAACCCCTTCCCAGCCAGATCCTCGCTCGCCGTACTCGCGCTCTTAACCTTCTCTTTCTCCGTATTAGCCGCTAACCTCGCAAAAATATGTCCTCTGAGTCTCGTCATCAACAGTCTCGTAACAGGATCACGGAGTTCCGTTGAGCCGGTAGAGATAGACGCTGATGCGCTGACGATTCGAGAAACGAGTTCTTTGATGTGATTCTTGGTAGCGGCTGGCATGGAGCGGGAAGACTCGAGAGCGGCTTGGATGCCTTGTGCTGCTTGTTCCGGGGTCTTTGCGCTCTCGAGGACGGAGATGACGCGGGTTGCTTCGACTTTCCATTGTGAGCGCACGTCGCGTTTGAGCAGGTTCTTGCATTGCAAAAGGATAGCGCCAGCGGTGACGATTCTGAGGAGGTCTGCTCGGGTGCGGGTGATGCGTTCGGAGTCGATGAGTAGAGTCTCTGGAATAGCAATAGAAGTGTCGAGAGAAGTAAAGACATCTACAAGCATCTGCGCGTAGATCTTCTCTGGTCCTGGTCTGTTCCTCGTCAGGTTGACGTTCTCGGGATCCCGTCTTGCGGCTTCGGCCAGGACCTTCGTCCTGGCTTCCCTCCATGCATTCTCCGTAGCGGTCAAGTTGTTTGCCGTCTCTTCCATGAATTGAGCGAAAGAGGATGTCTCATATCCTATGGCGTTCTTGGCAAGAGTATCTGATGCTTGTTGCAGCATGAAGTTGGCGTAGTCAAGCTGCATAAGCTCAATACCATGCATTAATGCTTGCAAACGATCAACGATATCTCCAGTTTGCATCTTGTTCTCGACAATCTCCTTGATCTCTGCATCTCGGAAAGGTGCACATAGACGAGGAAGCAGGCCTGCCATGAAAGAAAAGAACTTCTCATAGGAGAAGGAGCCATTGCGAAGCTCGCGAGCCACGACCTCGCTATCCAAAGCCTCGCCGATAAGGGTGTGCATAGAGTTGCCCTCTTTTAGTAGTTGTTGTAGACGGCCTCTAATGTTTTCGGCCATGGCAAGAATCCAGTCTTCACCATTGCCTGCAGCAACATCTCGGCGCATGCTTTCGAGTACCAACTGCATGACCGAGTTCTGCTCCAGTGAAGATTCCGAGATGCGGTACTCTCGGTTGATAGCAATCTCGTGGGTGACAATCCTGTTTGGAGGCAAGATCGTCCTAGCAACACGAAGCTCATCGGCTTGAGAGTGCTGAGATTTGCGTGGTGTTGGTGGGGGTGTCAAAGTCTGGAGATGGGATTTGACAGTCTCTTCAGATGCTGATAGATCTGCAGCTATAGCTGGTGCATCCGTAGGTGGAGAACCTGCTGCTCGAGGTCGAGAATCTCCAACAGGCTTCTTTACAGCTCTCATTTTCCGTGCCTCTCGGATCGCATTTGTGATTAGTTTCTTGCCTTCTGCTGCGCCGGCTAGTCGTTTGATCCTGACCATAAGCTTGAGTTGATTTTCTCGAATTCCATCCCGGTAAGAGTCAGTAACGGCCTCCTCGGTACTGCCTTTAACAGATTGCCAAATCGAATCCAGCTCAACGAATTGAAGTACCATCATATCGATGAGAGTACTAGAATCCCGAGCTTTCCATGCGATGAATGCGTTAAAGAACGCAGCATAGCCTTCGGACAAGCTGGAAAGCTGTGCTGGTGGTGGAGTATAGCTATTCGCAGCGTTCAACCGTGATAGGACATTCTCAAAAGAGATGAGCAGATCTCGGGCCTTCGCTACAAGGTCCTGCAACTGTGGATTAGCTAGATCATTTCGTCTCAATGGCAACGCTCCCACCTGCTCCTGCTCCTCATTGTCCCCTTTACTACTGAGGACTGGGGTTGGATGTCCGAGAATAAGAAAGGCGCTGAGGAATGTCCGGACAGCAGTCATTTCATTGACTGAACCAGTCTCTCCTTCCTTCAAACCGCATATTCGGAGAATTTGAGCTGTGGCCAACAAGACTCTTTCTTGTGCCAATAAATCAACCACGGCCTCGAAGGAGGTCTCCCGGACACTATCGATGGTGAGACCCAATGCAGCAAATCCTTTCACAGCTTTCCATCTCTGGTGTATCCTCCATTTCTGCTGGATACGTGAAGCGGCTGTGGTCTCGCTGATAGCCTCGTGTATAGCTGGCATAGGCGAACTGCTCTTCCTCGGCTGGCTCAAAGACCGTCCTCTCTTGTAGTTCTTATTCAAGATCTCCTCTCTCCTTCTCTCTGCCTCAGCAAGCTTCTCTTCCATTTCCCTTCGAAGCTTCTTGCCTTCAGCCTCTCTCTTCTCCTTCATACTCTCCGCTATGCCTTTCGCTCTCTTGACTTCTTCTGCACATGCTGCCACGATCTCCGCGAGATTCTTCTCCCGCGCCTGTTGTGCGGCAAGTGCCCTCTCTTCACTATTTGTGGTGCTTCTTGGTGCCGCCTTCGCGAGAGCAGCTCGGAGTCTGACTTTCTCTGCATGTGCCGCCCGATCCGCCAATCTTGCTTTTCTATCCTCAATGATCGATGCGCGACGCAGATGTTGCGCAATATAATTGCTCTGGATTCCGCCATTTCTATTCGAGGTGTGTGACTGATGTGAATGTACCGACGAGATCGAGTTTCGGCGGGAGGAAGCGGCAGAGGATTTACGGCGGTTTGTTGAGGGACGATAGAAACGCGCAGCGATTCGAGGTGGTGGAGTGTGTATCCGGAGGTCGTTCGACTCTTCTGTGATCAAATCCAAGTCGCCATCCTCGGGGATATCTGCTGCTGGCTGACCGGTTGACTCGGCCAGGTTGCGATCAGGGTCGCTCAGGTCGTCCGAAGCGCGTCGCATCATGAAGATGTTGTTTTTGGACCAACGAGAAAAGGCGAAAGTATTGTGGGGTGAAAAGTTGGTGTGCTAGACCTGCACACTACAATGACGCTAGATATGGGTTCGAGTTTGTGAAGTTGTAAAGAACGTACGCCGTCTGTCGCGGATTGCAAGAAGGAAGTGGGGTACTGAAATCATAAAATACACAGCTACAAGAAGAGTAATAATCCTCGGCTGGTGTCCAGAAGGGAATGCGTCAAGAAGTCAAAGTAGACAGAAATGGAGGAGGTTGGTGCTGGAGTTGGATGTCGTAAGAGTCGAGTTCAAGCTTGTCACAGAAGCTGGTTGCGGGACATCCAGGCTAAGGCCTGTTTCGTTTAGCGGCGGCGATTACAGAGCATGCAATTCACAACAGAAGCAGCCAGAAACAATTTATACTTGCTTCTTGCTCTCCTGTTATCGCTCCCAGCTAAGTGTCAAACGCCCGGTTTGTGACTGACATCCGTGACTCGATTCTGAGACTCGGTTTGTGATACACCTCCGCTCTGAATGTCTTGCTTCGAGACAATGGTGATTGTGACCGCCTTCCTGTTTCGTGTGATTCTAGCGGGAGCCCAGGCTCGCGGCGTCATTTCAAGATAGTGGCCCGAAATGGTGAAGTTTCCGAGCCCTGACAACCTCAAAATAGATATTGAGCAACATCATGGGGGTGGCAAAATGGAGATGCGAGACCATCACCTGTTTGGATCTCTGCATTGCATGCCACCATAAGGAATGATGTTCGTTTTGATGGGTATGATTCTGGTTTTTGCTCATACGAAAGAGCGAATATGACGTCTAATTTATCAAGATCTCCTTTACATTAGTGATTCGAAACATGGTCGTGTAGATCCGGAGATTTTCATCTCGGGACGACCAGCTGACTTATGAAGGGGATAATACGCAAGTGAACGCTCGTTATCATGATAGATATTACTTAAGCTTTCATCATTGGGACGATGTAGATTCTGAAATCGCAAATGCTCCATTGTTTCAAATGCCTTGTTACTCTTGACATGTTCATCATCTTTATACTTTCGGTCCCTATAACCAGTCGTATATATTGCGTCTAATAGTCTATCGTTATATTTGATATAAAACAGCCTATGATGTTCACCCAATATATAGTATGAACTGTAGGAAGAATTATAAAAGAAATCGCGTTCACATTCATATCAGGAGTATTCTTCAATGAGGTGAAATCCTGTCACATATAAATATCAAATATATACAAGAAAATAGGTGTCAGCGGCATCAAAGAATCCATAGGCCTCATAATCGTCTCAAAAACATGAACGGGTCGTTATACGGTACAGATGATAAGAATTCCATTTCAACGTGAAATCCAGCATCCACGCGATCTAAAAAAGGATGGACGAAGGCCTCCTTCTATCCAATCCATATTTTCCAAGACCAGCTACGCGCCCTTCATGTTTTCAAAATCATGATTAGAAAACGCCATGTCCCTCCATTCCAGCTGGTGATGCAATCGCTGTAGCTATGCAAAACAAAAACATGTGTTGGTGACCAAGGTACACGAGAAGAGCATAGATACATACACGGTAAAAGGATCGTTGATATGTACCTAGCTTTCTATCTCCCTTCTACCATCCAACAACAAATAGGGTTTAAGAAATAATGGTTTAAACACAAGAATGTAAAGTTCGGTTTTCGTCATCATCCCCAAGTCACCCATCCATCATCACCTTTCCAAGGGAAAGATTAAATTTACAAGTACCATCTCTTGTCAGCAGCGGCGTAAGTAGCGGCGGCGACTGGTGCAGTGCCAGTGTTCTTAGCCTTGCTGATGAATCCCGAAGATGGGACGATGGAAGAGCACTTCTTCTTGGTGGAGGAAACGGTTGAGTTGCCGTATGGGGCAGGGGTTGAGAGGACGGGGACAACGGTTGCGGTGCTGAGGATGGTAACTGCGCTCACGTCAGAGGTGACAGCGTTGTTGTTGCCAAGGGCGGAAGAGATGGTGTCTGATGAGCCAGCTGCAGTAGGAACTGCGGTCTCGGTCTGTTTTTATGTTAGATGATGTTTTTTGTCTGGATTCAAACGAAGACTTACCACAGTGACGGTTGACAAAGCAACGGTAACGGTAACTGGGACACATCCAGCAGCTCCTGATGCTCCCGAGGCTCCTGAAGCGGTTGCGGAAGCAGCTCCAAGGGCGGATGCTGCTGAGCCAGAAGCTGGGATGACAGTGACATATCGGGTAGAGGTAGAGGTACCGGTGAGGGTAGTAGTGCTATCAGCGGAACCAGAAACATCACCTTGCTTGCCACTGACCTCGGCGGCGCTCGATGAGAGGGTAGCGTAGACAGTAGCGGTTTGAGTGTGCTTGATGGTGGTAGTAACGACAGTAGTGGAAGTTCCAGATCCCAGGGTGTAAGTCAGAGTGGTATCATTTCCGCTGGTTGAGCCAGTAACCTGAGCTCCCGCGCTAGAGACACCAGTTCCGAGAGGAGCGCTTGAAGCAACACCCTCAGCTGAGCTGGATGAGCCGGCAGCACCGACACCAGTTCCAATAGGATAGGTTGGGGCGGTAGTGGAAACGACACCCTCAGCTGAGCTGGATGAGCCAGCGGCACTAACACCAGTTCCAATGGGATAGAATGGGGCGGTAGTGGACACAACACCAGCGGCAGTGCTCGAGGCAAGGGCAGCTGAGCTGTATGATGAGAGGATCTTAGAGCTGGCGGACTCGGCCTCGGTAACTGGGCAAATGGTCTGTACATTGAATTAGCCATGGAGATCAAATGGAACTCCATATCCTTACAGTGAAAACCTCGATGGTGTCGGTAACAACCTGCTCACTGGTAGACTCAGAGGCACGAGCTGGGCAGTCAGTAATGGATGCGGCGCAGCTGGTGATGGTGTGGACCGAGGTTGCGTAGACGGTCAAAGTGGTTTGGCCAGCAGCTGTGGTGTTGTACTGACGGCGGTGGTGGAAGTGCTGAGGGTTGTGCTGGCTGGCAGAGGCCAAGGCCGCGAAGAGCCCGAGGGATGCGACGGTGAATTGCATGTTGAGATATGTATGGTGATTGACAGATGCTTTGCTTTAGACTTCCTGAGCAATCAATGCTTCCCTAACAATATTGATTCTTTCGTGGGAGTCGTAGAGACTGGTTCGCGGAACGATAGGCAGATTTGGACAGTGGGTATGGGTATCTTGAATGAGCGAAAGTCGATTCCGCAAGTTGATAGCTTTCGTAAAGAGTGACTGGAGCTTGAAAATGAAAGTAAATCTATTGCAAAGAACGACCGTAAGGACTGTAGTGGTCAAGACAAATCTTGGTAGAGAGGAAAGAGAGAAGATCAGGAGCGGGAGCGAGCAGACAAAAGGGCAGCGCGGATTGCACTGGCAAGGGTGGACAGGGGCAAGAACACTAGAACAGGATTTGCTATGCAGGCCAGGGCGCCCTCGAGGTGCTGGCCAATGCTGGCCGCATGCTTGTCAAAAAGAGGGCCTTGATCTCGCCATCCGCTCAGCGAGAGGCTGCTGGCGGGCTTTGCACCGAACTAAAATTGATTAGGGGGCTCGCTTGGGGATATTTCAGAGCAGAGGTGCGTTGTGCCTGCTGATTGGCGCTACATCCCAGTGGTGGCCCGGCGACGACGCGCAGATCGACAGGTACAAGATGTTTTTGCAGGGCCGTGTGGTTGGCTCTGCTCCGCCGCTCGATTGGTGAAACATGATGGGATGAACTCGGCATCCAAACAGACAGATCGGTACAGACTCCAGCGTCGACTGGACGACTTTGGCGCTCATTCAAGAGAGACTTGGGCTACTTCGTACCACGACGAGCTGCTTCATGATCCTATTCGAAGGGTCCTGCTTCTCTCGAAAAGGCCACACAGGCAATTCGTCAGACTCATTTCGTTGAGATCCGCGGCCCACTGCATAGTGACGACGCGGAGATGATTATCTTTAGGGCCGCAGACGAAGGACTTGATCTGACCGTTCTGGACCACTGCACCGTGGACACGCAAATTATGGGATCGAGGTGCAAGGGCTAGGCGCATGTTGGCCAAGCGCTGCGGTTAGATCCCGAATTGGATCTCCCCTGAGAAGGCTGAGCGAGTGAGATGAGATTGGCAGATTGGCAGATTGGACTGGGGAGCTGGGGATGCTGGGTCGTCACATCGTCCTCCGCCTGGAACCTTTGAAAGATACCTTTAGACGTCGTGATACTATGAAGATGCTGGGCTGGCTTGGTTGCTTGATGTTGATACTTCAACCTCAACTTTCAGACTTCTGCCTTCCCTTTGGGTCTTTGCTCTGCCGATGCGGATCATGGTCTGAACTTCCGGCGGGGAGGACTGCGGGTGCGCTGGAACTTGAAACGTTGTTTCTGCAAGGAGAGAAACACCGTTCATTGGCTGTATGGTCCCTCCCTCGGCGCCACAAGCCAAGCTTTGTGTCCTCAACCCTTGAAGCAACCCTCCGGGACTGTGTTGTCGTCGTGGAAGGACGAAGAAGACCACGCTCTCCAGCCCTCCTCCAGCCCACGGGAACCTGCATAGCCAGCTGGCATTCATGATGTTGAGTCCCTCCAAGCATCACACAGCAGTGTTTGACCTTGGGATCGGGGTGCTCCCATCCCGAATCGCAGGACCCGAGTGAATCCTTCCCCCCTTCCCGAAGCTGGCCAATTTCCAACAGCTTTCCAACACCTCATCTCGCACAGTCTTCTGGTGGTCTGCGAATTTGGGATCCATGGTTCCATATTGACTCGGGTCGGTGCTCTAAAAACAAAGCTTGACGCCCGCGAACGCGAAACAAATTGACTTTTCCCAGGACTACCTTGTTGACGCTGTGCCTCCTCGCTCGACCGACTTCGCGCATGAAGACAACACAGGGGCCAAGTGAGTAATATCCGGATTCCTGGAGGGGCAACTTTGACTTTGGCCCCGCGGTTTCGAAACTCCTTGCAATTGTAATAAGCATTGTGGTATCGCAGGGAAGAATGTTCCTGGTGGGGAGGCGGAGAATTTTCTCGATTTGATGGCTGTCGTGAATCGCTCCGTTGAGCTGGCGCGCGCAAAGCTTCGACGACCATGCAACTTCTCCAAGACCGTCGTCAAGATCCTTTCCAAGAGTTCACTGAAAGTGACGTTTTCCTGTTCATCGCGTTTCGAATGCTGTTGTCTCGCTCTTCTCGTTGTTTGCGATGTTCCCGATCTTCGGAATGTTTGTGTTGTGGGGAAATCTCGTTTGATGGTCGAAGCAGCCTCAAAAGTCTGGATTCCTGGTGGGGTACCTCGAGCGCGTTCAAACCTTGGAGCTTCATTTCAACATCATTCCTTTATCTCAATAGTCTCCTTTCTCTCTTTACGTGGAACCTCTTAGATCAAAATATAGTGTTTATACATCTCACTGTTCCTTGATTTTCAAGCCTTCATTCAGTCTGCTGTTACTCCTAGAGCAAGTCGGACATTACCTCCTGAGGATAACATCGTCTCTGGGTGCAGATTATTGGTGCTTCAGACCTCGAACTGGTTTTGAGACGGGTCAAAATGCGACGGAATGAATCTTGATTATTGGCACAGCAAGTAACCTGGGATAGCGAGTTTATAGCTCTGTCTAGGGAGTCTTCACAAGATTGACTGTACATATTTCGTAGGATTGCCTTGGCCGTGCAAATATCCGTGGGCCCTAGGATGTCTACAATATCCTAGTAATCGCCGTCTTCGGTTTGTGCATACAACTTGCATATCAGCGCTGCCTCCATCTTTCAAGATTGCTTCGAATATACGACGAACCACCACCCATCTCATGCTCCAACTTCGGAGTATATGACATATACTTGTCCGCTAATACAGCGCTCAAAGTGCTTGAAGAGGCACTACTAGACCTTCAGCAGATGGACATATGCTTGAAACTGGTGGGAATATTCTATCAATTTCCAGCCGAACAAGGTAAGAATTTTCGCTTGTCTCTCACGTGTTTCACAGTGAATGGGACTTTCAACTTTGAAATCGTTTTGTTGCATGTCGCATTTAACTACCTTGAGTAGTTAAAGTTACATTCGAGGTAGTCAAGGTAATGTGACCTTTGACTCGGCTAAGCGATTTAAGAGATTCCTACGTCAACACCTTTTAACCAAAGCTTATATTCACTCTTTCTCTCTGAAAATTTCACTGTTTAACGAGCCTTTAAGCCTATTTAGGATTTTGTTGCACGTCGCATTTAACTGCTTCAAGTAGTTAAAGTTACATTCGAGGTAGTTAAGGTAATGTGACCTGTACTTGGACAGCCTAAGCGAGTAGACAAGCGAGTAATTACTAAGTTACAACACCTGATTCCTGCCCAGTCCAACTTCTATTGCGCAACAAAAGCCTAAATAGACTTAAAGGCTTGTAAATCAGTGAAATTTTCAAGGTAAAACAGTGAATAAAAGCTTTGGTTGAAAGGTGTTGACGTACCTCTTAACTCGCTTAGGCGGGTCAAAGTCACATTATCTTAACTACTCAAGGTAGTTAAATGCGATGTACATCGCACTTCCGCCCCAAGGAAGACAAAATCGGCGGTCTAGGACTGGCACCGACATTGACCGTTAATTTATATCTTTCGAACAGACATTCGAAGATAATGCAACAAAGTTTTACCATCCTCATTTTTCTGTTCTACGCCTGACTGCCAGACTGCTCCTTGTTTCAGATATTTCCTCCCATTCGCTGCAAGCCGCACATTCAGAATGTCCAATGCTCCTTCTTAACCTGATGAATGGTTCCGATATTGCATGCCACATTCAACTCAGTTCATAACGCTACTTTCTACACTCTAGGCCCAATATCACTCTAGCCCATGAAGAAATTGGGCAGCTCCACGGTCTTGTCTGGCAGGCAAATTACGTTTCCACAATTGTAAACCCAGGCATCAAACCTCCACAGTGATTGCTTGAAATGACTCCCGTGCAGACTGTTCTTGCCTGGTCAATCTGATCTTTGGACTACATTGTCACACAGCCAGAAGTCCATTCCTATTCTCGTATTATAGATCGGCTGCTATTGATCCAAGAAACGATGGCCAGTAGGTTGAGGTGCTTATTGACCTATTTCAATCATATTTATCCAAGCCTACTCTCAAGAGTGTTCCTTCCGTCATTCTTCTTACAATCATCCCACCCTCCATCGAAATCAATATTTCACAACAGATTTTCCACAGGACGAAACGCATGCCTCAACAACAATTACAAAATATGCAGAGCGAATCAAGTAGGGTTTCGACTGTACATTGGACCACAATTGCACAGCTGCTGGAGATGTCCTAGTCCAACTTATAAATTCTTCCCAGATATGAAGCCCTGAGTCACTTGAGAATCTTGATATCCTGCATATCCACAAGTGTCGGTGGGCATGATACTATAGTATCTGCAAATCTCACTCCGGTCTTGGATGGCGTTAGCATGAGTTCTATCGTGCGGCCCCTCAACATTCAACGCCTAGTCGGCAGGATAAGATATCGAGTCGGTCAGGGTAATCATTGATGTGAAGCGCAAAAGATTCACTCGGTCCCAACATGTGCAAATAATGCTTCGCAGAATCGAGCTACATCGACAGCAAGATGTAAACGAAGGGTACGCTGCCACAGCAAAGACTGCGAAGATCTTGTAGGAATACATTACAATTATTGTATAGTTGTTCGAGATGTAGATCATCGCTAAGTCTAGGACTGCTTCGCTGGTTGGGCAGAGAGAAGAGCCTCATGAGCCCACCGTAAGCGAGAAACCCCCTATCCATTCGCTTAGCTGACATGAGTGCTCCGACCCATTTCTCTTTTATCAGTCACTCTATTCGCCACATATAGATACCATTCTTCCATGCCGCTCAATGTGTTTTCATAAAATTCACTCGTAGTATTACGAAGTATCCTGTAACCTTTTAGGGTCCACTTAATCACGCCTTACCGTTGCAAGTCTTCCAAGGTTCTCCACGATCAGTGGACAGTAATGCTGTGAATCCCAGATGAGTCCAGTGAAATATACAGATATTTAGCATCTAAGAATAAATATGAGTCAATGATCACCATGAAAAGAGAAATCATTTACGAGATATCAGGTCTTCAGAGTGTGCCGACCAAGAATGTGATGCATAGCATTTGCTTAATCTCACCACGATCGCAAGTCGTCCTTGTACAGAAGCCAAGCAGATTGAAGCCTCATTGCCATATTTTATCAACCCGGTCTTGCATAGCATACTGCAGAGACTTGAAGAGCGTGCTGGGTTGCTTGCCGAGAAGTTCATGCTCGGTGCCCAACGGCGAAAGGAATACTGTAGATGACCCCCAAGTAATCGTCCATTAGGCCGTGATTTTCCCATTCTGTTCATCATTGCAGTTCACCTATCGAACTTTAAGCACCCCGCAAACAAATTTGTTGATCAGAAAGTATACCGCCCACATCAGCGATGTGTCAGGCTCTTTTGTCATACGACCCTCTCGCACTCTTGAGTTTCACCCTCGAAAGCCATGCGTACAACATTGCCAAAGCGACCAATGGGACGAAGTGTGACATTCTCCTACCGTGAAAGTTACTTTTATCCTTTAAGGTTCTGCATACTTCAAAACCGAGGTTAAAGAAACGCCAGCGGGCAGAATGGACAGACCACGAGGAACGGTTCGTTTGACTTTACAATGCAACATTTGGGCACGATTGCAGGACATTGTTTCTGCAAGCTCATTCAGATAGAAGCCATAGTGACGTCAAAACACGCGACTTGTTACAGCATGGTAAGTTTGTCCTCATCGTTGGCGATGCGGTAGATTTGAAGCAGTCTGGAAGTGAGATTGATATTGAGGTGACTACTGAGGACAGAAGGGAACGGATAGATAGGATAAGCAGAAGATACGCGGGACTGGAAAATCTAGAGCAGTGCTGGTACGGCCCGATAAGATAATTTCTTGGAAGGCAACGGGTCAGACGGATGGGATGAAAATGCACTCCCAACCACCTCTTCGAAAAATTTCCATAGATGTGATCTGATTCTCTGAACCTCAACTTCTCATGAGCCGAGTCATGACACACCGCCCCCAACGTATCAGCCCAATCCGCATTACACCTCCACTCACTCGTTCCAGGTTGCGCCTAGCCTAGGTAGGTAGGTAGAGTCGAGGAATGACACGTGACGTATGTCACAGATGAGGTGACCTCGGTCTTCCCGGTCTTTCGGAAGCTGGATATACACTTCTGGAATGCAGTGCCTTGAGGGTCCTCACATTGATTCAAAGGACTTCTGGCGACAATTTCAATGTTGTTGCTTGCATGAGAGCTCCGAAACTGTCTGTCGGTACATGCAATGGAGGTTGGACGCAGCATTCGAACGCGAAGAGACCCCGAACCTGATGACCATGCCTCCGATCTCTATGGTGAGTATCAATCCGAAAAGCGCCTCGCGATCCCGAGCTGACGAAAGCATTCTCAGATACTCATCCCGGTTTTCGTCTCAGTGAGGTTGGTATAGTCCACTCACATGCGCTGCACAAGTTTTCGCTTAAGCGACGACGAGGTCTATCCCAGAGACATTGGGCTCTGCATACCCTTGAAACTACCTAAACCTCGTTTCACTAACGCACTTCGACATGCTATCAGACCAGCTCTGCGAACTTGACATCTCCTTCATCGTCATTAATCTGCTTATTTCTGGTATTTTTCGTCTGTGCGACCTTCGTGATCTTCCAAAAGTTCGGCTAGACCAACACGGCCATCGAACATCCATGATGAACGTGGCATGCATTGATTTGCTCTGGGGTAGTCCCTCAAGAATCTCGTTGACGGTGTCTATCCCACCCGCCATTCGCGCTGAATGTCGATGAGTTTTGCTTTTCCCTTGATGATGCGGTCTACAGGTTCCACAAGTTAGGCATGCCAACCTAGACGAGTCGAAATGGAGGAGGCACGGAATGCGTATGTGGCTGGACAGTATCAGGTGGCATGCTTGTGGAGTCCAGTCATGGCTGGGAGATACACACTTTGGGGATGACGGAGGCTAGATCAGGAAAGGAGGCCATAGATGAAACGACTATATTACTTCTAGACATGCCATCTCTACACACCACCTCAAGTTATTATTTTGCATATCGACATTAAACCTCGACAACGACAAGTCCTACGAAGGACCATCTCACAACGGAGCGAGTACTACGTCGCCGTCCATCCTATACTTGGATTCCACCACCACTTCTACTCTCGCCTTTCAAAATCGAGATGCCAGGAGACGGGCCAAGCGAGCTGCCTCAGCACTATGGCAGTAAGACCACCGACGGCGAGCTCATAAAACGACCAACGTCTCCTCCCATGGTGCCTCAATCACCAACTCGCACTTACCAGCCACGTATTGGCTACTCACCAGAACGAACACCCATCAACGATCAATACACCACTGCCAATCCGGATGACCTTCGAGGAGCTGGCTTACGACGTAGACCAAGCGGCACAATTCCAGGACGAAGCCAGTCTCAAGGAGAATACGACCGCGAACGACCCATCTTCTCTGGTGACACCAGCTCCAGAAGACCATTAAGATCTCGAGACGACGGATACTATCGAGAAGAAGAACGCGGCTGGAGCCGTGATGACTACAGCCGTCATCCAGACAACTATGAACGTTCCAGACCTCCTCGAACATACCGCAATGTTGACTGGGAGAGGATGCCAGGCTCAGCATCAAAACCATACTTTGACGAGATGAAAGTTGATCGTGATCGTGACCTGGAACGAGGAGACTGGAGTTCAGAGAGAAAACGAGTCAGCGACGACGAGAGCCTTGATGGATACAACTACGACCAATCAAAGAGCCAGTATGGCCGCGGGACAATCGACTTCAAGAACCTCTCTCCAGAAGAAAAGGCAGAAGTCATGAGGATTCCCTGGACGCAGTGGATGAACAGCAGCTTCAAAAATCGTAAGTCTTAAACCTTCCATGTTCATCAGTATACACGACTGATACCAGAGATTAGATTTTGTAGCCACAATCGGAGAGTTCGTCGGAACAACCATGTTTCTTTTCTTCGCCTTTGCCGGCACACAAGTTGCCAACATTCAATCATCCGCGTCCGCCGACGATTCTTCTACTAGCAACACCACAGTAAGCAGGAGATCTCTTTGTTCCCACCTTCCAACCACTTTTCCTACACTCGGGAAGGGTTTCATCCTTTCGCCTATTCTTTCTGAGAGAAAAACATAGTACTAATATCCTGTAGTCTGGAGGAGCCACCGGTTTCAACATCTCCGTCCTCCTTTACATATCTGTTATTTTCGGCTTCTCTCTCATGGTCAACGTTTGGATCTTCTTCCGCATATCCGGAGGATTGTTCAACCCAGCTGTTACCTTTGGAATGGTGCTCGTTGGAGCACTTCCTATCATAAGAGCACTTTGTTTATTCGTGGCCCAAATTGCGGGTGGCATTGCTGCTTCGGCAATGGTGTTGGGATTGTTCCCAACTCCACTCAATGTCAGGACCACGTTGGCTGGTGGTGCCAGTCTGGTGCAAGGTATTTTCATCGAAGCTATCCTCACTGCTGAGTTGGTGTTCACCATCTTCATGTTGGCGAAGGAGAAGCATAAGGCTACCTTTATTGCACCAGTTGGTATCGGTCTTGCTCTGTTCATTGCAGAAATGGTTGGTGTGTATTATACCGGTGGTTCTCTCAACCCAGCCAGAAGTTTCGGGCCATGTGTCGTAACCGGTGTTTTCGATCCCGAACATTGGATCTATTGTAAGTTGTCTCCTTTCCTGTTCATCATGAATCCCTGCTAACATCAACTTTCAGGGGTTGGCCCAATTGTCGGTACCTTCATTGCAGTCTTCTTCTACAAGTTCATTAAGATGCTTGAGTATGAGATGGCGAATCCGGGTCAAGATGGTGACATGAACAATGATCCTACCAAGAATGAAGAAAAGCGCGCGGAAATTATGCAGAGACGAGAACAAAGACGACCTGGCCGCCCTCTGAGCAGGCACTCCCGCTGAGCGGGCACTCCTAGCGAACGACGATATGAGGTGGATACTACTTTTTGATTACGAGTCCCTATGATAAAATTTGTGCAATTTCACCTGAACGATAATGATGGCTGGCGTTTCTGTTGGCGAAGCATACGCTGGGCTTTGGTGCAAGGATTAATCTTGCTATTACCTAGTCATTGAATTACGGTCTGTATCCATATCAGACAACATGAATATAAGATATCATATTAATTACTCTCGTCTCTTCGTGATACATGCGAATGCAGCCGCTCAATAGAATGCAGGAATGTCGCACTCATCATGTCAGTATTATATTGCCACCAGAACCCATAGTCTTCGCTTCGTCTCACAGAATACCTGGAATGACAGCTTTTCTGCCAGCAACTTTTTCCTTCCCAAATCTGTCAATGTACCAGTTCTTCCCTTGAATAGCTCTTGGCAGCATCGTGGCGATCTCGTTGACCAAAAAGTTCCTCGCAGGAACGCATTCACTTCCAGCCATGATATAGAATCCACCCCACTCGATCCATTCACATAGATAGTGCGGATAGAAGATGTAGTTGAAGAGCCCATTCTGAGGGATCAGGTACACCTTATCCACACCGACCTTCCCTCCTTTGCCCTTACCTGTGCTCGGCTCCGCCTCTTTGGCTAAACGTTCTTGTTTCCGTGCTGTAGCTCGACGAATCTCTCGAAGTTCATCGTCATGCCAGGCATTGGCCATGAATCCAAGTGCCCAGATCATCAACCCAAGCTCCATTCTTCCACCTGCTTTATAGTTCCCTTCCTTCTGCCACTCTGCACGAGTACTTGGTCCATAACCACCGAGATATCCACCAACCGAAAGGCCGTTCGTGACTTGAAAGATGATGGCAAAGAGCCAGACTAGAGCGTGGATTGGAGACATTGAGGGATTGAGCAGAGGACATAGAATGGCGCGGTAGATGTAATGGATGACCTGTGCTTAGCATCAGCAGCTATCCTGGCACCAGATTAACACGATAACTTACGAAAACACCACCTAAAGCCTTGTTCTCCCACGGCAGAGACCATATTCCAGCTGGACCGGAAAGGGTGTTCATGCAATACAGCACAGTAATGAAGCCAGGAATCTCCATCGTGAGCCACGCGATCTTCCCTGGAATATTGAAGATACTCTTATTTGACGTCTTTCCAGCTCCATACCAGGAGATTACCCATTGTAAGGCCGCGACCTGAAATTGAGTTAGTAAACAGTTCCGTGCGCAAGCAGGACAGTCAATTCGCGTACCAGTGGGAAGAACTGGAAAAGGTAGACGACCAGCTCCCAGTTCTCCCTTGACGGAGGCATCCAATTCTCGATAAGTGCCATTGTGGTTTGGCTCGTTGGTTCGTACCTACTGGGGAAGCAAGTTTGAGGTTGAATGTCAGGCAAAATAGCTTCAATGTCGTCACCATGAGACATTCCAAATGCCGAGACAAGCGAATAGTAGCCTTGCATAAAGACCCCAGGACAGACTTCAGCCTTGTCTTCCAATTGGACGTCAATATATGGATCAGCGACCAGGATAAAACCAAACACTCAGCCTTGAACAATCCACCCCATCCTCAATGTCCCTATCCTCAACTTTACAATGAGCACTTCCTCAACCTCCAACTCCTCCTCAACAATGCAACAACTCCGCGCCTCCCTCCCAACCATAACATCCTTCCTCCACACCTTCGCTTCCTCCCCATCCAACTTGCGCATCCTAACAACCATAACCGCCACCTCCCCCTTCCCTCCCCCACACTCCCAAACACCCACCCCTCCCCCACCAAATTCCCTCTACGTCCTCGACTCCTCCTTCAACCCACCAACCCTCGCTCACCTCCGAATCGCCACTTCCGCTCTCCTGCACGACACCCAATCTCCCACTCCTCCAAAACGACTCCTCTTACTACTCGCAACACAGAATGCAGACAAGGCTCCAAAACCAGCTTCTTTCGAGCAGAGACTCGTTATGATGCAGATATTCGCTCGAGATCTACTTTCCCAGATCAAACCCGACATAGAGAAAGAAGAGGATGAAATAGCGATTGACATCGCAGTTACAAAACTCCCATACTTCCACGATAAAGCAGCTAGTATCTCGGAATCTGGGGTATATCCGAAAGACACTCAACAAATTCACCTCCTAGGCTACGATACACTTATACGTCTTCTCTCGACGAAATACTATACACCCCCATCTTTATCTGTCCTGGAACCGTTCCTTTCTCAACACCGGATACGAGTTACATATCGCTCAAACTCTAGTGATGAAGATGGAGACCGGATTGCACAAGATCGATATATAGCAGATCTAGCAGAGGGGAAGAGGGAAAGCGAAGGTGGTCAACGGGTATGGGTCACCGATGGAAGGATAGAGATGGTTGAAGGAAGAAAGAAGGGGCAGGAGGTAGTGAGTAGTACGAGGGTTAGGGAGGCTGTGAAGAATGGGGATAAGGAATTGCTCGGACACTTGGTAACGAATGGGGTGAGAGAATGGGTTTTGGGAGAGGGTTTATACCTGGATGATTGATGACACATGAGACTATGTCATAATTGGTAGGCACAGGCAAATTACCAGGACTATATACCACCACCTGATGATGTGGACATCTTTACGGGTGCTTCGAGATGGAAGCATAGGCCGTCAAGCTCTGCTTTAGCATCTCACAATTGGTGTCCTGCTTCTACTTGTGTCACGCATGACAGAACATCATCTGCATACCCAGGCACTATATTTGCGAACAACTAAGTGGATAATTACCTAGGTATCGATAGGATGAAAGTATACTATACAATCTGCTGATCACCGATTAGCCAGCCGACACTCCTCCTGAGCCCTAGAGAACCTATCCATACCCGTCATTACCTATAGTCCAAGTCGTCCAAAGAGCTACTCTTGCGACACTCTTACCCAGGAAGTAAATATACTCCAAAATCATACTCCAAAGAAGTCTACTCAATACCATCATTACCACCCCATGCTTCCTCGACCGCCTTAAGCACATTTTCTCTCTCAATTTTCTCCATCTTTTCAATCTCAGAAAAATAGTCATCAGTACTCTTTCTCAGCGCCATGGAATTAAGACTCATTTTCCGCTCTCTGCCATATCGAAACCCATCAAAATCCCGTCCACTCCAAGTTCTAAATTTGTCTGTTTTTGGAAGCTTGCTAGGTGTTTCGGCCTTCTCCTTTTCAGCTCCAGTATCCAGACGGTTAACATGGTTACCATAGACCTTCGGATCAGCAAGCCCACCTCGAGGATCTCGAGAATAAGCACTCTTGAAAGAAGTATTGTCTTCATCAGACTCAGAAACTCCATCAACAGAGCCTACCCCTATCCGCTTGATAGATCCTTTTACAGACCTCTTCAAGGATTCCTTGGCCGATCCCTCCTCCAATCTGGCAACCTCCCGCTCTGCCGCTTGTATTGTCTTCTCAACATGGCTCTCGAGGTCCTCTGCAGTCGTCATCAGTGTAACTGGCAATATCTCCAACTCAGGATATTCCAACTCGTTTGCCATACTCAAACTACCTCTCCGGCCGCTAGTATGTGAGGTCTGACGCTCAGCAGTATCAATCTTATATGCTTTGTGGAGGATGCGATCTCTGACCTTGTCTCTGAGGCCTTTTCCTGCATGGGGATCGTCGATGACAGAATGATGGCCCTCTTCATTGTGTTCGAGGCACCAGATAGTTTCACCGTTTTCACGTCCGAGGATAGCAAAATCTTTGACATCAACTCTTTGTACGGCTCCCGCGCTCGAGCTCCTCTCTTCTCGATTGTGACTTGGATATCGAGACCAGGTGGCTGGATACCTTTTGTCAGGGCCTGCTGGTTTTGTCTTCTTGACGATATTCCTGCTTCTAGCTGCTGCTCTAGCAGCTGATGCTGCCATCTCTTCCTCCCAAGAGTCCATAACCATCTCTTTCACCGCCATGCGCTCTTTAAATCGTTCATTGTATTCCTCCGCGGCGCTTTTGTGATGAACAAGAGGCGGCCTTTTCTTGCCCTTTCCAAGCTGCGCCAGATTGCTAAAGACGCTTTTTGGCAGTTCGTCTTCAACAGCGCTCTTCTTCCTTCCTCCGACGCTACTTTTTTTCCGATGAGGCTGGAAATAATCGCCATCTGGGGACCGATCACTGTCTCTTGTGTGTAGGGCTTTACCCCATACATTGGCAGTATCATCATCCTGAAAGGGGCTCAAAAGACCTGTGTTAACATGACCTGGCGATTTCAACTCATGAGGATCGAACTTTGGAACTGGGATATCTAGAAGCTCTTCAAGCTTTGCGCCATCATAAGTTCTGATCCCAGCAAACTTAGTGAGCTTAGAGAAAGTTGAAGCTTTTCGTTGTGGTTGGATAGCAGGTTCGTTGCTCTCACTGCTAAATCTCTCCCTGAACTTGCTCGATACTGGTGTACTACGAACTCGTCGGGATTCGGCTGATGCAAACCTACTCTGTACGACACTCAGCTCGGCCTCACGTTCTCGAAAGGATGAGGTCTCAGACGCGAGCAACGAGCTGTCGTCAACATTCGAGAGGTTGCCGAATCTTGTCAATGGAATCGCAAGACTAGTTGATGAAATATTGGCTGTAGGTGTCCGAACAAGGGCCCGTTGCGCCTCTTCGGAAATGAGTGCTAGGATTACTGGTCAACAATTCTACTTCCAGAGAACTGCATGCTCTATCTCACCTTGATATTCGGCAGCGCCAAGTTTGTTTTTGGTGCCGGATAGTAAGGATAGCAGGTTGAAGCGGGAGCTCTCTCTAGAAGGCTGAAGACTGTTGTCGAAAGAATGATATACAGAAGATGCTTGGCTCTGCAAGACTTGTCCCCAGGACTGAGGAATGCGCTCACTTAATGTTGCCGAATCGTTCGTGATCCGCAAGAAGCGAGAATGCTCTACATGAAGCTGCGATGATTCACTGCGGTTAGTGACACCTCGTTCATGCGAGCCGATGTAGGTTATATCTGGCGAAGATGCAGAATTCTGAGGACTATCTGATCCAAGTCCCCCCCGAGTGCCGATCTGGTGATGTGGGACCATAGCGGTGCCATCGCCGCCGCCATCAACGCCTCCATAATCTTGGTTTGGGGAACACAAGTGGGAGTGCGATGCTAATGTTTCGAGGTTTCCAGTTTCATCAGTGCTAACGATTGCTTGAGAAGGCAGTCTGATACCAGAAGTATGCATTCCTCTACCCAGTGGAGGGGATCTGGATCTCAACTGTCCTAGGTCTAAAGTGACAGGAATCGCATGACCTTGACTGAGTTTGCGAAGATTGTCTCCACGAATGCTCTCTGCGAAAGACAACCTCCAAGATGATCTAGCCGGTAAAGTGATACTTGGCAGTCTTATAGGCTGTATGATTGGAGCTGGTGGAATTGGCGGGATCGAGCTGCGTTTGCGAGATGGAACATATGTTGTTGGCTCGACCCTCTTCACCTCCCATTCAGCCAAGTATGGTGAGCTGTGCCGTCGAGAAAGACATGTTTCCGAACTTGCCAAAGTGACACTTGACTCAGGATCTGACCATCGCCTGGGCATACTATCTGCCTGATAGTCTTCTGCTCCCAAGAAAGGATCATTTCGCCTAGCCAAGTTAGTACCTAGGTATTTCAGGTAAAGGACAATACAGTAACACAATGATCAACGACGTTTCAAAGGTTGAGAGAGAAGAATACCATACGAAATGGCTTCAATGCAACTTACTTTTCGAGTGGAGAGAGGTGTGGAAGAGACAGCCTAGGGAATGGCAGCGCAGGAGGTGTCAAGAGAGGAAGTGGAAGTATTTCTCCCGGCGTCCATGGAGATTGGCTCTTCTTTGCTTTCGGTTGTGTAGGTACAACCGCAACAGAGGCCATTGACTTCGCGTCGTCGTCATAAATGCCTTCGTTGCTTAGTTCTTCACGTATTCTCCTTTCTCGGATGCGTCTCAGCTCAGCTCTTCGTTCAATCTCTTCCTCGCTTGTGCCCACACTGGATCTCGAATGCCTCTTGGAAAGTGCCATTTCCCGAGAGAGGTGACTCTTGAGCTTTTGGGTGACAGCCTTGAGAGTATTGGAGCTCTTCCTGGGTCTGACCTCCACGGAATTCTTGTCTTCCGGATCTGTAGTATCTCCGTCGATTGCTAACATCTCTCTGAATACAGCCGTGGGTTTGTGCCGGACGTGTGTGATATCGACTGCCCCTTCAGCAACCTCATCCTCAAATACTGCTCGCAACTCGGTCGTTTCTACTGTTCGAACGGTTTTCCATGTTGGTATGTGGTCCTTGGACAGCATCTTACTAGGCCTGGGCCTCACAAGCGTGGTAGTCGGACGGGGAGCATCGCCATCCGGGGACGGGGGATTGCGGCTGATGCAGCAACTTGCAGTGGCATTGAATGAACAGGAATGATTCTTCATTTTGAAGGCCGACAATCTCGGGCGTAGGGTTCAGGAAGTGGGCAAGAAGCCCGGAAGTCACATCATCGTGACAGAAATGACCAAAATGCACAGCAGATGTGATGACCGAAGGAGGTAATAAAAGTCGCAAGATAGATAGAGAAGGTGCGCTATAGGCATCGGAAGTAGCGACCTTCCGACTTGATCATCGCGGCGAGAGAAGCTTGGACGGAGCGCAATACAAAGACACATGATCAACATCTGTTCCATAACATCAAGTACAAGATGAGTGACCTGCGGAAGCTGGTATCTTGAGATAACTACGTCCTTTAATGAGTCGGGCCTTGAAGTTGAAGTTCGACCTGCACTGGCAGATGCATATACGAAGCAAGTTCAACCCTCTCATTTTCTCGGTTTTGCGA